>BTSY01000003.1:33262885-33862885 GCA_036245785.1 Pristionchus fissidentatus | reverse complement strand
GAGCAAATCTCAATTGCTAATCTATAAACAAGAGTTGCTAAGAGTGTGAAAAAAACGAAAGAGTGCCTCTCGAAGGTCTAGTCGACACGCGAGTTCTGCTGAAGAAAGCGCCCGGCACTGCAAGAAAATAATATTTAAACACAATTGGCGATTAGTGATGGAGATTGTACCGTTGAGAGGAGGAAGTATCGTGCGCCAAGGACACTTTGCACAAAGGTACATAGCAAAATTTATAGACATGTAATATCGGACAGCTTCGTAATCGGGAATAAAATGATGAAAAATCGTGCTGTAGAGATATTTCGAACTCTTAAAACGTCTTGATATCCGAAAGCTGTGATATTTGGGAACCACTGCTGTGCACACAGGGAGAAATGTATTGTATACAATACACTACTAAGTATCAGGGGAGGATCACAATACACATGGGGTATTGGATCCAATACACCCCCGATGTATGAAAACTAAGTATGGAAAATGTATTGAAAGTAATACATTTTTATGTATGAAACTTGACCAGGTCGGGCTAGCCCCTCCCCGCTTCCCCGCCACTGCTGGTTCGCATAATTACTCGTTGACGATCGATATTGATTGTGATCACAGTGTGGAATGAGATGTGATAATAGGCAAATCAGGATAATATTGACTATTTTATTGATTTCAATTGGAGGCAACAGGAACAACTCGAAAGAACTTAACAGCAAGATACACTAACATAAAGTGACATAAAACAATATAACTATCGATGAGGGGGAGGGGCATGATTCCAACCTACACGAATGGGAAGGGTTAGAGTGTGGGAAAATGACAGTCTCCCTCTCATTTTCACACGCTCTCTCACTCTTGACCTCGTTATGGAGCCTGTGGCATGATGTGGGACAATCAGTCGTACTTCCCTTCGCCGTGATATCTTCTGTAGTAGGATGTCCGTCGGGGTGGGGAGATCTGGAAAATAACATTTGGAGATGAAAGGTATTATATAATAAATAGGTGACACCAGCGGTTATACTGTAATACGACTGCCTAAGATGACTACAGTAGTTAGACTACCATAAGCGTTTTAATAATATAATAAAATAATTCGAAACGAGCTGGACCATGACCGGAAAGACACCGGTGCCGTTTTTGGTACCGGTCCCGGACAGGTCCGGTTTAGGCTACCCCTTTAGGGACACAGTTGCCTTATTATGTTTGGGATCGAAAGATAACTACCGCTATGTATTGAAACTCATCTTAAATTCACCAAATGATGGCAGTGATTAGAAAGAATTTCAATCATTTCAATGTCCAAAGATCAACTACGTACCTTGAACATGGCGGGCATGTCCTTGTTCTTGATGATCTTAATAACGCAGCCCAGGGTGTTCTTGTACAGGAGCTTCTGAAATTAGTGAAATTAGGAAACTATATTTTTCAAATATTGGAACCGTGATAATACCGAACAAGCTACCGTACCTTGCGGTCAGATTGCATCATCATGCGTCTTCTGACGATGTCCCAGGGGTATGAGAGGATTCCAGATCTGACGGTAACGTCCTGCAAAGAGAATACGATATTGTACCATACAGTGACCAGGGCCGGAACCAATTTACCGGTACCAGCGACGACCGTACCTGGATGATCCCCCAAGGGGCGAAGAAGTTCAGCTTCTTTCCGTCCATGGCAGTGTCGTACATTCTGAAGTAGGCAGCGCGGTAGATGATGATACCTGTAGAATTACAGTTGCGTAAAAGAGTACGGTATTCAATGAGACTACAGCAGTAGCATTATCGTACCCTGGACGGAGACGAAGAATCCTATGTAGGGTCCGATGGGTCCATCTGCCTTGGTGATCTTGATGAGACAGTCAACAAGTCCCTGCGAGATTGATTTTTATTAGTATTAATCAGAGGTCAAAAAGTAACGTAGCATGAAAAATTGTTCGGGCAAGTTTTCGATTTTTTTGTTGATCTACCGGGCCTACATTTCGGGGTGTTTAAGGAGACCCTGGCGGGAAGTTTATGTCGAAATCTACCCACATTTGACCTATGGTATAAATAATCAACACTAGAGTCCAATGCTCGGTACTGTACCTCTAATCCTCGGAACACTCCCTTTCCGAAGTCAGCAACGAGACGGGTACGGGCGAAGTCACGGGGTAGATGAAGCAGAGAGATGGCTCCTGAAATAGTATTTCAAATAGTTTACAGTAACACAGGAAATCACCGTATTGTAGGCAGCACCCAAACTATATTACCATAACCCAATCCACTCACCGGTAATTGTGATGATACTGTGACCGAGAAACAGTACACCCCTCAGAGATTGCTAATTCGAGATCTACCTCATACAAAACCCCCAGTCAATTTGATAGCAATAGGTATGCCGAGAGCACTGTGGATGAGTTACGGTACGTCCCTCAGGTAATCACTACTAGAAAGTGTCCAAAACAGTCACTGCATATTCAGGTGCAGGTATACGGTAAATTGCATCTAAAGCGTCGCAGGTAGTAGCGCGAAAAAAGTACTCAAATATTCAAAGCTCAACGGTATCTTTCTACAGTACTCGTGCGATGGTATGGCTACCTTATGCCACTCGATTTTTATCATAAACGCCTTTTGGACCAGAGGTTCATGGTATAAAAAATCAATATTAAGTTCGGATCGTGGTGCACATTGATCGCCTGAGAGCGATTGCATATATTGTGCCAGTGCACTGTGCATACTCCTAATATAATAAACTATGTCAATTCACATGGGAGTTTAAAATAGTTATCTTCCTAACCTCATTCTGGCGTCGTCAAAGTTGGATCCCTTCAAGTGGCCGTTACTTTCCTCCTTGACCACGTTCGCGCACTCAATCTCGGACGGAGTCAATTCGGGCATAGGGTCCGCGCCGACAGTCTAAAAACATTTTAAAGGCTTCTTTAATTAATTAAATCGGAGAACTTCATTCCTCCACTTATAGGAAATGATTGTGTCTGTCTGTTTGTCTGTATGTTTTTTGTTTGTTGCAGCGTGAGGACATTTTTTTCCATTTTTCCCATAAATCGCTTCAAATTTGCGCTATCTTCTCAGAACCTTTTGCATATGATAACTGCTCAGAAAACCTTTCAAAATTTTAATATAAAAATCCGCTAATTTCATAGCAAAGTGGATAACGCGCCAGACTTTGAAACCGAGACCCCCAGGTTCGACCCCCGCCGCGGGCAAACCTTTTGCCGCATTTTTCGCAAGTGCCAGAATGCGCCCTGACACGTTTTTGAGTATCGTGAAACACGTTTTCACCTGTTTTGCCGAGTTTTAACGTGAAAAATCGAAAATTTCGAAAAGTTTCCAATTGATGCGCAGAGCGTAGGATCACAGGAAAAGTGTTTTACTATGTCAGAAACGAGTCTGAACGTGTTCTAACGTGTTTTAACTTGAGAAAAATCGAAAATTTCGAAAAGCTCTCAAATGAACCGGGGAGCGTGGAGAATCGCGGGAAAAGTGTGAGTGCAAGGAGTGACTTGCTCGGCTGGAAAGCATAGATGGGCAAGGATTGTAGCTGGTAGGTGAAAAGCGGGAGGGTCAGTGACAATACCTGGTGATTTTGATCAAAACGCGGTAGGGTCTAGTCCTAAATAATTACGACCTGAACCTAAATCGGGTGGGTTTTCGGCAAAAAGCGGGAGGGTCCTGTTGCTGGCTACACCCTGGTCCATGTATGGCTGAAAAGCGTAGTTGGCGTCGTTGTACGTACTTTTCGACCAAACGCTAACGGAATCGCTTCTCGATCGGAGCTGGGCAAGTGTGCTTGTACAACAGGCAGCGGAAATAGACAATGTGGACTCTATTAGGGGTATAATAGCTTACCTCGGGGAGTCCCTCGACGCCGGTGAAGAGCGCGAGGAGCGACACGCTCGGCTGGAAGGCGTGGTTGGCGTCGTTGAGGGCGAATGCCGACTCGAGGCATTGCACAGCAACTGAAAAGGCAATTAATGAAGTAACATTGATTCTGTGTCCGCGTTCCACGAACATAGTCTGCATATGTGTTATCATGATATAGGCGCAAGCAGGGCAATTAAGGATCTTAGATAACTAATTAAAATGAGAACATTTTCAAAAAAGAGCAACTTTTGATTTTGACACTATTTACACATGTCTATTTAACAAATACGAGCTTCGACGTCTAAGTAGTCGTACTTTACGATGATCATAGTATATTATAAACGTATAAAAGAAGGGAAACAGGTCAAATCGGATTCGAATTAAGCGGGAAACTAAATGTAAATTCGTACCTCGCGCGTTCTCTCCTCCTCCTCGCCGGCGTCCTTCATCCGCTTGTGCTGATTGTCTCCGCGATGGTTTACCGTGACGCTGAGAAACAAAATAGAGTAGAATAACAATAATAACACAATGCAATAAACGAATAATTAAAATAAGTTCAAAAGGCTGAATTCAGCAAGTGTGGTGCGCCTCGGCGCGTTTTCCGAAAGTCTTATTTGCCGGCTCTGGTTCTACCGTATACCACATTTTAATACATCCCATGTATGTGTTTCAATACATTTTCCGACGATAAGATCCAGTTTCCACTCAAATTCACGTGTACACACTATCCACACTAATATCCCGTTTTACTTCCTCCAGTTGGTAAATGAACACTCTGAGAATCAGAATATTTCACGCCCCTCTCCGAGTCTCAATCCACACGATATCGAGTGACTGCGACACGACTGAATCTGCCGCCACATCATTCCACAGACCGGTCAACCTTACGGAAAGGCCTTTGGAGTGAGAGAGCGTGTGAAATCGAGAGGGTCTCTCTCACTTTTGCACACTATCTCGCTCTTACCCTGGTCTGTAGGTTTTGAATCATGTGCCGCCCAGTGGAATTCTGTCAACAGCAATCAGAGTGAAGATGTTAACAAATTTTGTTATAGCCGTTACTTTTTTCAAATCCACCGTATTTCCTTGTCAAATCAGAAATATGATAATAGACATAGACATAGACATATTTATCCTGACATCAAGGCAAAGGGCCTGCAGGAGGCATCATTCGGGACAGAAGTGGTCGGGATTTTCGAACTCAAGGCAACTGGGTCAAGGGAATGGATCTTGCTTGGCTTCCTTGGTCAATTGTAGTGTCGATCTTGGACGATAGACATTGAGCGTAGAAGTAGATCTTCCAACCTCCAGTCACGTACTGACTAACGTGTATCAATCGAAGTGTTTACTCACGTGTTAGTCTTGCCGACTGGGGCCTTTCTTGATAGTTAGCGACTTGAATTGAGTGTAGTCGATCTGGGTACTCTGCTCGAAGTGGTACCAGGTTGGCGATACTTGCCGGGTTGCCCAAGCTGACTGGCAAGGATTCTCCAAACTGAGGTGGGAGAGGAGCGGGGAGACTGTCGACCGCCCGTCACGAGGCACAGAATGAAGAATGAAGAAATGAAGAATGAAGAATGAAGAATGAAGAAATGAAGAATGAAGAATGAAGAATGAAGAATGAAGAATGAAGAATGAAGAATGAAATATGATAATAAATTATCGCAATCGGGAAATAAATCCTGTCATAAAGCATTCCCACACACAGAAAAAAAATGTATGACTCTTCCCGCGAGCACATCAAAGTCATACATGTGATGTATTCAAAGTAATACATGGGGGGCCGCAAAATAATGCATTTTAATGTATTACTCTATGAGCGGAAAATGTATTGAAACACATACATGGGATGTATTAAAATGTGGTATACGGTAGAACCAGAGCCGGCAAATAAGACTTTCGGAAAACGCGCCGAGGCGCACCACACTTGCTGAATTCAGCTTTTTGAACTTATTTTAATTATTCGTTTATTGCATTGTGTTATTATTGTTATTCTACTCTATTTTGTTTCTCAGCGTCACGGTAAACCATCGCGGAGACGATCAGCACAAGCGGATGAAGGACGCCGGCGAGGAGGAGGAGAGAACGCGCGAGGTACGAATTTACATTTAGTTTCCCGCTTAATTCGAATCCGATTTGACCTGTTTCCCTTCTTTTATACGTTTATAATATACTATGATCATCGTATAGTACGACTACTTAGACGTCGAAGCTCGTATTTGTTAAATAGACATGTGTAAATAGTGTCAAAATCAAAAGTTGCTCTTTTTTGAAAATGTTCTCATTTTAATTAGTTATCTAAGATCCTTAATTGCCCTGCTTGCGCCTATATCATGATAACACATATGCAGACTGTGTTCGTGGAACGCGGACACAGAATCAATGTTACTTCATTAATTGCCTTTTCACATTGCTGGATCATGTATCACGCTCTCAAGACCGAACGGTGTACGAAATAAGGAGAGGCGATGATAACCAAGATTTGAAACTTTAATTATTCTTCACCGATGTTTGCACTCATATTATCGCTTAGTCATGCGACGCCTTTGGGCGTGATCGTAAGACGTGCTGATCGTTAGATCAGAAAGAGTCACTTCCGAGACGATACGGGCAGGCTGGTGATGTAGGGGTCTGTGAACTTTCTTGGCACGGTGCCAACTCGGTTCTGACTGATGTGCTATCAGTGATCAGTGATGTCCACTGAGAACTCGTATGACGGAAAAGGAGTCGCCCCGCAAATAAACCATCTGATTCTGTAGAGAGAAATGAAAGAAAGGAGGGGTCGCGTGAAACGGGCGGAAGAGGATTATAGCGAGAGTTGATGGAAAATGGAGAGACGGGGAGGAGAAATAAAAAGGAAAATGATGATTATTGTGATAGAAGAGTGCAACTTTTCGAGCGTAGTTGCACACTTTCAAATGTGTCGGAATAGGACTTATCAGATGCAGACTTTCGCTTGGGAATGAGTAAATCCTGGTCTTCGAAATAGTAGTTTTGAGGGGGCCGTCGATCTCTGGTTTTTTACCAATAGACTACTAGTAGGCATACCACTAATAGCGCTAATACTAGTAATCCACTGGAAAAAATACTAGAGAATGAAAAATAACTTTAAAAATAAATAAAATCAATAATTGATCAAATTGCAGAGTTGTGAGGAGATGGCGGAGCCGCTTCGACACGCAACTCAGGCCGACTATGCCCTCTGGCACGAGCGAGACTGGTGTGTGATGATTGAGTGGGCAAAGATCCTCCCGCCCTACATGACCCTCGGATTGGATGACAAGGTACAGTGGGAAGGGGATACTGTAACATCCAGATACGGTAGTTCGGTTTATTGATTAAATTTACGTGAGTACATCGGTCTGTTCGAGATTGATATTTATGGATGCGTGATCTCCGCTGCCTGCGGATTTAGAGTTTCTGGTACTTGATATATCATGGTGATTCTAGAGCGACACGATGAGACACCCATGCGTGCTGATGAATACCACAAAGCAGAATAATTTTAACATTGATTCATAATTAGTTTCGCAATTACGATATAATTGTTTTCTTTGGCGTATACTATCATAATTTAAATCGTCCATCAATCGATACATACGGTAGGAAGCGGTTACTGCAACATTTATTGAAGAGTGGGGTATTTTGCTTTCGAATTTTCAATCGAGGTACACGTTATCTCAAATGACTTGCGGATTTAGAGTTTCTCGTTCTTCTTAAAGAATGGTTGTTCTTGAGCCACGCGATACTGACTGGGTACAGGAGAATACCACAAAACATAATATTTTGAATATTGATACAAAATTAGTATCGCAATTATGATAATTATTTATTTTGAATTATTTAGTATCGCAGTTTACAAAATGATTTGACAGTATCCCATCAATCGATATCTCTTCTCAGTTGGCGCTTCTCCGTCACTCAGCCATCACTTTCCCCTCACTCATGGCCTGTTTCTACACGCCCAACGTCGGTCCCGACCGGATCATCCTGCTCAATGGTACTGTAGTTCCTCCTCTCAACGGTACGATCTCCATCACCAATCGACAACTGATTTTAAACATTATTTTCTTGCAGTTCCGGGTGCTTTCTTCGACCGTACTCCCGAGCCAACGAGACCGATGGGATTCAACAAAAAGAAGTATCAAGTGAGAGATTGATCTTTGATCTTTTATTTTAGTCTTGTATTATATTAGATGTTTTTCGTTTTGAATTTCAAATCATTTTGGAATGCCTTAGATTCCTCTAAAATATCAATTTGTATCGTGATCTCATCCAATTTACGCAGGTTTTTGACCGGTATTTGTTCGTTCTGATAAGCAGTGTCTGATCTCCCTTCTAATCGTCCTCACCTATGATCTTTGATCTCTCTTCAGATGCTCGATCAATTGCTCGCTCCAATGCGCAAGATGGACATTGACATCACGGAGTTTTCCGCTTTCAAGGCCATTTTCTTCCTAAATCCAGGTTAGTTTGTGATTATCGATTTTCATGATTTGTTAGTGCATTGCCGCTTCCATCTATAACTTGAAAGAATAAGCAGAGATTGCTAAAATTTCCGAAAAGAATAGATGACCCTTGTGGACTGTGATGTGAAGCGCACTAGGAATTCCATTGAATGAATTTCTATACTTATTCTCTATAAGCGTTCAAACAAATTAAGGAAAATCTAAAATTTTTAAGATAAAATTTTGTCATTTGTTCAGACGCCGACGACGTCTCGGCTGCGTGTAAGCAGATTCTGTCGGATGGAAGAGGCGGATTGACGAATGCACTGTATAGATACATGGTGAAGAAGCATGGAGTGGACGAGGCCGGAGACAGGCAATCTTTGATCTTTATTTGTTATCTTTATGAAAATATATAAATATACCTCTGAATCCCCTTTCCCAGTAATAGGAATTCCAACAGTTCAAAGAACACGATGAATCGTTAAAATCTAGGATGTGATAAGATAGTACGGTAGCATATAAATCGATAATCGCTTTTCTTTCTAAGATTCGGTCGTCTTCTCCTGCTGGGTACGGTACTGGCGACGATGGCTGTAGAGATGAAGGAGGCTGTTGTAGTGGCCGACTTCTTCGATCAGGTATGGACAGATTACGTCATTACTAGGCAAATAATGTCGTCGGATAATAGTCCCCCTATTGTTATGGTTTGCGCACCCTGCAACTCCCAGGTTTCACGAAAGAATGATCAAGAGTGTGATGCTACGAATTTGATAAGCAACAGTTGAACTAGATAAACAATCATCATCACAAAAAAGATGTTAACCACGATATTAATAATTAAAAAGAGTAGCCGCAGCGAAAATGTTGTGACCAAACTCAATTGAGCCTTTCCCGACACACCGAGGTTTCACAAGTGAATGAAGAAAACTGTGTGACTACGAATTCATTGTGATTTTTGATGATTTTCAACAAATACATTTTTTTCCAGATCGCCTTCTCTCCCTTCGCAAAGCAGCTTCTTTTTGGAGTGAAGAAGGAGGGAGTAGTCGGCGCACCGCTCAGTGAATAATCGTCGTCCTCCAGACTGCACTCACTGCACCACCACCTCACACCACAACATTCCCCGCGCCTACAGTACACCTCACATATTGGTAGACAGAGAGACCCGGTAGTGATTCGGATTCACACTATCTAGTTTCAGATTGAGTTTGTATTATCAGAGTATGATATATCTTCAGATTCGAAAACAAGCAAATAATATAATAGCGCCCGTGATCTATCTCAGTTTTCCCTTACACAGAGCGGGAAGTCTCCAATTTTTACTTGCTCTGAAATGTTGTCTCCTGCTGAAAGAACATGAAAAATCGAGAGATCATCTATCACTGTCTCTCGACCGCTCTCTCGATTTCGCATGCTCTCTCAGCAGGAGAAAACATCTCGAGAGAAAGGGAAATTGGGTGCATAATTCTTATGAAGAATGGAATGGAGGAAGACAATATCGATAATAAATCTACGGCGTTCTAAAGTTGTCAGATTTAGGGAACGTAATCGACTACGGTAGTTTACAGAGGGTATGGACCAACGGAAAAATAGCTTTTCTTTCTTCTGATTTGCCATCTCGTGAGATTCGCCATAGTCGAAACAATTGGAAAACACTCATTTTCACCGAGGGATTAATATAACGATAAAGATAACTTACCGTATACGAACCTACGGTATCTGCATTACCGTATCCCAAGCTAAATTATCCGTACACATACATGCTAGAATAATATGAGATTTATCACATCTGTATGAAGTTTTAAAAAGAGGGTTGCCCCCAAACACAACGAACTGAAACTTGAGACTGACTACTATTTTCTGATCTGTTCAATATATAACTCTCAAATAATGTACGAAAGAGTGTACAATAATGGTAATCACAAGTTGTGGATTGAGGATTGGCTAGGAGTGAGAAAGATTCTGACTCTGAGAGTGTTCATTGACCAAATGGGGGAGGAAGACGGGATATTGATGTGGATAGTGTGTACATGTCACTGATTTACACAGAGTGAGAAGCACCCAATTTCCCTTTCTCTCGAGATGTTTTCTCCTGCTGAGAGAGCATGCGAAATCGAGAGAGCGGTCGAGAGACAGTGATAGATGATCTCTCGATTTTTCATGTTCTTTCAGCAGGAGACAACATTTCAGAGCAAGTAAAAATTGGAGACTTCCCGCTCTGTGTAAGTGAAAACTGAGATAGATCACGGGCGCTATTATATTATTTGCTTGTTTTCGAATCTGAAGATATATCATACTCTGATAATACAAACTCAATCTGAAACTAGATAGTGTGAATCCGAATCACTACCGGGTCTCTCTGTCTACCAATATGTGAGGTGTACTGTAGGCGCGGGGAATGTTGTGGTGTGAGGTGGTGGTGCAGTGAGTGCAGTCTGGAGGACGACGATTATTCACTGAGCGGTGCGCCGACTACTCCCTCCTTCTTCACTCCAAAAAGAAGCTGCTTTGCGAAGGGAGAGAAGGCGATCTGGAAAAAAATGTATTTGTTGAAAATCATCAAAAATCACAATGAATTCGTAGTCACACAGTTTTCTTCATTCACTTGTGAAACCTCGGTGTGTCGGGAAAGGCTCAATTGAGTTTGGTCACAACATTTTCGCTGCGGCTACTCTTTTTAATTATTAATATCGTGGTTAACATCTTTTTTGTGATGATGATTGTTTATCTAGTTCAACTGTTGCTTATCAAATTCGTAGCATCACACTCTTGATCATTCTTTCGTGAAACCTGGGAGTTGCAGGGTGCGCAAACCATAACAATAGGGGGACTATTATCCGACGACATTATTTGCCTAGTAATGACGTAATCTGTCCATACCTGATCGAAGAAGTCGGCCACTACAACAGCCTCCTTCATCTCTACAGCCATCGTCGCCAGTACCGTACCCAGCAGGAGAAGACGACCGAATCTTAGAAAGAAAAGCGATTATCGATTTATATGCTACCGTACTATCTTATCACATCCTAGATTTTAACGATTCATCATGTTCTTTGAACTGTTGGAATTCCTATTACTGGGAAAGGGGATTCAGAGGTATATTTATATATTTTCATAAAGATAACAAATAAAGATCAAAGATTGCCTGTCTCCGGCCTCGTCCACTCCATGCTTCTTCACCATGTATCTATACAGTGCATTCGTCAATCCGCCTCTTCCATCCGACAGAATCTGCTTACACGCAGCCGAGACGTCGTCGGCGTCTGAACAAATGACAAAATTTTATCTTAAAATTTTTAGATTTTCCTTAATTTGTTTGAACGCTTATAGAGAATAAGTATAGAAATTCATTCAATGGAATTCCTAGTGCGCTTCACATCACAGTCCACAAGGGTCATCTATTCTTTTCGGAAATTTTAGCAATCTCTGCTTATTCTTTCAAGTTATAGATGGAAGCGGCAATGCACTAACAAATCATGAAAATCGATAATCACAAACTAACCTGGATTTAGGAAGAAAATGGCCTTGAAAGCGGAAAACTCCGTGATGTCAATGTCCATCTTGCGCATTGGAGCGAGCAATTGATCGAGCATCTGAAGAGAGATCAAAGATCATAGGTGAGGACGATTAGAAGGGAGATCAGACACTGCTTATCAGAACGAACAAATACCGGTCAAAAACCTGCGTAAATTGGATGAGATCACGATACAAATTGATATTTTAGAGGAATCTAAGGCATTCCAAAATGATTTGAAATTCAAAACGAAAAACATCTAATATAATACAAGACTAAAATAAAAGATCAAAGATCAATCTCTCACTTGATACTTCTTTTTGTTGAATCCCATCGGTCTCGTTGGCTCGGGAGTACGGTCGAAGAAAGCACCCGGAACTGCAAGAAAATAATGTTTAAAATCAGTTGTCGATTGGTGATGGAGATCGTACCGTTGAGAGGAGGAACTACAGTACCATTGAGCAGGATGATCCGGTCGGGACCGACGTTGGGCGTGTAGAAACAGGCCATGAGTGAGGGGAAAGTGATGGCTGAGTGACGGAGAAGCGCCAACTGAGAAGAGATATCGATTGATGGGATACTGTCAAATCATTTTGTAAACTGCGATACTAAATAATTCAAAATAAATAATTATCATAATTGCGATACTAATTTTGTATCAATATTCAAAATATTATGTTTTGTGGTATTCTCCTGTACCCAGTCAGTATCGCGTGGCTCAAGAACAACCATTCTTTAAGAAGAACGAGAAACTCTAAATCCGCAAGTCATTTGAGATAACGTGTACCTCGATTGAAAATTCGAAAGCAAAATACCCCACTCTTCAATAAATGTTGCAGTAACCGCTTCCTACCGTATGTATCGATTGATGGACGATTTAAATTATGATAGTATACGCCAAAGAAAACAATTATATCGTAATTGCGAAACTAATTATGAATCAATGTTAAAATTATTCTGCTTTGTGGTATTCATCAGCACGCATGGGTGTCTCATCGTGTCGCTCTAGAATCACCATGATATATCAAGTACCAGAAACTCTAAATCCGCAGGCAGCGGAGATCACGCATCCATAAATATCAATCTCGAACAGACCGATGTACTCACGTAAATTTAATCAATAAACCGAACTACCGTATCTGGATGTTACAGTATCCCCTTCCCACTGTACCTTGTCATCCAATCCGAGGGTCATGTAGGGCGGGAGGATCTTTGCCCACTCAATCATCACACACCAGTCTCGCTCGTGCCAGAGGGCATAGTCGGCCTGAGTTGCGTGTCGAAGCGGCTCCGCCATCTCCTCACAACTCTGCAATTTGATCAATTATTGATTTTATTTATTTTTAAAGTTATTTTTCATTCTCTAGTATTTTTTCCCGTGGATTACTAGTATTAGCGCTATTAGTGGTATGCCTACTAGTAGTCTATTGGTAAAAAACCAGAGATCGACGGCCCCCTCAAAACTACTATTTCGAAGACCAGGATTTACTCATTCCCAAGCGAAAGTCTGCATCTGATAAGTCCTATTCCGACACATTTGAAAGTGTGCAACTACGCTCGAAAAGTTGCACTCTTCTATCACAATAATCATCATTTTCCTTTTTATTTCTCCTCCCCGTCTCTCCATTTTCCATCAACTCTCGCTATAATCCTCTTCCGCCCGTTTCACGCGACCCCTCCTTTCTTTCATTTCTCTCTACAGAATCAGATGGTTTATTTGCGGGGCGACTCCTTTTCCGTCATACGAGTTCTCAGTGGACATCACTGATCACTGATAGCACATCAGTCAGAACCGAGTTGGCACCGTGCCAAGAAAGTTCACAGACCCCTACATCACCAGCCTGCCCGTATCGTCTCGGAAGTGACTCTTTCTGATCTAACGATCAGCACGTCTTACGATCACGCCCAAAGGCGTCGCATGACTAAGCGATAATATGAGTGCAAACATCGGTGAAGAATAATTAAAGTTTCAAATCTTGGTTATCATCGCCTCTCCTTATTTCGTACACCGTTCGGTCTTGAGAGCGTGATACATGATCCAGCAATGTGCCATTATTGAAAATGAATCGAATTTTCACCGTCATCATTAGTACCCATTTTAATTAGTCGATAATTGATTAGAGATCTACAGTAACTCACCGCAGCTCTGGCGAGTTCATCGATAAATGCCGTATCGAGCATCCTGCACGGATTGCATACTGCGTTAATCTGCAATTAGAAGGCATTTAGGATTGCATAATCATTACGCAATCAACACATCAGTAGCCCCTACACTTCAGTCAATTTATAATTGTGTATATGTCATGTTCTCAACGATTATCCACAAGCCTCTCCCTAAGCACATCACACTTCAGTGTGTCAACAAATCACCGGGTGGGATTCACCGGGATTCGAGCACATGCAAAGCGTATGCCTTCAGTCTTCCCTATGGAATGGGGTGATTCGTCAGTCCAGGACGCACTCAAATTCACTTTTCTCTCCATCTTTAATCACTTATCAATCTATGACCACGCTCGAGTCTCTCTCTCTCTCCCTCTCTCTCTCTCTTATCGCTCCTTCCTCGTGAGGGTCAGCAAGAATATCGACGTAACTTCTACTCAAAGAGCGATCTGACCACATTAAAACTATAATTATTCCTTCTGCAGCAGCTCAAATCAACAATAACATCAGCAAAATTTGCAAAAATTCAAAAAGTTTTACATATTTTGCTATTTAGAGGATTCAACATTCTATATGAAATTGGCGAGTTAGCTCAATATCGAAAAGAAAAATTGCCCCACACTAATTAGAATATTTTTGCTAATTGTTTACTTTATTATAACTTACCAGAGTTTCATCCGTTCTCATTTCCGTCCTTCTCGCCCTACTGCAAGTCTGCTCGAAGTCACTCAAATGACGCAGGAACAAGTCTTCTTTCGCCTGTGCCTCCTTCTGCTCTGGCGGCTGCAATTGCGTCATCATTAGGCAATTTGTTACGTCATGAACAGGCAATTTTCTAAATGTTGCGTCATTACCAGGCAATATTTCAAATATTGCATAATCATTAAGTAATATTCAAGGTAATGTTTCGTCATGAAATGTTTCCTCATAATAGGCAATACATGTTGCATCATCGCTAGGCAGTTTCCAATGTATTACGTGATCACTAGGCAATATTCAAAGTTGCATCACCACTAGGGAATACTCTACATGTTGTCTTATCACTATGTGATTTCTCCTTTTTAAGTGCTTCAATAGTATAGGATATTTCATATTTTTTAATTTGATTTGGAGAGTGGGTAGCGTCTATCGTATCAATTTCCCTATTGCATCATCACCATGTAATAGTCAATCTCTCAAGAAATTACTTACAATGGGCGGTGGTTTGGGGCTGCTCTCATCGCTTCCCATCGATCCGGCCATACCGTAGCGAGCCGCCTGCAACATCAATTTTTAAACATTTCAACGATTGGCACATTTGTGTTTCAGAGGTGGTACATCAACTGAAGATTTAGTACAGGGACAATCGACAGTATCCCTCATCGTATAACGAGCACTATTCTGGCAACAATTTTCACTGGCATATAGCCATGGGAAGATTTATCTGAATATCTTATCTATTTATATGATTATGATTTATCTTGATTTTTGTGAAATGTTAGTTTCTAGGGATGGCTTGGCAGGCAGGATAGCAGGATCCTATTGGGAAATTGATCATTTACATCTTTTCCTAGGAACTTTGCCGGTGTGACAAGATTCCCATTTCCCATCAGGAATCTTGCCGCCCTGTTATTTCCCTTCCTTTTGAAGAGTTGGGCGGTTGCACAATGATCTCGGAGAATATTGTGCTTTAGAAATGATGGGGGTGCAAGGAGAGCTATTCACCATCTGACTGATTAGTGTATTGGTTGTGTTTCTGTATTTCATTCGCATAGCGGCGGTTCGAATTCTTCCTAAACTTTTTGTTTTGCAAGTTTTTAAACGATTCTACAGTATTCGTCCTCGTCCAGATATTCTAAATTAAGCCCAACTTTCAGCTAGCGCTATTTTCAGTGTCTTCTAACATGCAGTGTAAAATAACCGAAAAATGGATTTGAGAAAAAAATTGTTCTGAAGCGGAATTCCGAGAATTTCACTATTAAGACTATTAATCTATGTTTGTGTTGGCTCAGTGTTAAAAATACACCAAAATTATAGAAATCCCATGTCAGGAATCCTGTGCCAAGCAGGATTCCTGCCAGTTTCAGGAATCCTGCTTCCCAAGAATGATCCCATCTCATTTCTCCCTCTAACCAGGAAATAATGGGAATCATTTTCCACTTTTTCAGGACCTGAATCGGTCATTTTTCCCACGAAGCCATCCCTATTAGTTTCATGTTTCATGCACATCACATTTACGACTCATTTAGGTGTTCGGTACTGATCTTGCCTTTTCATTGTTTATAAAAGATATACGACAAGAACATGAGTTTCCCATTAACTGTGGCCTCTCTAATTTGATATTAATTATTTTGAAATAATGAAAATTTCTGACCATTTCACTCGTCATGAGTGAGAGAGGCTGTGGGGTTCCCGTCGGTCCTCCAAATCCCGGTTCGTTAATCGCCTGACCAAGATTTGCTGTCTGCAAGCAATCGATATTCGAGAAGCTACCGTATCCAAAATATTCATTTCACTATCTACCGTAATGTCCCCAATGTAATTTTTTTTCCTCCGACTCCACACAATTTTGAATAGAAAAAAGTTCTATCTGACGTAATACTTTCTGTATACTCAAGTCTACAATAACGACAGTTTCGTGTTTCATCCACAGCAGATCTGTTGGTTTTTAGTGATAACATCGAAAATGTAATTTCATTGTTTTCCACGACACACTAATGCACTGAAAAAAAACAAACTACCGTATCCCTCCTCACCGTTCCGAATGCCGTCTTCACCACTGCTGGATATCTTCTCGTCCGCTTTGTGTATCCAATCGGGTCACGATTCTGCTGGATGGCTGCAAGAATATTGCGTCATTACTATTCAATACATTCTCCATCATGTGCACGCGGCATTCTAGCAAGTTCATGAAAATTGAGACAGACAGTTAGAGAGCGCGAAAATAGCATGGGCTATGGTCTTAGTATGAATTCAGTTTCTGCATTTTGCCCAGAACGACGTGGATTATAAACCGAGAAGTAAATAATCGATACTCACCGTTCCTGTCCATGCCCACCTTGAGGCACTTCTCGAATCGGCAATGACGACAGGCGCATCGAATACCTGAAATGAGGGTACTGTAGCTCACATGAGGATACGGTAAGTTCGCTATTGATCAGAAATAGCGTGTCCTACACTATCAATTATGTTGTTATCTAAAACATTGCTTGGTTGGTAGAATCTCTTGACTTCTCGCAGCTATGGGAGCGAGCCTTTCTCTATGGTGAATAGGATGCAAAGATGCAAGTTCGGTTTTCGTATTACGACCCTCTCAGCGAGAGATCGGTAATACGGCTGATAAAGGGGAGAGAACGAGAGAAAAGGAGACGCCGTATTACCGAATCCGACGCCGAACGGGCAACCCTAATATACGGTAATAGGATACTGTATTCTCACTCTTATCGACGGGGCAGTTTCCATCGTTCTGGCAGGTGAACGTCTGCTTCTTCATGATTGTACGGCGGAAGAACGTCTTGCTGCAAATCGCATCATCACTACGCAATCTTTACATATCTTTTTTCCGACGTATTTCATCGTGTATTGTTGTTTTGCGTTGCTAAGTTTCAATAGTAAGCAGTACCTTAATTTCATCTCCCGGAAAGGTCATTTCTTTCTGATTTTTCTCTCTTATGAGAGGAATCGGGAGAGAATCGAGCATTTTTGGGATGGCAGGTCACTAGGAAAATTAATGATTTTTGAATTTTCTGAAAAACTAATGCAAAGTACTACAACATCTCCTCTATCGAATAGCGTTTCCAGAACATTTTTAAAATTTTTAGTTTTGGCGTGAAACACAAACAAACCTGGTGACTTTGCAATTTTTTCCAACAAGTCAAAGTTTGAAAAATCATAACTCTCTTCAAAATGAAGAGAGGGATTTGCGGTTTCGTTCATTAGATAGAGAAATACCTCGGCTACATTTGACATGTGATTTCGTCATTCATGGCTCATGCGGCGATGCGGGGCGGTCGCTTTTGCAACAGTGATGAGCGCTCCCCCTCGGATCGGGGTGCCGCTATTGCGAAATATGCTAATGTGCATTTCCTACGAGCTTCATATGTAATATTTTTCGACCAACTTTTCGTGTATAGTGTAGTGTTCGACGAGACAAGGAATTGCGGGACCGCGAAATTTTCAATTTGGCCAAAATTGAGCAGCTACGGGCACTTTATTTTTCTGGAATCGGGGTACCCCCTCGGATCCGAGGAGGTCGCTCACCACTGTTTTGCAAATGTTGTTGTAATTTTCTTTAAAGTTAAAACTAAGAACCCCCTCCTAGCACATCATTGTGGTATGTATGGACACTTATTCCAACCGGAATATGGGCTTCGGGATAGGCTGCATTGTAAAGAGGGCGAAAATAATGTGGTGTAGCACTAAAACAACAAATCGAAAACTAGAGCCGGCCAGTCTCATTTCTGTGTTAAATCGATAAAAATAATGTATTATGATTATATAAATTTAATTAGCGACATTCCATTCGCTATTTTTTTGATTAAAATTTTTTGAAAATTTTAAGTCATTAATTTTTGTGTATTTTTAAGTTCACTTGTTCCACGTTCAAATATATTCAGATCATCTTCAAATTGTTGGAATATATTTATGAACACAATTTTTTACGTATATTAGGCTCTAGTCAACAGTTTTCGAATTTTACATTCGGAAGGAGTTAAAGTTTTCCACATGAATGCAAACCCTCATATTCTTTTTCAATACTTCTTCAGCTGTTTCCTCAGAATGTATACAACATTTGTCTTTTTGAAAGTGAGTGTCTATCTATTCGCAGAAACGAGTTATAAGCTCAAGAAAGCCATGTGTCTGGCGAACGGCGACACGCTCTGCTATCTCTAGCACTCTCTCAGTTCCGCCCGCTCTCTGGCCTGGTTCGAATCCCGAGCCGGGCACGAGTCTTTTGCCAGCGCTTTGTGAAATCGGAAACAGTTGAATATTCAAGGGATATGATTAAAATGTCTTTGTTGAGTACTGGCAAAAGATTCGTGCCCGGCTCGGGGTTCGAACCAGGCCAGAGAGCGGGCGGAACTGAGAGAGTGCTAGAGACAGCAGAGCGTGTCGCCGTTCGCCAGACACATGGCTTGCTTGAGCTTATAACTCGTTTCTGCGAATAGATAGATACTCACTTTCAAAAAGGCAAATGTTGTATACATGCTGAGGAAACAGCTGAAGAAGTATAGAAAAAGAATATGGGGTTTGAATTCATGTGGAAAAATTTAACTCCTTCCGAATGTAAAATTCGAAAACTGTTGACTAGAGCATACTTTACGTACAAAATTGTGTTCATAAATATATTCCAACAATTTGAAGATGATCTGAATTTATTTGAACGTGGGTCAAGTGAAATTAACAATACACAAAAATTAATGTCTTAAAATTTAAAAAAAAAATTATCAACAAAATAGCTAATCGAATGTCGCTAATTAAATTTATATAATCGCAATAAATTATTTTCATCGATTTAACACAGAAATGAGACTGGCTGGCTCTAGTTTTCGATTTGTTGTTTTAGCGCTACACCACATTCTTTTCGCCCTCTCTACAATACAGCCTATCCCGAAGCCCATATTCCGGTTGGAATAAGTGTCCATACATACCACAATGATGTGCTAGGAGGGGGTTCTTAGTTTTAACTTTTAAGAAAATTACAACAACATTTGCAAAAGCGACCGCCCCGCATCGCCGCATGAGCCATGAATGACGAAATCACATGTCAAATGTAGCCGAGGTATTTCTCTATCTAATGAACGAAACCGCAAATCCGTCTCTTTATTGTGAAGAGAGTTATGATTTTTCAAACTTTGACTTTTTAGACAAAAATTGCAAAGTCACCAGGTTTGTTTGTGTTTCACGCCAAAACTAATTTTTTTAAAAATATTCTGGAAACGCTATTCGATAGAGGAGATGTTGCAGTACTTTGCATTAGTTTTTCAGAAAATTCAAAAATCATAAATTTTCCTAGTGACCTGCCATCCTCGAGTTTCTCCCGATTCCTCTCTTATATTTCCTTCCCTTTTATCTGTTGCTTTTCTTTGTATCTATCTAAAATACTTATTTTCCGATCTCTGATTTCGACTCCCCTCTACCTAATCTCTCTCTCTCTCTCTCTCTCTCTCTCTCCTCCACTCTCATCTTTACTCTCGTTCACTCGTTGGTTGTGATGTGACATCCGACCTCTCTTTCTCTTCGATACTCCCTTGCATCTGGTCAAACACCACACAAATACAAACCGGCGAGAGAGAGAGAGAGAGAGAGAGAGAGAGAGACCACCCCTCAACACTGCCCATTTCCCGGCTTCCATCTCAGGCTAGATACGCTTTCTGCAGTACAGAAACAAGGCATAAAATGTAACAGCGAACTAAATCTGTAAGACTACATACACTTTCTGGCTCCAAACAGAGATCAGAATGAAAGGGAGTCAGGACGCGCGTGCCTTTCAGGTGCACCGACTTTTCGGGGATATTAAAAATAGGACAAAGGAGAAGGGCAGTGCATGAGAGCGCATGGGATATTCCGGCAAATAGAGGGACCAGAGAGAGACAGAGACCCCTCCGACTTCTAAAGAAGTTGTGAAGCAGAGAATCAACATGCGGGCACAGCACTATCTCCCCTTTCTCTCAATCGACCGCCACACTTTACGCCCCCGATGCTTTGCTCGTTCTGGAGAGAGAGAGAGAGAGAGAGAAAGATAGAGAGAGAGAGAGTGCGGAGGAGAGTTTGCACGATGACACACACTACGCTAACTATGCGGGGATACTACGTGCTACGATCTGTAGAGAAGAGAGAACATTGGCGTAGTGGGATCAGTAGAGCACACTCACACGGTTCGAAACTAAAGAAAGGGGTCAGATTGAGAGAGCGTGCAAAATTGAGAGAGTCCCTCTCGATTTTACACGCGATCTCAAGCCAAACTCCGTCTCGAAGGGTTGATCTGTAGAAAGATGAGCGTTTAATAATGATCGAACACCCGGAAAATTGAATCATTGATGACGAATACTACTCATTTGTGTATTATCGAGCCTAATTCTGGAAAACCCCTTTCCAGCTTGTGTTTTCCTATCTCACCTCTCGATCTATGCTTTTAGAATGAGAAATATGACTCCGGATATCTTCATTTCGCCCACAAGGCCAATGGGAGAATGTGCGAAATGAGTAGGTGCCCTGACTCGAATTTCTCAAATTTCGAGATCAGAAGAGCACGCTAGCATGCCCATGTTTGTCATACTACGTGCATGGCTTTTTCCCGCGAGCGAGATCAGTAGCTTTCCTACGTGAGACTACCCTACAATTTCACAAGCTATTCGAAATATCTTGGGCACGTGATCTGAAGCAGTCAGAAATCAAACACACATATTAGTAGAATATCATGGTCGATCTCAGAACATCCAAGCACATTTCTATACCAGAAAGGGAGCAAAAAGCGCTCCGGACAATATTTCATCTACGGACGCTAAATTAGAATATCGTGGCACAGTCAAAACTTAGAAACTCTCGAGGTGGCCATAACTAATTTTGGGCTAAAAATTCAAGATTTTTAGCATTTCCTGTTCCTAACTCGTTTTCTCTCCCAATTTGCTGGGTCAGCTAATGATCGGAAAACAAGTGGGGCATTGTTGCCTAGTGATGACGCAATATCAGAGCGCGCGCAGTGTGTAGTGAAAGAACTGATTGGCTAGTGATGACGCAATTTTCTGACGTACCATCCATTGCAGGAGGGCACTCCGTAGTGGTAGCCGGTGCTCGAGTCCTGACACACGAGACAAATATCGTCCGGCCCGCTTCCTCCCGCCCCTCCCGCCGAAGCTGCAATTATTGATTAATTAGCTTATTTAATTAAGCTATCAGTATTAGCGCATTCAGGGAATTGTCAATTCCACTTTGGATTATCAATATTCTGTATTAGTATTAATAAAGCAATCGATATTCAATGAGTGTGTGGGAGGGCAGAGTACGTAGTGAAAAGATTACTGCATTGGACGTACAGGGTGTCTGAAAAGTTTGGTGACAAATTTCGGTCGTCATATCTTATCAGCTAATGAATGACAGAAGCTCCTATTGTGCATGGATAATATATAATGTTATAGCATTTGACTATCAAAATTGGGCCTATATACCAGCTCTACTTTTCTCGCAGATTCTGTAAACTTCATCCCATTAAATTGCCTCTGCGCCGCTGCTCATTTTGAGTGAACTGAATTTTTTGTGGCCTACTCAGTAATGCAAACCTCACGTTCAACTCATCATATGAGAGGAAAAAGTCTACCGTATTATGCATTATAGCAGTTCTAAATCAGTTCATTGAAAGAAAAGTTTTGCAGAGTTACTCGTGAAGCACATAATTTCAGACGTGAAAATAGTTGCAATTTCGAGCTTCGTTTAAAGTAGTCGAATCCTCTCCCAGAGTAAAACTAAGAATGAGCTGACAACGCCAATGCCAACCATTGGTAATATTGGGCATTGCACCTTAAAACAGTGATATTGTGATCAATAATTATTATCGAGTTTGCAATCAGAAATGCCAGTTTCACGACTTTAGAAGAAGCTCCTGCGCGTCTTCGTAAGAGTTGAAATGAAGTTGTGCCTGGGGCATGTAAACCAATAGTAGGGGTACTTACGCCACTACACAAATTACAAATATAAGTAACCTGACTAAAGAAATACGCTTTTGCACTAATCTCGCATCTTACCGCGCCGAAATTTAAATTTTCATTTTAAAAATAATTTTTAAATAAGCGATTGCTCTAGGAGGAAATGTCATATGCGGGGGTATAGAGTATCGTCAAGCCTCATTCTGAAAAAAATCCAGCCTTGTATCGAAGAATTGGCATGAGGGACCATTCTTGGAAGGCATTGAACTTGCACCTCAAAATACAAAAATCCACGATATCTCAGATCAGCAAAATAACATCAAAGTAATGGTCCTGCCTCAATCCTTCAAATGGTTCGCTCTAATTGTCAGGATGTAATACCCAACCTCAAACCATTATATGGTATAAATTGGAGAGCGACTGGTCATTCGCGTAGAAAAGAGATGGGCATGCAAATTTTGTCACCAAACTTTTCAGACACCCTGTACTTTCATGGATAGTACAATTTCACTTTTATCACGTGAGCTAAAGGTCTAGACAGAGCGTGAAGTCTCATACCAGCCTTAATTAAAATAGAAAAAAGCGAGAGGAGACGTGATCTCTCCCTCTTTATATTTTACATGCCTCAGACAACATTAACAAAGAAAGGGAAGCATGAGACTTCTTGATATGTGTACTGTGAAGCAGATTAAATAATTTACTACCGGAATCAAGAGAACTGCAGATAAAATATCTGCTATAGTAGTTTTCTCAGAAACCCACCCAGAACAACTGGACGAGCATCTCAAGAGCGCACAATTTTAAAAAAATCCAAATTTCAACTAGGGCCGTTCCAGTGAGTCTACGGTTTTACCAATTCTTTATCTCGCATAAAGCGGAAGGTAGTTAGTACTCCCCGGACGTTCCATATGCTTATAACAGCTCTTACCTACAGATACATTGGACGGGGATCCATTCTGGGGCAGTATGCTTCCCGCCGGTCCGGCCTGTCCGAGTGCTGCAATCGATAATTATCAAAACAGTAATCCTTGCGAAACTCAGTCCGAAACCCGTTGACTAAAACAATAAAATCTATTGAAATATTTTTGCTTCTTTTCCAATCAAAAAAAACCATCACAGGATGATTAGATTTCTAGGATTGTACTAGTCTCACTCGATAGACACTCTGTCCCTCTTCGCTGGACTATTTTTACCTCTCGAATTACCGAGGTAGATCTCTTGTACAGATAACCTCTCGCGTGTTCGCTCTCACCTTCGCTTAATTGATTTTTATAAAGTTAGTTATGGGAGAGAATAAGTTTTTTTTTCTGAATTGCGGGCGAGTACGGTAGCCTACCGTATACCTGCGATCATGCCCTGCGGCATCATGCCCAGTCCGTCAGCCATCTCGCTCCAGTCTGCAGCCCACGACGCTGCAGCTGCTGCAGCTGCTGCAAGGGTCGCACGGTCATTCAAAATATGAGAAGAAACGACCGTGAATACAGTGGGAGATTTTGCTCGAGATATAGATAGATGGGTGAAAAGGGTAGCAGTGGCGGTCTAAAAGTGTGCTAAAACGAGACGACACTTCGTTACGCTCAAAACGTCACACGCGTGTTCGTTAGAGTTGGAGGAATTGTCACCATCTCTACATGTGATAATGATAAGCAATCGATAATCGTCACCTAATTACTAATTAAGGCTGCGAAACCTCGTGATTACGGGTAAAAACAACGCGATATCGAATAGGACGAGTGGTGTGCAAGAGTGTGAGAGAGAGAGAGCACAGAGCGTGGAAACGTTTCAATGAAGAAAGTGAGGGGAAGGGGAGAGAGATAGAGAGAGAGTCAGTCAACCTGTACTCTGCGTCTCTGCCCCTGCTCTCTCTCTCTCTCGCTCGCGTAAACTCTGCACTCTCTGGCCGCTCTCGCCGCCCTTTCTGTCTCTGCCTCCAATCTCTTCAATTGTGTGCGCACACGAGCACACTGGAGCTGTTTCAATGGTACCCCCTGTATATGATGATGGGAATGGATTGAGAGAGAGAGAGAGAAATGGGCGGGCCTTTGAACATGATCTACAAATGACCGTGGAGTGAAACCACGTGGTTACAAGGTTCAGAAAGTGGCAAAAGGCCTGAAGATGTGCGAATAAATGCTTTTGGAAAAGTGGGGGTCAATATAACTGTAATTAAATAGACGAAGACTGCGTCTCACATGAAGAGATTTATCAGGAATCTTTTTTTAAAATTTAAATTTAAAAAAAATATTTTCATGTACGGAATATGGTTACTCAATTTGTCTTTCTATCTGCCATTCTACACTTGTTAAACGAACTTCTCGTCATTGATAAATTGTCGCGAGGTGAGAAGATCAGAGAGGCGGGCAAGCTCTTGCACTTTGAAATGATAGAGGTAAAAACAAATTGCACGCTCTGCAATCGCGGAGAAAGATCAGCGAAACTGCATTCTATAGCCAAATCTTCAGAACGGGGCAAAGTGCGAGAGAGCACGGACATATATGATGTTTCCTATTCATAGTTCTGGCCCCTTTCTGGAGAACTGCGGAAACTTGACTCGCGATTCGCGCAGTTAGCCATTGGGTATTCTCACAAGCCCTCTGTCTGGCTCACCGAATCTTATCAACCGTGCTATTATGATTATCATTTATCCGCAAAAGATGTCACAGAGGGGAATCGGCAAGGGGTGGGGCGGGATACGTTTTCCCCGTTATACCGATTTCTTTATCTCACGAGACAAAATTGGCGCTGTTTGGCAGACGCACTCTTGGTTCTCAATGTTCTATGGGGGGGAAATGCCAGGAATTGATAGTGAGACAAACACGCGCTGTTTTCCGCACTAGAACATATCACACTTCGACTCCAAACATCCAGATAGGTGTCGACAAACAATAAAAAATCCGGAAAATATCCGATTTCCGGTTTTTTAAAGATCGTGATTCGCGCAGTTATCACCGGGGGTGAAAAGGGTGAAAAGGGGGTGAAAAGGGTGAAAGGGTGAAAGCCATAGGGTGAAAAGGATTTTCCGCACAACTCTGATCGGGAATGAACGAGGGCGTAAAAGGGAAGACTGCCTGCGGAATGACATCACTTCCATAAAATGGGAAGAATTCAGCTAACTGGTGTAGACTACAGCACTTTGCGCGAATACTTCAGAGAACGATCTAACAGAGGAAAAATCTGCGACTAATAAGTCTAAACGGGGACGATTTCTAAAGTGTAATAAGCGCAGCACAGCGATGCAATTACACTTTGAAAATCGCTTCAGCGTGAACTTATGAATTCGTAGACTTATTAGCCTGGAAAACGAGAGCGCAGCAAGAGATTTGATCTATTCGGAATGAAGTCATGGAAATGAATTGATGAAATTTTTGTTGTGATCTGCCTAGTAAGAAAAACTTGAAAATTTACACATTCCATGACAATCGTTTCAAAGAAATTTTAATCTTCACCATGAGGGATAGACAATTGTGAGGATTTTTCCGCCTGGAAAATTTGTGAAACATCATGCTGGCGTAAAAATTCCAGGAGAAGAAAAATAGAATTCCACCAACTATCGAGTCACCCAAAACATTTTCTGCCAAATGATGTTAAAATTTTCACATTTTTTTATTTTCCAATTCATTTCACACACCCTCTTCTTCGAATGAGAAAATATGGGCGGGATCCGTTTAAAACTGGAAATGATGTGATGTAACTGAATTCCTGAGCTGATGGATACGTGACCAGCTCATTGTTCCCGACCCGAAACGTAAATATCCTCATGATCTCCATAGCGATGCCGATGTGCTCTGCTCTGTCTTACACTTCGTGTATATCTAATTCACGAGCATTCCTGCTTTCTAGGACTATAGCAACCAACCATTGTTTGTTGAAAGGAGAGAGAGAGAGAGAGAGAGAGAGAGAGAGAGAGAGGGACTTGAACAGCTTTCACGTAAAATATCGGTGAGGGTAAGTTATCGAGATTTCTTGTGCAAATACGAATAAAAATACGAATTTTCTCAAAATGAGCGAATTCTGCAAATGCAAAAAAATGTGACGTGACAGATGATATCCCATAATTCTGAACTGGTTTAACCATTGTATAAAAAAATTCAGTTCTTATCGTTTCCCTCAAGGATCACTGTGCTATACCTAGAACAAGCAACTCTAAATCCGCGAGTCTGTCAAGTACTGAAATCTTCTTTTGTTTTCTCATGATTTTTTTTAAAGAAAAGGTCGATAATTTGCCTTCGCCCATCGGTGCCTAGTACATGTGACGTGACAGATGATATCCGATAAGAAATATCGAGCAATGTTTCTAAAAAAATCGGAAAGAATATTTCGATGCTCCGATGACTCGACTGGTTTTTTTTTTCTGATTCTAGGCATAGCACGGTGATCCTTGAGTGAAACGATACGAGGGGAAATGAAGCGACGGATACCGGAACACGACTAGTTCTTCATCATGGAGAGCAGGCACATCACAGGCCGGTCAACCTTACAGAAAGTGCTTTGGAGTGAGAGAGCATGTGAAATCGAGAGAGACTCTCTCACGTTTGCACACACTCTCTTGACCTGACCTCTATCTGCCGGTTGGAATCATGTGCAGGACACAGCGATTCAGGTGTACAGCGAGGCGGCCACACACTTTTTGGCACAATGACAGAATTTGAACGGGGGAAAAAGGAGCACGCAACGCGACCGCAACGCGCGCGTCTCTTCAGAGCGCAGAGCTCTCTCGCTTTTTCTCTCGTTGTCTGGCATGTGACCGCTCTCGAAATGCTGTGCAGGACCACTCGACAGGAATCTACGTTCATCCCAAGGCTCGATGGGCGCTGCGAAGAAAGGATACAATAGCCGTCATGAGTGACCACTTCTACATGTCGCTGCACAAAGGGCAGTACGGCTCTAAACAATATGCTACACATGATTCCAAACCTACAGATCAGGGTTAGAGCGAGAGAGTGTACGAAAGTGAGAGAGTCCCTCTCGATTTCACACGCGCTCTCACTCCAAAAGCCTTTCTGGATGGTTGACCGGCCTGTGGAATGATGTGGCACGGCTCCAATCAAGATGCTAGCACCTGCACAGAGAAAAATGTTTGTAGTTTTCTACTCACATAAAAATGCGCCGTACAACAGGATTTTTTCTACAAACATGTTTTTGTGTGTGTGTGGGAAGGCTTGCCGTATGTTGGCGAAGGCATCCGCACTGCTCGCGTCCAAGCAGCTCCAGTGCTATAGATAGTTTTCACAGCTGTAGCCCGAAGAAGACTTCCTCTCTTCGCCGTGGAATTCACGAGAGCGTTTGCAGGCGGTCAATGTACCGCACAGCATCGAATTGGCACCATGCCAAAAATCTCTCTCGTTGTCTGACTCTCTAGTTTCGTGCGCTCTCTCGCCTTCTCTCTCTCTTACTCTAACTCGTTCTCGCCGTCTATCTTTCGAATGCTGTGTACCGTCGTCGGAAGCTTGCACGCTCTACGCCATGTGGCGTCCAGTTGCCGCACCATCATGTGGCTAAGTGGATGGGCTAGAGGCTAGCAATACGATTGCCCTTCTTGTAGCTGAGGATGGACGATGAGACCTTCCATTGGTCCGGAAAATTCTGCTCTGTGAGGTATCAACTGAATCGAGTAGACACCTCATATCTAGAGCAGAATTTTCCGTATCAATGGAAGGTCCGGATACTCTGGTTTTTTTGCCCCAATGGGATCCCAATTCGCTACCCAACGGGGCAAACATCAAAGGCGCCGCTGGGATCCCAATGGGGAAAACGTTGGGATCCCATTGGGGGCAAATTTCTCCCATTGGGATCCCAACATTTTCCCCATTGGGATCCCAGCGGCGCCTTTGATGTTTGCCCCATTGGGTAGCGAATTGGGATCCCATTGGGGCAAAAAAAACCAGAGTAAGTCATGTATTCGATCTTCGAGTTCGGCAGGCGGTTCAGATTGGCCGAGGACGGCGTCCATCTGAGTGCGGCTATTACAAATTCACAAACACTCATCCAAAATAATAAAACGTTCCGTTGATAATCCGTGCTGAACAACAGATACGGCTGCGAGAGAGCATGAGAAAGAGCATGAGAGAGAGAGAGTATACAAAGAGAGTACACCACCAGTAGTCCATTTCATAAACGTATCGTCTTAAAATTGTAATATTTTGCCTTCTTCAGTCACTTCCTCTGCCTTTCGCTTCTCGGAGGATCACTCTGGTGCGATGCTCCTTAATATCTGCACGTCTATAGACTATAGTCGGTACGTCTTGTTTTCTCAAACCTTAGTATGGTGGGGTTAAAATTTCAAAGTTAAACTAACCCTGAAACACATATAAGGGTGTCCCAAAAGTTTTGCGACTTTTTTCAATAAAAACCTTTATCATCACATCTTCAACAGTTGACAAAGGTGATCAATCAATGTAGGCTCCCTTCTTAGTCACAACCTTCTGCCATCGATCGGGCAGGCTCATGATTCCATTTCTCCAGAATTACTTGGTCTTCGAATCGATCCAAGCCTGGAAGGCCGAGTCGAGATCGGTCCGATTAGCGAACTTCTTTCCGCGACAGAAGTTAGCAAGAGATTGGAAACAGTGATAGTCACAGGGGCTGATATCGGGTGAATACGGTGGATGAGGCAGCCATTCCATATTCAGTTCGTCCAACTTTTTCTGGGTCAATTTCGCATGATGGGGTCTCGCGTTATCCATAAGGATCAGGATTTTTCCATCAGTAGTTCCTTCTTTTCGTGCAATTCCTTCTTCGGGACTTGCTGGGGATTCTCTCCGATGCCCAACCATTCCAATTTCCGCTCAGGGTTATCGAATGTGATACACTTCTCGTCCATAGCGATGATCTTTCTGACCCATCGAAAGTTGGGTCTACGGTGGAGCAATTCTCGGCATACATCGACACGCTTTTTGATCTGAGCAGGGGTGAGGGAGTGGGGAATGACATGGGGGAGCTTCGGCTTCCTCTCATCCCGGTGGAGGATTCGTTGTACCGTGGATTTGGGAGTGATTCGTTGTACCGTGGATTTGGGAGTATGACTCTCTATCTCCAACTCACGCACACTCACTTTGGGTTTGTCCGCCACTGCAATGAGTACGAGGGGTTGATTCTTGCTGTGAGGGCGTCCAGAACGGGGTTCGTCTTCGATACTATGGTCGCCAGAATTGAAACGCTGGTACCATCTATAGCAGGTCGATAGAGTCGGGGCAGAATCTCCTTTCGAAAGCACCAGTTCTTGATGGGCTGCCTTCGCCGTCTTTCCCGCAAGAAAATTGTGAAGCAAAACTGTACGATGATCGAAAGAAGTGTCCATTGGGAGAAACGTTGTAGAAACTAGGAGACTACAGCACTCGACTTGTGCTAAGGCTTGAATGATTACGAAATGGATTGTTTACCAAATGTATTTCGCAATCATCGATATCGATCGATTGCGCAATCGTCGCAAACTAAAATAGGCCCGAGTCGCAAAACTTTTGGGACACCCTTATATTATATCCCAGGAAAAATAGTTCACTAAGATGTCCAATTGCGGAAATTTCTATTTGAACTTTTCAAATTTGAATTTGAAAGGTAGGGAAATTTTCACAGCAGTCAGAGATCAGAACTCGAAAAATAACTACCAGAGATCCGCTCAAATACAAGTTGTTTCGACACGCCTGTTGTCGACGTCGCTCTCTACTCTCTCTCAGCCCCTCAAGCTACTCCTCCTCGTGTATTAAGAGAGAGAGAAGCATTGATCGGAGTGAATGTGAGCAGTCGGTTAGAGGGAAGGGGGATCAAGGGAGGGGAGGAGGGGCTCCTCCCCGGGTGGAGGAGTCCCTCCCCCTCCCGTCAAGACTGAAGAGATTCCTCCCCCTTCATTCCTTCCTCCTCCTCTCTCCACCCTCATTCCCATTCAATCCCACCCTCTTCACATGCTTCTGTCCGTTATTTCCTCGATTCTCCTATCGTCCTCTTTGTTACCACACGTGAGCGTCGCTGGTGAGCTGAATTATTGATTGATTACGGTAGAATACGGTAACCCTGAGATGTACTGTAGCTCGTGCCGGAAAACTATTTTATACCCACCTGAAAAAGTCTCAAATCACTAAGAGCTAAGGCGTACGGTAGATCTTTAAAAAATATGGAAACCGCTGTATCGTTTTTTTAGGATTCATAGCCTCCGCTTGGACGTCGGCCGAATACCCCGACATTCGAGGGATCAGCAGTGATAAGTGCCAGGTAGATTTGAATATTTCAAGATTGCATCATGGCTATGCAATTCCAGGCCAATGTTCCGCCGGATCAGAATCTGTTTATCTGCGATCCTGATCGAGTTTTGAACAAGAGCCAGAGTGAGTCATCGATTGACTAGTGATGACGTCATTATTATTCACATTTGCATTTAATCAACTTTAACAGATGAGTAAGAATATTAATTAAGCTTGGTTGCCATTATAGTTCTCCATCGCGTGTTCTCCATTATGTGCATTATGAAATTCTCTTCGATTACCTAGTAATGACGCAATTTGCAGCCACATGGCTCAATGCGATGCTGCATGAACTGACGCTGTCCACTCCGTGTCCCTGTCAAAGGAGGAGTCAGTGCTCGGGTAAGGAAATTATTCATTTAAAATAAATAAATTTATTAAATAAATCTTCCACAAAACAAGTGTGTAGTCGTTTTAATCATTTATTTTCAATTCGCAATACATAACCAGCATCTGAAAATGACTCACCTTGTGACACTCGGTACTCTTACACCTGATTTCACAGGTACACTTTGTTGTCGGGATTTCACCGTTGGTCTTTCGATAGAGTGCATGTATTGATAGTTCACAAGTCTGCTCTCGCGGATCTCAAAAGAAATTGTTGAAAAAATTAGGTTGCCTTCCTCTTTGTTGGAAGAACACACTTCTTCTAGCACGCACTGTTGCTTGTCAAGCCAACGTAGTCTTTGAGATTGCCCAATGATGACGTAATCCCTCTGATTGCCTAGTGATGACGCAATGATCAGGTGGTCTCGACAACGACGGCGGTCCTCTCCACGGTTTCGTCGTCTCTGTGGCCATGGTGCAAAACGTGCAAATGACAGTGCACACTCCGTCAGAGGAGTGAGTGAAGGGATTGCATAGTGATGACGTCATCGACAATTTTATAAATCGTAAAATATGGCCTGAGTAACGACTGGATTAGCCATGGCACATTTGGAAGGAGGAATAGTATAAAGGAAGGATTTCCTTGAAACTGAAAAAAACAGGAAACTGAAAACCCGTAAGCTCGGGGTTTCACGCTATGCAGAATCTGCATTGCAGATCAGCAAAGCGCTCAGCCTAGGACGATGGTTCTGCTACTGATCCTCATAGAGTTCCTCATAGAGATATGTGAATTGCGGGAAGATTAACTACTTTAATTCATTCAATGACCAGCAATTTACGACTCAGTTGTCTTAAAGGGACCAGGCAGTCAAAAAATAAGTTATTTTTAAATAAAAGAAAATCCTGTTCCCGGAAGAATGCTAAAAACCGCATATTTTTGCGATTTTTTTGAAATTAGTTATGATTTTTCAAAGTTTCGCTTTTTCAGTACAGCGGGTTACGGTAGCGACTACACCACAATTAATATCTCCAAAACCAGCTATTTTGATGGAATGTGATTGTGTTCATTCAGTCCGGGAGTGGTCAAAATCTCTTCAATCCTGTTTTTGCAAAAATATGAAGTCACCAGAGCAAATTAAACAGCTTTCTGTCTTTTCGGAAATAGGCGACGCACCGTTCCAGAGTCTAATTTCAAATTAAAATAACTAATTGTAAAAAAATGCAAAAAATTTAATTTTTTCTGCATACTCCATTAGATGATAGTGAGAAAAGTTGAATAAAAAATTATGAAAATGAAAAATCTATTTTTGGAGGCTGCCTGGTCCCTTTAAGTACTCGATTAGTCTTTGGTACAACATCACAATGTTCTGGTGCCTCAAGGAATGTAAGGCAAACGAGCAACGAGTGTCTTTCCCTAATTGGGAAAAGGCGCCCAAGAGCCGCTGTTCGGCGCCTTTTCCCAATTAGGGAAACACGCTACGTGGCCGCTTCCCTGACAATCCGAACATTGTGACATGTTTTAGTAATAAAAATCGATATGGGTATTTCACTAAGTTCTGGTGCCTCAAGGAGTGTAAGGGGCAAACGAGCAACGAGTGTTTTCCCAATTGGAAAAAGGCGCCAAAGAGGTGCTGTTAGACGCCTTTTCCCAATTGGGAAAATACACTACGATGTTAACATTGTGACTTCCCTTCAGGATGCTAACTGAGCGTGCCGAGGCGTTCTGTCGGTCGCTCGAGGGCAAATGGGCACTGGGCGATTGCGGCAACTCACTTATCATTCTCGTCTGGCAACATTACAAGAAGGTTAATTCATTTTCCCTATTCTTTGGCGTGAAATTAATTGGTACGAAGTTAGCGTAATGTGTTAATCAACGCGTTATTTTAGTTTTTATAATTGACTTTGTGAAAAAGTGGCCATGAAGACAATTTTGGAAAGAGGAAGTTTCAAAACCTGTCACTATGTCCAAACTTTTTTCTATAAACAGTGTCAAGTTTCTGTCACCAGTTTTTGAGCATTTTTTCCTATGAAAAGCGACATTTCTTCTTTCTCATTTTCCATTTCTTAGCCCGCTCATGCCATAAATCACTCGCAGTATTGAAAGTTGCAGTCCATTCTCACCAGTCTGGCTATTTATCACTGCTTCTTTTTCTCCTAACGTTCATTTCGCCGGCATAATATATGCCGGCGAGAACGGGCCGAAAGAGAAGAGAAAGAAATGGGTTGTGGTGTGGTGGGAGGGTGAAATAGAGTGGCAGCCGGGAGATTAGAGCATCCTCCCTTTTCCTCCTCTTTCTCCTCTTCTTATTCCTCATAATGCACGCTATGCCGGCATTACTACTAACTCTCTATTTCTGTGGGAAAGGCAGAAATAGGCATACGAAAAGCTCCAGAAAGGGGTCAGGGGTGAGAAAATGTGCACAAAACATAAATATGAATATTGCAGATGATAATCTGGCCGGCGCGGTTGGCCGAGCGATACGTCACGGTGGAGGTACGGTACAAGATTACGGTATCTGTTGACTACGGTATCCTGATTACGGTATTCTCAGGAACGACGGGCGATCGTGAGCAAGGTGAACAATCTCGTGCAGGGCGACGAGTGGTACAGCGCGCTGACGGAGGTCATCGGTGAGTGTTGCGTCATTATTAGGTAATCTAAAGCACTTTGAATTATCCCACATTAATAGGACTTTACTTCTTATAATCGAGTTCTCACAATTGACCAGTTCAACTTGATATTATTAAGGCACGTCCTTGCATTAGCATTTACCGATCTATAGTAGCTCATCTTTCATCCTCACTAGGCAGTTTAAAGTGATTAGCACTATATAACATTTATGTGGCGTTCATTCACCAGGTCTGGTCAAGTGACGCAACATAAATGTCATATGGTGCAGATTTTGAAAAATTAGCCAATGAAAATAGACAATAGAGCATACCCTTACTTTAAAATCATAAATAGGTAATGGTTTGGCCTTGCCAGTCAGCTTGGGCAACCCGGCAAGTATTTCGCCCACCCGGTACCACTTCGAGCAGAGGACTCGGATCGACTACATATAATTCAAGTCGTCAACTTTCAAGAAAGGCCCCAGTCGACAAGACTACGACGTGAGTTCCCACTTTGGTTGATACACGCTAGTCAGGACGTCACTGGAAGCTGGAAGATCTACTTCTACGCTCAATGTCTATCGTCCAAGATCGGCACTACAATTGACCAAGGAAGCCAAGCATGATCCATTCCCTTGACCCAGTTGCCTCGAATTCGAAGATCCCGACCACCTCTGTCCCCGAATGATACCTCCTGCAGGCCCTTGCCTTGATGTCAGGATAAATATGTATATGTATATGTATGTTTGACAAGAATGCGGAAGACACTAGATCGTAGTGAACACATGTCGCGCACGCTCCACTCTCGTGAAGAGTCGCGAATACAATGAATGGGCCGAGAGAGAGAGAGAGAGAGAGACGGAAAGAGGGAAGTCTTCCCTTTTATCACACTCAAATCGCCACTTTCACGACACTTGATGGGCTCTCTTTCTTCTTCCTCTTTCGACACAAAATCCTAAGAATGGAAAAATACAAAATAAAATTAATTTTTTAAAAAAACAACTGAAAAGAATAATAAATTTGAGGAGCCGTCAAGCGGGAACTCAACGGGGAACCGGAGACGCGAGTGGACACAGGTAGATTCGTGATTCACGAGTCGCATAAATCCATAGACAATCCATCGATTTAATAATTGAAAAAGATTGAGAACGACGTATAATAAATTGGACTATTTCTCTCTCGAACCGTATTCTTGTACCGTAATCTTTCCGTTCAGGAACCCTCTCACTCGTCATCTCGGTGGGCGTGGCCGTCTCTCTCACCATCATCATTACGTGTGAGTGATTCCCGATTGCCTAGGAATGACGCAATAGTCAATTTCGCATTGATTTTGCCTTCATTTTATACCATGCTTCACCGGCTCAAAGTCGTGTGATGTTGGTCCTCTTTTGTGATTAGGAGGGTGAAAACACGAGTTCAGCTCGTGGGAAACGAGATTGGATCAGCAGTCTTCTGGAAGAGAGAGAAGATTTGCACTTGCTTGGTGTTGTAGTTTACACTCTTTAGATAAGAATAGCCCATAAGTCGGAAGATTTTGACTATTTTTAGAACAGCAAAAATTAAAACTCGATGGCCAATAGCGATTTTTGTGCAAAAATCAATAAACTCGCGCCTTTCAACGCCTTTCCCCCGGGGTCTCAAAGACCGATCGATCGACTCGCCCACTACCTGTTCCCGTGTTCCCCATCAATCTTGTCTTTGTTTATGAGAGTGAAGCGAGATCCGATATCCGCTCTCTGCTTCTCTGCGCTCTCTCACTTTCGCACAGTCTATCACAATCACAAATTTCGTGTTGTTATCCATCTTACTCAAATTTACAAACTGGCAAGGGACAAAGTCACATATCAGTCCCGATCGGATTTCATCTCTTTCTCTCTCAACTCAAGTTTTCATTTTGACGGGGAACACATGATTCCAAACCTACAGAACAGGGTTAGGGCGAGAGAGTGTGCAAAAGTGAGAGAGTCCCTCTCGATTTCACACGCTCTCTCACTCCAAAGCCCTTTCTGTAAGGTTGACCGGCCTGTGGAATGATGTGGGAAGTGACAGTTACGGCCCAGAGATCAGATTTTTAAAACAAACTTTTGAAAAAAATATTTTAGTGAAATATTTTGGCCCCGGCTGGTTGTCCTTTGCGATGAGTGACTCAGAATGCTTTCTTTTTCATCGAGTTAAGTTTCCAAGTTGCATAGAATGAGGTGATAAATCGTATTGATAAATGGTGGCGATTTATCGATAAAAAGTGCAGAATACCCTCCGAGAAGACAAAACCAACATTCCCACATCGTCTCTCTCTCTCTCTCTCTCTCTCTCTCTGCCCCTCTCGGCTTTCCGAGTTGCTTCTTGCAGCCCACTAGCCACCTGTTCTCTCCCTTATCTCAGTCTTAGTTATCTCAGCCTTGTGACACAAAACTCGAGTGTAGAGACGACCGGAAAGAAGTCAGAGAGCCAAGTCATTTCTCGTGCTTTCTTAGAGACGAGTACAACTGTCGAAAGGCCCCAAGACATACACGAATGAATACACTTACTATTGAGTGTATCATACAGTTAGGACATCTAGTGTATGATACACATACAAATCTCCCGTTTTCGCACGCTCTCTCGACGCGCGAATCATACACTAGATCATACACTAGATGCCCTAACTCAGTGTATTCATTCTCTGTGTACCGCATCCAGACAAACCACTAGGAGTACTGTCCCAAGTAGAGAAGTCTCTGGAGTAAAAGAGCATGTGCCAGCACACTTTCACAATTATCTCACCCCATATCCCTTTTTAGGCTTTTCGATTGATGTGGATCCAATCCAAATCCTTCAGAAAAGGAGCGAGATCGAGTTAGAGACAAAATCCTCCCAATTTCACCCGCTCTATTCCCTATAACAATTCATGTAAATAGCCGTGAAAGCCGGGAAGACAAGAAAGAATTGGGGACCAGAAAACAGCAACTTTCTTTAAATACTGCGTGCAGTCTTCAAAGGGGCTCAAGAATCAAATGAATGAGCAATTCGCGACGTTGTGGCGAGTCTCGGCAAATCAAAGCAGACAGTTAGGCAGTGCGAAAATATCATGTAAAAACCTACTTATTATTTTATAATAATAATAATATTAATAATAATAATAATAATATATTTATCGAGTTATGTACTAATCAATAATAAGTTAATATTGCCATTTTGCCTAAGTCGCCGTGCATTTTCGTTTCAAGCATCACTGATAGCAAATGAAATGTAAAAGACAGCGTTGGGGTGAGAAGTCTGCCGTGATACTATACTGAGTTCATTTGTTAACAAGGAAACAAAGGAATTTGAGAGAGTTTGAACGCATTTGCATAGCAAATGAACTCATTTGGTACCACGGCTGTACGGAAAATAATACTGATTACTCGTGACAGAAAAAAAATCGGACAATCCGGACAAAGAAAATGAATATTCCACGGAGACCACAATAACTCTTGAAAACTGAAAAGTGTGTTTCCTTTGGGAAACTTTGCTCTTCATTCCAGCAACAGTCCTGATCTCGCACCATCTTTTAAAGGAAAATATTTTCAGTCTGCGTCTGCGCATTTCGCTGTTGTGGCAACTTGAAGAGCGAGGATGGAAGCGTCGCCGGCAATTCTTACCTAGGTATGATGCAATATCTTTTCTTTTTTTCATAATTTTAATAGTATCTTGAATATTTTGAATATAGCAAAAATATCGGATTAGAATTGAACCTACCGAGTGGCTTAAAATATTGGCAACAAACTAATCAGCATTCAAAAATAAATAAAATTTTCGAACGTTGGTCTACCGTATTCGTAGGCAGGGTCGACTCGTTCCGGAATTCGATAGTGCGACGAGGCAGCTCGCTGCGACGATCGATATCTCGATCGCCGAAGTTCGCGCAGGGACCAGCCTTCTTCTTCAGCGAGAACACGATTGTTTGAGGACGGGGATACCGTATCCCATCTACCGTATACTGTAGATCCGGTGTATTGATCGGTGCAATCGTGCAGTGTGAGGCAGATCGTCCACCATTTCGATCAATACACTTTACACCAGCTACCGTACTTGCGACACTCCTGTAGAACAATCGATCGATCGGGTTTCTCTATTCTCCTCAATTTCCTCTGTTGTTCGCCGCCCCTGCCAAATGAGGTCTCGATACGGGTATTGATTTTCGCTCAGGGCTTTCCCCCACCACACATCTACTTGTATTTGTTGCCTACTGTAAGTTACTAACAATCGATTATGAGAGGAATCAGGATAGACTCGAGCATGGCCGGGACATAGAAATTCATGATTTTTAATTTGGCTGAAAACATAGCATAACGTACTACAAACATCCCTCTATCGAATAGAGTTTTCAGAATTTTTTTAAAAAAATTCGTTTTTGCGTGAAACACAAATGAACCTGGTGAGTCGGGAACTTTTTTGAGAAATAGTAAACTTTGAAAAATCATAAATATCTTCAAAGTGAAGGTAACAATCCACGGTTTGGTGCGTTAGATAGACAAATGACTCGGCTTGTTTACCAACCGCTCGAAGTCATTCTTGGTTGATCCGCCGATGTGGGGTGGTCGCTTTTGCAAAAGTTGCGCTAATTTTCTTAAAAGTCAAAACTGCTGGTTCATTCTGAGAGATGTTCTGGTGAACATTGTTGGTACTAACTATATTGTAAAAATGGGACGGATCGGGCCATGCGTTGTAATGTTGGGACGAATTGTGTGACGTAATCAAAATGTAACTATTATTCACGAATATGGATCTATTTCAGTGAAAACAATGTAAAACTAACAGAAAACAATATTCAGGTTGTTTGTGAAGTTTTTTATTAACAACTTTTTTGAGGAAAAAAAAATTGAAAAATTTGAACTTCGAGTTTTGGATTTGCTGAATTTATATATTTCAAAGTCGATATGAATCTTAAACATCTTCATGTTATTAGATATACTCGCTGGAGGGAGATCTGACCGCAATTTGTAGAGTATCGCACTTTTCCGCACGAAATTCACAACATGCAAACGAAATTTTTCTACGAACATTAAAAGCAGTCCAATTCCTTCCACACTTCATCATGACATTCTTTATTATAGGTAGACCAATTTCCTTTTTGGAAGTGAGGGTCTATCTGTTCGTAGAAAAGAGTTACAGCGCCTAGAAAATCGATTATAATGCTAAAAGCGCGTGCTCTAGCTTCTCTAGCACTCTCTCAATTCCCCACGCTCTCTCGCCTGGGTTCAGACCCCGAGCTGGGCAGAAATCTTTTGCAAAGCTTCTGTGCTACCGAAATATCGTAAGCTCAGCCCACAAATCCTGGAGATGGATCAGAGGAGTCATGATGAAGTGTGGAAGGAATTGGACTGCTTTTAATGTTCGTAGAAAAATTTCGTTTGCATGTTGTGAATTTCGTGCGGAAAAGTGCGATACTCTACAAATTGCGGACAGATCTCCCTCCAGCGAGTATGTCTAATAATATGAAGATGTTTAAGATTCATATCGACTTTGAAATATAGAAATTCAGCAAATCCAAAACTCGAAGTTCAAAATTTTTCAATTTTTTTTCCTCAAAAAAGTTGTTAATAAAAAACTTCACAAACAACCTGGATATTGTTTTCGGTTAGTTTTACCTTGTTTTCACTAAAATAGATCCATAATTATGATTCGAGAATAATAGTTACATTTTGATGACGTCACACAATTCGTCCCAACATTACAACGCATGGCCCGATTCGTCCCATTTTTACAATATAGTTAGTACCAACAATTTTCACCAGAACATCTCTTAGAGTGAACCAGCAGTTTTGACTTTTAAGAAAATTAGCGCAACTTTTGCAAAAGCGACCACCCCACGTCGGCGGATCAACCAAGAACGACTTCGAGCGGTTGGTAAACAAGCCGAGTCATTTGTCTATCTAACGCACCAAACCGTGGATTTTTATCTTCACTTTGAAGATATTTATGATTTTTCAAAGTTTACTATTTCTCAAAAAAGTTCCCGACTCACCAGGTTCATTTGTGTTTCACGCGAAAACGAATTTTTTTTAAAAAAATTCTGAAAACGCTATTCGATAGAGGGATGTTTGTAGTACGTTATGCTATGTTTTCAGCCAAATTAAAAATCATGAATTTCTATGTCCCGGCAATTGCCGATGAGCTCGAGTCTCTCGCGATTCCTCTCTTATACAGTAACCTATGCGCCCTGCACTCATCCCCGTATCTATTGTGTTGTACATACGACCATTCCATTCGTTATTATTTTTTTGCCAAAATATAAAATGAAATGTTTATTTATCCCGAACACAAACGCATTATATTTACATATACAATATGTATGATCTAAGAAATACTTGTAATTGATAATAGTAATTAAAAGTTGACTATATTTGGGGGGAGGGCGGACACCGGACTTATTGGAAGAAAGCACACAAAGTAGATCAAAATAGTGGGGAGAAACTTTGGAATCGAAAATGAAAGACGGACGAAAAAAGATTCCGAAATTTCCAAAGCTCACACAAATTGCACATACAACATCAACGAACGCAGTTTTGCACTCAATTTGGATACCTAGTTGGACAATAATATTGCACGTTATACCTAATTAAAGCTCAGTGGTCAATCAATAATCATCAGTTAGCGATCTACTCGTGTGATACGGTATTATGCACAGGTTACGGTACCTGCACCGCCTTGTAGTGCGGCGAGACTCGGTTTTATGTCCAGATCAGTCTGACCAAAGGGCGGCGCGGTTAGAGAGGGATGAGTAGATACATGCAGGGTGGATACGGTTGGCGGGGTTACGGTAGGCGGAGTGGGCGGAGCCTCGTCTGATGCGGAATCGGAGATACTGTCGAACAGAGGCGAGCCGGGGGAGTACAGTGCTTCCTGCAATCGATCGATGGGAATTACCTACCGCAGGCAAATATTCAATCTTCGCAAGACCTACCGCAGGCTAATAATAAATTTGAGAATGTTCTACAGCATGTCAAATCTGTTATAGGACTACACACATCATGCAACTAATCGATTCCACTATCAGCCTACCGTATCCCAAACATTCGGTGCGGGACTCACCTTGGGGACGTCCATGAACTGGTAGACGAGTCGCTGGCCGTCGACTTTCTGCAGGATGCCTCGTTGATAGTAGTATCTGTAAGGAAAGAGGATTACGTCATCACCAGGTAATATTCCATTTCTCATTAAAATGCAACATACCGCAGATAATGGCAAAAGTTTGTGCACAGGAGTTTGGGCTAACGAATGTGAAGGCGAAATGAGAGAGCGTCTAATGCGGTATTTGTATTAATTAGTATTAATTTTTTTCTTTTCGCGTCCTTCCGTCCTTATTAAGATGAACAGGAGTTTGGGAGTAGATTAGCTTTACTTTGCATTAATTTGGTATTTATTTCTCTTAATTAAGTTAGAAATTAGTCCTTACCTAAGTGCTCTGCCCATCGTCTCGTAATTCATGCCCGGCTTGTTCTTGTGCATTCCCCACAGTCGAGAGACGGCCTTCGAATCGACCAACTTGAAGACGCCCTGAGATAAAGGAGATTATTGCATCATCACTACGCAATCTGGACTGGAGAACACTTTGCTTTTTCATCCTCTTCCTTGATTCTACGGAATCCCAAAAGGACGTCCTGACTGCGGGATTCATATGCACGCTAGAGTTGATCGTCAAAAAGTGTATTTGTTTAAAAAAAGAGAAGCGACGGAAAAACCATTTGTTTAACGATCACTCAGGCGTTCGACTGATCACCTCTAATGCACACCGAAATAGGCAACGCTGGATTGGGGAAAGCCCTGGAGACATGTTATTTTGAAACGGCAACGAAGCCTTCCGCTAAGTAAACGAGATAGCTGAGCATTGATCACTACTCAAGCGGATCTGGGGGATATAAAAAACTGCAGCCAGATAAACATGCAGCTCCTGTTTTCGAATGCACGTTGTGCGCTAGTCTCTCTTACAGTTCTCCCCTCTCTCGCCGCGCCGATACTCAGCCGAGAGAGGGGAGAAATGTAAGAGAGTCAGTACACTGAACGGGCGTGGTACGTGATGCAATCAGAAATCGGAGTAACGTTCACGTGGTTCTCATGTATCCATCCATTGTTCATTTCGTGAGGTGGGGGCTGGGAAAATAGGACGAATTCTTGAGGGGCAAAATGCGGATGTCTGTGCGAATCGTGTAGATTTGCAGTAAACGGCTTTTACACACGACCTTAGCATCATCACTACGCAATTGTTAGCGTACCTTTGCATGATCGATCCACTTGATGTACTTGGGACAGTACTCCTTGTCTTGCAGCAGCCGCAGCAGAAACTCCCACAGGTACGTCACTTGACCTGCAATATTGAGGTTTTTCACATTACTAAAAGTACAAAGTTGTCGGCCCTTCTCCAGTTTCTTCTTGCAATCCAACTATCCAAAAAGTTGTACAGGTGTGCATATGCAAAATTAGTGCGACAATGCTTGATAATGCAGTAGAACTGATTGTACAAAATTGCGTCATGACTACGCAATAACTGCCGTTCAACTAACAATCTCTGCTCTTTCTGGAGACTTGATTTGACAGAAAAATTTGCATCATGACTACGCAATAGCTGACCATCTCTGCTCTTTCTCCTAGCAGCGACAGCAGCACTCAAATGGCCAGGAATGGGCGCGGGTTCGGAATAACGACGAGCCTCCAGCATGTAGGGAGGAATGCCGCCAGTGGGCAGATGACTTAGCTGAAGAGAGGGGTTGCATCATTACTAGGCATTTCGGAATTCGATTTACATACTTGCAACATAACATCGCCATTTAAGAATGTTTAGTTATTTTAAGAAAAAGTGGCCATTAATAATATCGCGGAGTCTATGAAAAAAATACTTTGACAAATCAGTGAGACGTTAGTTCACCTGGTCGCCCAATATATAAATGTGGTCTATCATTTTTTTGGCTTCAATTACCTGTCGCTGCAGGCTAGTGTGCTGTTGCTGCAGGTGCTGCTGCAGCTGCAGCGCGGGGGCGGTCGTGAGCAGGCCGTCGTGCAGCAGTGGCTGCATGTGCTGCAGCCGGGCTTGCTGCTGCTGTGCGGCCGCAGCTGCTGCAGCAGCATTCCAGAGGGCTGCAAATACATTGCATGACTCATCTTTTTTGTATTGTTATTGTTAATACATTCATTCAACATCATTCTACATTTCCACTGTTCATTCCACATCGGAAATTAGCTCCCATTAGACAGTACCGCACAGCATCTTGTTGGCACCATGCCAAAAGAGTCTCTCGTTGTCTCTCGTTTCGCGCACTCTCTCGTCTTCTCTCTCTTTCTCTAATTCGTTCTCGCCGACTCTGTTTCGAATGGTGTGTACCGGAAATGCACTTTTTCCTCGACTGATCGAAGAGGGACATAGTAGATTGGGTCAATCAAGTCTGTGGAGCGAGCCAATGCGTGAAACAATAAGGATCTCTTACAAATTGATAGCGAAAAAAAAACTTCCATGTATGATTTCCGAAGCCCCACCACAATATATAAGGATATGTTTTTGAATTTGGCGCTAGACAGACGGTCGACGGCTAAAATTAAGATACGTTTGTATTGCATTCGCTTGGGTTATATCCAGATCGCATAAATTGCCCATTTCCACCAAATTTTTGCACAACTCCTGAACTGAGAATCATTTAGCACTTGCGTAATCACTAGGCAATTCTCAGTCTATCGCATTCCGGATATCATTTGGTACAAATCGGTACGTTTTTCCAAAGTTTCGAAACGAAAAGTGAGAGTCCCTCCTTTTCCCTTTCAATTGCCCCCTGTTCAGGCCTTTGTGTTGTGAACGAGAGGAGGCCAGACCAGACTCGAGAGGTGGGATGGAGGGGGGATCAAGGGGGGCCCCGGAGGGAGGGAGGGGGCTCGCGCTTCTTTCTTTACCCGCCAGTCCCTTGATATCCTGGTCTCAAACCGGACCCGATCCCGGACAGCGCAAATCAAAATGTGTGAAACGAAGAGGAGGCGAGAGATGATGGGAGAATGTGAAGTTAGAAAAGAGAAAGGGAGGAAACGGGAAACAATATTGCGGAGTGACCCTTGGTGTTTTGGTGTGAAAAGTTACCAGGCTTTTCTGAAACGGAAAAATGATATAAATGGAAAGAATTATAATTGACTTTCCGCAATATTCGATCTCGCTTCCCCGTCAAATCAAAAACTGATTTTTCAAATCGATTTCTCGTTGGGGGAATTGAGCTAAGAAAACGCAGGAATTTTAATCCCGGCCTTTATCCCGATTTCGTTTCAAACAACAAACACCACATTAAACAGCACCAGGAAAAACACCGAATTCGGTCTTACCATAACGCACCGCGAATCCGCTAGACACCACGCTGCGTACAGTAATTATGGTAAACGCACGATCTGGGTGCACGGAGTGATATATGGGAGTGTTTGGCGGAAAAAAAGTAAAGACCTAAAATTCGTATAAAACCGCTTTCATCTGGCAAATCTTATAAAACCCCATCCGTGATTCAGCACACTCTCTGTAATGGCTCTGCACAGACAAACTTGCAAATATTGTAAGTGTGACAATCAGGTAAAGTGACAAAAGAATAATCCCCCGACAAGGCATCGCTGACCATGTAGTAAGCACGAAACCCGCATGCTACTTGTGCCCAAAGTGTTGCCTAGTACGCACAAATAAATAGCGCTAACTTCTCACATTTAAAACGCTATTGTTATTCATATTTTTGTGGATACTCTCTAAATATTTGTGCGTATAGCATAGCTTTTACTAATGTTCCGTGTATTTGTGAGGAATGACGTCATCCTCGTACCTACCTCACAGTATACCTCCAACCCCCCTCGTAACCCCTCTCCAGCTCCTTCATCTCAAATTCTCCGGAAAAATTTTCTGCGTGACCCCGTTGTTTGCACTGTATTCCTTTTCTTCCGATCTCTCTCTCTCTCTCTCTCTCTCTCTTCTGGAGCAGAAGTCTCTCTCTCTCTCTCCCTCTCCCCTCAGGGGTGACTGACCCCCTCCGCCCGCTCGCTCGTGCATTGTGTACTTTCCAAACTGTCTTCTTCACCATTCACCACCTCCTCAAACAACGTCGACGTCACAGGTCACGGAAAGAAGAAGGAGCGTATGCAAACAACCTCCGGAAGAAGCAAAAGAGAAGATTCACCTAGCACACCACCCTTCAGGGGAAATGGAGCGCTTTCCAAACACCGCTCCAGAAAGGGGTCTGGATGAGAGAGTGCGTGGAAGTGAGAGGGACTCTCTCAGTTTTGAACGATCTCTCGCTACAGAATAAAAAAGAAGGAGACTGGAGGCTGGACAAACTCGCACTCTCTGTGAGAGAGAGAGAGAACCGAACACCGTTCTCTCTCTCTCTCTCCCTTTCCGTCGGTCATCCATATTGGTTCAGCCCTCGATTACGACGGTACTGCCTGGAACCCCCTGACGGACCCTTTAGAGTCAAAAGTGTGACCAATCAAACTACCGTAATCCCTAATGTTATAGAATATCATCAGAGACCATCGATGTCAATATGTATGCAGTAATCCGTCTACTTATATATTCCGATACTGATCTGACTACAGTATCTCTGCTGCTTTAGCCCAATGGCTTCCGATACTGTAACCCTCCCTCCTACTGCTGTTTGATATCTGATCAATCTACGATAACCACTAATGTCTACAGTAACCAGTCGTCATCATGAACTGAAAGTTGGTACAGTGATACCAGTTTCAAGCGTGCAAGTTTGTCATCAAACAAAGTCGATGGAGTAAGCGGGAACGCGCGCGCACGTCTTCAGAGATCAGAGAGAGAGGGGATAAGAGACAGACGTGAAACGCAAACGAACCTAGACAGCGAACTCCGACAGGTTATTTCATCATCACTACGCAATATCCTTCTGTCTGATGACGAAAAATTCGCAAACATGAAACGCAAACATGAACTTTGAGACGAACTCTGCTCCCCCTCTACTTAGCAAGGGTTAGAGTGCAAGGGTGCAACTGGTTTTTGAAAGAGCCCGAGACTCGTTCTCCCACCACCACCCTAATCTCCGGTCCCGGACACATCCGGAAAATTCCTGGGCGAACAGGAAAAAGCAGCGTGTTCACACAGTATTTGCGCGTGAAACAGATATTAGTCATAAAAATGTGCGGAAATGACGAAATGTGGGATAGGCACATGTGGTTATGAACTGTGTAGAGCGCAAATTTGGGACGAGAACCTCCTCTTTCCATACGCTCTCTCGTTTCGGTGAGCAAACGAGAGAGCGTGTGGAATGAGGAGGTTGGAGAACCCTTTCGACAGCAAATCTTCGAATTCTGTGTGCGTGATTGCATCAGGGCTGGGCAATGCTTGGATTTCGTCATCCCTATGCAATACTCACCGTGCTGTAGCCACGGCCAGACACTTCCGACGGCAGCGCCGTTCTGATTCAGTGCAGGCGGCAAGCAGTTATTGTTGGTCAACGAGGCAGTGGAGGTGGAGGGAAGCAGAAGCGGGGCGGGAAAGACCTGAAGATTGCATCATCACTACGCAATATTTACTCGAATAGTACTACTTATTCTATCACGCAGAGATTTTTTTACAAATCTTATCGTCACTACGCAACATCTACCTCGAATTTTACTAACAATGATGTAGAGAATCTGAATAAAGTGTGTATTGCTTCATGACTAGGCAACTTACGGGCATCTGAGGAGGCGGGGGCGGAGGCAGTTCCGTCGTCTGCGACGGCACTCCGATCGTGAGCATGGTCTGCGCCTGGAGCGGCGCGAGCATGGCGCCGGTGAGGCGCGGCGCGGGCGCCGCCTCGAAGGGCACGGCGCGCGACGCGGATGAGTTGTCCTCGCCCAGGCCTGCAACCACTTGGTGGTTACGGTGATCGGATTACGGAAGTCATACGGTCTTGTGATAATTCTATGTGTGTCTGTGGCAAGTGTAAAATACGGTAACGGCAGACAGATATCGATCAATAAATTACATCATTTCACCTGAATCAGGGCTGCTGCTCTCTCGCCGCTTCTTGCTGCTGTTGCTGCAGCTGCTCATCCGCTGCCGCTCCAGCAGCTCGTGCAGCAGCTGAAGCGAATCGAGAGACGGCTGCAAGAGTCGCATATAGCTACAGTATCCCCTATTGCATCATCACTAGGCAATAGATAAAAACCGTATGCTACCGTAACCCACCTTATCTCCGAGCATGCTCGCTGCGCTCCATAGAATTGCCGGAGCAGAGGTGCGACGACCGTCCGGGTATCTGGAATACGGACATAAGATCAGTTACCGATTGACCTACAGTATTCGCGATAGACTACGGTACCTTGGCTGGGGTCGGGCGAGTGGCGGGGGCGGCGGCGTGGTTCCATCATGCGTCGATGAATCGGGGCTGGTCGGCCGGTTGCTATCGGTTGTGTCCATCATACCGTAGTCCGCAGCTCCGGCACTACCGTAGTCCCGTGATCCCGAACTTCCGGGGGACACGGAATCGTGCAGGGACTCTGCCTTCATATTACGGTAGCGAGAGAGACGATATTGATCACCGGCAGTACTTCCTGTGGTGAATGGGGAAGACTTCCTATGATCGTGTGGGGGTCGGGAGAGATGGGAGGAGAGAGAGAGAGAGAGAGAGAGAGGGAGAGAGAGAGAGAGAGGGAGAGAGAGCGGTAGTTAGACGACGCGGGCGGATTTCACGCCCTAGACTCCGCCCCCTTTTTCGCAAGCACTACGCACACAAAACCGCCTGAGGGGTCGTGACCGGAGGTAGGAGCAAACAGTCTCGCTCGTATCCCTCTCTTTCTCTCTATTCTCTCACGCACTCTCTCCGATTGACACACTCTCTCGCCCGCCGCCTCTCAAAGAATGGACCATCTCTACGTGAAAAGAGAGGGGGGGGGGAAATGGGAAGGGGGAAGGAGCAGAAACATTTCTTTCTCCTTCTCCGGGAGTATCCACCCACTCCAAGGGAACTGTCTTTGTTCCAGAAGGTTGAGGCTAAAACGGAGCTGCATATTGTTCTCTCCATGAAATATGGCAATCGAGATATTTTTAAAATACTCATACGGAAAACGGAAAATTATCACAACCAGCCTAGTTCACGTTTCAGGCAACTGATAACTGCACAAATCTAAGACATGATCAGTTTCCTTCTTTCCTGCATTCCAAACTCCAAAATAATCGGCTCGTTTTGTTATTCTTTCAGGATTTTTTTTCGCACCCTTGTGGTGTACGATAAATGAATAAATAAAATAGGATTTGAAAGGGCTCCCGAACCCACAGTATTTCGCTCTCCCATCCGGAACCATAAAATAGCGATGGCGATTTTTTTCCTTGAACTTTGATACTTTCTCATTTGGAAGATCGGTGCTCGTCCAGCATAATTCCCGTTTCAGACTTCCCATAGCAAAACAAATCTAGGGAATGATCAGTTTCTTCTCGTTCCCACTCTACAAACTTCAAAATCAGTTCTCTTGTTGGATTTGAAAGGGCTCCCGAACCCACAGTATTTCTCTCTCCCATCCGGCACCATAAAATAGCGATGGCGCCACACTTTATGTATCTTGGCAGCCCGTTTTTTCTGCCCTTCAGATCATCAAATGGGACATTTGCACACAGACACTTCCCTTTGGACGCCCCGACACTTTTCCACACCCCCGTTATAATTTTATAAGGACGAGATTTTTGTTATATTAATAAGTTCATCACTTTTAGCAAAGGGATAAAGAGAGATACGTGATCGGGAGTGGGGCAGAGATGGGGCACACAATTCACATATAATAGGCGAGACGGGGGACGGATAAAACTATTAGAGTACGGTAGCAAAACGAGGCGTCGATCGATAACTGAAATGGGGGGAGGGGTGGGGTGGATCAATCGAGCTCGAGTTGACTAATCAATGGGATGACTATTCGAAAATCTATAGAGATGTGTCTTTGTGTGTGTGAGATACAACATCTGACAAGGAGAGAGAAGCAATACTATAAGTGAGAAATGGAAGAAGCAATCAATCTACTATATGGTATCAGATATAGAGAATCAGACACTCACAAATTATTACGGTAGCTAGGGCTACGGTAGGGGAAAGGCGAAGAAAGTAAATTAGCAACCGAGACGAAAAAAATTGATAGATCATACCAAATCAATTTGGGCTTACGAGTGATGCAAAAAAATTGACTGTTCGAATAGAGAGAAAAACGAAAAAGGTAGAGGAATACGATAGGTCCGAGAGAGAGAGAGAGGAGAGAGAGAGAGAGAGCATAGAAAGACTCAACACTTCAATTAGGTAGTCTAGAAAGAGCAAAAAGAAAAGGGAAAAAAGAGAAACAAAGAAATAGCTGTCGAATACTACCGCCTATCGATTTTTTTTCAATTGTGAGTCTAGACTGTATAGAATAGCGCAAATACATCGTGTAAAATAGAGATGTAGGAAAAGAAGTTTGAAAATCGGAAAATCAACTGCATCAAATTTCTCCATTCCACGCACTCTTTCTCTACATGGGTAGGTTGATGAAAGAAATAGTGTGAAATGAAGAATTCTGGCTCAATCATTTCCCCAAATTTCAAATTCTAAAAAAAGAACGAAAGAATAGTGGGGGCGGAATGAGAGAGGAAACTACAAGCGCGCGCATTCGACAAATATATGATTGATTTAACACAGAAATGAGGGGCAGGATGAGGGACGGGGGTACGGTAACGGAAACTGTGGCATCAATTATTGATCTATACAAGATCAAGTAAGGGGGGGGGGCGAAGGAAAGTCGTCGAGAAAAACAGCGAGAGGGAGAGAGAGAGGAAAAGAGAACCGTAAACATGAAATTAGGGAGCCCGGGATGTCGAAATTGTATAGATTACCGAGAGGAAAAACGAAGGAACAATCGATAGACATATTGGATGATGATGATATAAATCGCCGTGAGACTAGGTGATCATTGAAAGCGAGGGGGAGAAGAGAGAGTAGGTCATAACAACAAGACTCTATTATCGATCTGATGACGATACCGATTAAAGTGATGTGCGTGCAATACTTTCTGTTGAGATGTGTAACAATGATCTAAGCGGGGATGAGGGAGTGAGGGGATGGAGATGGTGTGGGTCCCGCAGGGAACGAGGGGATGGCATCGTCAATCAATCGATAAGTCGATACAGTAGTCGAGACAGCCTTCCATCCGATCACTGCTTCACCTCCTTTCGCACGTATCGAACCACCGGTCCTGCAATTCGAATATCAATAATGAAGATATGCATATAAAAAATAAAATAAGACGCAATATTACGTATTCATGCGCACACATGAATATTTCGATTCATTAAAAATATTCATTTTAAAATATACTGTAATTTTCCGCTGTACGAAATATACATTTCTAATGGCTATAGCCGTAGCCGTACCGTAGCCGCGGTTAGTCTAAATAAAAAAAACTCCCATTTTAACTCTCATAGCGTGAGCATACATCAATCAATATCCAGCATCGATACCATACCATCAGTCTAAGTCAATCAGTACTCGATAGATCTACCGTACCTTCAAGCCGTTGGAATGCGTCCCACATCTTCACTGCCAGATCGATCTGCTCTGCGTGATTCTCTGTGATGCGCGTCGGTCCCTGGTTGACGAACTCGAACTCCTTGTTCTGCAAAAGAATGGGCATGATGACCAAGAAGAGTACGGTACCCAATATTCCGATACAGTAGCACGCTCATCACGAAATTTCCAATATATTTAGTATACAATATCACCAGCTATTCTAAGTGCGCTACAAGGTGTAACATAGTTTCAGACTGCTATAGTTCCATTTTCAACGTATCGCGGCATAGTGCATTCAAATGTAGTCTCTAATGTAAAACAAATTTACGTTTCTATTCTTATTGCATGATGTCTATGTAATCCTCTTTTGAAACCCTCGACTCACTCCGAACTTGAGACTCATGACTTGGGGCGGCGGCGCTCCTCCATCCTCGACCACGCCACTTGCAGCAGCTGCAGCACCATCCTGATGATCTGCAGCAGCTGCAGCCTCTTCTGCAAGGAAAACACGATATTGATTGATTAGCATTTGCCGTAACCGAATATAGTGCGGCAGGTAATAGAAATATAACGATTCCGATGCCGTTCGTCCAAATGCCCCCAATAGCCACCAAATTGGGGTCACGACATCCACACTAGTGTTGCCAATAGGCTTCGACAAATAACGAAGCAATCGGTCGTAAAAAACGGCAAATGAACCGCTACAATAGCGAAAAGATTGTAAGAAATTAGGCGGACGGGGAGTGGTTGTATCGTTATTTCTCGAAATCTAGTTGGAATTTGACCAAAACCGACCGAACATTGCTGGAGGGACCGAACGAAATGAAAAAAGTTTAGACGGGATTAGCCGTCTACTAGAACAAATTAGGCGAGCCAATTCGCATCATCCCGTCCACAATCATCACACCTACCCGCCATGTCCGAGTCCATATCCATGCACACGTATTGCCTAGTGATGATGCAACCACCTCCCACCCTCTCCCGTCTCTCTCTCGTCGCACTCACCATTCCTCTCCCTCTCCTCTCGCTCCTCCCTCCTCTGCTGCTCATCCAACTCCTCGTCGTAGAAGAACGAGATGCTGCTCGTGTTCGCGTCGGGCTGCGGCTGCACGGGCTGCGCCTGCTGCACGCCCGACGACGACGCCTGCTGCGGACGGCTTGCTGCAGGTGCTGCAACAGCAGGTGCAGCAGGACGAGAAGCGACGGCTGCTGCAGCAGCGGTCGGAGTTGCTGCAGACGACGCTGCAATATCAACCAATCCATCCACCATACACGCCACAAAGACCGCAGCCAGCCAGCCAAACCAATCAGAGAGAAGGAAGAAACGAGATTAGGGGCATGCGAGCACGAGAAATAATAATATAATAATAATAATAATAATAATAATAATAATAATAATAAAGAGGTTATTAGTGGGGGACAAAAAGCGAAACCATAGCACCAGAGATTTTCCAAGATTTTCCCACATCAACACACAGTTCAGTGCTTACAGTTTCGCGAACGCCCACAACAATGATGGCACTCCCATTTCGTTATAGAACGGAATATAGTAAGGACCACTCTAGAGCTACAGTAGTAAGAAAGCTATCGAAACATAATAGTCACTACTCGATTGTAAGACTACCGTAACCGCAAACTGTCGCTCACCCTTGGTAGTGGGAGCAGCGGCGGCGACAGCTGCTGGTTCGTCGGCGGGTCGCGGCGACAGGGCGGCCGGTGCAGCTCCGCCTCCTGCAGCAGCTGCAGCAGAGGGCGACAGGTCGCCGGCGCCGGGACTGCCCTGACGCGAGCTCGCGGCCGACACCTTCTTGGCGGCGTCCGCGTACGAGAAGCGGGCGGGGCCGGCAGAGGCCGCGGCCAGAGCGTCGTCGGAGGAGGAAGAGACCATCTGAAGGAGAAAGGGAATGATAGGATAAGTAATTAAGTAGATGGTTAATTAGACAGGAATAATATACAGAAACATGAAGAGACGAAACACTTTCAAAATAGTTTTTTTTGGAGTTTCTACTATCCGATGAGACCGCGAGAGAATTATATGAAAGCCAAATAAATTGAAGATGACGCCATGGTGAATCAAGAATCTAACTGGCGCATGGTTTGCATGAAACATAGAACACATGGGAAGAGATTATGCAAAACATATCATCCAGTATAATTCAGCATGCAGTAGAGTTGCATGATTTGTTTCAGTGACTAGCGATGGGAGGCGAAATCAAATGAGTTCAAAAACAATTGGTCATTACAGCGCGGTGAATCAAGAATCTCGCTGGGTCGCATCTCCAATTTGCCAAATGCGTAAATCCGAATATCTGAGCGGCACGAAAGAGAGAACGGAAACGTGGATGGCATGTGAATGAGGAAAATAAAGGGAGAGAAAGAGTGGGAAAGAGAGAGCATAAAATATCCCGCTAGAAGGACACATCTGCCCAGTCTCGCTGATCAATTGCAAGTGGATTCCCGGTGTACAAATCGGGCAGGGAGGCACTAAAATCGTCGCGATATTATACCAAGCATAATAATACCACACAAAACCGAGCTTAATCGAAATCGGCAGTAGGCTAACTAATCACCTAGGGAACCCATTGTCCCAATGTGGTATGCGCCTCTTAGTCGTAAAAATATATTTATCGCACCACAATTCCCGAGACGCAATAGATAAAATAAGTAACCATGCGCAATATCGGCAACTAGCAAGTCACTGATTTCCTCAAATAGACATCAAACATTATATTTCTTTCACTACGTCATATTCCCAGAGGAGCATTATGAGAGGAAATAAAGAAAAAAAACACAATGCAATAGACGCAAATATGCTATCAGGATCATCACCATAAAACCATCGTAAATCACTGACCCATAATACCAAAAACTCTCTCTCTCTCCATCCAAGGTTCGCGTCCCTATCGATCGATCGATCCGTGTCATAGTGGAAAAGGGGGAACTACACCGTGCTCTCTCTCTTCCCCCGCAAGGATCAGCGCCACTATATATTGGGAGTATTGTGAAAAGAGCAAGGGCGAAGGGTGGACGAATACTATATCGATAACATCCCGCAAGGTCAATCATCAGTATGCGGCGCACATGCATTCTCGCATATATTTATCTGCTAGGAGGGGCGGAATCTAGTCAAGGTGAGCGGTAGAGAGAACGTTCTCCCTCTCAAACTAGGGAGAAGATGCGAGAGTGAAATGGAACGATTCGGTGGTAGGGAAAGAAAGCACGTAGTAGAACAGTACGCGGCGCGCGGATTGGATAGGGTGGATGGGCGCAGCATAGAGGTAGAGAGGGAGGAAAAGGAGAGGAGGGAGGGGGTGGGGTGGAGAGGGAGAGGGAGGGACAGAGATAGATAGGGCAAAGAGTGAGTGAGTGAGTGTATGAGCGGGCAATGTCGGCGGCGCGTTGGCATCCCCATCCTCCGCTCTCATTGCCTCGCTTTCTCTCTCTCTCTCTCTCTCTCTCTCTCTCTCTCCCCCTATCTAGAACGAAGAGTGGACCGGCCAGCCTTCCCCCCACTCTCTCACTCTCCTCATTCCAATCTCGATATAGTCGAGTGTCCATCAACACCACTCGGAACTGTGCCTGCTCCCTTCATATCTCCGTCTCTCTCTCTCTCTCTCAATCCCATCTTCTTCTTATCATCACCCCGCCTTGCTCTCACACACACACACCACTCTAACTAATCACTCACTCACTCTCCCTTCCACTGGCCGCTGTTTCTGTTCCAAGTGAATCCCAACTCGATCACCACCGGAATTCTCCAACGCTAGCAATATGGAATGAATACCGCTCTAGTAGACTACCACGGGTGAGACATCTCAAAGTCGACACATGGATGATCCTATCATCTCACAAAGTGAGACGTATCTACGTATCACTAGCAAGATGAGACATATTTGATTACTTTGTACTGCGTCTGATCTGTGCTGCTCTACGCTCTACCGATCAACGCTTCTCTCAACATTAGTCAATACAAGTGCGACCAAAAATGGATGTGAATGCGCAGCTTCATGTATGAAATTTAAAAATAATTTGCATTTTTAAAAAAATTATTAATGTTAATTAATTAATTAATCAATCAATCAATAATACTGACCGGACTGAGCATGGGCGGGGTGTCGTAGCTGTTCCTCGACTGGCTCGGATTCTCCAGCGAGTTGGAGGAGTTCGTGCTCACAGAGATCACCTGCAAAAATATCCAAATTTATTTAAAATTAAATATATTTACAAAAACTATTGCTAATTCTAAAAGTACTACAAAGCTAGTGTGAGGCATAATCGCTATAGGTATGGCAGTTTTTCGCTCCTATCATGACAGTGCATTGAGATGATTCAGATTCATAAATCCGCAATTTGCATACTATTTGAAACCCATTATCCCCATGCAAACACTGGGGCTGGATGTATTATTGTATTAATTCTACTATTATGCTCGAATACAGCAAACTTCGCAAGACCGCAGTGTATAAAATACATGTAAGGAACTTGCAATCACCAAGAGGAATGTCAGTTTTTCACTTTTTAAATGTAAACAATATTCCGGTATGCCAATGCGCTACCTACATTCGATTCCAAATAAATATACGCTATGCATTTAGCGTGCTCTGTGTGTATTGCGATATTTGTATTTTTAAAAATCCAATCATCAAAGGAGGATCGATCAAACGCTCAAGTATGTGATGAATAAAAGAGGTTATCTGAATGGGTCGACATATTCTTGGCACAGGACTAAGTTTACAATGCGATACTAACCATGCTATAAATTAATGCGTCATGTGAGGAGTACGAATACACTAAACAAAAAAGTTCAAAAACGCGTTTACGCCTCAGGCTACGAAACCGTGCGATTATGACGTCATTACCTATTTTCGCCAATTCAAACCAAATCAATTTGTACTGTGTATTAATGGATTCCTCGTCAAAATACAACTATTCTTTGGTTACGGAACTTTTTTGATTGGAGCCGATGCTAGCGAGTTATTCAGTGAAATGTGTTTCGTTTAATTTTCATTAAAAAGTTTCTCGTAAAAAATAAAATTTTATTTGATAATTTTAATCGTTGAATTATTATACAAAATATATTTTAGAAGGGAAATAAAATTTGCCCTGGAAGGAAGTCAAATCAGGAAAAGTGTGGTGAAAACTCGAATAAAGTCAGTTGTTGACAGCGTAAGTACGGTAAGTACTCGCATCATACGGTTTTATCAATATCGAAAAACCTTTTAAAATTATCCAATTTCTCTCGTTATGGACTCCGATGTGCTCTATGCAATAGCAGAAAACTGTAAAATATAAAGATGACAAAGTTAAACCTAGGAAACGTGAAGGAATTTAAGTAATTACGGTATTGCATAGCAATCGAGGACTGACTTTATTTGAGTTTTCGCTACACTTTTCCTGATTTGACTTCCTTCCAGGGCAAATTTTATTTCCCTTCTAAAATATATTTTGTATAATAATTCAACGATTAAAATTATCAAATAAAATTTTATTTTTTACGAGAAACTTTTTAATGAAAATTAAACGAAACACATTTCACTGAATAACTCGCTAGCATCGGCTCCAATCAAAAAAGTTCCGTAACCAAAGAATAATTGTATTTTGACTAGGAATCCATTAATACACAGTACAAATTGATTTGGTTTGAATTGGCGAAAATGGGTAATGACGTCATAATTGCGCGGTTTCATTGCCTGAGGCGTAGACGCGTTTTTGAATTTTCTGTTTAGTGTATTCGTACTCCTCACATGGCGCATTAATTTATAGCATGGTTAGTATCGCAATGTAAATTTAGCCCTGTGCCAAGTTTCTGAACAAATATGTCGACCCACTGAGATAACCTCTCATAAAACACAAGGATGAAGCTAGTTACCGCCTGAAGCAAAAGAATATGTCAGAAACATCCTAAAAAGCTCCACCAACACAAGCGCTTCAAGGGATTTTTTTACTCGCGTATTTAATATTTATAATGCTAATTCCCAATAACAACTCACGGCAGTCGCTCCCGGTGCCGCTCGGGGGGCGTGGGCGGGCGATCCATCGGCGGACACGGACGCGTGCGGCGGTTGGGAGGCGGACGGCTGCAAGAGGATGGCGAGTTAGACAATCGATACAGACGACATTAATCGTACATCGTTGCGAGAAACAATTCAGTACATTTATTCGTTCAATTCTTTTTTTATGCATCCAACAGGGACGTAGTACATTTCGACTAATCGCAAGATTCAAGCGGGCCCCTTGAAACCGGCAACTGCATGGCACCAATGATTGCCGACCAATCTGATTCCTCTCTGTGTGGTATAACTATATCAATCTATCTATACAGGTCGCTAAATGTGTAACAATTTGAAAACATAATCAAATAATATACGCACCTTCTTGCCAGTCGCTGCGACCGATCCGACGCTGCTCGAGGAGGCGCGCGTCGCCCCAAACTGCTGCTGGCGGTCGCGCTGCTGCTGCATGTGCTGCAGATGGGACGGCTGCAGCTGCAAGATTGCATCGATTACCATTCAATCCTCGTAGCATACACAAGAAATCAGCCAATCATAGGAATATATTCTTTTTAAAATTAGCTTTTCAAAATCCACTAGGAAGTAGTGTTGTTAGATCGAGTGTCTCGACACTCGCGAGTAATTTTTCAGAAAATCACTCGAGAGTGCGGTCCACTCGCGAGTTAATTTCACAATTTTACCCGCGAGTGAGCGGGCACTCACGAGTTAATTTTCATTTCACTCGCGAGTGCGCACGTGCCATTTTCGACTATTATCTACCCCATGGTGCGGCTTTGAGCTGTGACTCTCACAACAGATTTCAAAATGCCTTAGATTCGCATTAGATTATTATTAGATTAGATTATTATTAGAATGCATTAGATTAGATCTGGATCGATCAAAAACTAGCCCGACGTCAATGTAATCTTTGTCCAGACGGGGCTTGAATCATGTCGACTAATCCGAGTGATCAAAACCAAACCAAGTACTGTAGTTCCACTACCGGAAGTACTGTGGCCAAGCTATCGTAACCCAGATTTCTGAAAATTAGATAAATGAGTCGGGATTTGTTATGTTAGTATAGGTTGATTACTGTATCCAGAGATACTTTACCCAAGAATCAGTTACTCAAGCAAGCAAAAACTAGAGGGTCATGCGTTTGGGTACAGATGGTGAAAAATAAGGGTTGTAGGGTTCACCGTATAGCACGGATCAATAATACTGTATAAGCCAACAACCTGAAACTTAGCCTGTTTCAGGGTTGTCCCGGTTTAGGACTACCATTCTACTACCATGACTTTGATCATGCAATACTGGTTAGTTCAGATGTCGCAGATAACAATTTTTTTTGTGCTAAAGGCTAAATTTGGAAAGGTGTGATTCGCACGTAGGCACTCGCGAGTGACTCGACACACGCGGATAAAATCTCATTTTTCACTCGCGAGTGTGTTGACCGGCGAGTGCTTTCTAGAAATGAATTCGTCGAGTGAACACTCGACGAATAACACTCGAGCTAACAACACAACTAGGAAGTAGCACAGTCACAACTAGTGCCTTATTCTCGTAGAATCCGGGAACAAGAGAAATCATGAATGTATTAAAGGGACAGTAAAGGCACCGTTGAATTCCCGCAAAATTCAAGGTCTCGCCACGACTCTCGGCCCGTTGGAAGAAACAAAAGCATAGGGAGGGTATCGAACCCGCGACCTCACGATTGCTAGGCTAACCTTTTACCGTTGCTCCACATGGGCTGATATCTGATAGGGCGCACACCATCTCTATCCCTACGTCGCTCGTGGAAATTAGATCAATTGAACAAGAATTTGTGTGTTTACTGTCCCTTTAAGATGCTCATCGTATTGGTTTGTGTTTCCAATGGACGCGCTAAGAATCAAGGCTGAAACCCGTCTTCACCAACCTGTCTCTGCATGTCTCTCCTCTGGGTGGGGGCGGAGGCGGGGCCGGACGACGACAGACGACGGTCCGGCTGCTGTTGCTGGTGATGATGGTGCTGCAGCTGCTGCACCGGCGCCTTCCCACCCTTCTTGCCCTGCAATTGTTATTTATACAACAAAGAATTATAGTAATTTCAAAGAAACTATCAGCACTATTACCAGCAATGCCGAATTTACCCCAAAATAAAAATCAACAGCGAAACAGTAACCGCGCAAGGCGGTGGATTAAACATTACCAACTTTAGAAAGACAACCAGTAGAAATACAAAAGAGCTCCTATATCCAGTTAATATCCAGTTGTGATTCACACTTTGCGGGCAAAGAAATTTCGTTTTCCGGGGTACCGCAAGTTTCATGTTTCCCAACCTTTAAATCTGGGTGGTTGGTACAATTGTGTGGCCGATAACAGTTGCTTTCTAGGACAACTATTTTCCCTTCAATAAGCGTGAGTGTATATGGAAATAGATTTGTTTCTCCGCTTCTCATTAAAAAAGGTATTCAAACGACGCTCTATCGCATAGCGCTGACTGATTTTCGCAAAACCCTTACAAGTTGGAGAATTTAAAAAAATGTCGACAGAGCCTAACACGGGAATGACCACAGGACACATATCCCGATCCTTTTGATATTTCCATGGTAGTATGTATGTCTATGGACTACCTCAAAACTATTCTCAAAAGTTGCCAAACCCGCCTGGGAAGCGAGATAAAAATTTTCACGCCTCATAAGAACGAAAGAGCGCAAAGTTAACAAATGGATCGGTGGCCGAGTGGTCTAAGGCGGCGGGGAGGGGAAGGCGTGAGGACGTGTGTTCGGTTCCGCTCCCCAGATATTTTGTTTTGCTCATTTTTCGCAGCTTGTTCTCTGGAATATAGAGTGAAATCTCATTTGGTAATGGTTTTGTTAACTTTCGATCTATCATTTTACGTTGCGTTCTCTGGACTACTGCTTTTACAAATTGGTGAATAATGAATGAATAGGCTAATTTGAATGTTTCCCCTTCACGTGTTGTCGATCTATCACTTGATACGTCATCCCACCAACTGACCAAACTTCCAGAAAGGGGTCAGATGGATACTCTCCATTTTCACACACCCTTTCACTCACGACCCCATTCGAGAGGTTTGAAATTATGTTCTGCCCAGGTCGGAATTTTATCGAACGAAACTGGTGTGCATTATCTTGTCTATTGTGAGAATTTTGACTGTTTTGACCGGGCAAAAAACTATTCAATGATTCGATTGTCTCGTATCATTTCGAGAAAGTACATCGTTCTCGATCTGGCGTATGGGTGTCTTCTTCGTTGTTGGGATTAGAGCTTCAAAAATGAGTGGTTTTACTTTACTTCCCTCATTCGAGTCCTCGTTTTCGTCGAGCGGTTGGAGGTGAGAAAATGAGTGCTCGTTTTCGAGAGGCCTCGACACATTTCTGTTGTTTGGTGGTCGAGTCGAGTGGTTGCTCTTGCACCGCCAATTTGTGGAGAGAGCCTGACCCCTTTCTGGAAGTTTGGTCAGTTGGTGGGATGACGTATCAAGTGATAGATCGACAACACGTGAAGGGGAAACATTCAAATTAGCCTATTCATTCATTATTCACCAATTTGTAAAAGCAGTAGTCCAGAGAAAGCAACGTAAAATGGTAGATCGAAAGTTAACAAAACCATTACCAAATGAGATTTCACTCTATAATCCAGAGAACAAGCTGCGAAAAAATGAGCAAAACAAAATATCTGGGGAGCGGAACCGAACACACGTCTTCCCCTCCCCGCCGCCTTAGACCACTCGGCCACCGATCCAGTTGTCAACTTTGCGCTCTTTCGTTCTTATGAGGCGTGAAAATTTTTTATCTCGCTTCCCAGGCGGGTTTGGCAACTTTTGAGAATAGTTTTGAGGTAGTCCATAGACATACATACTACCATGGAAATATCAAAAGGATCGGGATATGTGTCCTGTGGTCATTCCCGTGTAAGCAACAAAAAATAGTAACTAACTTTATAATGTCCTGGCTAAGAAAAAGTGCACTCCACAACTTCACACGAATTTTCTACTTGAGCTGAGGTACTCCACAAAGTAAGACTTACTTTCCTCATTTCGATTCCCGGAGAGCGCAAAAACATTTTTGCAGGACCAGAATAAAGTTACTATTAATACAGCAAGTAAGGGTCATTTTTGTTGTTGTATTTTTTATATTGCAAAGGTTTTTTGCACTCACCGGGCTGGTGGGTTCATCTGGTGAGAGAGTGTGCGCAATGGGGAGGGTGCTAGACATACGAGCGCGCGCGGCTGCTGCCCTTCGCAGTTGTACATTCTGAACATGCTTTTTTTCTCGGTGGCCAGAAATGCAGGTCCGCAATTTTCTTAATCAAGAAGTTGCAAGACAGGGACAACAAATTAAGAAATGCACAGGATGTTCAAATTAGGAAGAATGACCCCCTATCTGACTGCTTCACACGAAAGCGAGTGCACTTTCGTGCGATATTTTCGGCCCCGCACCGATACATGATCCAGGAATGATGTCGTCGCGATTATAATTCAGACAAGACAGGCTATCTATCTGGCTGTGACAAGAAATAGTCAATATCTTCATTTTAAAGTAAGTTACTTTTTTTCTGTCGACAACACAGGGTAGGATAATTTGGAACGTCAGTTGATTGGGTACCTCTTAATCCCACATAGGTCAAATAGATTATCACTAGCGAGCATAGCCACCATTTCGTGCTAACCATGTTCGCAAACACAAATTTTGAATTTTAAATGCATTTCTATCCACGTTGTCGCTCAAAGTTATCGAAAATGGGGCAATATGCGCTGCGGAACGCTATTTTAGGCATTTTTGCACATAGATACCTGTGAGAACCCCTTTTATCAATGCTCCCCGCTCCTTACTTTCACAACTTACTGGTATGCCTCCTCCTCGTCTAGCCTAGAGTTATCTTAGCACTACTCTTCGCCAAAAATACAAAAAAATACAAATGTGTTATTATTAATACTATCACTCCTTCCCTTGACCACGTACCTTGACAACTTGCTGGAATGCCTCCTCCTCGCTGGCCCTGATCACTGCAGCCAGCTGCTCGTCGTCGTCGTAGTACCCACTCTCCGAGATGGGCGCGGCGGCTGCAGCTGCAGCACTTGCAGCAGACGACGAACGACCATCTGACAAACGAGAGGGTGGACCTTTATCGATTAGTCAGAGCGATCAAGACGTGCATACTGTTCAACGACTACCGTAGTGCACACCATGAACTATTCGAGAAAGAACCGCGATTACTATTGTGGTTACGGTTGTCACTAAGGCATACTGTAAGAAATAAAGTGCAGTAGTACTGTACCCACCATTACTGTACTGCTGTCGCCAGGCGGGCGCCTCGTCCGCACTCACAAACTCCTCGTCCTGATCGTCGCTCGACGGGCGGCCTACAGTGAGATAGATATTTTTCACAACATTTTAAAAAGTATTGTAAGGAATTTTGATAGTTACATAGCAATGGTAACTAAAACGTAACGACAAGTTTGGCTTTAATTTGGTTCATGACAAAACCTCTTACTATTAGCATTCACGGCTGTTTCAAGTTTCACAACCTATTCATCAAAAAATAAATTCGATTATCGTCAATGAGAGTGGACCTTGAGGAGAAATAGATAGTACAGTATCATGATTAGAGTATCCCCCTCACCTGCGACACTGCTGCGGCTGCCGCTCGAGTGGGGCGAGATGCGACTCCGTGCACGCTCCTCTTCCATCTGAAGACGATAGGTTAGCATCGATCGATTAATTCGGCAAATTCAAAATATAGTATTAGGCCATCGACCAATCGTTCAATACGTAAAAATATGATAGAAGGAAAAGGCGCTTCAACGACACTATAATCCACGTGTAAATCGACAGAGGGCGTACGGGACACAATCAGATGACACTCAATCATTTATCGAGGAAAGAAAGGCATAATCAGACCAGAAGCACATTGGTGCGTTCTACTGTGGTCCCCTAATCTCTGACTCTCAATCAAAAAGGACTCTAGATTAGGGTTCTCTCATTGGAAGCTATTAGAAATGTGAAGAAGAGAGGAACGCTGACCGCGACGCGCGCGGAGATTGCATGAAATGGACAGAGAAGGTAGCGAGTTCATTTCCAGAACTTACAATATGGGAACCCTACTCTAGATCGGGGGTCTCGTACTCCGTGTCCTTCTCCTCTATTCTCACCTTGAGAGTAGCTGCCGGTCCCTCCTTCTTCGTTGCTCCCTTCACAGAATCGACCGATTCCTTGCCGCCCTTGCTGCCTCCCTTCGTGTTGTTGTTCGTCGGGTTCTTGGCCTGCAATTTGCAAATATTAACAAAAATATATTTCCCACTATTATATAATTCACTGGTATTTTCAATTGGAAATATCAATGTTCGAAAACAAACCAAACACAAAATTTAAAGATTCCAGCCGAGTTAACGTTGCAACTAAACGCTATTTGCTTCTCAACCAGCCTACAATTAATGTGACTGCAGAATGGCATTTAATTCCCCTTGCTCACCTTGCCGCCGTTTGCAGCAGCTGCAGCCGGTGCAGCAGCAGCAACGACAGTCGCAGTGACGGCTGCGCGCTTCTCGGCTGCGACGACGGACGACGAGGTCGTCGTCTTCAGCTGCGCCTTCGCAGACTGCTGCGGAGCCGCGACGACGACGGCTCCTGAGAGAGAAAATAACAATATTATTACATGATTGCGTTATCACTATGCAATAATTTTCTGTACTTATCCAAGTTCGTGCATGTCTACACACAGTGCGGAATACAAACGCAAATGAGCGTGAGAGCTTTTGTCTAGTACAGAAAATTAGCGTGAGAATGTGTGTGTGTGTGTGTGTGTGTGTGTGTGTGTGTGTGTGTGTGTGTGTGTGTGTGTGTGTGTGTGTGTGTGTGTGTGTGTGTGTGTGTGTGTGTGTGTGTGTGTGTGTGTGTGTGTGTGTGTGTGTGTGTGTGTGTGTGTGTGTGTGTGTGTGTGTGTGTGTGTGTGTGTGTGTGTGTGTGTGTGTGTGTGTGTGTGTGTGTGTGTGTGTGTGTGTGTGTGTGTGTGTGTGTGTGTGTGTGTGTGTGTGTGTGTGTGTGTGTGTGTGTGTGTGTGTGTGTGTGTGTGTGTGTGTGTGTGTGTGTGTGTGTGTGTGTGTGTGTGTGTGTGTGTGTGTGTGTGTGTGTGTGTGTGTGTGTGTGTGTGTGTGTGTGTGTGTGTGTGTGTGTGTGTGTGTGTGTGTGTGTGTGTGTGTGTGTGTGTGTGTGTGTGTGTGTGTGTGTGTGTGTGTGTGTGTGTGTGTGTGTGTGTGTGTGTGTGTGTGTGTGTGTGTGTGTGTGTGTGTGTGTGTGTGTGTGTGTGTGTGTGTGTGTGTGTGTGTGTGTGTGTGTGTGTGTGTGTGTGTGTATCGCAAACATAACGACCCCAGCGTGCAATCGCAGACCCCCATCAAAGAGCGCTCGGCGAAAAACTAATATGGGTGAGAGCATTTTTACCGTAACCAATGTGAGAATTTGCTTCCTTTCAAAGACTTTTCAAAAGATGCACTTCTGGGAGCACATTTCCCTCGTTTTTTTTTGGAAACATCTATTTGAATCTGGCTCACCTCCGCTTTGCGTGAGTCCAATGGCTGGTTGGGTGGGAGGTGCGGCAGCTGCGACAGGTGCGACCGTCGGCTGCTGCTGCTTCTTTCCTCCTTTGGTTGCTGCAGCAGCTACAGGTACTGCGACAGTTGCAGCAGCGGCGACCACAGGGGGGTCGACGACTGTGGCTGCGGGCGGCGACACGGGAGGGGGCGGCGAGGGAGTGGACGAGGCGAGCGAGCGAGAAGAGTCGATAGACTGCAAGCAAGAACAGTTTCCCCCTGGTTCAATCGTGTTTCACATCGTGCTCAGTTACCATATCCGCAGAACGGTGCAATACGATTCTGAGTGCCATTACCATAAGATACAGAATGCTTGTTTAAGAAATAAGTGGTCGAATTGGCTTCCAATGCTGTATAATATGGAGTCGGGAGTACGTCGATGACGTCATCATCTATCTCTAATCACCTCTCTCTCCATACCTTTCTATCCTTCTTCTTGCCCTCTCCGTCCGTTTCCTTCTCTGCTTCCTTGGGCGACTGCTGCTGCGCCTGCTTGTTCTTCTTGTTATTCTGCAAATTAGAAAAATAATTATACAATTATAAAATTAACAAGACGAATTAATACCAACTGTAAATAATAACCTATAGTTAATGAAATCAAGCAGCATTCCCAATGAGACCCCCTGAGGCGCGACAATTCCCACTAAACTAGAAGTGGTAGGTGGAGGATGAGTCATGCATAGTTCGGTCAAGCATGTGAATCGGAATGCGCGCTCCCTCTCTCTCTCATGCTGACTCATGGCTAAACAAATTTAGTCATCTGCAAACACAACAAGCAGCTGATGACGACAGAGGACAACGGGAAGAGGATCCAACGAGCGACCAGGAGATAAAAAAAGAAGATATTTAAATTGATTGAAACAAAATTTAAATAGCCTACTATAAGGCTGTTGCATAAGTCTTTGCCGATTTTGGAAGTGAACTTTGAACATTCCCATTTTGCTTCCTTCAAATAACTACGCATTGCGCCCATAGCAGATGGTAGTAGGACTGTTGAATTATAAAATAGAATATTTGTTTCACTTGGCTCTGCCTTGACGTCACAGAAAAATCAAAAATAAATTTTATCAGATTGAACAAAAACAAGACACAAAGTTCTTTGACCACTGGTGTCATCTAGAACATTACTTTAGGACCTCTACAAAAAAAAGTATGGCACTATATGAAGTGCACTATCACCCTCTTGTGAGAACAGAGTGACAAAATTCTTAGTTTCGGAGTTACAGTTCTTCAAAGTAGAACATCGAGAAAAGAATCAGGCTTGAATGATCTCAAATGATTTTTTCTACAGTTATGTTGCTGGGATCTAGTAATGCACATTTATCTCATTGGCACTTCAACTTCCTACCACGAAAGTGCTTTCGAGTTATCACCTTCTCATCGTATTTCAAAATGAGAAAATTTAAAATTGCACAAATTTTCGTTGACGAAGCAACATTAGGCATCTTCATTGATGATCTGGCCTATCGAGCTAATGATAAATCAAGTAATACCCGACTGATAATTTATGCTACTGGACATCCTCTACAAAATGACACTAATTTTGTATTGAAATGCAACGCCAAAAATCCGTGACAAGTCCTGATGTCTCATTTTCGATCTCGAATTTCGAGTGTCCAATGATGACTGATCCAGATCGGCAATGAACAGAAATGGCCCAATGTGCGTATTGTCGTTGCAACCGTGGTAGGTGACACTCCAACCAAGTACAGAATGGGAGACCAATTCAAATATACTGCTCCGCAGTACCAAATAATAATATTTCTTGAATTGTGAGAGGTGAACTTACGTTTTCGAGCCATCATATCTAACTGGATCTATGAAGTAGCTAGGTCCCACTACTATTCCTGCATTCAGTATAAACCACCCTTCACGAAAACCACTTGTTTCTGATCCTACCTCTTTCCGCCATGGAAAACCAATGCAAAACAAATGTTGTCCTGAACCCGAACCTGTGAACTTTGATGGTAACCTTCTTTCGCCAATACGAACAGTTAGCCACAAAATAGTGGGCGATGAAAAGAGGAATACTTACTGTATATAAACATAGTAGAAATAGTTGAAAAGAATGCGCGTAGTCCAAACTCGTTCATAAATTCGTAGTTGTCAAAATCGGCAAAGACTTATGCAACAGCCTTATAATAATCAACGTTCCATTAGTTTTACATATATGTTAGGACCTTTTACGCTGACATATCAGCTTCTGCGAGGAATTCAAGCAAGAAGGGCTAGGGGTGAAACACGCGCTCGCCTTGTTCTATTTTAGTCTCTTTGGCGATAAAACGAACATATTTCAAATGCTTGAAACAAAATGTAAGCAGCGTACTAGTAATCAACGTTGCGTTAGTTGTAAATATATTTCAAAGCATATTACGCTGACAGATCAGCTTCTGGGAGCAATTCAAGTAAGAAGAGCTACGGGTGAAACACACGCTCATCTTATTCCATTTTGGCATCTTTGGCGATAAAACGACCACATTTCAAATGCTTGAAATAAAATGTGAATAGTATACTAATAATAAATATTAGTGTAGTAATAGTAATAAATATTAGTAATAATAAACACAGTGTAGTTTTGAAATTATTTTAGGATTTTTTTTGTTTGCAACTAACCAATTAGGTTCTGGGGAAACTCAAGCATAAAGGTAAAAGGTAAAGGTAAAGTTGCTACCGGAATCAAGAGGACTTTACGTCGACAAGCGACCACTCTGCCGGGTTGACCGGTAAGGCCGGTTGCTGCACAGATCTACGTATCCCCTGCTGATCAGGCTTCTGGGGCACGTTACCTTTCGTAATCAAAGTTGCTACCAATTTTACCGCCAACGAGGGGGATGGAAGGCTTGGTGAACCTGAGCGGGGATCGAACTCGTGACCCTTCGTTTGGCAAGCAGTGGTGTAAGCATAAAGACTCATTGTTTAAACCCTCTCTCACCTTGCCCTTCTTGGTCTCCTTCTCTGGCTTGGCGTCGAAACCCTCAATGGAGGCGACGATCTGGTCCAGCGACTGGCACGACCACACTGCAAAATATTCGTTTAAAAAAAGTATTTAAACAATTAAAAATAATGTAATAAACGAATGTTCCACAGTAAACTACTGGAACAGATCAGCACAAGGACGCGTCATCTTATCAACAATGGTCGCGGTCAGAGGGGGGAAAGCACTGCTGGAAAAATCAGAGAATTCAGCGGGCGAATGAGTGAGAGTATAGCATTTTCGATAAATATAATAAACAAAAATGAATAAAATGTTCGATTATATCTTCGCAAGGCCGCGTCATCTTAGCGAATCAACAAACTCAGCAATCAGAAAAAGGAACAGAGAGAGAGATACCATCAGATAATGGCACAGAGTTCAGTGTGCGAACGTGTAATTCAGCAAGCGCATGTAATAAAACGGCGAGCAAGGGGTTCACTATCGAGAAATGCCTTCTCCCTCTTTTCCTCTCTCTCCTTCTCTCATTCACGCGCTCTACAGTGCAGAGTCCTAATGGTGGACAAGAGACAGGAGGGGAATAAAAGTGATAAGGTGATAAGAGCAAAACGCGGGTGGTGCTCCTATGAGCAGCAGGGGAAACCTCAAACCGCATGGTTGGTTGCGCTCTCCCATGACCCCCATTCGGTGAGGGGAGGGGAGGGGGGTACCCCCTCTCTCCGAACGAACGAACGAGAGGAGGGGAACCAGCGCAGAGCTCAGCCAGAGAAAGAGACGAGCTGAGAGAGCGTGCCAAAGTGAGAGAGAACGGGGGCGGCGCGGTCGCGTCGCGTGTTCCTTCCAAAAGAAGAAGAAGAAGACGAGGAAGGACGATAGAAGAGAGCGGCCGAGCGGGCGCGGACAGAAAGGAGGCCAAAAGGGGGAGGAAGGAGAGGGAGACCGGGGCTAAAAAGAGAAAAAAAGAGAGGGAGAGAGGAAGTGTAGGAGAGAGGGGGAGAAAAAGAGAGAGTAGGAATAGGGAAATATGAAACGAATAGCAGAGATTGGAATGGGGCAGGGGGGGAGATGGAATGTGCATGAGAGAGAGAGAGAGAGACTGAGGTGAGATAGAGTCCATTCCCCCACCATTTAAGGGGACTCGAGAAATGGAGACGCGAGTCTATAATAGACTCATCGGAAGAGAGGAACTATATCAGACATATATAAAAGAACAAAATAAAATAATTAACTATGGCCTACAGTAATAAGCATACAGAATAAAGTCAGTTTCTATTCATCGGTGTGGTTACCGTAACCTACTGTAATCAATCGATATCTGTACTCACCACTATTGCGTATCTCGTACTCTGCAATCTTCTTGCTACCGCCCTTTCCTCCCTTCTTCGACTGCATCAGCGCTCGTATGTGATCCGTCGAGCACGGCACGTTGCCGTTCGAGGCAGCCACACGACGCTGAAAGGACGGATATTATCGATCGGATTATGGTAGAATAAGCGCAGAGATTGGGCTACGGTAGAATACGAAACACCCGTTGGGTCACGGAAACTCAGCAAAACTTTGAAGATTAGTGAGCCCGTCGAACACGGGTTTCAGAGGAATGATAAGGCTAGTGGTGGTGTGAAAGAGTATTGGGTTCCATCCCTGCCAACGCCAAAAATAAAATATTCACTATTTCTTTTACATTCCCGTTTCTGTCAGTCGTCGTGAGCGGTCCCTCTCCATTTTCCTCTGATGGAGAAGAGACTTCCCTATTTCCCCGGACCCCCTCGTCTTTCTACAGACGACTCGACAAGATCGGAATCCCCGTCCTAGCCGGCCTGGTCACCGTGGATGGGTATGACCGTTTGATGTTGGCTACTCAGATATCAGTTTCGCTAATTCTCAATTTGATTGATGATTCGAGCTTGGTGGACTCAAGTGGAAGAAAGATGCGTCATCCGTTCATCAGGACTGCCTTCAGCCTCACGTAACCTCCACTTTCCTCCTACGTCCATGGTCCTAAGAGAGATCTCGTCTATTCCTCCAGCAACTTCAAAGAAGATAGTCTGTGAATGGGAAGAAGACCGATCCTCTACCCCGACCCCAGCCGAAATGATCCGTGAATACTGAGAAGAATGATCCTGACCCCTGAAACCACATCCTCATCTGACGTTACCGTCTGACGTGATAAAAATTGTATTGTATTGTATTGTATTTCTTTTAAAATGTAAAAATAAAAGTAACTAACCGCTTCCTCGCCCTCCTTGACCACTGGCGGCTTCTGCAATTGTGGAGCAATTTTTAAAGAGTACACGGAGCAGAAAAAAATCAAAACATCAACACTCCTCTGTTACATATCTTCATCAAGCTCGAAAAACACAGTTTACTGTAACAAAGTGGCAAAGAACAGCACACTACACTACAGTACACTCTTACCATCTTGGTGAGTTCGAAGGTGTGCTCGTGGAACTGTCTGTACCACGTCTCCGCATTGCGATGTCTCGTCCCGTCGTCCTCGTCGGGTGGAGAGGGCAGAGAGGAGAAGTAAGCGTGGTCTGTAACGAGAGTAAGACATCCATCAATATGACTGACGGATGAAGACGCTTATCTGCAGAGTGAAACATGAAGTCACATCTTTTTGTTTTATTCAAAATTTGAATTTCAACTTCAAGATTCAAATGATAGTCACTAAAAAAATACATTGTTCAATGAACCTCTCATTTCCAAGAGATTTGTGCATATTCAAAATTTCCTATAATCATGAAAAACAACGTACCTTTGAGGAGGACGGATCCGAACTCGGTGGTGAGCTGCTGCGGCACTTCATTTCCCTAAAAAATTATACGGTACTCACAGTATTTCCCTGTCGTAGAAAGTGCTACCGTACCTCCACTACAGTACCCCTCTCTCACCTCTCCAACTCCATTCACTCCATTGATTCTCCTCATCATCTGCAGCTCGATGCCCTCATCGTTCAGCTCTCGCGCGTGCGACACACTGTTGCCCTGGCGCACGTAGCGCGCGTACTGCGCACGACCGTACTGCAATGTGGATGGATGAAGAGTGGAAAGGCAAAAACATATTGTACATGCCGGAAAAATTTCCCTAGCATATCAAGCAAGCTTTAGACTATAATATTACTATAGTGGATTGTAATTCCTTGAGCAAATGAATAACAGTTGAAATATCTAACGGAAAATTCATCGGCATTTTTCTGTTTCAGGTATAATATATATCGGCACTCCCCCAGCCATGCCCAATCAGTCTCTGCTTACCTGTCCCTCCTCCATGCTCGCCTCGGGGATCTCGTCGCGCCGATTCATCGCCCTGATGTCGCTGTTGTTCCTGCGTACGCACTCGTTGTCACGCAATCATTCAATAATTCAAAGTAATATTCACTTTTCCAGGTCAAAGAAGGCGTTTCTGATCACTGGTAGACAACGCATTATTTCTGGTTGGACGAAAATTTATGAAGACCCTCCATCCAACCATAGGTCAAATGGGGTTTTCGCAAGTTCGCAATTAGCATAGGGCGAGGGATGTCAACAGAGGCCTTCTTGTGTCTGTCCTGCACGTTCTCGCTACGTAAATCCGGTTTACATGCAAAGTGCAGAAGTGCCTTTCTTCGCACGCGAAGACCTATTTGACCCATGCATCCAACTCGCATAACAGAGTCAATTAATACCACACCAATAGAATAAGAGCTTCTGGAGACTTTGTTCCGTGGAACATAAATGTCAAACGCGTGAAACTGAATCGTCTCATTTGACTCGCATAATTATATAAATAAATAAAATATAATAAAATCGTACTCGTCGTCAATAAGCATGAACTCTTCTCCGGGTCCCTCGTATGCCATACTCCGTGGAGCGACTGCCTCACGTAGTCGCTGCTTGATCTCTCGCTCCTCCTTCTTGCGACGCTCTGGTAAATCAATCGATAAATAATTATCGTTACCAACCAATCGATAACACACCACTTCTCCTCCATAGTTCCTTCTAGAGAAACGGGATTATAACTAATCTTTCTCCTTTTCTCATTGCACCGCACATTGATATGATAAGGTCATTTTTAAAATTAAACATTTATTTACTTATCTTAATTAGCTTAATTACCTTCTTCCTCGACTTCCTCCTTCAACTTGAGCAGCACGAGTTCCGGCTTGCCCTGTCCCTCAGTGGTACTCGCACGACGCGTTCGACGCTGCACAATTACATCATCATTTATCATTTATAATACAAATTGGAATAATAAAAAATACACCACCATGACTGCCAATAAAGTTAAAGAAAATATAAAATACATACGACTATACAACAATAACACTAATAATGAGTGTTTGTGAGGATGCTTTCGAGTTTAGATATCGATGGAAATGAGAGTTAGCTGTTTCGCAATAGTAAATGAAAACCCAATAACAATACTAAATTATAGAAATACAGTTTAAAAATTGTATTACCTGGTACTCTGGTTCGGCGGCGCCCTCGAGCAGCTTGCGGAAGTCGTCGTTGTCGAGACTCTGGACGGTCTTCCGGAGGCCGCACGCGACCGGCTGCAAGTACGACGCTTGCAGCAGCTGCAGCACGACTACCCAGGCTGGCTGCAGCAGCTGCAGGAACCAAGGGAGGGGCGTGGGGAGGGGAAGCACAATCACAGCCGCAGTCTCTCACACACAACACAACAACAAAACGAGACAAGCACTCTCTATTGCCTCTCCAAACTAACGCGGAACGGATCGCGGGTAATTTGATTACGTCTCGATCGGCGTTCAACGATTTAGCCATTCCTTATATAGAATAAAAAGATGACTAATGGTTAGAGCGGACTATAGGCAAGGCTCTCGATGAAAGAACCTAACTTTCAAAACACTAGCTGCCATTGCGAAATTGAGCGTTACAAATAATTGCTCTCAATGATCGACATGCAACGATCGCGTAATCACAGCACACGGAGAAAAGCGGGGCTGCCCATGGCCTATTCCAGGGAATCTTCAAGAACTCTGCCACCCCACGCAACAACTGTTCATTTTTGCTGGCCAAACGGACTACTATTTTGGGGCTGTCGTTGTTGTGGCAAAGATCCATCGATTGGGGTGGATGACACGGATAGGGAGGGGAATTTCGTACCGCCTCACAGACGCTCCGACTCTTCTGCTCCCGTCCTTTCGGCATCGACTGCTGCTCAACAATAGGATGATAATAACGGCGGTCGCGTTTGCCGGCTTTTTCGAGGCCTAAACACGCCGTGATTCCCGCAAACCTGACACCAAATGAACGCACCAGGGTCTAGTCGAGGTCGGGCGGCTACCGGGAAATGAGAAATGCGCGAAAATTAGCGAAATAATGCAAATAAACGCGGCAACTTCAAAGAGAGCAGATTTGAGAAAGGGCTCTCCGCCGTGGTGTGGTACCGCGTGCTACACGACAAATGCGAATCGACGACTAATGTTTTATGGGGCTACCGTAGTCAACACGGACAAATTATTGTTTCAATTGAATATTTTTATTGCTTTTCCTCACAAACAAATTAAAGGAGAAAAAATTGGCAACGATAATTTGGAAGGAAGCGAAGGAAGCGTCGTAGGCTACATATTTAATTTGTGAACAATAAAAAAAATGGAAACTCGTATTATTTTCTCAGATCCTACTGAGATTTGTGAAAATGTGTTCTATGCGGAATTACAATAATTTCAAAACAGTAATGGTGGAGATGCACAACACTAAAGGAGTAAAAGCACAACTCATCTCTGGGCGGAACACTGGCTAGGCGGAGACGGGTTGATTTATGAAAAAAATCGATAATATAAATCGATAATGGGGAAAATAGGGGGTGAATCACGCAGATTCGGTCACAACCTGGGGGATAGAGTGAGTCGACGTTGTTAGGGGGGATGTGGGGGGGGGGGAGTGGTGTACTCACTGTCCCTCCTCGATACACTCTTTAATCAACAGAAAGTGGGAGAAGCTGCAGGAGGGGCTTACTAAACAGGTGCAATTATGCTCTTGGGGCAGGAGGCGGTTTGGACTTTGACAATTAACGAATCACGTATCGAACAAAGTAAATTTGGCAGTGTTCAAGAGAATTTTCATTATTTTCTAAGGGACTATGGTAGGGAGAGGATACGGTAGGACAGTTTAGAGGAATCGTGCCAGGAGAACGGCGAAGGCAGGGATGATCGATTGGAGGACAGCGGAAGAAGTCATGCCGTCGGAGAATGCGAGCGCTCCTGTAATGGAAACATGAGCTGAGTCGGGGACACTCTCTTCATTCCACACACTCCCTCACCCTTCTCTATAGATATCTTCTACTTACCCACAGAATTGTGTTTGGCACCATTCAAAAACGTCCTCATTCATCATATCCCTTCTAGCTTGTTTTCGTCACACTGCTTCGGATGCTGTCTGAACCCAGTGCACTCTCCCCTCCCCATGTCCACTCTACAATTACTCCCCCCTCCCTTGTATTATCTCTCTCTCCCCCTGATGAAGTAGTACTAGTCTCTCATCCGGCTCCTCTTCCGCCCCAATCAGTCCCCGTTCCGGCACTCTGCATTTAGTCCCTTGGCACTTTGCCAGGGTCTCCTGGCACAGTTCCAATTCCCCTTGGTACTCACCGGCGGGTCGAGAGATGAGGTTGTACCGGATGGAAGGACCGGAGAAGGCTCCGCGTGCCCACGGGTTGGTTCGCAGTTCGACGAGGACCCAGTTGGAGGTGGAGACCATCTTGGGCACGATCGGGGCACCCTTGCATGGGATACTGAAAAGATTGGATATGAACGATGTAATCTGCGCAAAGATCATGCTGTTCTATCCATATAGTGTGGTCTATACATAAAAAGCCAGGAACAAGATCGAAATTCGAACAAAAGATCTATGCAAATTCAGCCAGGAGAATACGCGTTCCACTTGTAATTGTTAAAGGTGGATGCTACGCATCGCTAATTCCGATTGCATCTCAGAATTAAAAAAAACCCTCAATTGTACGCGCCTCGAATTGGGAGATTTTATTGCCTAACGATGACACAAAACAAACGTTCCAAGTCAGATTGCCTAGGGATGACGCAATGCACTCACGTTGTCACATCTCCGGCTCCATGGATGGTCAGGATGTCGTTGCACATCACATTGGGCGGCAGACTCTCATTGTCCATGTCGAGTCCGTCAAAGTTCAACTCAATCTTGTCCCAGGGGTCAGCAGATTTCACCAGCCACTGGCAGAACACTCCCTTGGCCTGATCTCCCGGGAAGGTGGACAGGGCGAGTGATCCGGCGTCCTGAACGGAAAGCATGGGTTACTGTAGAGCTAGAAAGATGGTTACTGTAGATCCCGAGCGAATCCTGAGTACGGTAGCAATGGTTTACCTGTGCCTCGATGACTCCGCAGGAGGCGTCGTTGAGGGACTCGAGGCGGTCGAGGGTCTCGCAGCGATCGCCCTTCAATAACAGGATTTAGATACAGTGTTTCTTCACTTCTCATTCTTATAATGGAATGTATCAAGAAGTGCTAAAAAGTCAGTTTAATTGGCGCGAAATTCAAATTTTTAAAATACTCTACCTTGAAACCGTAGGCGCATGAGCACTTGCACTCGGAGGTGGAGAGTTTGCCGCCGAACTCGCAACGGAGACCATTGCACGGACCTGGATACGGTAGATTAAGGTATTGTAAAGTACGGTAGGTCTCTTGGCAGAGTGCCAAAAACAGCATAATTCCTTTGTTTTTTTGTATGGAAATCAATGCCAGATTGTCAGAGACTGCGGAAGGTGAGAAAATCCAAGCGGTAGGTCACCATACTGTTTTGGAAGGCATGGTACTCTGTCCCTCGCCCCTTCTCCTCACTTCTCTCACATCACTCACGCAACCCCACTCAAGACGCCAACTTTATGGGCGCTTGCCTCATTCATCATAATTTCACGACCACCTGTCTCTATCTCACCTAATCTCCATCTCAGCTTCCCTCTAAGCCGGTCCCAGGTACCATGGAACCACAACTGAGTACCACGCAAGGACCCAACGGTGCCATGGACCCCCGGATCCTTGGTGGAATTCCTGGCGGTGTCCCCAATTAACCCTATATCGCCTACCGTCGTGCCAGCCTTTGTTCACCTCACTCTCTCACTTTCGCCTGATCTCTCGTCGGTTAGAGTGGGCAAGAGAGCATGCGAATAGAAGAGAGTCACTTGAGAAAAACTACTTGACCCGCCGGTTCTTTAACCGTGCCGCCGACAGTATCTAAGGGCGGATCAAGGATGGATCAGACTATCATCTCATTCACTCTCTCAATTCCGCACACTCTCTCGCCCTCTCTGACAGCGAGAGAGCGTGCGAAAGTAAGAGACGCCGCCACACCTTGAGGGCAGTTTACGACGGGTTGGGACAATCGCCAGTCAGTTCTCGATCCATTTCACCATGCCGCCAGATGACTCTCTCCATTTTCCGTGCTCTCTCAGCTCTCTGACACGAGAGATCATGCAAAATGAGGAGACCGGGAAGGGGTCATCCCGGGTCATCTGCCGGATTACGGTTGTGTAATCATAGAATGGCGCTTCCTTTTGGCGGTGCTTGATCCTCTCTATACCATGAAAGGGGCTAAGAGCTTTCCACGGCTAGGCGAGAAAGGCCTCTAGTGGGTGCTAGGGAAAGAGAGTGGATCACTACCGTAATCCACATCCGGACTACTGTATCTATTCTAAAAGACAAATAGAAAGGCATAACCATATCTAGGCTCTAAGTCCTAAGAGTACTGAATCCCATGTATATCAAAATTCAGATAAATGTAGAGTACTCTAAAGACACTGTGGGTCTGTGGGTGGTCCCCCCTGTAACGGTAGCCCTACCGGTAGGTGCTCGTCCCCCTTCGGTCAAGGGTTCCTCTTGGGTGTTCGGTCTCCCCCTCTACACACAAAGATTCAAACGGCAGGTTATGTTTGTTCTCAGCTTCTTCTCTTCCTCTCTCTCTACTCATCTCGAATGACCTATGAGGTAGGTCTCTCTCTCTCTCTGGGGTAGGTCACGCTAGACCGTCGAACGAGCACACACCTTATGCAAATACGGAGCTTACAGGGGAACATCGATGGCACTTTTTTGGGCAGAAGGCGAGATAGTGTGTGGACGTGAGAGAGTAGGTGTATTTTAGCTAACTCCACTGTTGAATTTTGAGAAAACGTGGTTGTTAGTCGAGAGAGTGTTTAAAAGTGAGAGAGTATTTCGAAAAATTGCAAAATTACCAGTGCAATTGTGCTTCTCTCCGACGAAATGGGCGACGTCGGCTGCCGGTCGGTCGACTCCCACCGCCTTTCCGATCAATTCCGTGCACAAATTGTCCTGAAATATCAAAACTCTCCTCGATTCGCACACTCTCTCGTCGCTGAGTATCGTCAATTTACCGTAATGCAGTCGAAGCCGAGGTGGACAGTCTTGTTGGATGGCTGCCAGGCGCACTCGCTGCAATTTGCAATTTGCAATGTTCACTCTTCCTTTTCCAATTTGCGAATTGCACCAGGCACCGGAAGTCGTGTATTACACACCACACACAAAGGATCAGGGGGAAATTGTGGTTTGGGACTTCTAATTAGTCTCTCTCTCTCTCTCTCTGGCTACTTACTAATTCTCATTGCACGAGCACTCTCGAGGGTGGTCGGATGGGAGTTCTAATGGAGGAAGATTCCGTGTGCATTATCTAGCGGGACCGTGAGAGAATGGCAAATTGGAATGCGCACGCAGCATCGTACTGGCATTCCCAGAGCCGCGTCCGCGAATTAGGAATGTTCACGGTCCGCAGAGTTCAATGACCTATCGCAGTCAAACTACCGTTAGCGCTGCGCGAATGTGAATATTCAGGACGCATAATTTCTGGTACGGTGCAGCGTGCATATTTCTTTTTGACTATAGCCCCTCAGTGATCCACCCCACCCCTTGATGGCTATCTACAGGAAATTCGGGGCCGGATGCGGACTCTAAAGACTTCATTTCCGAGAGTCTGCCCTGATGAGCTCATTAGATTTGCGTTCCTCCCCCCATCTCAGAGGGGGGATTGGGTTCCCGATGGACTAGGGATGACGCAATTCGCACCAACTTTCGAATTAGAGTGGTAATGTATCCTAGAGATGGAGTCACGTGTGTTTCAGATAGATTTAGATTACCCAGTGATTATACAACGCTAACAAGTTACCTAGATAGCGCATAACGAGCGCTTACGATTATTTTCGGATTGCCTAAACAATGCACACCTTGAAAGTAATATTGCCTAGTGATGATGCAACTCACTCGGAATGAATGATCGTGAAAGCGAGGGATGGTTCGGTCGGATTTTCCGTAAATCGGACACAGGTCGTCGATTCTTCCAGTCGTCGAATGGCGTCGATGGCACACTTGGTGATGGCGTCATCTGAAAGAACGATTGCATAGTGATGACGAAATCGAACAGTTTTGTAGTTCCTTCATGGAAACGACCTGCTTTTGTGCTTTTTGTTTGCCTGTCATGGAGCTCCGGTCCCGTAAACCATATTGCGTAGTGATGACGAAATGGTTCTAACCACCCTTCCGGTGTGCTCTCTCGCCTCCTCCTAGTGCTAATTGCCGTTGTGCCCGCTCACCTCTCTCCTCCCATTCTCTCCCCCCCCCACATCCAGAACAAATAGCAATGGTGGTGTTGCAAGGTCGTCATTATCCATTCAGGTCTAACCATCCCTCAATAACCCGCGATGTTAAACCGATCCCTCGTTCCCCCAGGCTCCGTTAGGTACCCCCTCCCCTCATCGGCACCATGTTTGCACCCCCGGAGCCCGAAAGGAAGACCTTTTCTAAGAGGGATGAGTCCTCTTCCCAGACCCTGACCCCGAACCAGAGCGCCTCCCAGATAGCACCGAGATAACGGCTATGTGCGAAGGTCGATTACCCCTCTAAGCCCCCGTGCCGTTCCTGGTTGCTGGTCATTCGGTGCCACGGTACCACGGCTCAGACCCGGTTCCCAATCTGGCTGCCCTCAGGGCACGGATCATAAATCTCTCTCGGTAGCTTCTTGATTAGGCCGTGCTTGTCTGGTTCTCTCCACTTTGCCTGCTCTCTCGTCGTCTCTAACCGGTGAGAGATCATACGAAATTGAGAGAGAGAGAGTATCTCGATGACAGATGGGACGAGAACGTCTAAGATAACAGGGAGTGGAAGGAGTATCTCCTAACGAGCCAGATATCGAGGGAAGGGGAAGGATCCGCATGAAGACACCACCTGCGCTCCACTTTTCCCCTTGTTCCATGACTTTACGATGTCTTCCTCTCCCTCTTTTTCATCTCGAGGCCCCATTGAAAGGGTATGATTTAGCACCACATCAATTCAAACGTTGTCAAAAGAAAAGGGTGTATTCATCAAAAGATACCGAAAAAGAGATGAATCGAGACCAAAGGGCAATAGAGAGAGGAGGCGTTTGAACGATATTTGGATGAGGGGGAGAAAGGCAGTTATTTGCTGTGGAACAACCCCTCGTACGCAATTCCACCATATCCCAATTATAGTACCTACTATCCCTTCAAAACTCATATCTGGATAGCATCAATAGTGCCTACGCTCACATTCTGGGAAGAAACGATAAATCTACGAATACGCATGGAAATCGCAATCGCACGGTGGAATTAGCAAGCGCAAGTAAATCAATTCCCCGGAGAAGATACAGTAACCCAATATGCGGCAACATACCGCTGTCTCCATCGGCGTAGTAGAAGATTTCAGTGGTCGCGGCTGTCAGCGCGAGCTGCAAACGAAGGAAATGACTACCGTACTCCTCTACAGTAATCCTACAGTATCCTAATCGATAAATGACTTACCAGTGAGGTGAGTAAGAAGGCAGTCCTCATGTTGATCAGTGACTAGAGATGAGAGTGTAGAAGAGTGGTCAAGAGTGAGTGTTGTGGAGGGGGCGGGGCTAGGAGGGCACTGTCCCTAGAAGGGGGGGGGGTCCTTCTCATGGGGGGAGGAGGACCTCCCCCTCCCCCCCCCAGCTATGCAAATGTTTGCAGGACTGCTTCGTGACGGTCGATGGGAGAGAACAACTTGGGAAAACACGATGGGAAGGGAGGGAGGGTACGGTAGGTCAAGTGATCACACACCTGTACCATCAGTTTCCGATTACTATGATCGATCGGAAGCCGACACTTAGTCGGTGGTACTTACTGGAGACAACCCTTTAAAAAACTTTGAGCTGCTAACATCAAAGAATTTGTGTTGAAACCACTCTCACTATTGATTTTTTTCACAATTTACCATCAGTTTTTTTAAAGCTGAAGATTAGGAAAAACATTACCCCGGTCGTTAATTTCGTGAATGTGATAGTCCTCTATGATAATAAATCACAAATATAATACACGAATGAACGAATGAATGGTGACTACCATAATCCCCCAGTTACTTTCCTAATAAACTCCCAGTCTCTCGTCTATCTGTCACATCTGTCTATTGTCTCTTGATGAGTCGGAGTAGACAATCGGTCCAATTAACCATTCGCTGCTGAAACTAGCGGATAAATGGCCTAATTCGAGCATGAGAGACACTGCTAATCAGACAAGACGAGAGAGTGAGGAAAAGGAGAGAGTCAGAGTTCTTGGAACAGTGCCAATTTTCTGCATTAGAGACCTCCTGGCCAATCTCGACCCACTCAAACTATTCATCCATCTTAGTCAGTAGTTGATCAAAGGAGTAGTATGATGAATGAGATTGGGCGCCATGATACGATCGAGTCATAGAGCCAAGAGTCCATGGAACTCTAAGAAAACTCAAAACAGAAGGCAAACTAAATTTTCTTTTCATCTCTTTTAAAGTAGTTTTTGAAACACATCATTGTTAAGTAGAGAAGTTTATAGATAGGGAACAATAGATCAGCATAGTTGGTCAAATGATGCTTGTAGAGTGTATGACCTGATAACACTCTACCGTACCATTACAGTATTCCTCATCCTGTCCATTTTTCTCTCCCTCCTCCCAGTAATTCTCACTTATCGGGTGTCAGCTCTCGTCTCTCTCGACGTAATAGTGACAGGGGAGACGCAAATCAGCGGGTCACTACCTCGCTGATTGTGAGGTAGAATGTCATGGTTAGTTAGAGGAGGGGAGGGTACTCTCCTCCTCCGCGGGTGGAGGGTACCCTCCCCCCTCCCGGGAGGGGGGGGGATATCCTTCCCTCCCGGCTAAAGGGCAGGTTGACGAGGGGCATTGGTTACGCAACGCGAATTGGAGGTGACACTAAAGTGTGTGTGATGGCAGGCAGTAGTAGTCAGATGCGGCTCACTGATTATCTATCTGACCCAGCAAGAGTCCCGAGGCGACTACCGTATCCTTTGATGAAAACCATTATTGCGTTAGGATGTAAGTATGACACAGTGCGCAATCAAAAATAGCTGCCGGCAGCTCCGCATCATGTTAGCTCTGTGATGTGTCCCAATGTGAGACCCGCCGAACTACCGTATCCCCAAACCGATCGACAGTAGGTCGTTTGGTAAATGGAGAGATCGTGCGTCAGACCGCGCGACGGACTCAAGTCACGTTATCCTCGCCTGATTAGTAATTCGAGTGCGGGGCGGAGGAGTGTCTGCACTCTCTCCAATCGCCCCGCTCTCTCGCCTTCTCTATCCGACGAGAGAGCATGCTGGATGAGGAGAGCGGCCATTTATGAAGGGTTCAATTAGGATTGAATATCTGTGTGTGCTCGCCTCTTAAGAATGACTGTACGAATGTGGACACTAATGTGTTGTGGATTGGGGACGGGGTCATATTTATGAGATTTTTGCAAGAGATTCAGGGCGTTTTTTGCTAGACTATGCAGAGAGATTGCGATGGAGCGGAAGCAATTTATATTTTGGACAAGCTCATTCAACGTTACTTATTTCAATAGTAGCCTTTTCATTTTCCAATTGAGACACATTTATTTTCCGGGAAAATTTCATGGTCATCTCGGAATTTGGCCCAAAACGTCATGTAATTTGTATCGAAAATCAGAGAAACTATATTTTAAAGCTAATTATTTTTTTAAAAGAGTGTAATCGATTAACTCAAACAATAGTGTTGTATGCTCGCTCGGGTCAAATTAAACTCAAGGAAACGGCGGATGATTGGAGTGGACAGAACCAGTTCTTGTGATCGCTGCTATCTCTAGAGGTACTCGTTCCAATGTCTTCGATTGGCAGTGGACCCTCCAATTCACACTCCGATGACGATGAGAAAGCTCTCCTGCCTGAACCTCTCCCTCCACCTCCGATAACATACACTCACAAGAAGCTACAGGTGCGATATTACAATGTTAAAATGATACATTCACGAAATGAGCCGCTCTCTTTCTATTCCTCGTCTCTTCCTTTCTCATGCACTCTCGTCTATTATTTCTCAGTTTAGCAGCTGAAAGATTTACTATTTCGCACAAATGTTTATGAATTTGTAACATACCTTCTTATCTCGCGCACAAGGCAACTCAGAAATGCAATAATTTGGAATGGTACGGCGTTCTTAGAAACGAGCTCTCGGAGAGATTGCGCTCACAAAATAAAAATGTCTCTTTATCTAATGATATCAGGAGGATGGATCGCTGTATCGCGTATGTCTGGACAGTCTGCACATAGTTCACGCTGTGCCCCTCTTCATCATCATAAAGTGTTCCATCTATCTCATAATTGTAGTTCGACTAGTGACTGCAAGCTCTTCGCTTGTCATTTCATGTGAGGAGATATTAAATTTTAAAACGATAAGCAAAATGGTGTCCTGGTGCTTTTACTCTCTTTAATTACCTCGACGTGCCTCTCATTTTGTCGTGCTCTCTCGCAGCCATATCTGTTGTTTAGGAGCGGAACATTTTATTATTTGGACGAGTGTTTGTGAATTTAGAATACGGTTGCTCAATTCAATATTTTCAGTCTCAATTTTCGCATGGATTCTAGTGGCTATATGTGGACTCTCGCTTATGGCGGGACTTGTGATGGAGAGATACGTCCTCCTCATTCCCTCCCTATTTGTCTCTTTCTTGGTGAGTAATATTATTAATAATAATATAATCAATCAAATGGATAACCATAACGAATTTCAGACTGTATTTCTACTTTCTCTTCATAGCTTTGTAAAATTTCTACAATTGACAAGTCTGAGAGAAGAGTTGACGAGAACTCATATTATGAGCAACGTCTTACAGGTATTTTACTACATCATTTATTCAGGAAAAAAACACTTCAATATAGACTAAGCTCAAATTTGCCAGGTGAACAGTTCTCCAAGATTTCGTTTCTTGGAGAAAAAAAACTCACCAACCTCCTCATTCCGCGCGCTCTCTCCCACCGAATCACCGAAACGGGAGAGTGTGCGGAAAGAGGAGGGTGGAGAGCCTTTCTCCTAGCAAATTTGTTCTCTTTGTAGTTTCTGTTCCTAATGTTCGAGATCTACTACCTCTACACTGTTTGCAAGACATTCGTGTACATCTGCGATGTGCGTATGAACAAAGAAGTGCACGATCGAAGGAAGGAATCGAGAAATGTCAAAGGACGAGGTTACTTTTTTCTAAATCATAGATACATCTTGAAACACGGAAATAACTGGGAACAAATTTTTGAAGCAGGCAAAGATTTGACACTGGAAACTTATGTAGGAATACGGGGAACAATAGAATAGTAGGCATCAATTGAGATCTGGCCAAGTTTATGCGAAATCTAATCATATTTCGCAATAAAAAATTTGTCCGAGGCACTAAAAATTTATGAAAATAATTTTTTTCTAATTGCAGTACTGGAGAATCCGATGGCTGATATGTTTATTTACGATATGGACGATAACATTTCGCATGCGAGTTTGGAGGACTTCAGAAAGGAGAAATATGGAGCGGCCAAGCGAGGAATCGATAATGTTTAGTGACTGTAGATCAACGGAGACGGGCGAACAACTCGTTATCCGTAACGAATTGTTCCCTGCCGAAGAGAAATTCACAGCTACAATTAGATATTGTTATATCAATTGATCGTATTAGCCACTTACCGTACTGTGATCTCAATCTGAGAGTGTCGGCATTTATTGATCCGCCAGAGATAATAGTCGTTCCCACGCTTTTCTAGTTCGTGAGTGTAGAAAACAAAGCAAGATCTGCAACGGTATCGATCGGTGGTCTCTCCTCCACCCATGACGAATTCACAAACACTCGTCGGAAAATATAGTAAAACGTTCCGTTGCTAAATCGATGGAATCAAGTAGCAAACACGCCGCATGTAGTTCTGGAACATAACATGAAAATTGTAAAACCCTACCTGTGCGTTTGCGGCTTTCGCTTGATGAGATACACTGTATCCGCTCCGGGGCACAGTAGATTACAGTAAGAGCGAGTGACTCCGTTCACAACTTCCTACAATACATTCTTCATTTTTGTGAATTTAGGAAAAGGACTGACATCATGGCAAACTGGCCCATTGGCAGGTCTTCTCTCATTGTAAGCATCGTGTTCATCCTCGAATAGATTGAGAGAACATTCAGCAGGCTCTTTCGAGATGTGATCTGGCCCCGTTCCATTAGTAGTCACGCAATCAAGAGCGCGCCATTCTGAATTCATCTCGATTAATACAATGAAAGGTCGATCGATACAAGAAGAACACAGAGCGCAATGTGACAAGAGAATGGCTCTCGAACATTTCGTTTTATAGAGAACTGTTCTCCAATCGTCCTCATGCCCTCGTTTGCTCTCGGAGCTTCTACGGAATGAGGAGAGGAAACCGTTCTATAAGAAACGTTTTCGTTACTAATGTTTTGCATAGTATGTAAAGATGGATAAGACTCACGCCAGTGTTTCCCCTCTTGTGTGGAGAATGATGGGAGCAGAATTAGAATAAGAAGAGCTAGCATGTTGCACCGTTCTCTCTCCCCAATCCAGTCTCTCCTTATATCCTCTGACTAATCTTCGTTTGCATCTCGGACAACGCCCTTCCAACTCATTTCGACCACTCCATAACAACTAGAGAACAGCATAAATCTAGGGATTTCGATGCCCAAAGGGAACTACTCTGTGCATAACTTTTCGAAGTAAACAGATGGGAGAAAAAACGGAAAATGATACCTCGAAAAAGGCATGTGCATAATCATTTTCTGGATTCCGTAGAAATTCCCTTCATTCTCAACGCTCTGATCCGTTCTGGGAACGATTCGTCAAACGTTGATCTCCTCGAGAAGCTCAAGGCTGCTACACTGTGATCAGCCTCTTCGAGACATGTTCCTGCATCTCCATTTGAAAAGAGTGCGGCATTGAGATACCATATCGCCGAAGCCTTTTCACTGCCGCGCTCCAAGACTACCAAGAAGTTCTCATGGAGTTCTCGTTCGTCCCCGCTTTGACGATATTCTTCTCATCGGCAACGATACGACATCTCCATGTACAGGTGACGTTCACCGAACTGTTCGAAGCCGGATAACAAATCGGAGTGAGCATGAACAGGAAGAAGACTCTGTTGATGAAGAGCGACTAGTGCACCGGACGTGACGTCTCACTTCACTGCACCGAACTTGAGGAAACAGACGCATAAGCCTACCTCGGCTGAGAACTGCGATGCGAGGGATCTTTCGAGACTGAGCTACTCCGGAGCAAGTGTGCTGCCTGGGGTCTTTTCTCCAATAGTCGCGAGGCTACAACTCAGGTGAAAAACGCGAAGCAACGCACACAGAAAAAATGTATTAGTTTTCATACATTCGGACGAGGAGAGGAACCTACTCCATGTTTCGTTTCTCAATTCGATTAGCACATTCTACACGCACTCCGATACACCGTCGAGGCCTGAATTCTGATGCCACTGAAAACTACTTTCGTGTCTTTCATCCGGAGGACCCAGCGAGCCCGGAAATACGAGAAGATCGGATTCAGCACTGAAAATGGACTACTCTGCGGATACGATGATCGGGATGTAACTCTATTTATCAGACAAATCGAATACGAAACGCAAGAGAGACGACATCGAGTAAGGCAATATTCTTATTATTACGGTACGGTATGTGGTCCATTATTGATTGGTAGGGCGAAAGTGAAAATACAGCACGACTATCGACCGTCGCAGCAAGTGAATGCGGGGTGTGGGTAAGACAAGATTGGCTACGGTACTTTTGGGCGCTTCTGAAATGGTGTATCCAAGTATTGATTAACCGGATCTACGTGTGTGTGGTGGGTTTTGATCGGCAACATATACGGTAGATTCTACCTATTGATTTATGAAATATGGTAAATGCAAGAAGGAGGGGGAGCTACCAGCCTAGAGAAAAGAGTTATCTCGGTATGTGTGACAGTGTGTTGAAAGAGACTAATTTGATTATTGACTGATTTGGGGGATACTGTGGGTATACTGTAGGCTGGATAGAGAGAGATATCCTAGTGATAGCGATAGCACCGCACTTTCGGCGGACGACAATAAAAAGCAATGATCAAATGAAAACGATAATCGATAATCTGCGAAATTCTATGCGAGGTAATCGATTGGATGAGTTTCTTCGTTAAAATTCTGAAAGAAATGCGTAAACGAAGGAAAAAAGCAAAAAAACGCGAAAAATCGATAAAGGAATGATCTCTACAGTGGTTGGACTCTGTCATGAAGTGTGTTGAAAAGCAGCGTAGATCAAATGGGAATGAACGGGAAATACAGAAAGGGGCGCGTTACGGTATGAGGGTGGTTACGGTAGTTCAAGCGGGATCGATCTCTTCGCTTTTAACGACGTCAACTTCCGTCAGTTCAGATTGCAGAGTGTGCACGAAAGTGAGGAGACGACCGAGGGGAATCTCAGGCTGAAGAAAAGTTTGAATTGTAAATGACATCGCCGCAGATAAATAATTTATTAGAAAGAACGAACGCTAGAAACCTTTAGCATACTAGTGAAACGCAGAACGAACAGGACATGCAAAATGCAGAAATGCACACTCTCTCGCCAATAGAATGATTGAACATTCAAGAATTCAAGAAACTCTCTCATTTCCGCGTATTATCTCGTCAATCGATATCGATTCCATCTACCGTACCTGGAAGCTCTCCGAGGGCGACTGGCGCGGCTCGCAGAGGAAGTCGAGCAGCGAGTGTAGCTGGTCCTGCAACGAAGCTGGTTCGGTTACTGTAGCACACTGATTTGGCGCGGTGCCAATAGAGAAGTATTTCGTCATCCCTATGTAAGTCCCTTCTCACCATGGCGAGTGCTGCCTGCTCCTGAAGGAAATTCATCGCGGGCTGAGCGACCAGAGTGAATTCTGAAAAGTGAGAGTTTCGAGTTTCACAAGTATTTCAAAGCCCTGGAATAATATGAAATCTGATCAATGCTTCATGAGACGATTACAAAAGTTTCACCATGATTCCTGGCAAATTGATGCCGATCTCATATCGAGTTCGTTCAAACTCCTCTAGACCATAATCATCCCCTCAACGCTTACATCATCAATATGAAATTCCAATTCAATTGGCCCTATGGCTCAGTTGTAATTCTGTGTCTATATCCTCCCCTGTTGCATCATCACTACGCAATCTCAATATTCTCTCACCAGAAGGTGAAGTGGGCGGAGTCGCGAGACTGCCCATCATCGTCCCAATGGTCAATCCATGGACGACCCCAGAGGAGAGTCGACTCTCCCTCTCTACTCGTAGATTGCCCTCGTGCAGAGCGTGCATTCGGGTGAGGAGGGAGGAGAGGGGCACTGAAATGAAATAATAAATATTTGAAATAATAAATATTTTATTTCCGTAAATCCAATGTACAACCAGCACTAATTCAATTGCAGTATATTGACATTGTGTTCAATGCAATAGTTTTCCAAAAAGATTACTCGTAGCTTCGTAGCCGCTAAGAATTTGTTAAAATTTTTAAAATTATTTTTTTTTTATTTTTCAACGTTTTCCTCATCTGTATTATCCCCTTACGCGCGTAGACCCAGAAGTCAGTGCGGTGAAACATAGATTTTAAAAATGTAATATGTAAACAGTACCATGTACAAGTGGTTCAAGCAGTGCAGCCACCTCCTCCACCACTTGTTTCATCTCGGGAAAACAGCGACGAATCGTAGTGGAAACGAGCGAGATCATCGGTCGACCATCGGGGAGAGAGGCGGTGCAGAGCTGGAGAAAGATGTTGCGTCATTACTAGGTAATCCTCCCGCGATATCTCTAACAATAAGATAGAGCTCCACTAGTTTCCTAATTGCGAGATGCTCTTGAGACAGACGGTTTGTTGAAGGACATCAGAATTATGCTATGTTTGTTGTTGTAATTCACCGATTGCGTCATCACTACGCAATCTGACTGACCTCATTGAGGTCGGTCATTCGGAATCCGTGCAGAAGGTCGGCATTGAAGTCCCCGTTCAGAATATTTCCCATCAAGAGGAAGAAATGAGCGAGCGATGAGAGATCGGGAGAAGAACGAAAAGAACGAGTGGAGGAGAGGAGAGTAGAGAGGGACTGCAATTAGCGTTTTAATTAATTACAATTAATTTTAATTAATTAAACTTGATTAATTAAACAAATGTTCAATATTTATCTGTTAGTCTTTGGATTGCAAACGACAATTTTTTTGATAATTTTTACTGGTGAAATGGCGTTTCACCGATATGATTTAGCGTTTCTCCGTTTGCAATGCGTTGATTAGTGAGATCCTTCATTCACCCAAGCAACATACAATCGCATGATTTTTAATTCCCGTTCACATTTCCGGCCACCTTCTTTCCCGCATGATACCATACCTAGATGGATCACGGTGAGAGATTCACTCTCGATATGCCACTCTCTCTCTCTCTCTCTCTCTCTCCAACGCCCTTACGGTATGGCCGACTGGCTTGTGAGATGATGTGTTCCCTGATTTAAATACATTTTTAAAATGTACCAAATGTTTATCTAATTAAAAAAATAGATGTCACCTGCAGCAGCGCGTCGACACTTCTCTTGTACCCCGCCATGTGTCTCAAACAGAACAACTTCTCCTCCAGACGATCGATTTTCGCCAACTGTAACACACGTGCATTACGTCATCACTGGGTAATCGATTATGAAATACGAATTTCATTTATTTGTAATCTCTCGCGGTTTACTTCAAAGATCGATAATACGGCATGCGAGTAGGGGGGATTTCGCTTCTTTTGAAAATATTTTTTCTATGTAGTCTAGCGTTTCAGAATTTGTATAAAGGAACATGCAAGACGTGCTCCATGATTATGGTCTCCTTCCACGTTCTAAAAAAAGTTGCACGAAACTTGTCGTTTTCTCTAACTCTCTCGATTGCGCACACTCTCTAATCCTCTCTAGCAGAGAAAGTTGGCAACTTCGGTCATTTTACCTGTACAATAAACTGCTCCTCGTCGCTGAGACTGCTGTTGTTCTCCTCATACTGACGAATTCGCTTGGCGTCGATCTAAATATGTTGCGTCATCACTATGCAATACTCATCGGAATGACGTCATCATGCCAAAGTACTTCCCTATTTTATAAACACGTTAAACAAAGTCAGTTGTCGATCGCCCCACCTCTGAAGGCGCGAGTTCAATTATCGCATCCAGCACTTCGCCCGGGAGTACGGTAGAGTCCAATCGATGCAGCGCGTACAGTACCTCGTACACCTTGAAGTTCTCGTCCGATTGGAGGGCGGCGATCTGGAAGGATTGCATCATCACTAGGCAATCGAGATTCTCGCAATTTCGCTTTCATTCAAGACTACATAGAAAGGCAGGAAGCTTGATAGATGGATAGTGGAAGCAATGTTCTCCTACTATCTCAACTATATACCATGAGGAATGGAAGAATTTCGTCATGACTATGCAATACCTTTTCGGTGACTGAACTGGGCAGAAGCGAGGCTTGCGGCGACACGACGCCCTCGAAGAGAGTCATGTCCAGTTTCTGGAAGAGGAGAGAGTAGATTACGGTAGGCTCAGTTAGTGATTTGAAGTTACAGCACATCTATGTGTCCCAATCACAGTTGAAGATTCGATACTACCGTACGAGTCATTCCACAAGTTCAGCAGCAGCTACTGTACCCAACCGTACCGTACAGTAATACGATTTCCAATTACCGTACCCCTCACTACCGTATACCTCAACGAGCGGCGCGACATTGCTGTCACCAAATATCGTGCCCGTGCAGTCCTCTTGTGAGAGCGCAGCCAGCACCGACGGATACTCGATGTATCTGAAATATATCGATCGATAATCAAAGAATCAATCGATAAATTGGGAATCCATGGATAATCTCTCACTTCGAAGTCAGCATGCGCTGCAGTTTGGGCGCGAAAGGAGTGTTGTGAGCGGTGCCTGGAAATTCGAAAAGATGTTATTACCTAGTGATGACGTCACTTACCATTCTCCTCATTGTTAGAAGTGGAAGTGGCCTCGCCCAACTCCACTTTTACCTCCGATCCCTCAGACTGCAAAGTTGCGTCATAACTAGTCAATCCGAAACATTTTTTTTCCAACCAAGGAATGTAAATCGAAATATCTGCTGCAGATAGAAGCAGATGAATGATCTTTGGGGATTGTAAAAAAATGTAGGGATTATATAGACAAGCCGACGTCATCATCCTTATGCAATCCCCCATCTCTCACCTTCATTGACTGGACGGGAATCGGTGCTCTCAATCCAAGCAGCCTTCCGTCCATCGCATTGTTGTTGTGTCGCTGGTGGCCGAGCATCAAAGACGATGCAGTGGGCGATTTGGCCAGACCTGAAGCATTGCGTGATCGAATTGTTCCACACTTGATTCCACAGGTCGAACAAGCCACATCATTCCACAGGCCGGTCAACCTTACAGAAAGGCCCTTTGAGTAAGAGAGCGTGTGAAATCGAGAGGGACTCTCTCACTTTTGTACACTCTCTCGCTCTAACCCTGATCTGTAGGTTTGGAATCATGTGAAGCCTACAGAAGTTGGAATCGTGACAATTCGTACCTGCTGGCACGGGCGCTGCTGCTGTGGGAAAGAGAGGAGCGGAGGAGAAGAAGAGCGGGTTCAGTCTGCAATTGGAAGGATTGCGTTATCACTAGGCAACCGACGAATGAGCATTTGTCGCGTCTGGGTGAAGTTTATGTATTGTTTGTTGAGAGCGAATGTAAGCGCAAAGTATCTGACCAAAACCGATCCCAGTTATACAATGTGATTGAAACTCAGATCTGCAGCTTTAGATAGTCATAACGAAAACGGGATGAGTTGATTTACCCTCTTTCTGTCAATTACTTCCGTTCCCATTTTTGTGATAGTCTACTAGAAGAATTATTCTTGCTATTACAATCTGTAATGCTGTCAGTGTTGAGTTTTGTGTTTCAACCTCTTCGTATCACTCGATTCCTTTTCGCTATGCAGTGTGAACTGGCCTTGATTTTCCAAAAAAAATTAAGAGAGACTATCTGAGTGGATCAACATACTTGTTCAGGAGCTTGGTATTCTGAAAAAAGTGAGTTGTTGAGATAATGGTGACATGATGTACTGTGACCCAGGCGAATATTATTCGTGCGAAAAAGAAGTGTTGAAAATGCTTCTACGCCTCAGGGCATGACGTCATAGAAACTTCCGGTTTTTGAAAACGTTGCCGTTGGGATTCAAAAGTGGTATCAATCGATTCCTAATAAAATTATAAGACTTTTTTGACTCTATGCATTTTTCGATAAAAATCGATCTACGGCCGCAAAAGTTTAAAATGTGTTTCACTTTTTTGTTTTTAATTTTTCTATATATTTTGCCTCTGGAAAGAGGCAACTTTTATTTTAGCAAAATGATCCTTCAACAATGGTACGTAAACCATGTTAATATGGAAAGTTTTTATTTCCCCCTAAAATACGCGCGAAGCAGAAATAGAAGGAAAAAATATTTATTGTGTGCCTTACAGTATGCCGCCGAGATTTCTAAATGGCTTTCTCCGACCTTTAAATGCAACATGAGCGCGGGATAATCGATTTAACTTCTCATCGTGAAAATATGACATTCTTTCCATGTTCGCGTGCTGCATTTCGAACTCGGAAAATGACAGTGAGAAATCTCGGCAGAGAAAAAGGCACACAATAAATATTTTTACGCTCTATTTCTGCTTCGCGCGTATTTTAGGGTGAAATAAAAACTTTCCATATTAACATGGTTTACGTACCATTGTTGAAGGATCATTTTGCTAAAATAAAAGTTGCCCCTTTCCAGAGGCAAAATATATAGAAAAATTAAAAACAAAAAAGTGAAACACATTTTAAACTTTTCCGGCCGTAGATCGATATTTATCGAAAAATGCCTACATAGAGTCAAAAAAAGTCTTATAATTTTATTAGGAATCGATTGGTACCACTTTTGAAGCCCAACGGCAACGTTTTCAAAAACCGGATGTTTCTGACGTCATGCCCTGAGGCGTAGAAGCATTTTCAACACTTGTTTTTCGCACGAATAATATTCGCCTGGGTCACAGTACATCATGTCACCATTATCTCAACAACTCACTTTTTTCAGAATGCCAAGGTTAGTTCGAGCGAGTCAGATAGTCTCTCTTATACATGACACTTGCATAAACAAGTGTTAGATACTGTTGCCTAGTGATGGTTCACTCACCCGTACAACTGGCTTGCTGCAGCCGCGGCCTGCTCCGCCCGTGCAGCATGCATCGCTGCTGCTGCCTGAATGGGGTCGTTGATCTTTGATCTTTGATCTTTGATCTCCTCTCTCTCCCCTACCTGCATCATCTGCGCCTGCTCCGACGGCATGGAGGGACGGCGGCCGAGTGACGTCACACCCTACGAGTATTACGTCAGCACTATGCAACGCACCGATTGCATCATCACTAGACAATCTTCACTCACCTGGCTGCTCCGTCGGGTGGATGGGGAGGAGGGTGAGATGGGCGAGTTCCGCCCGTGCATCGGCCGACCACGACCGCGGACTGAAATTTTTTATAACGTATTTCCTCATCACTAGGCAATTTCGTTTTGAACTTGATCGAGTACAATAGAAAATGTTATAAAATTCATGTTAGTGCGTCATCACTAGGCAATCTCACCATTCGGAAAGCAGATTTTCATGAACTCCTCAACCTGGGCCGCGTACTGGTCCATGTAGGAGATGGGGTCGCCCTGCAGCAGTTATCGATTGATTATAGATTACCGTATCTCACAGGTACGGTATTTGAACCGCCAACTGACCGCCAGACCGTGCAGCGAGACCATGTGCGATTTCACGTTGTTTTTCGAATACGTAGAGGTGAAGTCGCAGGCAGGACACTGTAAGTTATCGATTTTTGAGTGATACCGTAACATCTATCGATTGATTATGACGTCATCGTCATACCTGGAACATGGGCTTGGCAACATGACACTGTCGGATGTGGCAGGGCAGCTTCGACGAGTGGACGTCCTTAATTGAGATGTTACGTCATCACTAGGAAATGATTTTGCGTCATCCCAACGCACCTTCTGACATAGTATGCAGTACTGGAAGGAGCAAGGATAGGGTCGCTTCTGCGCCTGTCTCTGGGGCGTCGCGGGAGTGGGCGTGGTCGTGGTTGCTGCAGCCGATGCAGCTGCGGCAGGGACGGGGGCGGGCAGACCGACGGGCGGCGCGACCAGCGAGGGAAGGCCGCTAGCTGCAGCTGCTGCAGCCCCGCCCGAGAGCATCTGCGACAGCGTGAGCAGGGCGACCGGATCGGTGAACATGTTGTAGGAGGGCAGTTCCTGAATAGGGCAAGATTGGGTAGGGATGATGCAATGAGCAGTTCGGGCTCCCGAAAACATTTATTAGCTAATGATGATGTAATAATTGCGAACTCATGCACTGCAACAGCGTATCAATGATCCTCTCCATTTTTTCCAGTGAATCCCTACGAGAGGTGGGAACTTTTTTCAGCGCTTCTTCTGAATTAGCGCATGGCTTCTTGCAGCGATTCAGCGAGCATTTTTAGCTGATCGCATAATGACGATCAGAGGCAGCGTGCGAAATAGCAGAAACTGCAGAAGGTGTGCGAGACCTCCAGAAAGGGGTCGGAGGGAAATGTAATCTTGTGTAACTATATTTTCTCGCCATCGACCCCTTTCTGGAGATCTGACTGGGCTGCGGGAAATGAACTGAAAAAAAGAGTGCGCTCTGCGTTGCAACAGATGACCACAAGGGAACGAAATGCTGTGATTACCTAAGAATTACGTAATCATCTAATCCCTCACCTGTTTCATCATGCTCTGTTTGAGGAATATGGAGGCGAGGTCGACCGTGCTCAGCGTGGGCGCACTTCGAGTGGAAGAAGCTGCCGAGTCAGATGACGTCGCTGATCTGAATGGATTGCATAGTGATGATGCAATACTTATTCGTAGTAATGATCGCATTTTGTTTTATATCTTCTATTATTTTTGCACTAGGAATTGTGACTTGTGCAATGGAATGTTGCAAAATGCAGAGTATTGCATATTTATACTGTTATCCTCTAAATTGCCCAGTGATGACGCAATTTGCCAACTCACGCATTCGTGGGACTGGAGCTGCAATCCAGCGCGGGCGGGGCGCCCGCGCTCTCTCTCGAGTGCGGCGGCGCTCCGGCCACCATCATTATCGATTGATTGGTAGATCAGCAAAAGGGGCGGAGTTTGGTGGAAGTGAGTTGATGGAGTCTGCAATGGAAGAATAGAGACAAGGGGTTTCAATTATCGATTTGTATGGTGAGTCAGGAAGCGGAATATGGATACGGGAGGCAAATATAAAGGGGAAATTGAAGAAAAGATAATTATTGATGTGGTAGGTCAAGGGAGTGGGAGGAGTGTTGGGCAAAAGGCCTGCAGAGTGTGTAAACAAAACTTCCCAAAAAGGAAAACAATATGAAACTGTCAATTTTCAATTGTGGAGATCGTAAAAATGTTGCAAAAATAAAAAGTTAGGGATGAGAATTGTCGAGCTGGCAATTGATAGTTAGATAATGGTACGGAGAAAGAGCGGCGTGATAAAGTATCCATGTGAAATTGTGTTTCACAGGACAGACACTGGCCCGACATGACTTCAGAATGCGGGCGGTTGCAACTACTTGTAAAAGGCTCGACGCGCCGTCTTCCGAAGACGACACTCTCTCAATTTCACACGATCTCTCGCCGGTTAGACAGTTCGAGAGAGCGGGCCAAAGTGAGAGAGTGCAGACTGAATAATCCCCCGCCTCTTGGAACAAAGCTCGAACATAAGCCAGTCTTGTAAGGCGGCGAGGAGGGATTAGGGAACGAGGGTGAGGACTGAAGACTACCAACTTGAAGGGACGGGAAGGGTCCCGGCACGAGCGGGCAGGGGTACGGTAGGCAAGGATCGCATATCGATTACACGATCAAAATAGTAATGCGGAAACAACTGACACCCTGTTCAGGCAAAAGTGCAAATAGATAATGAGCAAATTTGAGAGTACCGAGTAGATTGCCTAGTGATGACGATGATGGGATACGGTAATAGTACCATAACCGGGACCGGGTACCACGAACCCAGTACCACGATCAGATTCGGGACCGGCAGTGTCCGATGGAGTAGGTTGGGAGCCTAAGCCGGGCGCGAGCGCGCGAGCATCACTGCTACTACTCGATTTCCACTACAACTTTGCAGACTCTCTCACTTTCGCGCACTCTCTCGTCGGTCAGAGTTGCGAGATAGCGGGCGAAAGTGAGAGGGCGCAGAGAGAGGCCGCTTAGCCCTAATCGGGGCGAGGTTTAGCCGACGGATAGAACACGTGAAACCGAGAGGGAGAGAGAGAGAAGGTAGATCAAAGTGTCCACTGGTCAGACTATTGTTCCCATGATGTGTTGAAAGTGAATATAATTGATTGCACTTTAGGGGCCACGGTAGTGAGGCTACCGTATACTGGTGCTGTATGCACTTTTTTGAATTATTACTCATTTTTCATCATCATCCGATGAAATGTCTAAATTAGGTTATGAAATAATAACAACCTAATAACAGCTTTCGAAATGTCGTATCCCGATTTAGAAATTCATAATTGCGATATTATCAGAAACTCTAATTCCTCCCTCTCTGACCATTGCTCTCTCTCTCTCTCTCTCTCTCTCTCTCTCTCTCTCCTCCCTTTCCTCATTAGACTTCATATTCGAATGAAGAGAGGAAGAGCCTAATTGCGAGGCGCTTTGCATACACATGCACGGAATCGGAAATAGGTTGAGTGTAGGTGTGAGATGAGGTAGTGGGAGAGGGAGTAATGTACAGATGGCGAAGCAGGAAACTTGCGGGTATAGAAATTCCCGCACTTTCTCGAGGGCAAATCAGTTGAGAAATTGAGGAATTGTAGGGGGATTGACCCTGACCATGAGAGGAGTTGCATGCCTTCCGAAGCCACAGAAAGTTCATATAAAGAGGGAGGAAGAGGGGGGGGGCAAATCTCTCTCCTCCCCTCTTCATCTCTCTCTCTCACTCACTTCTGCTAAATCTAAAGCGCGCCCGCTTCCAAATTAGAACCGTGAATGCGTGAAGCCCGCTCTAACCAAGCCGATTTAGGAAGAGAGAGATGAGGAGGTGTAACGTCTGGCACACACTCCACATTAGCAGGCGCCTAAATCGGGGAGGAACCGGGATCTTTCGAAGCCGGGACCGGCAAATCGCACTTCCAGAAGCGGGCACTTGCCGACCGCAGATTGGAACCGTGTATAGATAACATACTGTCATTGTGCGACAAAATAGCATCAAAGTCTCTGGGTAAACTGCGCGGCATTTGCGCAGCAGTCGCGCGCGGGCTCACAATCGGCCAGCTATCAACAATGCACGATGATGCATCGACGGGGAGCAAAACACACCTACGAACACACAAAGAAGAAAGAGATTGCGTAGTGATGACGCAATGAACCGAGATATTGCCTAGTGATGATGCAATTTTTGTGAAAACCTCATCATTCCCACAGTAATCCACGTCCGATTCTAAGCCCCATAGACCGATGAACACATAAAAATTAAGGGGAAAACGCGATTCAACTAATCTAAATTACTGCATAGGAGATTGAGTTGGGAGTAAGACTCTCTCCATTTCGCACACTCTCTCGTCTTCTCTAACCATCTAGAGACGCACACAAATAATAATCATAAGCCTCATCGGCGGCGGCGGCCGTTCCTATTTCCCGGCTCACTCTGGCGCCGCAGGATATTTCCCGGCTTTTGCCGGCGCAGCCGGAAATACGATCAGTAACTAGAAAGCGGAGATGGGCGAGCGGGGATACGGTAGGAGGGAGGAAAATGTGGTGGTTGCTTGTGGTGGGGGGGAGTGTTTTCGAGCCAAGGCCCAAGCTTCCTTCTCTTCCCCCTTCCCCCGTCCACTTTCCCACTATCTCCACTCTTTCCCCGATATTCTGTGACTCGTGAGCACAAAAAGGTTATCTAAACAGCGCCCGGCCGACTGTTATGCGAGAGTGTCGTTGGAACTCGGAAGAGAAGGAGGAAGAGTTGGTCATCGAAAGAGATGGGATACGGTGGGATACGATAGGTTACGGTAGGCTACGGTAGGTTACGTAAGATGCGGTATAAAACAAAATTGTGAGGAAGATTCAGTAAGATGATAGGCGGTGAGTTTCAAGTTGCAAGAATGCGCGCATCATGCGGAGCCTCGCAGCATTAGCAGCTGCCACCATACCCGTACAGTAGTCAGTGAGGATACGGTAGCTCTTGGTCGAGCCTATACTATGGGTGTGTGAGAGGGAGCGAGGCTTCAGAGTGTCGCATGACAAAAACAAAGCTATCCCTGTCTGCCCCCTTCTCTCTCGAGGGGAAAGAGGCGGAGTTGAAGCATACCGTATCCCCCCACGCCCAGTCGGGTCTCGAGCATATAGCCTACCGTATGCTACCGTACATATCGTATGCAAACAAAACTTGAACGAAGACAAATAATGAATCAACATTTGCATCAGAGGGAAATCAACGGGGAAAAGATTGCGACATATCAATCAGTTTCTTATTGTTTTTTTTTTCGGTGGGACATCGATATTATTTTTAAAAGGTACGAATAAGGATAGAAAAGGAGAAAGTAGTAAAAGTGTATGAGCAACACCGATCCGGCATTTCTTCGTTCTTACGCAACCATTTGTACACACTCTTGCCTTGCGAAATGCGTAAACCCTCCCGCGACACCACTGATTTCGATGCGTTTCTTAGATTAATTATCAGACTCTCCTCATTCTACATGATCTCTCATCGATCAGACAGCGTGAGAGAGCATCCAAAATTGAGAGAGTCAGACCATTACTCGTCGTTGATTAGTTGTTATTTTCGCTGCGGTAGGTCTTATCACTCTACACTCATTGTCTCCTTTGTTATACCCCCCATTTTTTCTGATAATCTCTAATCTGGGACGTTTTTTGGCGAGTTCTTGTCAGTTTTCACCGTTTTTCGCCGTGTTTTTGGATGGCATCAGAGGGGGAAAAGAGAAGAAAGGAGCCCCCTTCCCATATCGCGCACACCACCCAACCACAACCTTCTTTTTTCTGCTGTTCAAATAAACACAATAACTAGTCAGTAAGAAAGCGCGGAGCGACGAGAGAACGCGTCAAAATAGGAGGGCGCAGAGCGATCAGACGGTGAGAGAGCGCGTGAACGTCAGAGACGACAGAGAAAGGGAGAGTAGCGAAAGATCGTGCAAAGTGGAGAGACGCACAGCGGATATTGGACAAAATACACAGAGACTGTAATACAATCCTGGAGGGCCGCGCTCAATTGGCATGCGAATGCGGGGAATCGGAAGCGTGACTCAACAAATGGCCAGCGTGAACTGAATACAGTAATCTGGTTACGGTATACCACAAATTGATTATGCAAGGTTACTGTAGCGACGGTAGTCAACTTGTAATAGAGGTAGACAAAGCTGTGGCTTCTGTGCTCTGCATGGTAAATGATCTCGTTTTCAGTATCCAAGGGGGCTGGCAGTATTGTTATTCGAGGTAGGCCTTCTGTTTGGGCGCAGAACGAAGCCTTGTTGCCTGTGTGGTGGGAGCTAACGAATCTCGAGCTCTGCGCTCTCCTCCCTTCGCCTGCTCTCTCGCGCCCTCTAGCCGGCTAGAGAGCGTGCGACAGTGAGAGACCGCGCAAAGAATAATCAACGAAGGATCGTATGACCGTAGTGAAGCCTACTACCACTATTTTCCGGCTATATTACGGTAGGAGACGGTATTCGAAGCAAGTTACAGTATCCTGCGCACACGCGCGTTGCGATTTTCGATGCGGCGCGACTGCGGGACTTGAGCAGATGGGTAAACACGAAGCAAAAATAGGGAATAGTTGACGACGAAAGATAGCATAACGGCACACATAAAACAGAGTGGCGAAGATCACCTGTCTACCGTAGTCAGACATGCGGGAACCAGGGTGGATACGGTATCTCGAGAGTGCCTACCGTATCCCGGATATGGTATGCCAAGACTAGGGGGCAATGATTTCCGCGAACCAGGAAGTTTGGGATGTTTCTCAGAGCGCACAACAACTGCGAACTCGCGGTGCGCGAAAGTGAAAACTGAACGCGCATGTGCCGTGAGCGAACGCTTGAGGGGAGAGCGATAGAAGGGAAAACGAGGGGGCGGAGTCTCGTGCCTAACTCTCTCCTTTCCCTGCCAACTCTTGCCCGCTCTCTAGCGCCTCTAGAGGGGTGGGCGGGGCGCAACCTCTTGCTCTGGGGGTAGATCAGAGGATGAGAGGGGAGAGAGAGATGTTCCTAGGGGGTCAACTTAGAGTCGGTGGGGGTTAGAGCAATGGGGGGAAGTGGTAAAAACCAGATGCGCCGCAGACAGAGACACACTTACACATTCCGGCACAAGCAACAGTTTTGCCCCTGTGCCAAAACAAGTAAGCGAGGATGAGGGACTCTCCGCGATTTACCTGATCTCTCGTGGTTAGAGAAATCGAGAGAGTGTGGGAACGGAGGAGAGACGGACCTGTCCCTGATGATGATGCTTAGAACGAGGGGGCAGATCGGGGGTTAAGATGAACGAAGAGTCGCGAAAGTAGAGGGAGAGTAGATCAGAGAGAGTAGTTCTACAGTAAGACTAGGCAGAGAGGATCGAGAACTGGAAGAGGGGGAGAGGGGAGGAGAAAGGGAAGAAACTTTGAGTTAGTTGACAGAGATTCAAAACCTATGAAACCCGGTGATTTGGTGCACTTGCGATACATGAAATAGGTTGATTAACCAAATGCAATGATAGCATCGATACTGCAGAGTTTGCAATATAATCATCCAGTAAATTGAGAGGTAGCATGGGAACGAAATAGAAGTCTCAACGCAAAAATTCTCGAATATTACGAAACCCGGTGATTTGCTGCGCTTGCTCTAGATTATATTGGCTGGTGAAGCAAACGCAGCGATTCATTGCATCGACAACTCGCAATAAAATAGTCGATAACGGTCACCCAGATGTGGCCGGGACCCACGCGAACCATCAGGCACTGGTGCCAGCACAATTGGTTCCTGTGGGTCCCGGGCCGACATCGTCAGACCGCCGTCGTCGTTGAGACTGGCACCAGGAGAACGTCGTCGGGTCTGGGGGTGGGCTAGGGGAGGCGGATTAGGTTTCATCGTCTTCTTCCAAAGTAGAAGAGGAGGACTGCCAGGCGCCAGGACCAAGATCGGGTTTCACAACACACACGCAAACAGGTACCAAGTTGGACGAGGCCGAGTTGGCACATCAGCTCACCGGCTTCCTCTGATATGCAAGGTGTGAAACAAGGATGTGCGGGGAATTTTCGGGAACAAATCCGAAAACCGAATTTCATTGAGAAAGGCAGTTAGAGAACCCGACAAACCCCCCCCCAAGTAGTTTTGCACATAACGCCTTGAGAGTGCGCGCGAAATGAGAGGGTCAGACGTAGCCTAAAAAGAGGTACCCGAGAGCAATGGTAACGGGACCGACACCTCAGTCAGCAGAAAAATCTTGGAACCAAAGTCTTTCTTAGTGTGGTGCCAAACTTGTGCCAACGCTGGTTTCGCAACGTGCCAACTTGAGGGGTGGTTGCGGGTTGCCATGAAACGGGGGCGCAAATAAACAAGGTCCCTCCGGATATTGGGGGGAGGAGGAGAGGGATAGAGATGACTAGGCTCGTTTGTGGGCAACTAGCGCCTTGTTTTCACTTTGTGAGGAGTCATGGAGATGGAGGACGACCTCCGCGTGACGCCGCGAGTGATCTTCGGATTTGGACCAGGGATCGGGGTACCGTACCCTACCACCGTATCCCCAGATACCGTAGTCTTTCTGTAGTGCACAGGCTTAAAGATCTTTTTTTTGCACTTTTTCGATGGGATCGCCGATGATCTGAGATGTTTTAATCATTGTGAAGACATCAATTGAGCCCCGAATTTCCCGATTGCATCATCCCTATGCAATCTAACAGTCCCACTTTCTCTTCTTCTGTATCAGGAAGCCCGTCTTTTGTGTGTGTGCATGTGCGACCGGAAGCCTCTCTTCTCCTCTCCTATACCGTAACCCGACACCTGGAGGGTTGTTATTCGGGGGGCCGACGCTCGGATCGTGCCAGGACCAAAGCATCCCAATCTATTCCGGCAGCCCCGCGCGCAATCAACATTGTCCCTCCCTCTCTTCCTCCCTCTGCCCCTCCTCCTCCTCCTCCGCTTCGTTGAAAGGTTGCCAGGGGGAGGGGGGGTGGGAAGAGAGGAGGAGGGGAGGTGGGAGGAGAGGAGGAAGGGAGATATGGGCGGAGGGGAGGTGATCAGATGGCAGATGGGGAAGCGGAGGGGAGGGGAGGAGAGAGAGAGGCAGCTCGCGCATTTGAGATCAAAAACAGTCTGCGGGCTCCAGTGTGTTTGTTGTTGTTCGCATCGAGCCCTGGGGGAGAGTGAAAGGGAGAGAGAGAGAGAGAGAGAGAGAGAGAGAGAGAGAGAGAGAGGGAGAGAGACCCCGAAAGATGACTCCCACCATCCCCCCTTTCACCTTATGTGAGTGTTTGGCAATTTGCCGCAGCAACCACTACCACCCTGTGGATGGGGGAGGGAGGGGGAGAGAAGGGGAGGAGAGGGGAGGGGAGGTGAGATATTGCCTCTAAGCACTGTTTTCCACAACATTTCCAACACATGAGCAACAAATGGGATCGTGTGGTTCCCCCCTTCGCCAGTGTTTTCGAGGGAACACTTTGTGCAGAATGAATCTCCTCTTTCAATGGGAAATGAGGGAGGATCGAGGGCCTCACAGGGGAAATACGTCTACAAATTCTCAATTTTTTGCGTTTCTGATAGCAACGACTTCAGAGTACTGCCCTTGGCAGAAAAGATTGCCTTTCGAAGATCGAGAGGTACTCTCTCACTTTTGCGCACTCTCTCGCCCTGACCCCTATTTGTAGGCTGGGAATCATGGGAGGGGTTGAAGCCAGACGGGATGCCCCGAGGCTATTATGGGAGGCGGAGATGCGACCACCAATCAAAGTGGGACTGTGAAGAAGAATTGAGCGATGGAGGGACTTCCGAAGGGGTGAATTGATGACAGAAGAAGAGAGGCTGGGAGGCACTAGGTTAGATGAGAACCAAATTTTTTTCCAAAAAAATTCTAAAAGGTCTGATTGATATTTCACGATTTTTTTTCCAAAAAAATCCCCGTTGTTCCGGAAGGAACATCCAATTATTGATTCCGCACGTCCACAGAAAGGGGTCTAGAGTGAACTATCTTGTCTTACTTTTGCACACTCTTTCGCTCCTGACCCCTTTCTGGAGGCCATATCCACTTTTAAGAGCCGGAATAAGGGTACTTCCAAAATACGCACGCTTATGAAGTACCAAAACGTGCGATAACCGAACTAAAATAAACAGTAAACGACCACGAAGAGAGTCAGTAAGTTTTGTTCGTTTTTCGAGCGGGGTTATCGCATGATGCTTAGTTTTTGCAATGGGTCGGAACTACGCTAAGGCAAGCGGGTCTCTCTCTCTCTCTCTCTCTCTCTCTCTCTCTCTCTCAATGATACTGTAAGGGAGCGAGGAGAGGTGCGAGAATGATAAATTGATAGAGCAAAAGAAGAGGAGATTGGAAGTTGGTGATAGGATGAGAGAAAAGGTTGAGAAGCGAAATGAAAAGAGGAAGGAAATCGGAGAGATCAAAGGGAACGATAAGAGGAGATGGCGCATATTCCTAATCTTACAGTATCCCACCCCACCCGGGTGTGACGTCATCACTAGGCAATAGCGCCCTGGGCCTAGGATAGGTTTTGATCAGCGCCAGAGAGAGACAAGTTATGGATTCCGAACCTCCCGAAAGGAGCTATGAGCGAGAGTGTCGGGGAAAATAGTAGATCCTCTCTCGATGTAACCTCTCACTCCTGGCTCCTTACTAGAGATTGTAATGGCTCGTAACGCTTTTTTTCTGGTTAGATACTGTATACGCTTCTCTCTCCATGATTTCATGTATGCATTTTATCTCGCCTCTCACTGTTTTTATGCCCATCATATATTTCCGATTGACGGTAGCCTCTTAATGGATAGAAGAGAGAGAAAAGCGAATCATCGTTTCTGTAGGCTGGCAAGCAAGATTGGAGAAGATGTGAACATGAAAACCGGGAATTCGACTAACAGGGCCGGGAAATACAGGCATCAGAACCGGCGAAAGCCGAAGCCGGGGGTAGCATTTCCACAACCGGGGAATAGAGGAATCAGAACCGGAGAATGTGGGGTCGGATGTGTGATCTGACATCATGGGGCAAAATAACAGTTACTAGAAAGGGAGTGGGAGGAGAAAGAAAGCGTGGTAGAAAAAGAGAATGTGAGGGGAATTCTGGAGATGATTCGGAAAGTAAATAAACAACACGCAGAAAAAAACGACGTGATCTGTTCCAGCCATCAGAACGCAAACAGACAAAAAATGTAGATAAGCAATAACAAGAAAAAAAGGAACGGCAACCGGGAGAGAGTTCTAAGCAGGTGCACAAATTCACTGTTTTTTTTCTTTTGTAAAAGTGGACTCTCCTCCATTCACACGCTCTCTCGTCACTTCCGGCGAATATATAAAATTATTAGTGAAATGACAATGTTTTCCGAACTCGTGAGGCAGCTCCAGAAAGGGGTCAGGATCGAGTGAGTGAGTGACCTCTTCAGATCTTTGAAATCGTGTGAAAAGTGACAGTACACGGGTCTGACTGAAAGCGAACGCGTGTAGTGTAGAAGTGTGAAGAAATGAGTGGGCGGAGTCTGGCTCGGGTCGGCTCTCTCTCTTTCTATCTCTCTCTCTGACTGACCGTTCGAAGCGCCGTTTTTTTTCTGAGCATGAGAGAACCGACCGACAAGGTTGTCACGCAGCCATTCTAGGTTCCCAAATTAAACTTAATTTGTAGATAGCATCATGTATCGATTTTTTACGCATTATTTGCGTCGGAAAAGCCAATGGGAATCCTTTCAGCTTATGACTTTTTTTGTTTCCGGTCATTCATTAATTTATAAAATAAATCGAAATTGGCTTCTTAGTAACATCATTTTCGAAGAACCGGTGGTGATTGCTCATTGCTTATTGATGCTTTGGTATCTAATTCGGTTAGAGTTTTCTAGAGAAATTTCGCAGTAGAAAATTTCATTAAATTATGGATATCTAAAAAATAATACTGAAAATTGGCTATTGCTTCAACGTGGGATTGCACTTTGTACTTTCTCCTGAATCCAGAGCCGTAAACTCTCATTCCGGAAGCCGCGAATTTGTTTTGTGATCCTTGTTTGCGTTCGCTCCCTGCCTCGGGCGGTCAACAGTTCCTACTGCATAAACATTCACTTTTTACCGCGCGCTCTCTCCTATTCGCACACTCTCTCACCGGCAGAGACGACGAGAGAGCGTGTGAATGTGAGAGATCGCGACTTGGGAACTCTTATTGAGCATTACAAAGTTTTCGTTTCCCTTTTTCGGTGGCAGATCGCTTGCTCTGAATTTGCTTTTTCTGCTCTCTGCGCTTACTCAAGAGTTTGCGATAGAGAGGGGCGGATTGGTGATTAATTATCAAGGGGAGGTGGGGGAGAGGGGAGGAGAGAAGAGCGGAGGTGGGAGGAGAGGAGGACGAAGGGGAAGCTGCGGGAAAACTTATCAAGAGGGGTGAACGGAAAAAGAAAAAGAGCGTACACGACATCAAAAGGAAAGCGCGCGGTTCGCGCATCAAAGGGGGAGAAAGAGAAACATTTTGATAGTGAATGAAGAGAAAGGAAGGGTAGGTCAGAGAAGTGAGAGGGGAAGAAGAAGGAACATTCGGCACACCTTTTATCGCTGATTAGGAAAGTTAGTGTAGCTTGAACGGTGCTACGGTAGGTTCCATCTAGAGTAACTCTGACCTCTGCCCACGGTAGCGTACTGTATGTTCAAGCTACAGTACGTTTGATCTACAGTAAGCCTACCGTAGTTCACAGGCGCTGGTCCTGGTGTGTATCAATCAGTATGTAAGTAGGCTAATAATCCCGCTAGTTGAGCGAGGTGCGTGAAAGGAGCGGAGGTGTGTAATTGTCATCGACACTGACCAGCGCAGCCTCTACAAAAAGGCGTCAAATCGTCAATCTGCTTCTCTAATTCTCCTCGATTCGCACGCTCTCTCGCCCCCCTTTCCCTCTTCTCAAATCTCTCTACAGAAACTGTCGGCTGCTCTATGAGATGAAGACCGGCGCAAAAAGGGAATGTGGGAACCAACTGTGCGCAGACTGCTAGCCGCCTCTCGAGGGTAGAAGGGAAGGAAGGAAACACTCGAGCCGGGTTTGAGAATACTAACACTAAGGACGATATTCGAGTCCTTATGAAAGCCGTTCTTTGAGCAAGCATAGTCCCGATTTACAGTAGGAAAGTACAGGCAGCTGTGTGATCAGTATTTTGGGAATTTATATCAAAAAAATAATATTTTTTGTACATATTAGTGAACTAATAGTAATCATAAATTGTCAACTTCCTCTCGGCGACACAAGAATTTTGATCGATCCATATTACAGTGCACATCATTCCACAGGCCGGTCAACCTTACAGAAAGGGCTTTAGAGTGAGAGAGCGTGTGAAATCGAGAGGGGCTCTCTCACTTTAGTACACTCTCTCGCCCTCGCCCCTGTCTGTCGGTTTGGAATCATGTGAGTGGTCCATGTTGTTCGGGAACGGATCTAACGCCCTCTTGCGCAGTTTGAATTTATTGGTCGGGGTAGATCAGGGGAGATAAGCGTGTCTTCTCCTCTCCAACCTTCTCTACTCTACTCGACTCCTCTTTCGCCTTGGTTCCCGATACCCGATCTAAGCAGGGACGGTGAAGCAAAAAAGTGACGGATGGCTCGTATAAAAAAGCGCGGGCGGGTCGAGGGCGCTACTATCTATTTACTATCTACACATTTGGTCAACGACTCTCTTCACCCTTTAGTCTATAGGCAAAAAGCCTCCCTTGCCCCCTATGCGCACACCGTTCTTGCATGAGAGTAAATTACAGTGAGCAAGGTGTTCGTTTACAGTAAAGTTTGAAATACGAGTCGGGATCTGGTAATTTCGCATATTCTCTTACCCGTAAAAAACGCTGCGTTATGGAAAAAAGTGTCGGCAATACATACTTTCGAGGAAGAGTTTACGTGGCAGACGATAATTTGATGGGAGAGATAAATGAATCAACTTTTACTGTGCCAAGATAACATCCGGAGGTTTGGGTGAAGAGGGAACACTTTAAGAACAAGTAACGTTGTGTTATGGGAACCAGTCGAGGAGTGGCGGAGTTTGGAGGAGGGAAACTGACTGAAACTGTGTGAGATATATTACATTCAATACATACTCTCATGCCTATGACTTTACCCTAAAAAATTGCTTTTAGGAGAAATCTGAAGTAATAAACATGTTGGTCATGTTTAACTAATACGCTACTAGAAACTCATTTTCTGTGTAAGAATTTATCGAAAACTATGAAAATATTTTTGCATTTCAGAAGCAACGGATTTTTCCAAGTGTGGAACCGAAGCGAACCAACGCTTCACCAGCAAAATTTCTCCAGCGTTTTTGTGGTTTGCAGCTAAATAACTGTAAGATCAGTAGTATTGCATCATGGCAACTCAATCTCTCGCAACTCTCTGAGAAGCTCTTACTCATTTCTGAAAGTGAATGTGCATGTTCTCTTCCGCGCAGTAAGTAAGAAGAACTTGTTGGGAGGGAGAGATATCGGGGGGGGGCAAATGTTTTGAGCCCTCCTCCTCCTCCTCCTGTGATTACCCTCTATATGCGACCCTTGAACCTCTTTCCTAGCTATTCTCCCTTTTCCCATCCATGAACACAGAAGAGACTGGTTATGTTACTCTCTTCCGCAGGGCGCATGGCTCTGTGCTAAGCAGTAACACCGAAGAAAGCGAATCGCGTTGCACGTGTGCTTGTAACAAGTGAGTGGTGCGCAGTGAACTTCCCGCATCTGGGGATCAGAATTAGGGATGTGCACGATGCACCGCACCCCTCGCCGATGTGTTATGATTGTTTTGTGCCCGTGGATCAGAAATGGGAAAGTGCGCCATGCACTACTATTATGAGGCTCTCACATCAAAAATGGGAATGTCTACTGCGCACTGCACTTCTAGAATGTAAGTGTGAAGAGCTTCTAACATCCGGGATCACAAATATGAGAATGTGCACGGCGCACCACCATTCTCGTATACGGTAACAAGTTATCGGGAGGTGAGTAATGTGAAAGGTCACTGTGACAACTTCACGGTTTTTAGAGGAGCGATGAGTTAATTAATCAGGATCAACGTAGTAGACCTTGAAGCGGCCAGAGGAGATTGATAGGCAGTACAGTACATTGGAGAGAGGATCTGGCAAAATGCAAAGTAATTTTGAAGAGAGATCTGCGAAATCATTACTTTGAACTGGAAACAATGGCGTTGAGTTTCCATGATCCCATTTTTATAGATTCAAACAGGCTTCAATCAATATTCGGTAGATATTGGAACATTTTAAAAAATATGTTTGAATTTGTGGACATTTCTATAAATTATTGAGTTCCATAGATAAATTGACTATAATAGATATTTACATTGTTAGCCCAAATAGAAAATTGATAAAATCTGATCGCAAATGTTGTAACGGCGCGAGAAATTTTGCTACAATCTTAGAGGTGGCGAGAAGATAGAGAAACGATAATATTACGGTTGGTGATAACCTCATTGAGGATAGATTAAAGGCGGTATGCGTTCTCTCCTCCGCACTCTCCTCGTTTCGCACACTATCTCGTTTCTCTAACCGGTGAGAGAGTGTGCGAAATTGAGAGTGTAGGCGAATTGGAGTGAACGCTCATCATAACTTCCCCATGATTTACGACGCAGGAATATCGGAACTCTATCTCGATGGATATCCATCACTATCACTTGCATATTTAGTGTGGAGATTGGAGCCTGAGGACACAGAGAGAAAACACATGATTCCAAAGCTACAGACCAGGGTTTGGACGAGAGAGTGTGCAAAAGTGAGAGAGTCGCTCTCGTTTTCGCACGCTCTCTCACTCCAAGGGCCTTTCTGTAAGGTTGACCGGTCTGTGGAATGATGTGAAATCGAAAAGAAGAACCAATGAGGAAATATTCAACTTTACAATTTACCAAGCATACAACATTGCTGTGAGAATGCCTCTAAGAAACAACTTTTAAAAAGAAGGAAAAAATAGTTACAGTAAATGTGAAATAGGGAAATGAATTCGGAGTTTTTTTTCTCTTTTTAGTTGTCAGACAAAAATTGCGATGGCATGGAGCGAAATTTGCGATAAATTTGCAATGTGATTTTACATTTTTGCTATTCTTCCATCTGTAAGTTCAAAATCAGTCTTGGATTTGTACGCGCTTGAACAAATATCGCTTGGACTTGAGCCTGCATGAATCATCTCGATGAGGCAACGAACCGACAAGGAATTTCGAAATGCTAAAAACGCGCAGCGCGTGGATTTTGCAAAGTATTTTGTAGCATTTTCTCTCCAAACCGATTTGCGAACGCAAGTTTGGAAGCTGATTCATTTGCGCGAGGGATCAGCAGTCTGTGAACAAAGAAGAGCGATGAAGAGGAGAAGAAGCAACGTTTAGATTGGGGAGACGGTGCACGATCACGGTTTAGGAGCTGATGATGATGGGAACAGGGAGAGAGAGAGAGAGAGAGAGAGAGAGAGAGAGAGAGAAAGAGATACCCCCAGCGTTCCTGCCCCCCCGTCCGGCCACCACACAGAAAAATGGAGAGAGATAGCCGTTCCCAGGCGGGGAGCAGTGAGCTGTTTGTGTTTGAACAAGATCACTGCGCGCGCCAGCCCTGAGGCTACTGATCCCCCAGTGATGGAAGCGAGGAGAGAAGTACTACTATGAGGGAGATAGGGATGCCCACATGATTTCGAATGTGCAAGAAAGGGGTCGGGAGAGAACGTTCGGCTGCTGCACGATGTGTGCCAGTGAGGTGTCGTACATACCCTATGGCAAATTTTTTTTTAGATGCGTCTGGTCTGCTGTATTATCGACCTCTCTGAAAATTAGTAAAATAATTGCCGAAAGTGCATCGCAATCGGGTAGGAGTAACTGACCACCAATGAAACGTTACCCAATGTTGCAGCGTTTTTTGACAAAGACTGGAAGGGAAAATAGAGGAGGGGGAGTTCTGTGGGCTAGGGTTTTAACGCAATCACAACGAGAAAAAATGCAGCGAATAGTATCGGTAAATGCATGATTATTATTATTGGCTCATTGATAACATGAAATTCAATATTCGACGAGTACGACATTGAATATATGATGGACGTGAAACACAAATCTCAACGCACTCGCATTCAGCGAAATCTCAACATCGAAGTTGATCAGCAGTGGATCATACGCATGATTTCAAACTGGTAAATTAACAAAAATAAATTATTTTTGTACGTTTTAAAATCAAAGGAGGCTCTCTCACTCTCTCGACACTGACCCACCCCTTTCTGGAGAAGTTTGGATTCGTGTGCTGGTCATCGTGCAAAGAATGGGAAAAGGCGAACACCGTTCGTTGACGTAGTCTTCTCTTTCTTCCTTTCGTCTCTCGTTTACTCACTCTCTCAGAATAAGCACATCTGCAGCTTAGGCGAGGCGGGTAGCCTTAAGCTGGCCGGCTCAGCCTCCCCCCTCCCTCGACGTTCCCCTCCCCCACCACGTCGTGTACAATGGGGAACGGTGGGAAAACACAAACCACCGGATTGCGCATCGGATTGTGGAGAAAGTGAGATGACCAGGAGCTCCCAGTGGTACCCCAGTTCGCGCTTGATGAAACATCAAAGGTTCGGATGGTTTCTCCTCCCAGTGGGAGCGGAACTGAGGTACCACAGGAGAGAATACCAGGAGGGGACATGGAGAACCGAAGAAGCATAAGATTGGGTGGTGCAATGGTACTCCTTTTGGGACTTGGGGGTGAGAGATCGGTAAAGTTGAGAAGTAGAATCAGAGAAAGGACGCATGCAACGCACCGAATCGGCATCCCTACATGGGGTACATCGTCCCAAATGGTCACTAAAGCCAATTAGACAACGAGAAAAGAGTGCAGAAGCACAGCAGGTCAGACAATTCTTTAGTGTGCTGTTCAACACGTCATTACCATATGGCAGATGACGCCCGGGCCAAGTTAGCTCGCCCCATTCTTGGAGAAACACTACTGCTGAAGCCCGGAATCATAAAAAAAGAATCTAAGAATAATATCATTTGAAATGATCATTTCAAGAGCGCCTCGACTACTTGGTGACCAGTTTCGGGCTTCAGCAGTAGAGCCGAAATACTGATCAGCGATGTTCTATAGAAACAGCTAGGGTATTTACAAGGTACAGTACGCTAAATTTTAGTGGGAGAGAAGTTGAGACAAACGGTGAATTGTGCGGGGATCTCTCACTTTTGCATACTTCTTTCGCCTTTCTGCCGGTTGTATGTGAAATGGATCAGGTTGCGAATACAGTACCTATTTTTCAACAATACTTGTCAGCTCTTTATCGATTTGTTTCATGGTTTCGCTATCGTCATTGTTATCGTTGTTGTAGGTGGTTCCTCCCCCACATCGATCCTGTAAAAGATCAGAGATCAAAGATCAAGGTGCATGGATCCAATCTCGCACAAACTGATAGAGAACAAATCAATATATGTGAGATTGCCCGGTGATCGATAGACTTGCTAGGTAAGCTACTAGAATCCTTATTCAGTAGTAAATATCAAAGATCAAAGATCATCTCTCACCTTTTGCCTACCACTACCCGCCTATCGTAATCCACCTACCGTATTCCGAACACCGAACCCCGCCTACCTCATTTGTGTCCCTTTTCTTTCGCTTCTCTCTCCAATTCCCTCTCTTTCGTGTCCGTAGTCCACGCGAGCGGCGCGCCCGCATCGTGCGGCGCGTGCATCAGACCGGGAAGAGACGTCTTGTACCTGGAGTACGGTAGGCGGGTTGCAGTATTCGGATTACGGTATGCAGAACACGGTATGCAAGATGGTATTCGATAAGTTACGATTTTGAGGGAAGGAATACGGTAGGCTACACTGATTACAAGAACATCTTCGCTCCCCAGATGGGAACGAGCTCGCCGGCGAAGCGAAGACGCGTGACGACCTGGAAAGAGGGGAGAGATCAAAGATCAGATATCAAAGATTCGAGATGATCTCAGTTTCTATGCCTAGAAAGTGGAGGGTCAGACATTAGGGAGAAGAGCAGAGTTCACGATGCGGATATTCAAATATCAGAAGATCAGAGATTATAGATCAAAGATCAAAGATCATCTCTCACTTTCTGCTTCTTGTCAGCGATCAATTCGACCTCCAACTTGCGTCTCTTCATCTGCATGCACGTCTTGTACAGCGCGTTGAGATGAACGATGCGGCCGACCTCCGGAGAACTGAATCGAGAAATGAAGAACTACAGTATGCAAGGATACGGTATGTCGTCTGTGATATCGATTGCGTGCACGTAGTAGTGCTAAGCCAATTTCACTGCTAATAGAGCAATGTGTAAGTTCGATAACTCATCATTACCGCATCTATTCGTCAGCTACCGTACTCTACCCCGTTCCCACTCCGAGCAGATAGTACTTGTAGATGAGCAGGCATCCGGAAGGCTGCAGCACGACCATGTGCTGCTCCCACGACGTGCGACCGAAGGAACGTCGCTCCTCCACCTGTAGAGGATACTGTAGAAATACCGTATACCTTGACCTAGAGAGGGCGGTAGTACTACTGTACTTCAGTATGTACCGTAGGACGGAATAATGATGTCTTGGTCTAAAAGGTGGGACAATGAATTCTACCGTATACCTAGCCCTGAGGGAAATCTACTCCTACTGTATGATTTGTACACAAGAATAGGGAAATTCTGCAGTATACCTCGTCCTAATTTCTACCGTAGAAGAAAAAGGGATTCTACAGTAATCCAACTTCCGTACCTCGGCGATGCCACACAGCACTCCCGGCTGCCCACACACGTGTTTCTGCAACGTGAACTGTAACATTGATAGAGCTACCGTAATCCGCATCAGTACCGCAACTCCGGAATACTTAAAGAATCTCATAAAACGTAATATGTTGCTTCGGCAGAAGTAAGCGGCATGTTCGCACCTGTTGAGGCATCTCCATGAATGCCATTCCGAGTAGGGTTAGATCCGCAAATGAAGGGTTAATCTACCGCCCCTAGCGAGCGCACGAGGTGAGAATGAAAGAGAGAAAACAAGTCGATCTCCCCATATTTTCAACTGCTCCAGATTTAATTAATTAACTTAAATTAACATAATAATAAAATGGAGAAAATATGTATTAATAAAATCAGTTCTTGATCAGAGTGAATACAGTAACCCTGGGTGCAAAGCCAAACTGGTGAACCTCGCGATAACTTTGTTTTCCACTAATATTTCGCGTTATTCTTGTAGAATTTATGTAATTATTCTTTTAGAATGTCGTCCCTCAAGAAGGCAATCAAACAGACGCAACGGGTGCATCGGGAGCGTGCTCAGGTCAGCTTATTTCCTCGTTTGTAATTAATAAGTTTGCCAAGTCTACCCTTGGTGCTAGCAAGCAATTGCTCAATAACGATCTATGCTTATCTGTTTTTATTTATTAAACTCGATTAATTTCAGCCCGAGGCCCGTAAACACCTCGGAGCGCTCGAGAAGAAGAAAGACTACAAGAAACGAGCGGCTGACTTCAGTGAGAAGGTTCGTTCCTGCGGGAACTTAAATAAGCACCTCTCACGGCTCTAAATAGCACGTTATTCGATGGAATGAGGTTTAATAACAACAGGGGTAGCGTGATTGCTGCAAAGCTATCATCGAAAGTAGTGTTGTGAATTACTTTAATCACTTAAATACGGGTTGTCTTCGAGTTACATGGTCAAACGTAACTAAGAACCATGAAGTTTGAAATGAATCTTTCCAGGCTGCGACTCTCAAAAAGCTGAAGAAGCATGCGATGGACAAGAATCCCGACGAGTACCACCATCACATGGTCAACTCCCACACAGAGGTAAGCCTCAATCTTAAACGCGTTCCTCTTTTTTTGTATTTTTTTGGAGGTAAAAGTCACGTGCTAGTAGTAATTCCGAATTCATTCGTTGCCCTTGCTGTTTTCTTCTAATGCTGTGTTTAAAATGCTCCGAAAAGGAAAAGAAAATATTTGAATTTTTAATGCATCGCATCTCCTAGCAAAATTATATCGGCGTTATGATGGTGTGATGAATGAGATAACCTTTATAATTCAATTGGTTATAACGGATCTCGAAAATTGATTTTCTTATGTTATTTCATGTTTTTCCAGTTCGGTAAGCACTTCGAGGACAACAAAAAGACCGACGAGACGGAACTACAGAAGAAACTGGGCAGTATCAGGGATCTGGAGTACGTCAAGTACCATCTGCACAGGGAGAGAAAGGTAAGCCGAGGATCAATTGTCGACTAGTCTATTAACAATTGTCTACTTTCTCGATTGTTCAGTAGTTAAATAGGCTATTATATTTTTAAAATAGTTTGCACGGTGATTGCATGTTTCTTGCTCGGTATGAGGAGAGTTCAAACTAATGATGTTGCTGCTGTATCGATTGCGTGTCCACTAAGCAATAATTAATTAAGCACAGCTATTAGAGACGAAATGGCAAATACATCTTCAATTTTAATTACCCAGTCGATAATTACAGAAGATCGACGAGATGAAGTCGGGTCTGCATCTGGCGGACTCGACGGCCGGCGGCAGCAAGCACACCGTATTCGTCGACGATGAGGAGCAGGGTGGGTACGGTAGAGATACTGTAGGTATGACGAAAATATGATTACATGAGGTTGTACGGTAGATGAGGACTATGGCAAAAGAGTTTTAGGAGATCCGGACTAATGTAATAATTATTATCAATCATCCAATGTGTGTTGGACTGGACATTTTATTTTATTTTGCCGCTCTCCAGACTTATTCTCGTTTCAATCATGATTAAAATAGAAAGCTGTATGTGGACCGTAGTGCTATCCACACCAGTGGTGAGTGACCTCCTCGGATCCGAGGGGGTACCCCGATTCCAGAAAAATAAAGTGCCCGTAGCTGCTCTAATTTAGTCAAATTGAAAATTTCGCGGTCCCGCAATTCCTTGTCTCGTCGAACACTACACTATACACGAAAAGATGGTCGAAAAATATTACGTATGAAGCTCGTAGGAAATGAGCATTAGCATATTTCGCAATAGCGGCACCCCGATCCGAGGGGAAGCGCTCATCACTGATCCACACATGATCGGAAAATTAAATAAATTCTTTGCAGAGTGCTCCCATCCCAATTTTTATAATATGTTTTAATCGGTCCCACATTTTTTGTTGCAAAATGTTAAAATCGATTCCTCAAAATTTCATTGTTCATTCTTTGATCATTTTGAGAGTGCCCTTTATCAGGTTTCTAGAAAAAATGCATAGTGTCTCCGGGTGATCGTGCCCACTTCTGGTGACATTATTGATTGTGTTTGATCATTATCTCCTAACTGTCCAATTACAGCTCGTTCATTCGATCCGTGCGAGTATCTTGACACGGACGAGGCTTTGCTCGGAAGGGCATTCAATCGACCAAAGGGAGATCAACTCGTCACGAATAAGATCAAAGGAGCAGCATGCAAGGCTGACGTCAAGGTGTTTTTATTGATTGATAGAGTTTGAAATTCCGGTAACTAATTAGATTAGCTCTCTTCATTTCACACACTCTCTCACCACTCGACCGGTGTAGAGAGTGTGCGAAATTAAGAGCTAATCTAATTATTTACCCGAATTTCAAACTCTATTAATAAATTCACATATTCATTCTGAAAATACATTACGCACACATTTTAGTCCCGATAAAAATTGATATACTTTACAAGTGCTTTTATAGGTTAAATATTGTATATAAAATGAAGAAATTTTATTCAGCAAACAACTTTTTTTGTTTATTTAAAATATTTTCATTTATTCCATCTCAGGCTGCCGATTCTCTCCGTCGCACTCAGTACAAGGAGCTGCGGAAGAGAATGCATCGAGAGAAGGAATTGAGCGTCGTCGTCGATAAACTCGAGGTACCGTACTCTTTCTCGGGAAAAAATCTATTGAAGGGGAGATACCGTACTCTATTGAACACGCATTACCTAAATCGTGGAAACTTCGTACAAATTGAAGTGTCTTTCTCACCATTGACGTAGAAAAATAGAGACACCGTGCTCTTTTTCACACATTCTGCATCAAAACTGTATGTACCGCACGTATCGATCGTTCTTCATTCCAGCTCAAGAAGGCTCTGGCTGCTTCGGCTGGGTGTGAGGTCAAGCCCAAGATGATCAAGAAAGGAAAGGTACGGTAATTGCGTCATCACTATGCAACACTAAATTATTGTCATTTTCCAGTCAGACAAGGCCGCAGTGTACAAGTGGACGTACATCAGGAAAAGATAATAGATCGATATACGGTAGACCATGTCTAAGTTGTTCTCGTTGAATATTGTTACTTGTGTCTTGTTGTTGGTGTTATCGCTCTATAAACGAATTTGGTCTAAATGCGATTTATTGTACAGTAAACAAAGTGGCAAAATACGATAATTATCGATTATCGATTATTTCTCCGAGATGAGAAGAGGTGCACGCTGGGCGACCTCGCGAAGACTTCCCTGCAATTGAGGCATTACGTCATCACTAGGTAGGGAGTGAGAGATGTGATCCACGGTCTCTTTCGGGCTCATACGGATTTAGGATTAGACGTTCAAATTACTCCCGCCAAAAAAACATCTTTCGAGTTTGATAAAAAAAAACATTCTTTAGTGCAACTCACGTTGAACAGGCGGAATTTCTTATTCGCCTTGGCAACGGCGAGACCGAGAAGAGATGCCTGAAAGAGAGAAATCAATCGATTGCATCATTACTGTACAATACCTGAGTGCCTCCGTTGCACATGGTAACGATGGGCTTGGCCGTGTCGAGTCCAGCTTTAGAGAGAATCTCGGCCAGCTCAGCATCTGAACAAGATCAATCGATTATCCTCCTACAGTAGCCAGCCATGTTATCGTTAGTACCGTATTCTGTAGATCAATTGGTTATCCACCCTACCGAATCCCACTACTTACCGGTCTTGAGCTCTCCGGTCGCCGTGAGCAGAGTGGGCAGCGGGATGTTGATCGATCCGGCGATGTGGGCTCCAGGAGCACCTGAGATCCGATATTTTGGGTTACGGTAGAATATCCAGTAGTTTAGATTATTGTGCACTGCAACTCGGGATTAGTGTAGAGGGAACCAACCATTGGGATCGAATGAGAGCGGCTCGGTTCCGTTGAATTGACCGGCGGGTCGAGCATCCAGCAGATTCACCTGAATAGTACCGTAGTTAACATCATGTTACTGTAGTCTAAACTGTAGTAGTAATTTAGATACTGTGTAATCATTATGATGAGTCGAAAATTTATTGAGAGTCTAGATGCAGTATCCATAAAAATAAATAGCATCGGGTTGCATTGGAATACCGTAACTAGCGTCAGGTTACTGTAAGTTATACTGTAATCGGGACACTGTAACCTACCGTATCGTTCACTTTGGCGGGAGATCCGAAGAGCTCATCGAAGGACACGAAGAGATCGGAGCGCGGTGCAGCAGCCACCCAGTCGCCCGTCTTCTGAGATACCATAATCGATCAATCAATAATCAGCTACCGTATACCGTGATCAGAGTGGGCGTGGCGGTGACCTCGCCGCCCTCCGCCTTCCATCGATCGAGTCCGCCCTCGAGCACGTGCACGCGCTCCATACCGTACTCCTGATAGGGGGGTTACGGTTACGGTAATCAGTTATCGATTGCTGCCGCAGGTTGACGGTTTAGGTGGGATACAGTAATCAGTTATCGATTGCAACTCACCCTGAGCAGCCACCAGGCGCGCGCCGCCCACAGCATACCGGAGCAGGCTCCGCGCGAGTAGACGACTACCGTATCCCCCTGAAATAGTATGGATTACGGTAGCTTCGGAATCTACAGTTTACCTTGTTCACTCCCAGGAGCTGGACGTACTGCTGGAAGATGTCTGCAGGGTAGAGCGCCGACTTCTCGTATCTAGAGACAGGAGTGTAATAGGCATGAAATACTGCTGTAGCCTAGTCTAATGCAAGTTTTTCTACGTCAGAAGTGTGCGAAAATGGAGAATGACAGATCTATTTTTTTGTTCAAATGTGACGCTCTCAGACAAAAAAGGGTAACAGTGTGGAAACGGTGCATGGTTATGCTACATCAATATTACAGTAGATCAATCGATAATAGTTTGCTCAACTACAGTATACTCACTGTCCGGGGTAGGTGGCAGCCTCGCAGTTGAAGAAGGCCGCACTCGGAATGTGCTCCTTCGTGTAGGCATCTGACATCTGTAATTGTTCAGATAGAATCTAATCCATATTACTGTGATGAGTACGGTAGATCGATTAAGATATCCGGCACGATGTTCGGATCACATCCTGTCGATTTTCCGGCTAGGTACAATACAGTACAGTAGTCAAGATCAAAGATTACTCACCCATTCCTTCTGTGCCTTCTCCATCTTACCGTACCACTCGGCCTGGAATTCCTCGCGAGATATGGCCGGCCGCTCGCGGTAAGTGGCATCAAGGATGCGCAGAGACGAGCCGGCAGTCTGCATTATGAGTTACAGTAATCTACACAACGCCTACCGTAATCCAAGGTCACACTATTACAATGACCTGAGCACCAACTATACGAATGCTTATTGTTAGTATGATATGAGAAAATTCTACGGAGATTCCATAATATTCTCAAATGAATACCGTACCCAGGAAACGCCTACAGTAATCAAGTAAGATTAAATCGATAATCGCACTCACCTTGATCAGCTCTCGCAGCTGCGCCACACTGACGGTAGGAGCCATACTTGATCTACTGAGAAAACCAATATTATCCACGCGATTACGGTAAAGGTTACTGTAGTGGAAACTAGTGGGGCCATAGGTCGACAGGTACGTAAAAAGCGACGAAGCCTACCCACATTTTTGGGCATTTTCTTGGCCAATATTTAAAAACCCTACCCACCTTTTCCACATTTCCCTACCCACCTTTTCGACCCAGGTATGAGTAGGGCGAAAGTGAGGTGGGAAAAAAAGCAATTTGGTAAGTAAGCAGACCGCTCACACGCTTGGCGAGAGAAGGGTCAGAGTGGTGAGAATGGCAGAGATAAAGATAGACGCTTGCATAGACTACAACCTCCGCGCCGTTTTCGAGCACTAACTGTAGTGGGGGAAGGATGCGTACGTGCGCGTAGTCAAGTATTCATGTGGATGATGGAACGGTTTACCTTCTACTTTGACACGTTCGCACATGGTAAATAGAACATCTTTATCGAGCAGAAACCGGGACAAGATAAATGCACATAGAGAGAGATGAATACAGAGCAGTTGCGAGAGAGAAAACAGTGCCCGACTATATGCAGGGAAGTGAGAAGAAATAGTTTGTGATTAGAGTGAGCAGAGCGAGGTTCACTGTCGACCCTGATGTCTCTTCCCGCCCGCACCTCTCTTCACTCCGCCAACCCTCTTGCCGGACGAGTACCCTGAGATTACCTAGTGATGACGCAATCCTCAATGCCTTCTCACCTTCGGCTTTGTGTATCTCTCCACTAGCGAGAAGTGTAATGGAGAAAATGAGCAGGAGCAGATGGAAAACTTGCATTTCCTCTTTGAGAAAATTCGAGTGAACGCACACGATGTTAAACCATCCCCAACCTTATAAACCCGTATTCGAATTAGAGACCACGTGACTATACGACTAAATTGTTTTCGTTTCGACCAAAATTACAACCACTGCTCAAGTTAGAGATCGACTAGAACACCAGAGTGCAAGGAAACAGAGCACATAAACAGTGGTGACCTACTAACGACTCAATTTGCGTAAATCAACCAATTGCTACTTGCCGGTTTTCATTCACGGCTCTGGGGGTATCAATCACTGTTGTTTTTGCAGTGGCTCGCAGAGGACGTGTCCCATATTCGAATAGCGACAATCTCACTTAGTTGCGATGCGATCGCTGTTGCTTATCTCCCTATTAGCACACCTATCATTATGCATTACAACTCCACCTCTATCAGGTAACCCTTTGACCATACCCCCAGATACCAGATACCGTAACCCGCTCATCAGACCTCAACCTACAGCACCGCCCTCTCAACGCCTATGTGACCGCAAACGCGGTTCACGTCAAGTCCGCCAATCGATCGACAACCGTTAGGCAGACAAAGGTATGCGGTATCATATTCCTTCTAACCTAAGTACTGATTCAGATCCCCTACACCGAAGCGTTCCCTCCATTCCTCATAAAGAACAGAGGAACAGTGATCCTGCTTGCAAAAGGTATGCTAACGTGCCCTGCGGGCTTTCCTACGGTAACCCATCAACAGACACATCTATCCTATTCGCCGGTCGTCCCTCCCTCTATCAGATGATTGCAGCATCTGGCCACCGAACGATAGTTCCTCATGGTAATTTACCGTATCCCATTACTATCCTTATCGGCCTATTCTTTCCAGTGGATCTCCCCAATCTCGAACAATTCATTCACCAAGCTGAGACTCATCATAACGTCCTCATAGTCTTTCCCTCTACTAGTTCTACCTTCCCTTCAAATCTCGAAGGAGTCGTTCTAATCGACCCCGGCGTCGACTCCGATATACCACCGCCTGCGGTAATTTTATCGACCGTAATCCCCTCCCAACCGATACCCTACGCAGACTCCTACCGTACTCCTCTACACCGACAACAAGACTGCTGATCAGGGAGAGGGCGAGGAATGGTCGAATACCCGCACAGAGACCGTAACCTACCGTACCCGTGACATGGTCGACTCATCCAAAGCTCGCGAGAAGTTCGGTCAAATCATTGCCAACTTCCTGGATCGAATTCACTCTCGCTGAAATTTGAAAGAATCACTTTATCGCTAATTTGTAATTGATCTTTTAACAACACGGTAAATGAGAAATGAAAGAAGAAAGTTGGGTAAGGGGGAATCACATTTCGAGAGATATTCGAATGTTGATAGTCAGGGGAAGAAAAAATCAAGCGGATCTGCAACATTGGTAAAGCTCGTAACATGAAGACAGAATGGTAGAGAGGAAGGACAAGGGAGAAGGCCGTAACAGGGGAAGGAATAATCGATCGGTTACCGTAATCTCAGCAGAGTGTGACTACCGTATACCTCGCTCAGTTCTGGGCAGGAGTCGCGTTCTCGTACTTGGGCTTCTCCGACTTGAGGAAGTTGGCCAGGAACTCGATGGGATCGGCCGGACGCTCCTTTGCGATCGCTCCCAGTCCCTGTAAGGATAGGACGATAAGAGATTAAATAAACGATGATACGATGTTCAACATTGTTACAGATTTCTTCTTGAATGAACGAAAAAATTGAGAAAATTATTTTTGGAAAAAAATCGAGCTAATCCTATGCGGCTTCTATAACGCGTTCTATATCAGGGCTTTGCGGCAAGGCACTTGCCGGTTGCCGAAATTGCCGTACTTTCATTGCCGAAATTCCTTGCCGGCAACGGCAAGTGATTTTGGACGGCCACGGCAATACAATATTTCGGAATAAATGTATGAAAAAAGAAGAAAAGATAAAAATACATGAGAAAAAAATTGTTTGCGTTTTTTTCATGTCGAAGGATTTGAAGAAAAATTGAAATATCTTATCTGATTATCTGAATATCTGATTGCAATTCGTTGTTGAAATTCGCGACGAAATTTATTAAAAACTGCTTCAAATAGTCGTTTCTTCACGTTTTTGAGCATTGCCGAAACTTGCCGAAAAAAGCCCTTGCCGTACACCCCTGTTCTATATTCTTATTCACTCTTCTATATTCTCTCTCTTCAACATTCTCGTATGTTTATGGTAATCTGCGCTGGAACCAATCAACCGTACCTGGAGCAGAATGGGTACGACGGTGGTGTCGAGGTACTGGCGGGTGGGAATGCCGCCCGGGATCTGCGAGAACGGGCCTCCATTCGACGACGATTGAGTCTGCGTCTGGGTCAGGGGAGCAGAGGCCTGCCATACGTTTTCATAAATGAAATAATAGACATTGCATCACTCAGTCAGGCACATTACCGACTGAGCTATGCTCCTTCTAATGAGCTTCCATTGCATACGTGGGCGGGAGTGTTGCTAGCGATCGGACCCTCCCGCTTTTTGGCTCCGACCCTCCCGCTTTTGGCAAAAATTGGAGAAAATTTGATTAAAATTAGCGACTCGAGGCGAGCTTGAGGAACGGCGTTACGACTACTTAGAATGAGAAAAAAAGATTATTTCGTTGCCTATTTGTTGTATAAAATGTCTGTTGCAAAAGATAAAGTATTGTTCCCCGGTAATATAGCGTGAGATAAGTCGAAACACTACATGTGCGAGGAAGAGAAGTATTCATACTACAAGCACACGAGAATATGAATGAGAATAGAGCAGGGAATACGCAAAGTAATCGAAAAAACTGGACGAGAAGGGAGAGTTGAGCAAGGCAGTGAGTAAACCGCGCCGATTGACGAAATCTCTTACAGTATATAATAATTAGCGTTCCACTGCCTCGCCGGGGCATGTTTGTGATTTCAGTCTCGTTTTTGTTTAAATATTTGAATAATGTGTTTTAATTGAAAGTGCGCAGTGGTGTACTGTAGATTTCTGCTGCGTTCCCATATACTTCGTTTGGTCATAAGTTGTCCCACTTTCGCTACGGGTGCCTCGGTCGCTACGCAATCGCTGGCGATGGCGTAGCGACCGAGGCACCCGCAGCAAAAACTACTCGTCCGATTCCTTCCAAACTTTTTGTGTGACTCAAAGGCAATAATCGGTTAGGGTGTACAAGAAATTGGCCAAATCAAACGTCGGCTAGTAGTTTGCTGGTGTGGGAAATGAGGAGATACTTCGAATACCGTATACCAAATGCTCTAATTAGCAAATGTAGTCACACAATGACCCCCCTTCAACAAGTTCGATGTCACAGAGTATGAAAGGATGTGGTTGAGGAGAAGAGTACCCACGGACGACTATTCCGGAAGCAATCTCTCACTTCAAGACGCCCGTGAGATCGAGGAGCCGCCGAGAGACGACTATGATGATATCTAAGAATCGGATCTCGAGGAGCTGATCAATCGCCACTTCAAAAATCCCAATCCGCCACCGTATATTTTGTAAAGAATCCGGAAATTAACAGGTGGATTGGGATTTTCATCGTTTCTCCCCATTTCCCACACTAGGCAGTGAGCGAACTACTAGCCGACGTTTCATTTGGCCAATTTCTTTTACACCCTAACCGATTATTGCCTTTGAGTCACACAAAAAGTTTGGAAGGAATCGGACGAGTAGTTTTTGCGGCGGGTGCCTCGGTCGCTACGCCATCGCCAGCGATTGCGTAGCGACCGAGGCACCCGCAGCGAAAGTGGGACAACTTATGACTAAACGAAGTATATGGGAACATTGGTAGTGGAAATCGATGAGGGTGTACCAAAAACGAGAAAAAAATTATCTCAATTTAACCATTTCATGAATTATTTTCAAATATTTAAACAAAAACGAGACTGAAATCACAAACGTGCCCCGGCGAGGCAGTGGAACGCTAATTATTATATACTGTAAGACATTTCGTCAATCGGCGCGGTTTACTCACTGCCCGTCTTTCCCTTCTCGTCCAGTTTTTCGATTTCTTTGCGTATTCCCTGCTCTATTCTCATTCATATTCTCACATGTGGTGTTTCGACTTATCATCACGTCTCACGCTATATTACCGGGGAACAATACGTTATCTTTTGCAACAGACATTTTATACAACAAATAGGCAACGAAATATTCTTTTGTACACGATAAAACCTGATTTTCAGCGTCAGCTGCAAAAAAAAAATTTTCTTCATCTTTTTTCCTTGATTTTCATGGTCCGACCCTCCCGCTTTTTGGCTCCGACCCTCCCGCTTTTGACTGGCCAGCGATGGAGGCCGCCCATGTATGTTCCATTGCATAAATACATCACACTTCAAAACGGTAGAAACATTATGCTAACTGCAATTTTTACTACGATTACAGTACCCATGTCAGCATTATCGATTGATTTGGGTACCTGCGACTCCTCGGGCAGGTCAGTAACGGTGGGGGCGGTCTGGACGGTGGGGGGAGCTGCGGCGTCGACCTCCATTGCGAATATGGCTGAATAGGTAGGTATATCAGTTATAAGGATCGGTGAAGCACTAAATCATGGGTAAAATATTGGACAAAGAGGTATGAACACTGGTCACGAACCAATTTGGACAAATCAGACAATAATTCACTCAAATTTCGAAATCTTTACTCGTATGCGATGCAAAAATACACGTACAAATTTAGCACACACAAAATTTGATAAATTATGAACGTTGTGGGTTACTAGTAATCAACTTATTCGCAATATGTACAACCAGCTGACTCAGTTCTCGCTTACGAGCATCATTACCAATACGGAACTCAAAGGTTACTGTATTCAAGGTTACGGTATTCTCGTCTCTGCTAGTCACTGTGAATGGCAGGGGCTCAAAGGGTGGAGGTGGCTCCTCTTCTCTCTCCGTCTCTTCTTCTTTCTCCTCTCCCTTCCTCCTCTTCTTCTTCTTCCTTCTCAACCAACTCGGACTACTAGCAGTGCACGCCAGACTCCACTTTGACCCCTCCTCATCCTCCCCTCCGACGACGACGACGTCGATACTCAGTGAGAGCAGCTGATCCCTGAAAACGTCATCACTACGCAACAAATAAGCCAATCGATAACTGGCTTACCGTAGCCAGTGCCTGGCCTCCGCTGCAGACTTGCCCTTCACACAGAGATCCAGTGAGGCGGCTCGTGAGGGCTAGAAATATATATACGTCCAAAGATCGTTCGTTACTGCAGAGGTACTCATAATCAAGTTTTATTGCGAACGTGAAACACTAGTTTCGCTGTAAAATTGCAAGCACCCATGAGGCATTCTCACAGCCCGCGTACGGTTACAAACGTGAAACACGAGTTCACCGGCTCGCAAAATATATTTTAATTATTATTTTAATCAATTACTGTAGCTCACCAGTTTGACGTCCTCACAGTACGTCCACGCCAGCAGCCATCGCTGCGTCCGGCCCTGCACCAGCTCGCCACTCGTGAATCGAAGTCTGCAATACAACGATATTCAACATACATTTTAAATTTTTGAAGGAGACAGTTTTGACACTCGAAACTAGCTAGGAATACGCGGAAGGATTATATTAGCAAGAATCAGAATTGTCCGTGGGACGAAAATGTATGATATTCAAACAACTGTCACTCCACCCCTCCTTCCCTCCCCGTTGCACTGCAAATAGTGTCTGATACGGGGGGAAATGAACACGAGCGCCCACTGTTTACGGTGTGACCACGCTGCATAATATCCAGAGAACAATGACCAGTTTGATCATTTGCAAATTTGACCCTTTGCATGCGAACGAAAAAAATTTTGCAGGTTTCTCATGCAGTTTCGCGCGGTTCACAGTAGAATCCATTTTCATCAATGTTCGATCATTTATTTCTGTCATTAACAAATACACGCTTTGATATGCATGATCTGTCCGAATTGTCGTACCACCCATTGATTCTCAGTTGATTTCACCCCTGTGACACGTTTGCCTCGGGAATCGCACAGATATTTTTAAACGATAGTAATAGTGTCCTCACCCTCTCTCCCTCTCCGCCATCTTGGCCAATCTCGTCTTGAGAACACTTACGCTGCTCTTCTTGCCCAGCATCGACGTGTACAATCTGCAGTCGTGGCGCTTGACGGGATTCATTTATCTCGATTTCGTCTCGAAGTTAACGCAAGTTCTTACTTGTGATCTTTAGTACACACATGCATATCATAGTCAACCAACACCAGACAATCATATACCAAAGGATACGGAACATATACTGACAACATTTTCATTTTTTGTGGAGTAAATTCGAAATAAAAAAATTCATTATCAATTTTGAGTCAAAATTTGAAAAATCAGGCAACCTTTTGAACTTATTGGTATGTACATGCTTTAGGTCCATGCAGAAAAAAATACTGGACTCACTTGACTCTCTCCTTTAATCTGCTGCTCTCCTCCACCAGTCTCCCCACAAATGCGCACTCTCCTCCCTCCACTGCTAATTCTCCATCACTCGCCACTGTCCCCGAGTGGGGCGGTCGCCCCCGCTTGGTAGTCGTCCGTCGATTGCTCCACTGTCGTCCTATGCAGGTTAATTAATTATTAATTTATTTAAAACTGAATTTTGCTATAACGCTGAGCCCCCAATCTGATCCAGAAAAAATCTTTCACAATTTTTTTATTATCCGTGTCCGAGAATACAGTTATGCATGTAATTTCCACTGAGAAATTAATTAACGAGGAATAGAGAGTTAAAATTAGCCAAACTCCCACCTTCTCCTTCCCTCTCCTCCTCCTCAAATCGCTCGCCCGTCTCGCCGTCGCCGTCGAAGAAGGGCGGATTGCACATGCAGAAGGTGAAGGCAGTTGACGATGACGTCACCAGATCCTACAAAAATCAAACGATATTTGAGTGATTCATTTAAAAATATAAAAATTGTATCATGCAAACTGATATGAATAAACTGATCGATCGATAATCCAACCTCGATTATCGATCCATTCGCATCTGCTTTGACTACGGTAACTCTGTCCTGCAGTCCGTTCCTCTCCACATTCTCTCTGGCAACCTCACACGAGACGACGTCTGCCTCAGACGCCGTGAATCTCCAGTCGAACCGACGAGCGCCCAGCAGAGCGTAGATGCATGAAGCACCCGTACCTGAATATCAATTATTGAATACTATAATACAAATAAAACGTAGCTCCAAATCTCCAGGAAGGGTAAGGAGTGAAAGGGTGTAGAGAACGTGTTCCCCCTCCCCGTTTTTTTCCTGGCCGTTTCTGGGCGTTCGATCCGTTCGTTGAATGATGCACTAACCAATGTCGATTCCGATGACGTCATCACTACTGAGCGAAGATGCATTCAAAATGTCCTCGATCCAGAGGAGGTAGTTGAGTCGCTGCGGAACACGAGGACAGAGCGAGCCCTGAAGCACGGGAGAATAATATTTTACATTATATTTGCAGAATAAAACATAAATGACAGTCATACTCGTTGCTACTTGATTAAAAAGTTAAAAATTATTTAAAGCATACCTGCGGTAGTTCGACATCCAGGCCGAAATCGTGCTTGAGAAGGGCGCGTGTGAGCGCGCGGACAGCCGCGTCATCGGAGAAATCGACGACCACCTTCGAAGGGTACAATTTGACACGTTTCCAGGGCAATAAACCGACCTTTCCGTTAGCAACCAGAGTGCAGTACCGCCTCAGCTCCGCGTGGGAGGCGCAGAGCGCGGCAAAGTCCGGCGGACGCGCGTAAGGATTGCGCTCGTGCATCGCCGCATCGACTGAAAACGACAAATGGGATTAATAAGCTTCTCAAAACAGCGAAAAACACGTGAAAAGAGAGCACGAAATTGAAACAGTCGGTACAGTAATTTTTGAATAATTTAAATGCGGATCAACAACTGAGTTATTTTCAGTTTTCGATAGTTTCAAAAGCTATCGTAATCTTAGTCCACGAAGCTTTCTGCTCTCTTCATGTTTCATGGCATTGTTGCCGTTTGCTACGTTTGTTTGTCGTAATTTTTGCTCCAATCATAGTGTAATTCTAGGCGAACTGATGTTCATACTGGTCGCGTCCTTGATGCCATTATTTCGACGTGTAAGAGTATTTTTTTCAGGTGAATGGTCCTTCAACTTCAATCGTCGGCGGATCTAGACGCGCTGATCACCAGGCTAGGCCAAAATGGATGCATCTTCATCGACTTCTTCGCTCACTGGTGAGACTCCCGATCGGTATTGCTAGTGTAATCGCGTCGTTCATATCCGTAAGACAAGCCTCCATAGGGGGCCACTCATCTTTTTTTTCATATTTCTGGCCCACCTCCAGGAAGGGAACAATACCTGATAGCGTGAAAATGTGAACAGCGCTCTCTCATTTGCACACATTCTTTCGCTGATGGCCCATTTCTCGAGGTTTTGCCTGAACGACTTTCTTTTCCAATAACTCTGTTGCAGGTGTGGTCCGTGTCGCAACATCGCTCCATTCTACGCGAGTCTCGTCGCCCGCTTTCCCACTCTCACATTCACAAAGGTCAATGTCGATGAGGCCAGAGGTGAGCAGGAAATTACCATCTCAAATGTTCAACAATGATTTCACGGACAATTGATGCCCAAGCAATGTTGTTTGCTGCTTTTATGTAATTGGTGAATTCGTGTTCAACATCTGCTTGATATTTGCTTTACTAAGGAAACATACTAGTAACAAATCAGCCGTCAGACCAGAATTATTTGATTATTATGTATGTATCCCTACGGTATTGATTTCAGATATCGCAATGAGATACGGTATCCGTGCGATGCCTACATTCGTCGTGCTGCGAGGCGGCCAGGAGGCGGAGAGAATACAGGGAGCCAATCCCAATCGGTCAGATTTCATTGATTATGTATTCACATAGATGTCAATTATTTAATGGATTATTGATTTTTGTAGATTTCATAGATATTGGATGGAACTAGAAATCATCGTACACGAAATCAATGCCTTACGGTAACTTAACTCCGAGTTGGTCTATGCTGGGGGTACTGTGAAATCGAGTGATACCAGGGCAGGATCGCTATGCAATAGATCTAAAATTGTCTGTCCACTTATGTCGTGAATATAATCTTAACTATTCTCGTTTGCAGTCTGCTCGACCTGGCGCAGCAGTATGCTGCGACTGCTGCACCACCGAATCCGCTTGCTGCGACTGCAGCAGAGCGACAGTTCCTGCAAGCATTCGCCCTCAAATCGACTGTGGTCAGTCAATTATTGCAGATTCATCTTTCCTAGTCGCACTGTAACACTGGCACGCGAGCCAAGTTCATAGCTTGGCAAGGGGTGTTGCTATTAGGCCAAAAGCGGAAGTAAAGCAAATGTAAAGGTGCTAGGTCTTCTACACGCAGGGCGGTCTGGACCGCCCCTGTGCAGGTAGTGCGGTGTAGTCGGGATACTGTACTACTATTTTTTTTTCAAAAAGAAATGAACAAGGGAGTAACCCAAATTCTCCGAGCATTTCGGAAAAGGTCGAGGCGGATCATAGATTCCAGTTTTTTTTTGCAACCCAATGAAATTTCAAACACTCTTATTGCAGTTTTCACAGCACTACGATAATGAACTGGGTCAAATGTTGGCGCGCAGTGTCGTCCCTCCGCGGATAAGTGATGCGATTGAGGAGAAGGGACCCACTCTCGAGACGGCTGTGGAACTACTCAAGTGGTTAGTGTACTGTAACTGAGATCGATATCAGTGGGACTAATGTATGCTACTTTATGATCAAGTACCAGGATGCTATGGTACATTTATTCTTTATCTATGATGAGATTACGGTAGATTGTGTGCAAGATTAAACAAATGATTGAGATGAGATTACTGTAGGTTCAAGTCGGATTTCTTCCGCTGGGTCGATGCTCCTGATTGCCCGCAGTGCAAGAAGAACACGAAGGGAGAGAATCAGCAGCCCGCCAAGGCTGTGAGTAGTCATTATTATCTATTGCACGAGATTCAGTAAATGATTATTATGGGTAAAGGTAGGGTTTGTTTAGCGTGAAAACGAAGTATATATGATTTTTAATCATTAAAAATATTATGTCGTCGTCCCGTAGTTGTTATATGTGCAGAATGAATGATTACTGACTAGTGATGATGCAAAGATTACCTTATGATTATGAATTGTTCAGGGCGCTCCCACTCCCGAGGAGCAGGCGCACGGTGCGGGCCGTGTGGAGCTGCACACATGCGCGCACTGCGGAGCCATCGCACGATTCCCTCGATATAACGACCCCGTGAAGCTGATAGAGACGAGAGGAGGACGGTGAGTACGGGATACAGTAGCTCGTAACGATACCCAAAAGAGATTACGGTAGCAAAGTAATCAATAACGATGTAGTGGAGGACTGGAAATTCGGTAGAAAATAGTAATCTGCATGCAGCATTCCCGCAAGTGATACTGTAGGCAATTAGGATACGGTATTCACATAATCAATCGATTTCAGCTGTGGCGAGTGGGCGAACTGCTTCGTGCTCATCGCGCACTCGATGGGATTCCCGACGAGGTGCGATTATCGGGCTGCTATGAATGCGCCTCAATTGAGACGTTTTTTTCTTCGAAACAACGGCTGTTCACTGTTTCACGAGTTCCTTATCGCTATGGAACATTGGGATGCATCAATGCTCCAACCTGATCCTTTTATATATCATAAAAATAGAAAATATATCCCGAAATGATGCGTTTTCCAGTTTCTTGTCTGTTTGATCCATTTTTCTCTCTAATACCTGCTAATAACTAATAATTTTAATAAATTAAAATTATTCATTTAGATACATCTTGGATATGACCGACCACGTGTGGGCGGAGCTATTCGTCGCCAATCGATGGGTGCATTTTGACCCCTGCGAGGCCGCATTCGACAAACCCCTACTGTATGAGGTATGGAGTAGGGATGATGCAATCTCTAACGCACGACATGACTCTGTTCTATGGAGTAGTTCCGACAAAACTTCAGCAGAGATCACTCATGCATCTAATTTAGTATAGCAGTAATTTTTTGTCTGGTAAACGGAGTTAAAATGGGAACGTGAAATTCTAAAATTGGAGCTTTGCTTTCTATCATGAAACCAGGCATCACCTTTTTTTTTATTTTCGTCGAATAATTGCACTTTCTGAACTCTTGCAGTAGATATAGTGCTACCAGTCGATGGCACAAATAGCAAATATTGAGTAGCATGGGTTACATAATGATGATGCAATTGTGTCAGGTTGGTTGGAAGAAGCAGCTGAGCTACGTGATCGCATTCGGCCGAGATCACGTGGCGGACGTGACGTGGAAGTACGTCAGAGACCCCAAGGAGACACGCAAACTGAGAAGAATGGTCAGTGAGGTTGAAGGTTACTGTATATAGATTGATCAGGCGAATGGAGTTACTGTAGCTCGATGGGGGGAGCGGGGTACTGTATGGCTATTCATAATAGGTGATAGGATTATAATAGAAATAAATGTATCGTTTTTTTTAAAAACTATTGTACATCAACGGTGATCGTCGGCGTTACGGTAGATGGCTATAATTACTGTGTACCATGCATTTGTAGGTGCGCGAGCCGGTGCTCTCATCGTTCCTCTCCAAACTCTCGACACGATTGCTCAATTCGGTCATTCCATCAGAGGCCGAGAGGAAGAAGAGAGATGAGGAGATTAGAAGGGAGAAGATGAGGGAACTCATCGAGTGCATACGGTATGTCGACTACCGTACCTCCTGAGAACTATTGATTGATTACGGTAGCTCAGTGATCCTGATTCAGGATTGCATACTGTAGGTCCCATACCGTAATCTAAAAGAGCACGAAGCAATTACGATAGTTTAGAGTCGGTCCGATCGACGAGAAGGACTACGGTGGTCGCATCTCGGGTGATGTAAAGTGGCGACTGGAGAGGGGAGAAACGGACGGGAAGGGTACGGTAGCATCGTAATCTTATTGATTTATGCAGTGGATTGCAGCTGCTGAGAAAGAAGAGGAGGAATTGATACCGTACACGATCAAAGTGACGAAGGAGCAGGCGAATGAGGTAAAATTGGAAGATTTTATTGTGCTTTTACCAATATTACGTCATCACTATGCACTCGGCTGCTCATTGCAGGAGAGCGAATTCGTTGTGGAGTACGATGTGGTCAAGGACGAGTACAATATTGGAGGAGATGTGAGTGGGCAAAATTACCTAATTATGACGACATTAATTATCTCGAAATTTGAATTCTCGGCAAAATTTAATGATGTATTGAAATATTGTAGAAAAAAATTGGGTAAATGGCTTAGTGGTGATGAAATTTGGTGAATAAGGAATAAAAAGGAGGAGGATTGTTTCAGGTCCGACCTCGATTCCTCGGTGCTATGGCTCAGTGGTCAAATGTGCAGAGAAAAGTGGAGCAAGACTGGAGAAAAGCGTACATCTGCAGGGAAGAGGGAGAACCAGAGGGACTGCTGGAGTGGAAGATCGATCTGAATGGAGTAGAGGTACGGTAGGGTGATGTAGCCGGGATACTGTAGGCTGATCTGGTAACCTCTTTCCTTTCTGAAAATTCCGCCTGGTTAATGAAGAGGGACGAAATATCTTCGGAGCACGTCTTCGGAGATTCCAATTCATCGAAATGTGTTAAGGTGGAGAAGGTTACTGTCGAGGCGCGTGAGATGCTGCAGCAAGAGGGCAGTCGAGTGATTCTGACGGTGTGCTCGGGCGATCAATGCATGATGGTGTTTCCCGGACGGAAACTTGAGGTACGGTAGACATACTGTAATCGGGGGAAAAGCAATTGATTCCCATCGCATCATATTTCATATTGCACTATTGGGTTATATTATTTTTTTACGGCGGTGTTGCATTACAGTATCCAATTGTAGTCATAAATGGCTCTTGGCAACTTCGAGTTACCGTATCCCTCATTTAGATCTCTGGTGAGGATCTCTCGCCCGGTGCGACTCTCAGTGTGAAGGCGCAGTTCGTAGGAGGTTCGGCTTCCCTCTCATTCCAGCATGCTCAATTGTTCCGAGCCTCCCTCGATGACCCTCAGAATCCCCATCTATCGATGAGATTTAAGCTCAAATGAGAAACTGGTTTATCTAAAGAGTCATAACTATGTCAAAAATTATTATACTAATATGCATAGATGTACATTTATATATTTGTTTTAAATATCATGAAAGTGTAATAAGTATTGAATGGTCTGTGATAAGAGATAAATCTGGTATTACATGATTCAAGCTCTTGTTGTGGGATTCGTGCTGTCAATTTGACTCGATTGAATTTTTCGGTTACCTATCTGCTTGCTCAATTAGAGTTGAGAGGGGAAGAAACTCAGTTGTCAATGCGCGGTGTCTATCCCTCCTCTCCCATTGCCCGGCTCTGGCTCCGAACGATTTCTTGTTGTGTGTTTGTGAGCATGAGTCACAATGCGCGTGAGTGCGATCGAAGCCAAGACGACATGGGTGAAAGACACGTCTATCGATGGGTGTTGATAAATAGTAGACAAGGAATCGATCGACCATCCCTCCCCCCTCAAGCTGATCTGTCTAGAAGGCACGCAGTGTAAATAAGCGCGCTGTCCCTCTCTCTTCCCTCCCTCCCTCTCCCTCTTATCCCCTCCCTTGCTCATCAGAAGTCCGCCCTCGCACTCTCCACATGATCAAACATGCGACTACTTAAACAGGTATGGTGATCTTTGATCTCTACACTGGCCGGCCAACCTCACAGAAAGGGGTTTGGTGTCGAGAGAGCGTGTAAAATCGAGATGGACTCTCCCACTTTTACACACTCTCTCACTGTGACCCCTTTCTGTATGTTTGCAACCACGTATACCGTAACCCGCTTCTTATCTCAGCCCGATAGCCTACAGAAGCAGAAGTTCAGTCGACTGGGACTCGACGGACGACTCGCCTACTTCCTGTACACACATGAGAGTGCGATTGGGGTGAGTGGGCGATCTACCAGTTACCGTAACCACGGGTAGTACGGTACCCACATGGTTACTTTATGTTTGTACGACTCTATTGCGACTTGTACTACAGTAGGCCATTGTAGTGTAGAGAGATACTTGTAATAGGTACGGTAATAGTGATGTACTGTACCCATTCGAAATACGGTAATGCAGGTGTGGAGAGTGGATACACTCGTTCCCTCATCTCACAAGCGGATACTCCTCATCCCGTTCAAAGTGGTAAGTCCGTACACTACCGTATCCATACCGTAATCATTCGAATATTGATCCGAGGCGACATTCGATAAGCAAAAAAAGAGATGTTCCACGGTGTCTCGACTGAGTCAGACTCCAATACCAACCTATGATAACGTTACCCAGTGATGAATGTTTCCAAGTATCCAGAAATGAGTCAGAAAGTGCGTACACACTTTTGGACACTCGCTTCTCACCCTTTTCTTGGGATATGACTGTGAGATGCGAGCTGAATCACCCCAATTGGGAGAGATTAGCGATCCATTGCACCAAATGACTTCAAAATCATAATACCCTTTGACCATAGACTGATAGTCTATGGTCAAAGGAGAAAGGAAGAGACTGATAGTGATTAATTGATTGACTGAGTGGACTGTGAAACGAAGGAGTTTACTGTAGGTACACTATGTTTACGCGGCTATGGGACGAGATGAGTCGGGCAGAGTACTCATCTACATCTGTCTGGTAGCGGCTGAGGTACGGTAGAACTTGCCTAGATTACGGTAATTCAAACTCCGCAGGAAGAAGGCATGTACGTGTGCCTGCACGAACTGCGCATCGACGGGCTGCAGCAGGTACCGTAGTATGTTACCGTAATCAGATCGATAATATCGCAATCATACCGTAATCTTCCACTTATTGTACCTGTTTTCGCTTCCACCCTATTCGTTGGAAAACTTAACCACAATCGATCGTACCATATCATGTCCCAGCTACCGTATCCATTACTGTATCTCCTCAGCAACCGACACACAACGTGTTCGCCATGTGCCCGCCGCTTGATCTATCCAATCCCTTCTTCAATATTCCGCTACACAACGCCGCATTAGGCATCGGACAAAGGGTGTCCGGTGAGTCCAGACCATTTTATTCTTTTAATCCGTTAAAATTTCCTTGCAGGAGTCCCCTCTTCGCGAACCGTCTACATCTACGACGGCGGAATCGTACAGGGAGACATTCCCTACTGGAGGATACTGCTAGACAGAGTGAGCTGACCTGATTACCGTATCTAGGGTATTGTATGTCAATACCTCATTTAATCGGCAAGGGTACATTATTGACTCACTATTTACTCAAGTTTACCTGGGGCACGATGCATCCATTCCTTATTTATTGAGTCTGTTGTACGCTATCTGAGTACCTTTTTTATACCACCAGTGGTATTGTATTCAATTTCTTCTCAGGACTCATGGACCTTCTCGATTGAGGAAGATACGGTACCAGCAGTGGATCCAGTGAGAGTGGGCGGACGGATTCCCGGTGATCTACCCCTCATGGTTTCCCGATTCCCCGTTGTCATCGATGGAGCAAAGGTAATAAACGCGATGACGTTATCAATATGCAATATTCTCTCAGAGACGATTTCTCCGTTACGGCATCGATGAGCGGATATTCATTTTCACAGAGGATCGGGTCGATGAACAGGTAGGTCACATTACATACCACATGATTCCAAACACCCAGAAAGGCGTCGGGTGCGATAGAGTGTGTGAAAGTGCGAGAATCGCTCTCATTTTTACACTCAATCTCGCTCCTGATCCTTACATGAATAACTGAAATATATTTCAGCCGGTCTCACGAGGAGAATGGATACCGTACACCCGGCACCCCGAGAACAAGCTAGAGGTGGGTTACGGTATCGACGCGTGGTGGGACGAAATTATCGATTCAGTTGGACGACATTCGCGAGAGTCGAGGACTGCGAGAAACGTATTCGTCGAACGGCCATCGAGCGACGGCGATTGAAAGCCGGTAAGTAGGACAATCAATCGATAATCGAAGCAATACCATATACCGATATCGTTATACCGTACTCCCAGGTACTCGTTCTTCGTCTACGGTGACGTGTGCATCCTGAGGCATCGGAAAGACGATAGACACCAGCACTACTGGAGACTCGTTCTGGGTACGGTACATCATTTTCTGGTCTCAGATACGGTACCAATCGTAATGGATACGGTATAAAATCGATGCATTTCAATAATAATTACCTACGTGTTCGGGCTTCCGGGTACTGTAGATTACAGTATGAGGTCTCAGATATCGCATAATTAATAATTATTAATTACAGATGACGTCATGCGTGAATACCACTTCGTTCCCTGTGGACTGGCCACTTTCGGAATCGAGCTGAGTGTGGGGAGAATGAGCAATGCCGTCGTCGCTGAGCGACTTGTGAGTCCCGCAACGACAATCTGATTACGGTACCCCCTCTTCAGGTAGTCCTAGCTGGCCACGAAGAGCTCGCGGTAGTCGACCTTCAGCCGCTGCGCCTATCCGAAATCGCCTTCTGGACCATTCAAAAACAGGTAAAGAAGGCGACTAAGGTTACGGTAGTCCTACTGTCAATCGATTTCAGATCAGTTCGAGATGCAAGAAGTCTGGTGCTTACCACAGTGGTTGGACGATGGAGCAAGTATCAGAGCTTATCGGATACAAGGGAGAACAACAACTTGTTTGATCCACTTCCACTCTTCAATTGTAAATTAAATACGAGTGAATAAAGTTTATTGCCAATATAAATTATTGGACGATCAAGTATTTTACAGGTAGTCACACTTCAGTAGGGTTATATACAAAATTAGCTCGATAATATCAGTAATAGTTGTCTTGTTATGGGTAACTAGCAAGGGGGAGTTCACTTTCAGTAACTACAACTCTCCCAGTGTCTTCTTTGACAGATTACTCATAACTGGTCGCTTGAGTTTCATGATGCCCAGCGAACTGGTGGGATCTCCGCTATGACTTGCAAATGCGGCGGAGGAGGGAGTGGGAATGGGCGTTCGGGTGGGTACGGTAGCTGCACCCTCTCCTCCCTCTCCATCCGCCTTCTTCTCACTCTTTCTCATTGATGATATCAGGAAGGGACGCGATTTGGGCACTGTCGGAGTCTGCAAATGGTAAAAATTGACCAAAATCGACGATTTGTCGATGGAAGAACCGGGAATAAAACTACTTGATGTAAAATTGCACACTCATAGAAATACTCATTCACCAAATAGCGAAAAAAAGGGTTACAAATTTCCAGAGATAAGGAACGGAAAGCACGTTTTAAAAATTCCAAAAATGATGAGAAAATTCTAACAAAGTAACTGACTATTTGTACACATATGTAACTTTGTACTCACCTGATATGGCAGCGAGGGACGGGGCAGCTCGAATGTGTGCTCTGCCTCTTCGTCCTCCTTCTCTTTCTCTGGCTCATCCGTAATCTTCTGCAGAATCTTGGGCAGAGGGCGCGGAGGAAGGAAGGCGCTCAAATCGAATTTATAATAACATAATTTTTTTCAAACCTCTTCTGACCAGTTTACTGGCCAGAAATAACGTTATTCCTGGTCGGACGAAAAACTTGTGTTGGTGAATATATATTGTTAACGGATTTATCCGAAATCGAGATTGTAATTATTATATATACAAGTTAGTCTGCATTTTGGATTTTGACCAAAGTATTTGTTTTATTGTATAATAAATAGGATAATCAATTCAAATACCTGTTAAAAACGGGCTGCGCGGGCTCGGAATCAATAGTGTCGTCGAAATTCGGAGCAGGCACGTCCCAGTTAGAGTGCGAAAGGGGAGTAGTGGGCGCCCTAGCACATATTAATCGATTTATAATCTATTCTTTTTTCCGTAAAATATTGTATATTATTATGCCACTTCTCAAAATCTTTTTTAATGTAAAGAATGTTTGCGAAACAACGGTTCGTTTTAGTGATCCCGGAGCATTTAGGGAGCATTCAAGCGCATCGTATCGCGTCGAAAAATCAAAGGGGCACGTTGGCGCAAGTGGCGAAACGAGATTTACCGATTGGGCAACACACTGCCGTCGATCGAGCCTTTCGACGAGAGAAGAGGGCCAGATTTCGGGGCTGGAACGAGATCATGTTGATGATATTTTAAAAGTAGTCATCACATTTTAAATAGTACCGTAAAATTACGGCTTGTGTTTTATAGAGCGAAAAAATGGTCTACCATGTATTTTTTGGCCCGAATTAGTGACAAAAGTGTCCTACCACATGGTTTTCAATAGCATTTAGCGTCCTACCATGTGTTTTAGAAATTGTTCGGAATAGGTATTTACTCTGTGGTAGTCATGGTAATTAAATTTGAACTTTAGCCACTTTTTTTTAATGACTAGCGCTTACTCGCTCCGATTTCCGCCGTTCTGTTCACATTCTTCGGCTGAAGAGGGACGCGAGAAGGAGAATCCATGTTCATCTGCATTTTAATTCGGGTTTTAAAAAATTTAAAAACACAAATAGCACCATTCCTTTTTTCGCAAATCGATCTTTCACACGCACTCTCAGATACAATGTCCAAAGGGTATTGAAAAGCGGGAAAACTGAAGAAAAAAATGAATTTCATGAAGGAACCTGGGCGAGTCTCTTTCTGATATCAGTGATCCCAGGATTTGCATTCGATTTCGCCGCAGTCGGACGAGATTCGGCCTCCTTGCGGTGACCATCAGCAACTTCTACAAGAGTTTCATTATTTAGTTTACATTGACTTAAATAATATACAATTACGAAAATAAACAGATAAATCGTACTCGGCACAATCGGCGGCTTGGAGCTAGTGGCGACTGTCGACGGGCCGGCATCTTCCTGACTCGAGGAAGACACCGCTCCGCCCTGAAGAATGGAGTAATCGCCTTTGCGCATCTTTGAGTTCACATCTGAAATACTCGAGCTACCTTTATTTAGCAATAAGGGCGACGGGGAAAGCACCTTTGGCGAAACTGTCGCGCTCTTTCAACACTCCAATCCCATTCTCAATCTCGCTCAGCCAGCGCTGTTCACATGTGTGAACCTCCTGAATCGCTCTGAGATAGGCCTGCAAAGTATAATTGAGCGGCTGTGGAAGATACTAGACTAGCTCACGATTTTAGAGTCCATTACTCGTGAAGCGGCGTCCGTCTCCATCAATGAACATTTCTTCTCCAGATTAACGAGAGCTTTGTACTGTGGCACTTTCAAATAGTCCTCCATTCCTTCGAGCTGAACACACGAGGTGAGAAAAGCGTATAACCAGCATAATAACTGGGAAAATCGAAGAAGAATACTACCTTGATGGCCGGCCTCTCGGACAACTTCGCGAAAAACAAGTTCATTGCGCTGGAGAGTATCTTCTCTGTGTCCGAAGACATTGAAGCTGCAATTTTCGATCTTTTTAACTGGCACCGAGTGAGATTTGTGGAAAAGGGACCCAAATTAATCGATATGGCGTTAAAGAACTTTGACACTCTGAAGTTTGAATATTCGCGCGTAATACAAATCTTGTGTGTGGTCTTCCTAAAAGATGTACACGGCTCACTGCGTGGCAGCCCTTTTAACCACAGCAAGAATAGCTACGCAGTGTTTCAACTCTTCTTTTTGTTCTTTTTATTTTTGGGCCTATTTCGAGCAAATCTTTTTGCGTTATTTATCGATTATCTTCCATGTTTTTCCTTTTTTTCTCTGATGAATTCATGAATTTCATGTTTCGTTTTGCAGACCCCATCGAGGATTTCTGCAGACATGTCTGACGCAGGAGGAGATGAGAGCAACGCCCCCGTGGCCGCTGCACCCGCCGCCCCTGCCGCCCCGGCCGTGATGGACGTGCAGACTGCCCTCAAGGCAGCTCTCCGTTCCGCTCACTTCGCCGATGGGCTTGCCAAGGGTCTCCACGAGGCTGCCAAGGCTCTCGACAAGTACGTTTTCTTCGTTTTTTTTTATTTTCACCAGCTTTTTCTTATAAATGAGCAATTCTAATTTATAATTTTTCTAATTTCTTAATTTCCAGGCGCGAGGCCCACTTTGCCGTTCTCGCCGAGAACTGCGAGGAGCCCATGTACGTCAAGCTCGTCGAGGCTCTCTGCAAGGAGCACCAGATCCCTCTCATGAAGCTTTCCGACAAGAAGCTTCTCGGAGAGTGGTGCGGACTGTGCAAGTACGACCAGGAAGGCAAGGCCCGCAAGGTCGTCGGCTGCTCCTGCGCTGTCGTCCGTGACTACGGAAACGACGAGCAGGCTAAGGCTGTCCTCCAGCACTACTTCGACACCAAAAAGTAAATGTGCTAATACCATCAACCTCGTGGCTCCGTTGCTCCCGTGAACGGTCAAATTGGGTCAATTCGTTGTTTGTTGTTGATAAACCTTGTTAAGCCTATCCATGCCCTTCCAAGCACAATGCGTTGATACGTGGCTCTCCTATCTACAGCAGCTATACACATACAAATGGCACTTCAAGAGGGGGGGGATTATGGGAGAGATGCACCACTATCTTCTGTTGGCCAACGTAGTTGTTCGTTATCGTCGACCACCTTTTCTACTTCTAGAGAATTTTTGATTGAGACGCTGAACTATCCTTACCTACGAGCCCAGTATTTTTCTCGTCAATTTGGGAGAATGGAGGGGTTACCCACTTTATCCAATTGTTCGGTCGTTGTTCTCCCCTGCCAACTTTAGTTATTCTACAGTATATGCACTAATTAGTGCGTATGGTACTAATTAGTACTAATGATCGATCTAACTTTAGACCCACTAACTTAGTGGGATCAGGATTAGCTGTTTTTCGTGTAAAAAATACTAAAGCTGCTTCCTGTGATGTTTAATATCGTTCGGGCTGAAGCTCAGACGTATTCCAAGGCTACTATCCTTGCAAAATAAGCACAATGTAATATAATTAGTAAAATTAGCACGAAAACGCATTCCTCCACTACTAGGGAATTGAAATGTCTGTCTGCTGGTATGTTTTTTTTCCTTCCGCGTGACGGACGTTTTTCCTTAATAATTATCTTCAAAGTTTATCAATCTTCTCAGATCCTTTTGCATATGATAGCCCATCACGAAACACATCGAAATTAATATTTGAAAAATCGATAATTTCATGGCCAAGTCGGTAGCGAGCTCGAATTCAAATCCGAGGGTCGCAGGTTCAATCCCCGCCGGTGTATAGTCTTTTCCCGCATTTTTTCCAAGTGTCAAATGTGGCCCAAACCCATTTTAAAGTAACGAGATTCATATTTGAGCATCTTTTGCCGAGTTTCAAAGTGAATTATCGATTGATTTCACTTGATTTCACGCGATTTCATGAAATTTTCGCACATTTCATTCCAAATCATTCCTCATGCCGGCAATCTCGCAGAAATGGAGTTAGAGCGAGAGTGTAAGGGAAATCGAGAGTGACTCTATCACTTTGGCACACTCTCTCGCCCCTGACCCCTTTCTGGAGACCGGAATAATGTATCCGGAAGCTTCCTAATAAATCGCTTCAAAATTGCTCTATCTTCTCTGATCCTTTTGCATACAACAACAGACCAAAATCCCTTAAAAATTTTGCAATATTTAAATGACCAAATCCATAGCCAAGTGGGTTACGCTCTTGACTTACGATCCGAGACCCCCAGGTTCGAACCCCGCCGCGGGCAAAACGTTTGCCGCATTTTTGGCAAGTGTCTGAAGCCGTTCTACCACGTACTTGAGAAACTTGAAACACGATTTCACCTGTTTTGCCGAGTTTTAACATGAAAAATCGAAATTTTTGAAAAGTTTCCAATTGATTCGCAGAGCGTGAGGAATCACAGGAAAAGTGTTTTGCGATGTCGGAAACGTATCTGAACGTGTTCTAACACGTTTTAAAATGAAAAATCGAAAATTTTGAAAAGTTTCCAATTGATTCGCTGAGCGTGGGGGAGCACAGGAAAAGTGTTTTGCGATTTCGGAAACGTGTTCGAACACGCCCGGGAAATCAACACACGGTATCCTGCGTTTCCGTTGAGAAAGGCTCTTGAGCCTGAGATCGATCGAAAAAGTTGCCACGAAGTGGCGTAGTGGCAACTTTTTTTTCGATCGCTCTCACCCTCACGCGCCTTTTGCAACGGAATAAACCAGTACTCTTTCTAGAGATTCACATTCCCCAAAATACTAAACTCCCCCTGGACGGTACTTGGATCCGGCTACCGAGTCCTCCCTGGACCGAAGCTCAAGGAAGCTACCGACTTCCCGTACCCGAAGAAGGCTACCGTGGTCCCCCTGAACCGTTCCTGAAGAAGGCTACCGAGGTCCCCCTGAACCGTACCTGTAGAAGGCTACCAAGATCCCCCTGGACCGAATCTTAAGTTGGTTATTTAGCTCCCCCAGGACCGTACCTGGAGCAGGATACCGCGCTCCCCCTGGACCGAACCTGGAGCCGGCTACCGTTTTCCCCCTGGACCGTACCTGCACCCAGAACTGTGCATAGAGCGTAGTGTATGCATAGAATGTAGTGTATTTAACCTCAACACATCCCGGCTAGTTTTCATCACCTCTAAGTTAGTTGGCCTAAAGTTATCCCTGATCCTTACTCAGTGTATGAAATTTCTAAACATTGCAACTTGCAAATATTTACAAATTTACGTATGCATTTCGATTTGTATAGAATTGGGACTGGCATTAGATAACATCTCCCTTCCTTCCTTCGGCTCTCCCTTTCTCGATTTCCCATTCTAATGAGTCGAAATGGTTAGGAGCGACGGTCTATCCGTTCCTGTCCATCTGGCAGGAAGCCACGTCTCCGTCTCCTTGCTAGCGGATAGAGGCGGCGAGAAGCTCGATCAGGAGGAGGACGTATCCATTCGAGCGATGCTTCTTCCGCGAACTGTGAAAGACCCGCCCCAAGACCAGATTCACCTTGTCGGATTCAACATCACTCATCTGTAAGTGTTGTAGAAATTTAAAAAAAAATTATTGAATTATGTAATCAGATCATCATGGCTTCAGTTCGTTCTACTCAGTTTGGCTATTTTCATGTTCTACGTCGGATACGGGTACATGCAGGTATTGTCTTATCGTATGAATACTTTTATCGTTTCCTCATTGAACAGTTGTTCAAAAAAAAAGTACACACTGCAGTGATTGAGGTCTTGTAATAACGATTTATATCAACGCTATCTCGTTTGCAGGAGCTGATGTTCCAGCTTCCGGGAATGAAGCCATTTGGCTGGTATCTAACGCTTCTCCAGTTTATCATCTACAGTACGTGCGGCTACCTGGAGGGAGCCATGTACCACGAATCTGAGAGAAAGTGAGTCTCTCGGTGCTTTGTCTCTTATTCCGTCGCCACGCGCGATTATCTCGACTTGCGATCGCTATCGCACTCGCATTGCGATTCTCCACCATTGACTCCCCGTAAAAAAGAGGCTGTACTAAGCTCGACACGAGTGAGAAACGAATAAAACAGCTGTGATTGGCGTAGGTAAAATAAGTTATCGTATTCGACGGCAAGCGGTTTTGCATAGAGCCAGGAACATTTTGGAAATTAAATTTTGTTGAATCTCCCCGAGAGAAAAAAGATCAATTTAGCTTGATAATCTTTGTATGATCTATGATCATTGGCAGGCTCCCTATGCGGATATACGTCATACTCGCCTTTTTCACCGTTGCGACGATGGGTCTCTCCAATGCCTCTATCGGGTTCCTCAATTATCCCACTCAGGTGACTCATTAGCAGATCACGCTTTAGGCGCAAGACATTTTTCTCTCATACGTTTTCGTCTCACGGACAATGTTTCTTATTGCGAAATCTATAGAGTGATAAGATGTTGCATTAAACTGGTTAGAACTACAATTTAAGTCACATAGAACGGGTGAATTGATTCGTCGTCCAGGTAATCTTCAAGTGCTGCAAGCTCATTCCCGTCCTCATCGGTGGAATGATCCTGCAGGGAAAGAGATACGGGCTGCTGGACGTGTCGGCTGCTGTGCTAATGAGCTTTGGTACGGTTGAATTTGCATCCATAATTCGAAATGCATTGATAGTTTAATGGGGGAGAGTAGGTAGGAGTGCATGGATAGTTCCATGCACTCGTACCTTTTTTTTTAAAAATGAGTAAAAAATTGGAAAAAAATTAAAAATATGTAAGAAAATACCAAAATCTTATTTTTTCCGAGTTTGAGTAGGAAAACACGAAACAATGCAATTTTTTTTTCAAAATTAGGGAAGAAAAAAACCAAAATATCGGTTGTCTACGTCGTATTTGACGCACTTTTCGACCTAGTATGGGTAAAATCACCCAACCTGATACCATTTTAACTACTCAGTGATCGCAGGGTAATATTACGGCAATTAGTATGGTAAGTTACCATAAGTACTCAAGTAAGTTACCTTGTATGTTGCAGTAATATTACTTTTTACTTACTTCGCATTTGTAACTAACTAGAAACTTACTTTGTTACTGCTCTCGAAAAAAGTAATATTATTTCAATATTGCTACAATGTTACTTTTTGCTTACTTCAAATTTGCCTTTTTAGCAAGCAAAAAGTAATTTAGTAGTAGGAACATTGCTAAATTGTTGTAAGAAAAAGGTAATTTACCGTGGTACTTCTGGTAACTTACTTTTCGGCAAGTTAATTGCAGTAATATTACCCGATACTTGCGGTAATATTACCCTACAATTTCTGAGTACTGAAATGTGTGCAGGTCTGATCATGTTCACACTGGCCGATTCGGCGGTGTCGCCAATGTTCGATCCGCGTGGCTACTTGATGATCTGCGGGGCGCTGCTGGCGGACGCAGTGATCGGAAATCTGCAGGAGAAGAACATGAAGAAGTACGGAGGATCCAGCAATGAAATGGTACCATTTTGGCTGATTCTGTGCTTATTAACGTTCTCGATTATACGTAAAATTTGATATTATTGTAAAAGTAGATGGGCTGTACCACGTATTCAGTAATCAGAGGAGTGTGTTCAGCCTCGGATGTATTTTACAGTTTGAAACGATATAAAAAAAACTGTATTTAATGAAGCCGAAGAGCAAACGACATGTTTTGAGGTGCTCTACTCGTACTCGATCGGTGCTATGTACATCTTTGTGCTCACGCTGATCTCCGGAGAGTTCTTCGAAGCCTTTGTCTTCTATGCGCAGGTACGGTTGGTGACACCAACTTGGTGTGGTAATTTGATAATTTGATTACCAGATACGTTTTCAGCAGGATTCACGTATGGGAGTACGGAAGAATTTCTTTACATGTCCCTGATATTCTGCGTAAAAACGCTCTGAAAATGAAAAAAAAATTATATATTTATATTTTAAAAAATCAGACATCATTTTCGGGTTTTCATCCTAAAACGGTAAAATCAGACAGCATTTGGGACTTTTAGGAACATACGTTTTGGTCAAATTATTTCTTGTCCGAAGCTTTTTAACGCATCATTATACTTCAAGAAATATTGCAATCGTAGGCGGTCGAAAATATAGTTAGCATTGTCTCAGGACGAATCTAACAATGAGTGTTTCAATTCTTTTCTCTCATTTCAGCATCCGTGGAAGACGTACGGCTACGGACTGGTGTTTGGCTTTCTGGGATATCTGGGAGTGAATGTGGTGCTGACGCTCGTGAAGGTGGCGGGCGCACTTATGGCAGTCACTGTGACCACATTCAGAAAGGTGAGTATTACAATTTTAAAATGATACGTTCATGAAATGGACTACTGATGGTGTACTCTCATTCTATACCTCGGCGTGTCTCTCGCTTTGCCATGCTCTCTCGCAGCCGTATCCGTTGTTTAGGAGCGGAATGTTTTATTATTTTGGACGAGTCTTTGTGAATTTATCGTAGATTGCCGTGGTATTGAGAGTGTTATGCTGAGCAAAAATCATGGGTGCACTTGCACCAGGCGCAATAATCTTAGGGGGTGCAAAGAAAACATTTGAATTCCAGCAATTATCGATGTCTTTTGCTTATAACTCGGCTCCCATTGAAGCCAAGAGTTCAAACCTTCGGATTAAAATAATCTTACACGTTTAGAACTTGTAAACGAAATTTTGTGCCGCTATGTTCACCGGGAGCCGAGATATAACCAAAATAGATAATTGCGGTAATTCAATGTTCAACTTTGCACCCCAATTTTTTTGCGCCTTGCACCCCATGAAATTCGCGCAGCATTACTGTATCCATTATCGGGCTCAATTGTGATGCTCATGCTGTTGTACTTAATTGATTGACAGTCGAAAACGTTTGACTCTCATACAATGTGGGAGTGGCTTGAAATCCAATCAATGATGCCTCCCATCAGGCACTCACCATCACTCTCTCGTTCATCATGTTCTCGAAACCCTTCACGTTGGACTATCTGTGGGCTGGAATGGTGAGTGATCTCTCTGAATCGGGCTCTCCGATTGCGGAATAGCTTTAATTATGGTTTGTTATAATTTTAAGTTATTGCGAAAAATGCATTACTGATCCATTTCATCCAGGTCATCCTCTTCGCCATTTATCTCAATCTGTACAGTAAGAACAAGAAGAAGTGGGATCCTTACATCGTCGCAATTTGGCGGAGGTTCGTTTCTAGATGGCTATAGACATTCTAAGGTCAGTGTTATTCGATCGCTGGAGTGATTACTGTATCTTACGCCCAGCTAGTAATCAATAAATTTTCAGGCTGACAGGAAAACGGAAGTCGGAGATTCTAATGCTCTAAGAGTGTCACTATAGTTGTTTGTTTTTGCAATTGGATAGATTTATGGAATACCAAAGACTAAATTATTAGCTATTTATTGTACAAATAGATTGCATTTGCAATACACCTACTAATGCAATAACTATAATGCAAATTATTGCCGAGTATGTCATAGAGATTGTCGATACTTTCATTTGCAACTGTGATAAGAAAGTGCGAATCTTTCAAATCAACTTGTATTTCAATTGTTTGGGATAAACGGGTTTTATTAGCAATGAAGTAATTTATCACACGAATTTACAGCAATCCAAGTGCCGAGTAGAAATAAATGCCGGCATGAGGGGAACACGATGAGAAATTCAATCGAGAAAGTGATTGGAATTAGTGGGGTCAATTGCGAGTAACAGACGAAAACCGATTTGGGAGAGTCCACCTGTTTTGATACCAAAGTCGGAGATTGTATGAGCTAAAACAAGAATAGGATGTGGGATAATGATGAAAACGGTGGATAGCACAATCAATAAACATAAATAATTGGATGGTACCGTAATCTCAAGACTTGACGTAAGTGATGGCTTTGACGACGTCCCAGTTGTTGCACGATAGCACGGAGATGGCTTCGGTCTGAAAATGTATATACTCTTTTCTCTCCAATACAGTATGAAACCCGACATCGGATATGCACACAGTGCAGACTGCGTATTACTGTTCACATATTCAGTTCGTGTAGTGGTTTTTTGAGACTGATGACCAAAAGGTTGCTGAAAAGTCTAGCCAGACAAGACTTTGGAAACACGAAACCGGCACTAGGTCGGATGAGAACCAAAATATTTTTTGGAAAAAAATTGTTATCTTATAATAATTGAATATGATTACAATATCGATTGCTAATACAAGAGTACTACAAGTTGAATAAGTTAAAACTATAGTAGGTATGACTGTTTCGCTCCCTTAGCGTCAGACAGTCATACCCCTCCTGGGGGGGAGCTCGTCTGTGAAGGCCCCAGGAGTGGTTAGGTCAACTGAACTTTTCAAACAACAAATTTATATGAAAAATTAGAATCTGATTGCCGAAAAAAGGACTAGAAATCAAATCAAGGGGAAGGGAGAGGAACGGCAGATGTTTTTGATTGAAATAAAGATTTGAAATAACAATTTTAAAAAAATTAGTTCTCATCCAGTATTCAGTATCCATTCAGTAGGTTCTCATCGATGAGGTGCACCAGACCTAGCGCCCACGAAACCCAATCTACATTTAGAATTTTTGGAACATCAATTCAGAAAACCGGAGGGCGGAGACTGTAATTCGATTTTTCCTGATCGTTATCTCATAAACCAAGTCGCACTTCGATGTAAAATGCAGACATGATTTTTCCCGATGTTTGAGATTCAGATATAACTGGAATTACAGAATAATTCTCGGGATACCTCATTGTGAATCTCGAGAGTGACGTTGTTGATGCGTGCCACCATGTCCTTGTCCTTCTCTCCCGGCCCTCCCGCAAAGTGCTGCGTCCAGAATCGAGCCGTACGCTGAAAAGAGTTCATTCACATCGGGAATCTGTATGCATGCGCAGTCTTGCAAAAAAAATCAATTATCGTTAATACGGTAACTTGAATGATGACTGTATGATAATTACGTATAAATAGAATTGTGTTTGTCTGGTATACGGTAATATGACCCACATCGAACTCGGGTCGCTCACTCATGTACTGCTTGGCGACGACCGCATCCTGCAACGATCATTGCAGCATACTGTAGGAGAGCCGGAAATCAGTACCTGAGGGTCGGAGGGTTCCGGAGACGAGAGAAGGGTCTGAATGGAGAGGAGCACTGTACGCAGCGAGAACGATGCCGACCTGCACACACAAAATTGATATTTAGACTCTCTCCCATCGATGGGACGGTGCTAGAGAAACAAAATAGAAAGGTCATTACTAAAAAAAGGAGCTCAAATTCCTTCGGTAGGATGAAACCCTACAGCACTGATCAACTTTCAAGCGCTACTTCGAACGTATTTTCTCAAAACAAGGAGGTCAGTATTTTGGGAAAAAAATTGAGATTCACTTCTGGAGGAAAAAAATAATATGCAAAGCAACGGACCATTTATCCTTGAGAATGTCCAGACAGATGGTTCCTGTCTGAGAGGATACGTTCGGATGCCACACTTTCGTGACGAATTTGGCCTGCGATGAGAAAATATTAGACGAAGATGAAAGTCGATATGGAAACGTTGCATCTCAAACTGCTCCAAGTCCGACTGGAGAAGGTCCTTTTGATCCATTGCATATTGCTGCAGGGCACTTTTTCTCTTTACCGTACCAAGCAATCTATCTGTGAGTGAGTGAGAGGTGACCGCTAGATTCACACAGTAAGATGATGAATGAGGCTCCCATCTCGGGTTACTTGGTCCGGTAAAGTGAAGTGCCTGCTGCAGCATGAAAAATGAATGACCAAAGAAATGCTGACCGAGAGCGCCTTGAAGGGGTAGTCGTTGGGGAAGACAATGTCCAGAATGAATCGGCCGTTCTCGTAGGGAGTGTCGGGCGGACCACGGATCTCAGCCTGAAAGGTAAGATACTGCCAAAGCATATTTGGACAACGAGTGTTCAAAGGCCGTTAAAAATGTTGCCACGGGAATGAAATGCAGTTACAACGGCATAACGCCTTGGGCATCAACAATTTTCTTAGAAATACCGTAGTAAGCAATGTGAATTCACGTGTTAGGATCGTGACCATCGTCTGTTCATTTCTCTTGTGGTGGGGAAGCGGTATTTTTGAGCCCGGGTCACTGATTAAGCTATCCTCATCCTTCCAAAGCGCATTTCACAAGACACAATACACAGGATAGGAGTGGTAAAAATCGGATTCAAAAATACATGTTCGGATAATTTTTCGCCCCCTCCCCCTGTGTCAATGTATGTATCTGAGATAGGCAAGGCCCGCAAGGTCGTCGGCTGCTCCTGCGCTGTCGTCCGTGACTACGGAAACGACGAGCAGGCTAAGGCTGTCCTCCAGCACTACTTCGACACCAAAAAGTAAATGTGCTAATACCATCAACCTCGTGGCTCCGTTGCTCCCGTGAACGGTCAAATTGGGTCAATTCGTTGTTTGTTGTTGATAAACCTTGTTAAGCCTATCCATGCCCTTCCAAGCACAATGCGTTGATACGTGGCTCTCCTATCTACAGCAGCTATACACATACAAATGGCACTTCAAGAGGGGGGGGGGATTATGGGAGAGATGCACCACTATCTTCTGTTGGCCAACGTAGTTGTTCGTTATCGTCGACCACCTTTTCTACTTCTAGAGAATTTTTGATTGAGACGCTAAACTATTCTCTACTAGTCTGAAGTATTCCCCACGACAACCGCCATCTAACAGAGAGTGAGAACAACTCGTGCCATTGAAGGGGCTATCTCTCTCGTAAATAGGTGATAGCACTCAGATCGATCATGAGTTGAATTTCGAAAGCAGAGCAAACATGTCACAACATACCTTCAGATGGCTGAAGGCGGCGTCGTCCAGAACCTCGATGGTGATGCCCAGGTCGGAGAACGCGCCATCGGTGACTACCTGGAAGAGAAATCAATGAGAACTCCGAGAAAGAAATTCGAAAACAAATTAAATTATTCAAATTCGACGAAAACCAGATTAACCGATCGAAAGCTGACCTCTCTGCATTCCCGCTGGATACGCCGTACGGAAAGGTTGGACATGGCTGTAAAGCAAGAGCAATGAAAAAGAAAAACGGGACGAAACAAGAAAAATGCGGTGATATTTCACTGTTATTAAAAAAACAAGGTCGTAATAAAATTCAAATGTTACCGCCCAAATAGCGAGCAATATTTTTCGGAACGGAAAAATGCAGGACCAGAACCATCATTTGTCATGCGCGGTATTTTAAATATATTCTTACAGGTTACTGTATTTTACAATTTTCTTCATTTTACAATTTAGTTTTTTTCTTTTTGCTTTGATGTTTTCGTCATCAGTTTTGACCAGAGCTGAGTACATTGAGCAATGAAATCAATATTTTGGATCATAAAAACGAACGTTGTAGTGTGCACAAATTGAGTGTAGGCATCTTCATGCGCGAAAATCGGGGGTCGGCCCTTGATCTCTGGGGCGGCGCGTCGTAAAGAATTCGCATGCATAAGGCGTCAACGACACGATAACAAGCATGCTGACACGAGGTTATCAGCCTATCAGTTGCGACCTCCGCAACACTTCATTCACAGTAGATCAGACGTCGTAGTGATCTACCATGCTTCGCCTTTTACTCGTGGCTCTGCTAGCTCTAGCGGCCATCACACACGCAGAGGAACCCACGCCTGTGGTCATCTGGCACGGAATGGGTACGGTAGTAGTAGAATTCTGAACTACCGTAACCTGGGTCGTCTATTAAGGAGATACTTGCTGTCAGTCCGGATCGATGAGTGGTCTGGTCAAGCACGTTAGTGACATGATCCCCGGAGTGTACATCTATTCCATCGCACTGGATCCGGATCCCGAAACAGTACTCAATTACCGTAATCTGCAGCAATCACATCGTGTTGTTCAGGATCGTCACATGACCTACGTCGCCAACATGAATGAGCAAGTGCAGAGAGTCTGTAACTGGATCGCTGCAGATCCCAAGCTGCAGCGTGGTTACAATGCAATGGGCGCATCACAAGGCAGTCAATTCCTGTGAGTACCTACCGTAATCATATTCTAACGCATGACACTGTAATCCCCTTTTTCGCATTTTGGAATTAAATTACCGTAATCGGCCTCATTGCATTTCCGATTCAGACGAGCCGTGGCTCAGAGATGTCCATTTCCTAGAATGAGAACACTCATGACCTTCGGAGGCCAGCATCAGGGAGTCTACGGTATGTATAAGTATTTCTAAATGAAATCTAGCTCTCACATTTCTCAAATAGGATGGCCGGGATGCTATGGGGACACAACTGTATGTGACGACCTGCGCTATGTATTCGACGGAATGGCGTACGTACCGTACCTTCAGGAAACGTACGTTTCAAACTATTCGTATACTGTAGTTTTGCGATTATTTCAGCATTGTCCAAGCGCAGTACTACCACGACCCTGATGACGAGGAACTCTACCGAAATGGAAGCACGTTCATTGCTGAAATTAACAATGAAGTGGTAAAAAAATGAACACCCTGATAGATAAGTTGAACACTGATAATTTTGCAGGTAATCAAGCCCGAATACAAGACCAATCTGTTGAAGCTGCAAAATCTAGTGCTAATTGTTTTCGACCAAGACACAACTGTCATACCAAGAGAATCATCGGTACAGTGCTCAAGGCTACGATAAAAAAGAGCTTATGAATTTCAGTGGTTTGGATTCTACAAGGAGAAGGACATCGACACCATCATACCCTACAACGAGTCGAGATTATACATAGAGGATCGAATAGGACTCCGGACCCTGGATGAGACAGGCCGTCTTCACTTCTTCACAATGAAAGGAGGACATATGGCCTACGATTGGAACTTGTTGAAGCAGCTTATCAACATGTACTTCAAATAAAGTGTGGTCTGAGCGATCAATACAATCAGTAGAACAGTTTACTTAGGGCTCAAGCAGGTTCGGGGTGAATAAAATTAGTAGACGTACTCGTTTCAATCAAGTTGACAAAACCGAAATTCAAAAGTTGAGATAACGTCACGTTTCCTTTCAAATCGAATTATTCCAAACTTTTACAATTAACATATCAGTGAAAAGGGCTACGAATGATTCAAGGAGGGAAGTCTAGGAGGTGGCTACAGTACAAACAATGAGGGCGACAATTCGTGAAGGAGATGCGTGTAAAAGGGAACAAACAGAACTGGAACAAACAAGTGAAAGGCAAATGTGCCGTCACATTTTAGAGATCTTCGTCGTCGTCGGGGAGAGCCACAGAAGCAGCCTCCTGTAGTTCCCTCTCGTACTGATCCTTCATCTCGGGGTCCATGTGCACCTGAAATGAAAATGTTAAAGAAATGTCAAAATGACTCAGAATATAAAACTATAGAAACAAACAAACCTCGGGAGGAGCCAGAGCAGGCATGGCCACAAATTCGAGGTTGGGGTCGCCGAGAAGCTTGCGAGCCAGCCAAAGGAAGGGCTTCTCGAAGTTGTAGTTAGATTTGGCAGAAATATCATAGTACTGAAGGTTCTTCTTGCGATGGAAGGTGATGGTCTTGGCCTTGACCTTTCGATCCTTGACGTCAACCTGAATGGAAGTACTTTAGAAAGTTAACGCTGCATTAAAGGCAAACAGTTGTATCATATTTTAAACTATTCGATTGAGATATACTTAGCAATGTTCGTGTTGTCCAGGAATGAGAGAAAAAAACATTTCCAGAATGTCTCACCTTATTTCCGGTAAGAACGACGGGGATGTTCTCGCAGACACGGACAAGATCTCTGTGCCAGTTGGGAACGTTCTTGTAGGTAACGCGAGCAGTCACATCGAACATGATGATGGCGCATTGTCCTGAAGAGCGCAATCGATTACTTCACAATAGACGAAAGCAAAAAAAATATTGCGAAAGTAGCTTGCTCACCCTGGATGTAGTATCCGTCACGGAGCCCTCCGAACTTCTCCTGACCAGCAGTATCCCAAACATTGAAGCGGATTTGTCCTCTGTTAGTGTGGAAGAGGAGAGGATGCACCTCAACTCCGAGAGTTGCTGCAAATCATGAAATTAGAAGATTTCGAAAAATTTCGAAACTATCGTGTAATGCTATCTTTAAAATTAACAGATGATTGCCACAGCCAAACAAATTGGAGGAATAGACATAGTCTTACTCACCGACATACTTCTTCTCAAACTCTCCAGTGAGATGGCGCTTGACGAAGGTAGTCTTTCCCGTACCTCCGTCACCGACGAGAACGAGCTTGAAAGTGGGGATTCCGTCTCCGGTAGCCATCTAAACAGTCCACATTACCAATATGTATATATACTAACAAAGTATACCACAAAAAAACAGATAACGAAATGAAAAACGAGAAGAAAACGAGAAACCGTCACCCAGGTTCAAACCCACTTCGCATCACGAAAGCCCGCGAAAACGGGGTGAGAGGAGAGGGATTTCGTGGCTACCCCGATTTCACAACCCTCCCTGTGCATTTGGGGTTGCCACACAGTTGTGAACGCTTTTTGGCACGCTGCCAAATTTCAGTGTGTGATTCTTCTGCACTTTTTTCAATGATTATTCGTTTATTATCGATTTTCTCGGACGCTATTGTCTTCATGTTTTCAACATTTCATATCACCTGACATGTGCTAACATTTACTTTACTAATTAAGGTCTACTCAAGTTGGGACTCTTCCAGTAATCATGGGAAAGAAGGATCGCAAAGTCAAAACTGAGGACGTCGGAGTAAGTTTTCTCCCCTCTTTCAAAGACATTGGAATATCGAAATGTTTCATTTATTTGGCAATCATTGAGAATTTGTTTGCCCGTCTGCCCTCTTTCAACTATGTCATTTCAGGAGGCTCAGGCCAGCGGTGACTTCAAGATCAAGCCATCTAGCGAAGTTCCTCAACTGGATACGTCGCAATGGCCTCTTCTGTTGAAGGTGCGACGATGCAACACTATATATGTTTACAAATGCAGCCTCCAATCATTGAACGAAGTTTAGTCCGTCGCTGAGATTCTCATTTGTCTGACTAGTGGAAATGTGAAAAAAAATTTACAATTATTCTATTATTTTTTTTTGTAATTTCTATTATTCCAGAACTTCGACAAGCTCAATGTTCGCAGCAATCATTACACTCCTCACTCGGAGGGATGCTCTCCTCTCAAGAGAGACATCAAGAACTACATTTCCTCCGGTTTCTTCAACTTGGACAAGCCTGCAAATCCCTCTTCGCACGAGGTGGTTGCCTGGATCAAGAAGATCCTTCGCTGCGAGAAGACCGGCCACAGTGGAACTCTCGACCCTAAGGTACCGTTGAAAATTTGTATATTTGTTGGTGCGGCGGTCCTCCATTTAGTAAATTATTTAATTTTTCTCAATTTTATTCTCCGAAGAATACTATAAGAAACTTTGGACCAATTAGTTCCTGTGGATATGTCGCGCGAGAATTTAAAAAAAAAATTACTCACAAATATTTTTTCCAGGTGTCTGGATGTCTTATTGTGTGCATCGATCGTACCACTCGCCTTGCCAAGTCGCAGCAAGGAGCAGGAAAGGAATACGTTTGCATCTTCAAGCTGCACAACCCCGTTGAAAGCGAGAAGAAGGTCAAGCAGGCACTCGAGAAGGTGTGTACTAATATTCTCTAAAATTTAAATCCATCTGTATTCTGATCATCATACACAGTATATATTTATGGGTTGTTGTTTCTAAATGTTTTCTTTCAGTTGACCGGAGCGCTTTTCCAACGCCCTCCTCTCATCTCTGCCGTCAAGCGTCAGCTGCGTATCCGTACTATCTACGAGAACAAGCTCATCGAATACGACGAGGAGCAGCAGCAGGGTATCTTCTGGGTGAAGTGCGAGTCTGGAACCTACGTGCGTACCATCTGTGTCCATCTCGGTCTTCTCCTCGGAGTTGGAGGACAGATGCAGGAGCTGAGAAGAAACAGATCGGGAATCACCGATGAGCACGATCAACTCGTCACCATGCACGATATCATCGATGCTCAATATCTTCTCGATCATCACAAGGTAATAACCTCGCTTTCTGTTTGAAAAAAAAATAGTTTGCTCTTGATTTTTTTAAAAACAAATTTTTTTCTACAGGACGAGTCTTACATGCGCCGCATCGTCAGACCTCTTGAGGCTCTTCTCACTGAGCACAAGAGAATCGTCGTCAAGGACAGCGCTGTGAGTGTTTTAGATTATGTAGAGCTATACATTTCAGAAATTTTTGTGAATTTCATGATGAATGAATGTTAAAGAGAACGATGTAAATTTTAAAAGAACATTTTTGACTAATTCCTTCCAGGTGAACGCTATCTGCTACGGAGCCAAGGTTCTGCTCCCTGGAGTTCTCCGTTACGAGGACGGAATCGAAATCGGTCAAGAGATCGTTATCGTTACTACCAAGGGAGAGGCTGTTTGCCTGGCTATTGCCCAGATGACCACCTCGACCATGGCGACCACCGACCATGGAGTCGTAGCCAAGATCAAGAGAGTCATCATGGAGAGAGACACGTACGCCAGAAAGTGGGGACTCGGACCCGTGGCAATGAAGAAGAAGGAAATGGTCAAGGACGGACTTCTAGACAAGTATGGAAAGTCGAACGAGAAGACTCCTTCCGAGTGGAAGAAGGTGAGGCAGTTTTGCGGATGTCATCGTGTTATCGTGTATGATGTTATCGTGTTTCATTGCAACTTTTATCGAGTTGAGTAAAATAACACTCAGTGAAAGGGAGAAAGGGGGAAAGACAAGAGTTAAAAAAGAACATTTTATTTTCAGGACGTGCCTTCTTTCTCGAACGGAAAGAAGAAGGAGGAGCCGATGGAGGAAGACGACGAAGAGGAAGAGCAAGCTCCCAAGAAGAAGGTAAAACAAGAAGTGAAGGAGGACTCGGATGAGGAAGAGGAGAAGCCCAAGAAAGACAAGAAGAAGAAAAAGAAGCAAGAAAGTAGCTCAGATAGCGATTCCGAGTAAGGTTTCTTTATTTCCACGTTTGTAAGAGTTTCTCACCGACTAGACTATATAATTCTCAGAAAACTATCGTTTGTTACGCTGTTCCCATTCTAATCAGTTGTTACACTGTTCGTACACCCGACTCATCCCGCATTACTATTTCCCCAAGGCCTCAAGGTCCTCCTTCCCGTTCGTTGTTGAACTGTTCTGTTTTCGTTGTTGGTTGATGCGCACTTTTGTCGATAAATAAAATTGTAAATCTCACTTTATTCACACTATGCACTTTGTTGTCGTTGCTCTCACGATGTGACATACTTACGAATTGCATTAGTTTCATACTTTACTTTTGGTTAGGTGGGTGTTAACGGCGATACTCGCAGTAGTGAATAGTCAATGTATGGCATCAATAGCACAGGCACGGGTTGACGGGGAAAGTGGGCGGGCTCAGAAACCGTAGGTGTTCTGCATATTAGCGTCAGCTAGGTGCTCTTCTAGCATCCGAATTCGTCTCTCGTGCTGCCTTAGGACGGCCTTCATTCGTTGCAGATCACCGACCTGCAATTATTTTTTATATCATTTTTTTCAAGATTTTTAACAGATTTGTTTGACTTATTTTTATAGGTTGTTAGTTTTACACTATTGGTTCACTGATAAGTCTAAAAATTTAGTTCAGCAAGAAAGATTTTCTCATTCTGAATGCCGCATTGGCGCGCCAATTAATTGCAATTGGCCTATTATGATAAATCGGTCGACAGAGTGATCTACAGTGGTAGATCACTGCAGCTTCTCTATCGTCATTAATTGCGGGTAATGGGGGTCATGTACTAAAGATTGTGCTAGAGAGGGATAGTGTGCATACCTGAGAGCTGATCCAGTGGACTGTCATAACTGGCGCGGGGACCCGTAGATTTTTTAAAATATTTTCCTCAGAAAACAACGGAATAATGGGGCCACCCGTACATTTTCACATTGAATTTTCCCTGCCATCCCTCATAAATAGCGGGGACGCGTAGAAATATTTTCCAAAATTGAGCCGGGGACCCGTATATTTCGAGGTAAGTGTATGTCAACTGGCCATCTCGCACAGGTATGATAGTGTGTAGGAATGATCCCTGAGGCTAGGTGAAAGTCCCCTAAGTGAGGGGGGCTTGGTCAGCGTCCGGATATAATGTGTGTTAGATTGCACGTGTATGCATTGTCAAGAATACTTTGGACACTAGGTCAATTTGTTTAGGCGATACTGTTGTCGGGGCCGATGGGGTTACTGTAACCGCGGTATCACCAACTGACCAGTTCCTCCATGCTGGTCGGTCCTCCCTCCATCGATGAGGAGACACTCATGCGGGGAGACATCGAAGGAGTGGGGCCGGAGCTCGACGGAGCAAGCGAATCACGATCCTCGTCGGTTACGATACGAGACTGAAAAGGATACGGTAGGCTATTGGGTACTGTAATCCGGCAACGTTCTGAGTCACCGTAGAGGGAAAGAGTGTGGTAGTAGATCGTACGTTTCAATGAGTAATTTTCAATCCATCGTACGGTTGAGTACATTAGGGATTGTTGAAATGTTCATGCCACTATCGATTTTCGAGATACAGAGTATACGGTATTGCATCGATCAGTACCTGGTCTCGTCTGATTCTCTCCAACTCGGCTGCGGCTCGCTTCTGGCCAGCGCTCATGGGCCCATCGGCACCGTCGCGGTCGCCGCGAGACCGCAGATTTACCTGAGCGTGGAGTACGGTAGCGGGCGAATATCGATTTACTCTTTGAGCAAAACGTGCAGTACGTTACTTGACTGGATCAATATAGAATGGGTACAGTACTATGTTTTATAGATCGATGGTACGGTATGGTACTGTAGTACCTGGTTTCGCACGAGCATGGGGTTGGCTCGTTCGGGTGAGGGCTCGCGGACAGCGGGGCGAGAAGAGGAGGAGGAGGAAGAGGCGGATGGAGGACGCTGAGGGTTGACAACGATACCCATGTCGTCGTCAACGTTCTGCAAGATTTACAGGGGTCTCGCAACGATAGAGATGAGTACGGTATCGAATTTATCGATTATTTATCGGGACTTTTTGCCAAGTAGTTCTTGGTTAATTATTATTTAGTACGGCATTTTTATCCAGGATTGCATTTTCAGTGTGGGCGTCGCCCCTTATCTCTAGAGTGCCGTGAAATATAGTGTGTACGGTGATGGCATGCTTCGGGACTTCTGATTAGGAACCCGACAAAAAATTCCAAGCATTGGGCACATCTTATATCATTTGGACAGTTTTAATGTCGAGTTCCGAAAAGACAGTTCCAAACGTACCATCACCGTGTGTGCAGAATGGTCGTTCTTACAGAAAAATCAAGAGTGACAATCAGAAAGAAAGGATCTCTATTATTTCCTTTGGCCCATCTGCACCCCCTCTCTGCTTCATCTCTGTTTGAGATTTGGAATGGAAATCGTGTGAACTCACGACGGGTCGTCGGGGCGACGCCTGTTGCTGCTGCGCTGCAGGTCGTGGGGAGGGCTGCTGTTGCTGCGAGGGTCGGGGAGACGATTGAGCAGCCGGCGCCTGCTCCTTGTAGGAGGTCGGGGCGGGAGCCGACTCGCTGCAAGATTATGGTAGGGTACTCAGGCATAGGGGTGGTCGAGACCGCCTTGCGTGTAGAAGACCTAGCACCTTTACCTTTTACCTTTTACCTTTTACTGTAGGAGTGCGATATTCATTACGGGTACTGTATGAGTATGACATTATGACGGGTACTATAGGAGTACGGTATTGATAACGGGTAGGATACTGTAGGGGCATGGTTTTGTCAAGAGTGAATAAAGGAGACTCACGCCTGAGGGGCCAGCTGCGAGAGGATGTTGGCCTTCTTGACGGCTTGGATCTGAAAGAGATCAAAGATCAGATTGGAGTTTGAAAAAAATGGTATCATGTATTGATACCAAATGCGATTAGGAGGGCAATGTGGACCTTGAGAACTACTGTAGGAGTACGATATGCCATAAATACATTATTATTTTGTATTCTGTCTTACATCTGTAGTACTGTAGGGTGCTACGCCGGATGAGAACTTTAGGAGGCGAGAAACAACTGTCAAATACGGTATTGCTAAGTAGTTCTCATCCGAACTAGTGCCGGGCTGTGGTAGTATCGATCCGTCGTACCTTTGGTTTGCTGGCTGCAGCAGCTGCCTCAGGGTTGACGGGCATGAGATTGGGCGGGGCATTGCCTCCATCGGCGAACTGCTCGGCGGAGAGGGCGGGAACGAGAGAACGAGTGTCAGGGTAGAGATCAGCCTGAGGGTGGAATTATGTGATGTGTGTACCATTTTATATTTTTTAGACTGTGTAAGCAAACATTGTGCAGCTTGATTGAAACAAAAAAATAGTTGTATACGATTGGTTACTTTCAATTATGCGATGCATTCTAGCGTAGAATATTAGCAATCTGTGTAACTCCGAACTGACTGGTCGGAACGACGCCTAATTTTTTGTCAATGGGAATTTCCATTAGGGCTACGTAGCAAGTACAACTTTAATGCGATGCACTGGTCATCGAAATTCCTTGTTTTAATCCGTAACCCTAAATCTTATGATGGGAGAGGAACATGCACCTGCCACAGATCGGACTTGCGGGGCACGAAGAACTGGAGGATGTCGACGACGCCCTTGGTAGTCAGTTTGTAGATACTGAAGGAGATTTATAGAATTTATAGTCTCCAGAAAGGGGTCGGGTGCAGATCTCTCACATTCTGTCGCCACTGGTCTCTTTCTAAAGGGATAACCACATGATTCAAAACCCACTGACATGGGTCAGAACGAGAGAATCAGCAAACGTGAAAGAGTTTCTCGATGTTACACGCTCTCTCGCCCCAAGGCTCTTTTTGTAGGGTTTGCCGGCCTGTGCAATGATAACTGGGCTATGCAATGATATGTATCGATATTTGCCTTGTCGATATCTCACCGATTGACTTCGTTCTCCATTGACGAAACTCCGCGCTTGCACATGTAGCCGATGGCACGCTGCGGCTCGCTGGTAGTGTACCTGAGAGGAGTACGGTAGAGGGAATGGAGAGTACGGTAAATCAATCGATAATCTATAAGTGCAGCAACCAAGACGATTCTGTGCATTACATAAATATGTTCGCACAGTAGTTGTCTATGCCATTAGTGCCAATCGATTGACAGCTTGCAGACAATGAAATCAGTGAATTTGGAGGTTGCGAGAAGAAAAAATCAATAAATAGCTCACGTATTGATGTAGTGCATGAAGGGCGGGTCGTCGTTGACCTCGTAGTAGCGAATGGCGCAGTCACCCTGAGAGAGAGAGAGGTACGGTGCTATTTTTAATGCAATAGTACGTTACCAGAAGTAAAAGATGATAGTAGATTGCTAATTGGAATATACTGTTCAACGGATATTGTACCTTTCCGACAAGGTACAGTAGACCGGTGTCCTCATCGTAGAGGGGGAAGAGAACTCCATTAGAGGTGTCCAATTCCTCCTGCATCACCGGGTTGTCGAGGTCATCCTGAATGAGGAGAATTGCAGAATTGCAGCCTTTTTGTTGCTAGATCTATGTATTAGCTGAATCACAACCAGTACGAATCTGATGGGCAACTATGCGAGCAGGTGTTATTTCTACAGTAAAAGTGGCCTTGTCATGAGAACATAACTGTACGATTTTGAAGTATTGGCACTACTGCTGTGTTTGGGACCACCGAACCTCGATTGGGGGGCGCAGAATCGAGTAGTAGACCAAAAATGAGAAGGATTTCAGGTCTACACACTCATTCTTTGAGTCTGGTCCCAGACAATGCAGTAGTGCCGAAGTATTCCTTACTTCACAGTGTACATGATCTTCTGACCTTCATCGAAGATTTCAATTTGACTTACGGGATTTCTGAGTGAGTAGAGTCGCTCTGATCTCTTGGTGAATCCAGTGGAGACGATGCGACCGTAGCGATCGAAGATGGCACGTTGAGGCTTCACTCCCTCGGGACCCATTCCCTGAGAATCAAGGACTTACTGTAGTCTCCAAATTATCGATTGACTATGGGACCCAAGGACCCAAATTGGGTCATTTGTTTTCCTATAGTCATTTTAGCATAAAAAAGAATGAAAATTTCGACAGTTCAGAATTCTGTGGTAGATATAAGCTACTGTAACTACAGTAGAGACGCTAATATTTAGTAATATACAATACCCCAACCGTACCTGCTGCAGGACCTCTCCTGTGTGAGAGTCGAGGATGCGAATGCGCTTGTCCTTGCAAGTTGTGACGAAGCGGGAGCCGTCGTAGTTGAAGGCGACTGACCAGATCTGAGCATGAGTTATTGAAGATCTGAGCATGAGTTATTGAACGGTTGACTTGGGCGGGATACGGTATGTTTTATCAAGATGTACGTCACGTAGGGATTGATTGATCGATTAGTTCTTTGGGAGGAATACGGTAACTTCCCTTACCATATCGGGATGCCCGTCGATCTCGAGAATGACCTCGCCCGTGCCCACATTCCAGATGAGAATTTTGTTCTCGCCACCTGAAATTTTGTGGGTTTAAAACTAGATAGGGTGTTCGTCGTGATATACCAATCATATTTTGTTGGACTATTGTGATTTTAATTTTTATTAATGAAATGCTGACCTGCGGTGAGGAGAACATTGGCGGCAGTTGGATGCCATGCGAGTGTATTCACTCTCTTCTGATGACCGCATAGTTCGACCACTGGCTCGGTGATGTTCTTGCGCAGGCCGCCCTCGGGAATGAGCCACACCTTAAGTGGAGAGGTTGAAACGAGAATCCTACTGGAACCTGAATGGAAGGGGCGACTGCCGAATGAACGAATTTCTGCTTGCAGTTTTAGAATAGGCTAAATGCAATCCTATTTTAGTTTTTTCTTCGATGGCCGTTGTGTTTGAACTTTGGGAAAGAGTGTGTAGGAAAGTAGAAGAAGATTGTGAAATTTCACGGACGTTTTATGAGCTGTCAGAAGATGCAAGGATGAGGCAGTTGTCCTACCTTTGCAGTGGTGTCTTCTGAGCATGAGGCGATAACGTTGTCGTTGAAGGGAGACCACGCGACCTCGAGACAGGGAGCCTGTAATTAGAGTATTACTGTAGTTATTCGAATTACTGTGCTTTCATCGGTTGTTTTAATGATGAATTATTCTAATTTCCTTTGGCTGAAGATGAATGGCCTGGCTTTCTTAAATTTTCATATTAAAAAAAAAACTTGGATTCGCTTCCCAATTCTCCCTGATTCACCTTATGAGCGTCCACGAAGGGGTAGTCTTTGTCGATACGGCCGATCTGAGATATCGATTTATTATTATTTTTGACACATCAGGTCATGAGTACTGTATATTTGTCAGTTGGCACTTTCAGTTACGTATTGGCTCTACTTTGTCTCTTTGGTTTCGTCAATAACTAGGGAGGACGTGTTTTGAGTAGGAGAAGATAGAGAAGAGGGGGAGGAGAGAGATGAGATAGAGAAGAGAGAAGCCAGCTGTTATGTGTCTATTCTAGTTGAAAAAAGAAGAAGAAGACCTGTTCGGTCGGGACTTTGGAGGGATCAATTATCGATTTGTTATCAGATAGTTCTTGATGTTTGTTCCAAAAAAGGAAAGGGGTTGCATTTTTAATGCAGCCACCGAATATACCCAAATTTGTTTGATAAAAAATTGGGGATACTGTTTCATTGATAAGAATGTGAATGCCCTCAAACACTGAATCGATATTTCGTGCACAAGTGGGATAGCCGCGCGAGCTTACGTTAGTGGACATTACACACATACAGATCCTCTTGGATGCAGTGAGGGGAGGAGAGAGAGTGAGCAGAGATGAGAGAGCGCAGAGAAAGAGAGGGAAGGAGATAGAGAGTGGGGGGATCGGAGAGAGACTGAGGAGATGAAGAGAGTGTGAAGATTGCATCCAGAAGTGAGGGGAAGAAAGCATCAGTGATTAGAATATGGAGGGCGAGACAATAGAGTAGAACAACCATTTATCACACATAAATTATATAGATTGCATTGGATCAAGGGTTGTCCCTTGACTTGTCTTCCGAATTGGAAAATTCTAATCGAAATTTCTATTTGTATGGATCATGGAGAAGAGACATTGATAGTGAAATGTGCATTCAATTTGCGTGTGAAATACGCGCAATTTTTGCATGGATTGCACTATATTCAGCATTCTTTTCCACTGATCTTCCATCTGTGCCTTGTCCGTACCTTATTAACGGGGATGACCATGAATGGCCCTCCGGCGCCTCGATTGATGAGGGCGATGAACTTGGGATTGACGGCGCAGAACAGAGAATCCCACGTGATCTCCGTTACCTGAATGTGGAGATTAGACCCCTCCCACTTTGGTATTTGATCTCTCCTTGATTCGGCAGATTGCGATCTTTTGATAGTCTGATATTATTGTTCAGCGCCAAAAAATGGTCGTAGATGTAGGCAAAATTATGGTTCTACTTATGATCTTTGATATCTGGAAAGGGATGTTCTACCTTGAGATCGGACATGCAATTCTCGTGTTTGACGGGCTTGCAGAAGACATGCCGAAATTTGGACTGACGAACGATCTGAGCCATCCTGAGAGGGAAGGAAATCACGCAACCTCCACTGAGATACTTCAATGTGGCGCGAGATTTATAGGCATGAGAGGGGAGTAGAAAGGCGATCAAGGAAAGACAAGGGAGATCAGTGTAGGATAGATGAGATAGTGAGGGTTGCTACGATTTTGTAGACTCATCAGAACTTCAAATGCCTTTTGAAGTGAGAAAAGTAGACAGATATAATTCGACGAAGCAGTGGGATATCGTTGCTGAAGTTGTGGGTGGACGAGTGCATGTGAATTGTAATGAAGACTTGCGAAAAAGAGAATCAATGGGAGATGAATGATGTTGTGAAATGAATGAGGAGAGAAGATAAAGAGAGAATTGAGGGATATTGAGATGGCGGGACGATAGATCAATGCTGAATTGGCAAAATGATGTAATAGAGTGGTGTCACATTTCAAACTGCACTTCAAACGGAATCTACCAGATATTGTACTGAAGTCGAAAACATGGGGTTTAGTGTAGAAACGCAATGAAATGGAACACGGCAAGGCAGATCAGTGAAGTGACTAAAGGGATTGAGTGGGATGGGAGAGAGAGAGAGGGAAAGAGAGAGATGGAGAAAGAGAGTGATGTGAGAGAGAGGAGGTGGATCTTCAGAAGTGAGATGGAGAGGAGAGGGGGTGTAGGAGAGAGGGAAGAGAAGTCTCTTTCTCTCTTCTGCTAGAATCACACAGGTCAATCCGCTTACTGCCTCTTTCTCTATGTTGCTTTTGCTCCAGTAAAGAGAGGAGAATTCTCAGCTGGTTTCAGACGGGAGGGAGTAAATAGTGGAAGGAGGAAGGGGGTTTATTGATAGAAGCGATGATGAGACAGGGGTTGAAGACGGGATTGATGGGGAAGCAGGAATTGGCAGATCAAGTAGATTCTCTGTTATATGATCTGGTTGAATAAAATTATAAGGATTGGCTAAATTCCTGGGTGCTCAGCATACTCTGGCTTTTTTGCGATAAAAAACTGGCGATTATCGATTGTTTTTTTTATTATGAATATGTTTCATGGAAGATCGCCCCAGACACATGTGAAGAATTGCAGATTTCGGGCGTTCCTCTGGTGAGCCAAGAGGAGAGGAAGGGCGAAACGATGGCGAATGAAGAGAAGAGGTTGGTGATCACTCGAAAATAGTAACAATTGAATGAAAACATTGAATTGGATTGAACAATTACAATTAAAAAGGCACAAAAAGAATTTATAAAGAAAGCCGAAAAGTTCCTACGAATATTGGGGAATACAGAATCATTACTGTAGCGTACGTATCCTTGCAAGGAAGCCAATTATATTAGTGACAGTCATGGATGGACTAGTCTGTTGAAGCGTACAATAGATACAAGTTTGGTTGAGGTGTGGGGGGGGGTTAGTAGATCTTTTTAAAAAAATAGGAGTACGATGTGTCAGTACACGGTACGGAAGACCATTCATCGGTAAGAGTTCTGGGCAAATCTGAGGTATCTCGTATTGCTTCTGTATTTTGATGTATTTTATTCACACGGTATCCTTAACCCTGGGTGAATAAATATTTTAAACTGTAATTGTGCGTTACAATATGCAAGTAGTTCATCTACGAGCTATTTATCTCATCATGATGTGACGATCTGTTCATTCTCTTTTGTGAGTGGGGGAGATTCGGGGGGCGACGAAGCGTCTCTTCTCTTTCTCTCTCTATCCTCCTCTCACTTATCCTTCGTCCTATCGCCGCGAGCCGTGCCGTCCACAGTTTTCGTTACGTCGATCGTCTTGTAGTCCGCGATGTCCTGCAAGGAAAATATACCGTAATCGGCCTCGCTACCGTATACCATCCTTACAGCACTCCCCCGCTCTCTTAGTACCGTATCGCAGTCCTACAGTACTCCACCGTGCCATTTTAGTAGCGTATCCAAGTCATACATGATATCACCCGACCATATCGTATCCCAGTCATGTAGTGCTATGCCCAACCATCTTAGTAACGTATCCCAATCATACCATACTCCACCCGCTCTTATTACCGTATGCCAGTCGTACAGTATCTCGCTTTTTAGCTCGCTTTTTTTAGTACCGTATCCAAATCATACAGTACTCAACCGCGCCATCTTTGTACCACACGTGGGCAGCAAATTATAGATTGTTTTTGCATAGTGATCCCGCCCCGGTTTCATTCGATTTGATAGTGCCCCCAGCATTACCCAACTCATCAAAACTTCAACGTTTTCATTTCTTGAACGTTTGCATAGTGTTCCACAACTAGGTTTCCCGAGCATGCAGAGTGCTCCCGGGTGACCGTGCCCACGTGTGCTTTGTATAGTATCCCAGCCATACAGTACTCCACCTGCATTCTTAGTACCGTACCCCTCCCCCAAATTACTCACATCGTCTGTCACTTTGTCGATGCCGAGCGGGTCGGAGCGGAAGAACTCTTCAGCGTTGACCCATGCGGGTGTCTTGCTGGGTTTCAGCTGAACGAAGATATAGATTGGTTGGTACAGTAGGTCAGTTATCGATTGGTGAGATACGGTATTGCCAACTGACAATCTTGTAACCCGGCTTGCGCTCCCAGTCAAACGGCTCGTCGTATTTCACTTTGTACCTGGGAGGTAATCGAGCATTTTTGTTAGCTAGTGATGATGCAATCTATCGCTCGGAAGGTTGCAGTGTGATGATTCAATGTCAGGTTACCTGGTCATCACAGCCACCATCGCCTTGTAGATGCCCAGGTAGTCCGGACGATTGTAGCAGTCGAGCTTCCTGAGCGCCGGAATGACCCCACGCAGTTCCCCTGCAACATCAATATCGATTGGATTACGGTGGATGAAATAAGGGATTACTGTAGTCGGGCATTACTCACGTGGGAAATTCTGCGTGAGATTCTCGTCGCGCATGTTGCACTTCTTCCACTCGATCTTGGCCTTGTCGTTGTCATGCTGCAAAGAGGCGAGGGTTACGGTAGCTGTTGGCATCATGCCAATTCCGGAGAGGAAAATCCCCACCTGCCACGGGAGGCCGCAGTGCATCTCGATCAGCACGAAGAACATGCTCCAGACGTCGTCCCGTCGACCCTGAATCAGGGTGATAAGGCAAGATAAGGCTTACGGTAGATTGGAGGATTACCTGCTCGACCTCGTCGTGCACGTTGGGCGAGCAGTAGCGGACGGTGCCGCGGAACTCTGCCGATCCGCGCGCCAACCGGCAGATCCACTTGCCGGTCTTCTGAAATGGGTTGTATACGGTAACTGCGCCGCGTGAGGACACGCGTCGCGTGTGGTTGCTCACCTTGGTCGCGAAGCTGCGGGACAGTCCGAAATCGAGGATGTAGACGATCCTGGAGCGCTCCTGATCGGTGGGGTGTCCCATGAGGAAGTTGTTCGGCTTGATGTCTCTGAATAAAAAAAATATATTCTGTAGCCTTGAGCGGATGGTTACTGTAGCTTCCATATACGGTCACGCCACCCTGATATTCTGTTCGATAAGGATGCGGTAGCTCGTGATGGATACGGTAACTGCTCACCTGTGGATGAAGCCGTTGTCGTGGACGGTCTTGAGGGCGTAGAGACATTGAATGGCGAGTCTAATCCACGTACTCACAGAGAATGTGGGGAAACCGCCGGGCGTCGATGGTGTTTGCTGATTCTGCCAAAAGAGGATTTCTACCGTAATCTGAGCTTTCAAATACAGTAACCACTAGATTGCACCGTACCCGTAGTGCCTTGAAGTTTTCCCCGAGCAGCGTCATGACCATGTAGCAGAAGTGACGGTGCTTGGCGGCGTAGTACAACTGCAAGATGCAGGCACGGGTTTCGGTAGAAATAAATTACTGTAGACTGATTACGGTAAAAACTTGTTACGGTTTGCAGATGAAGAAAGGAAAACTTACAACGGGGATGTTGGGTAGCTCGCCCTTGGCATTCAGATGGTGCAGTACACTCTTCTAAAAGCACGGGGAATTACGGTACGTCGATATTTCGTTGAAGATTACGATAGATTGGGGGTTCCCGTACCTCCAGCTTGATGGCACTTCCTCCCTCGACTTCGTTCGGCTCGGCCTTGAGCGCCGCCGTCTGGCCATCCTTGCGCTTGACCAAGTAGACCTGAAGAGCACGGTAGTCAGGAGGAATACGGTATGAGTAATGTTGCATTGCAGACATACTGTATGTGTATATTAGTAAGTCGTGCGGTGGGTGTACTGTAGGATAACAGACACTGTATGTGCACAATAGTAACTATGGCGTTACACGGTAGTGATCACAGAACACGGTAGGTGTATGGTAAGCATGCGTTTTGATCACGGATTACGGTAGGTGTCTGGTAAGCATGCGTTTTCGAGGATGTGATTACTGTACCTTGCCGAATCCTCCCTCGTCCAACTTCTTGATGATCGTCCAATCTCCAAACCTTCGGCCTTCCGGGAACTGGAATACGGTAGGATTAGGGTGGACTGGGGATACTGTAATCATGGGAAGTGAAGAGTATGGTCCCCTGTCGGGACCATACCCTTCACTTCCCATGATTACACCTCGGGGGTGGGCCGATGTGGGGGAGGGCACTCACCGTGACGTATTCCGCTATTCGGACGTCCTTCTCTGCCGGTGTTTCCTCCTTTTTCGCAGCCATCGACCGATGAGAGGAGGGATGGAATGAGGAGAAGGAGAGGGAGGAGAGGGGTTTTATAGGGAGGGGAGAGGGATGAGAGAGTGCAGAGGGAATTCAATCAATCAATGGATACAAATTTGCAAGCCGTCTAAGGATTCGAGCAGTGACTGTATTACTTTAAATTTGAATTACTGAGTGGGTGTTGATTAACGGTTTTTACGTTTGGCAGAAATCGGATTTTATACGCGTATTTTTTTTAATTTTGGGACTATTCTTTGGATTCCTGAAATCCTCAAATTTAGGTTATTGAAAGCAAATAATCGAAAACTTATACCATTTTTTCGTATAACATTTTTTTCATTATTGAAAAGTGTTTGATCCTGAAAGCGGGATCTTGGAACGAAATCACGGTATCCAAGACGTATTGATGGAATCTGCGACGCGTCTGGGAAGCGTAGAGGGTAGTTATGATTATTGTTTTACTGTTGTTTTCACAATTAGTAGCAAGCTCTCAATGATCGTTAATTTGAAAAAAATCTTCAAAATGAATATGGTATTACAGATCGTCTCTGATGAGTCCTCCTTCCACTCCACCCATTCTCTCCCATCACACTTGTAGTCAGTGAGTAGTCACCGATGTGCATACCCAAGTTGGTATCAAACTTGATGCCAACTTTGGGAATTTCATTACAAATAGTGTGTCAGGGTGAGAGAGAGAGCAGACAACGAGGCAGAGATTGATACCAACTTGGGGAACGTCAACTTGATGCCAAGTTGGGGATGCACGCCGGTGGTATCAGTACCAACTGTAAACATACCAGATTTTGCTCAAGTGTCTTCTCGTTGTAAAATAAGTTAACGCTTGAAGTGTGATAGTTTTCTTGTTCAACGGGGAATATATAGTATTACTAGTAGCAGGTGATGGCAGAGCGTTGTACTATAATTGTATTTGTGCTATAATCTGCTTATAGTTCACCTTGTTTTAGCAAATTCAAATTGTGTCTCTACTATAAAAAACATTGTATGGTATTTACATTAGCCACTTTATTACATGATTGTATGTGGAGCATGCGAGAGTAAGAACGCAATAAAGATTTATTTTAATGTTATTATGGCTTTCAGCTGCGTGGTTGAGATTCCCATCTGATCTATCTACCGATCTTATGAAAATGCATTGAACGTTTTTGTCGTAATTCCATCAACAATCATGCAAAATAGCAGTGTTGTCATGCTGTCTCGATTGGACAAAGATGGAAGGATCGACGATTCTCCTCCGAAGAGACGCCGTGGTCAGTTATTGATTGATTTTTATTGATTCGTGATATTATTTTGTTGATTGATAGGATGTTCTGAACTTCCGTTTGAATACTCATTAAAATTTCCTCGAAATTCTTTGGGGGAGCGTTTCAGAATACTTCGAAAAGGATAGGATTATTATTTTCGACTTCCTAAACGAACTATTTATTTCTATTGTGAGGTGGCGAGAGGAAGGATCATTTCTTAGTTGCCTTATTCATCGATCTCAATTGCGCGGTTGCGTGTACATATCGGTATTGCAAACTGGCGCTAAGTATAAGGGTGTCCCGAAAGTTTTTGCACTTTCAATTTTTCGAAAATTTTAGAAAAAAGAAACTTCCTGGCCACAAATTGTCACTTGTCTTATCAAAACAAAAAATAAAAGAAATTAATTATATCATTGGCTTGTCGGAATGTTACCTAGTAGTGATGCAATATGCAATTATGTGATTTCCGGAATTTAACTTTCAGACTCTGAATCTAGATGAATATTGAAGCAAATAAAATACAACTTTATGAGTGTAATTAGAGTGAATTTAACTAGCATTACCAGCTCTAACTCTTGATAATTTCTTCGCCATTAATGAAAACTCGAAATCGTCGGAACTATTTTTTCGACATTTTCAAATTTCCTACTCCTTCAGCCCCAATTCCCACCAAACATGGCTTATAAACAATTATAAATGAATAGGAATTCATAGCCGCCGATTTTACGTAGACAATCTCAGCGGTTCAAAAAACACGTTGAAATTTTGAAATTGCGTAGTGATGACGAAATTATTCAGAAATTGTCCGCAATCACCCGATCACTTATTTGGCACTTTGGGCGAACTTTTCCGACAAATGCTCGAGATAAAATTTCAAAAGTAGTGAAGTTCAGGTCCATGTATGGTAAGTTTGGAGTTCAACAGAAGGTACCGTGTGTGCCATATCTCCCTAGTCAAGACTCGAAAAGTAGTGAGAGCTGGCCCTCATACTAACACACTACAACAATATCCCATACCGGTGAGGCGAAAAGAGAGAGAAGCAAAAACGTTAAAAAGTGCAAAGACTTTCGGGACACCCTTATAAGTTAATTTAAAAAAGCGTATTTCTGCAGAACTCATGGACGATAAACCGATTTTTCAAATTGTATTTATTATTTATAATATTATCATCAGATTCGGCGATTATCAGGATGGAATTCGTCGACATGAAGGAGTCAGTGGATACGTCTCCCACTACTCGCCTCAACGGATTTCCCTGGTGAGACCGCAACCATTTCACTTCACAGAATTCTATTTAAAAAAAGACAGTAAGTAGTGATGCGGAATAGAATGATTGATCTCTATAGATGAAGTGCTATGCGTATGCAAGTCTGGATATTATTTATTAAAATATATAATTAAATCATTAATTAATTAAGGCGTCTAATCGTGGAGACGCTGGTGTCTCCATACGGGGGTGGCACGACGGTCAAGACGACAATCGTGTGTGACAAGGGAGAAGAAGCGGCCCTGTGGTGGGCAGACGACGTCACTCTCACTCGCTGGGTCACAGGAGAGCGCGTCCCGTCGATGATGGTGGGCAAGAAGCCATAACTATTAGTGTTGACCACTCGAAATAACCTTTGTTCGAGAAGAAAGGAAGATTAGCAACGAAATAGAGAACTGTTCCGAAACGAAGTCAAAATGTTTTTTTCTCTTTCTTGTTGCGACTTTTCGAGTGGTCACCACTAATAACTATGCCCAATTTATTGTGTTCAATGTGTTTTGCATGTGCGAAACTGCGCTTTTTCATGTGCGTATAATCTAGGAATTATTGACTTGCGTGTAACTAAGTTGCCAGTCGGCCACCGTCGCCCCTTACTTATGGTTAATTTTTTTGACACTAGTACTAATTTAGATCAGGCTTGGAATACCAACCAGGGTAGTTGTGCGTCTTGTGGTCTCATGGTGTTTTTCGGGAGTTGAACCCAGGACCGTATTCAGGCGCTCTCCCAATAGAGATATGCCCAGCAGTATGGTCTTTTCTTTCACGAAATTATACTGATACTCCGTTTTGGAAACCGCATTTAGAATCGCCAGGTTCTCCCATATTTTCGGCACTCTAATCTGAATATGCATAAAAAAGGTACCCAAGTGACTACGCAAGTTTATAATTGCGAGAATTATGGAATTATTTTATCATTCTATAATAAAGATTTTTGTCAGACAGTCACACATTCCTTCAACAGCTGGGATCCGAATGGAAACCAGTTCACGTTTCCGCTGGTGTACAACGTCTTTCGCAAGATGATTTCTGTTCAGGTTGATACGAAGGAGAATGGAGAGAGGTACGGTAGTCTCACAGGGTGAAGTCCTATGCTACATACGGTAATGATACAGTACAGAATACTGTATCATTATCGGATACGTGTTTTGAATTTAAAGAGATGCGTTTGTTCTTCATTAATTGTCTGCCATCTCAGCCAAAATCAATCAGTACTGCTACTTTTACCCTCCACCCCTTTCGCAGATTCCGTGTGAGACCCATGTTGAATCCATTTCAATCGGATGTCTACCTCTTGATTGGCAACCAGAAGTTTGCAGTGATGAAGGAGGCAATATTTTTTTAATTTGCAAAATATTTTTTTAATTTGCAAAATGTATAGAAATTGAGTGTAATGAACTTGTCTTTTCCGCATTATAATAAGAGAGCCTCGAAAAGTGAATTTACTTTTAACAGTTAAGAATTACTTGCAGACTCTCTCTTCTCAGTCGGAATACTTTCGTATTCTCTTCAACGGAAATTTTGTGGAGTCGGGCCAGTTGGAGGTCAAGATCTACGATGTCGACCCTGAGGTTATTATTTATTTATTTAAAAAAATGTAAAAATAGTTTCTATGTTTCTAAATGTTAATGGTAAGTATATTAGGCGTTCTATAAAGATATATTTCTAAAATGCTTAACCTTTTACCAATTCATTTGCTCTTTGCAGGACTTCAAAAACCTTCTGAAAATCTTGTTCGGACTCCGCGATCGATCGCTGACTGGTGAGATACTGAGTATTCAGAGGAATATGCCAAAATTTGTCATACGGTATTACTAATTCATAAAGTATTGATTTCCTGCCTCATTTACGATACGGTCGACAAGCGTGCTTCATTTTCAGCGGATAACGTGGAGACGGTTCTGGAGCTGGCGCGATTTTTCGATCTGAAGGTACATTCGAAACATATTTACATAAATAAATAAATTGCCTACTTGATGCCCGAGCTGCAGATCGTTTCTGACACTGCTGAGAGCTTCCTCCTCTCCTCTCCTTTCTCCATCCACAAGAAACTCCGACTGGCGGATCAATACAAACTGGAAACACTCAGGGTATGCTTATTTCCCCCTTTTTTCCATAAATTATTATCCTACGCCCATTCATAGGTTATGGTAAAAAGGGTATCAAAATTTCATTAAATTTGTTTTCCGATACCCATGGTACCTCTGTTTCAGCAGAAATAGGCTTTGTCATATTTGTGTACAAAATTGAACACCATGATCAGGATAAGATGGTTGCTCTGTATACGGACAAAGATACAGTTACCGCTCTGAAAAACTCGGGAGAGTCGGATCTCCTCTCACCCGAAATGACTCGATTCATGTTTAATAAGTTGTGTGATTTCAACTAGATCATGTGTGATAGATACACACTGTACATATTTTTGATGCATAAATTGCCGTTAAATTACGTTGTTAGTTGGTCTCTTGAAGATGTTTGTTATCAGCCGATCGACCAAATTGTCTGTACATTGTAATGTAATCATAATTCGCGTTACTTTGTTGAATCTGTACATTTATTGTCATGAGAGATCGGAAAAAAGATTTTTATCCAGATAACTTCTGTTTTCAATTACGTGGTTGCGATTCCCGTTTGACATATCTGTTCAAGAAATAGTCCTGAGTTGAATTTTGTATCAACAATGTTCGATGCCCTGTCATATTAAGGGGTCAAGACTCTCCTCACTTTACACACTCTCTCGGCCTGTTGATTCACGAGTGTGCAGAGTGAGGGTAGTTTCGACTCCTCGAAATGACAGTGCATCGACAATGCATAGAGTCAACATGCAACTTTCTCATTATAGCACTCTCTCATATTTCTTTCGCCTTTTTGGTGAAAAGCCCTCTAGAATTGTCCATCTAATCTTCCAATCCATCAATTTTCTCGAAAAAAAAACTAGAAATTGAGTGACAATCATGCAAAATAGCAGTGTTGTCATGCTGTCTCGATTGGACAAAGATGGAAGGATCGACGATTCGCCTCCGAAGAGACGCCGTGGTCAGTTATTGATTGATTTTTTTTTCGTGATATTATTTTATTGATTGATAGTATGTTCTGGAACTTCCGTTTGAAAAGTAAGTTTGTCGTAAATGCCTCGAGCCATATCGAAACTGTTATTTTCGACATCCTAAACGAGCTATTTATTTCTATTGTGAGGAGGGATAAACGTTTTAGTTGCCTCGTAGTATATTATTGATTGATTGTTACTGTAATGAGACTATTAAAAGGGTCCCATTAGTTGAGTTATTAAAACATATTTTCTTCTATACTCGATATACACATTATTCGCTTCAGATTCGGCGATTATCAGGATGGAATTCACCGACATGAAGGAGTCAGTGGACACGTCTCCCACTACTCGCCTCAACGGATTTCCCTGGTCAGTCACTATCCATTTTGAATATTTACACGAATTTCTGAAGATACAGGTTTGCTCAACCCAGCACCAAGATGTGATAATGATGCAGATTATGCGAATTCGAATATTTATTATTAGTAATTACTTAAAGTTACCGGGAATCCACGGAATAATGTTGAATTCGCGGTATTCCCTGATGATCAATGGCTGCGTCGCGTGTCGCGTCGTGGTCTTATTTTGGAGGTCCTTTTTCTCATTCGAGGTTTTTGTTACATGAATTCTAATATGAAAATAAATTTCAATATACAATGAGGCACGGTATTATGTAAAAAAACGCCGGAGCGCTATAATACAGCATCATGAAATATTCACATTTAAATTTGCGCGAACTTTCCTGATGATCATTGCTCTATTTTCGGACATTTGGAGCTGTGCCACGGCCTAATGATCGATTTTAGACATTTTTTCTATCTGCCTTTCTTTTACGGCACTTGTCTATTCGATTCCGTCTTAAGATGATACCTAAAAAATGTGGATTCCCGGTAACTTTAAAGGGACCTGGTACTGCAAATGAAGTAGTTTTGAGATTGAAGAGAGTTTTATTCCTATTCGAATTCAAAAAAATATACGGATGTACATTAACTTATTTCTATAGATGTTCAAATATTTTAGCGGACATAATTGATTGTATAAAACGGAGATCTAATAATAGCGAGGGTGTAGCGAGAAAAAAGTACCCTCGCGAATTTTGCCGCGAAACCCCCCGATTTTGGATCAAGTCGTCACGGTTTATCTGAACAGACGCACTCAATTTTTACTCAAATTGAGCGGCTAAACACAGTAGCGCCGGGTCATCCTATCCGAGAATGAGATCTTTGAAAATTCATAACAAATTTTAAAAAAAGATGGTAAAAATATGCGATTTTTTTGCATTCGAATTGGAGGAAAAGTCTCTTTAATCTGAGAGTCACTTCCTTTGCAGTACAAGGCCCCTTTAAGGCATCTCATCGTGGAGACTCTGGTGTCTCCGTGTGGGGGTGGCACTACGATCAAGACTACACTCGTGTGTGATAAGGGAGAAGAATCGGCGTTGTGGTGGGCGGATGACGTCACACTCACTCGTTGCTTCTGGGGAGAGCATCACGTTCCCTCGTTGACGGTGAGCGACAGCCATACATAGACTGGGGTGTATTACAACTTTAAAATGATACGTTCATACTAGTGGACTACTAGTGGTGTACTCTCTTTCCATACCTCGGCGCGTCTCACACTTTGTCATGCCCTCTCGCAGCCGTATCTGTAGTTTAGGGGCGGAACGTTTTATTATTTTGGATGAGTGTTTCTAAATTTATAATAGCTAGCCACAGTATCCTCCCGCTTGTCGCCGCAACCCCCTTTTTTGTTGCAAAATTAACCAAGTTTTATCTCCCACCCTACCGCTTCTGACCTTACGGCAACAATCGTTGCCCATATATGGTGACAACAATCTCAATTCAATTACTTATCATGCAAGGCAATAGAGGTACGATTAGGATGGGTCGACATTCTTCATTAGTTGCTGTCTACCACTGGGCTTGATTGCTTGTTTCGTAAAAAATACGACAAATAGTACCTATTCGGATCAATCATTTATTAAACAGCACATATTTTTCTTTCAGCAAACGGTAAATATTTGTAGAAACAAGCGATTTTGAATAAATATTGGTGGAGTAAAGCTGGTTCCAGTCGGGGTGGTCTGAGCCTTTTTTTTTCGAACCCGGGACCTCGTTCAGACTCTCTACCGACTTACAGTTAGCTATACCCAGAAGTATGTGTCCTTCTTTCACGAATTTTGGAATTCGATTTTAGAAACGGCGGATGCTTCCATTATTTTTGAGTCCTGAATTTAAATGTGCTAAAATGTACCGTCATGATTTCGCCCATTTTATAAGTGCGAGAATTCTTTGAGGAGAATAGAAGCGTCATATATGATGACGATTTTTTTCAGACCGTCACACATCCCTTCAACAGCTGGGATCCGAATGGGAACCAGTTCACGTTCCCGCTGGTGTACAACGTCTTTCGCAAGTTCATTTCTGTGGAGATTGAGACGAAAGAGAACGGAGAGAGGTACGGTAATTTGGAAGTGTGGAGTACGGTAGCATTACCGTAGCAAGTATTGTAGATCTTGGAAAAGTGAATACATGTTTGGAATTGAAGAGATACGTTTGCTCTTCATTACTAGTCGGGCCCCTAGAACAAATTCCGATATAATAGTGCTGCAATTGCCAATAGTTCACCTTCGCAGATTCCACATAAGACCCATGTTGAAGCCGTTCGAATCAGACGTCTTCCTCTTGATTGGCAACCAGAAGTTCGCGGTGATGAAAGAGGTATTTAAAAAAAAGTTCTCTTTAACCGCATTATAATAAGATAATAAGATTATAATACGAAAAATGAAATTTGTTGAACACGAGTTTAATCTTATCAGTTAAGAATTACTTGCAGACTCTCTCTTCTCAGTCGGAATACTTTCGTATTCTCTTCAACGGAAATTTCATGGAGACGGGCCAGTTGGAGGTCAAGATCGACGATGTCGACCCTGAGGTTATTATTTATTTATTTAAAAAAAATGTAAAAATAGTTTCTATGTTTCTAAATGTTAATGGTAAGTATATTAGGCGTTCTATAAAGATATATTTCTAAAATGCTTAACCTTTTACCAATTTATTTGCTCTTTGCAGGACTTCAAAAACCTTCTGAAAATCTTGTTCGGACCCTGAGGTTTTTTTTTACAAATGGAAAAAAAAATGTTCCTGCCGTTCTAAATGGGCATGGTGTAATAGCCATTATGAAAATCGAGATAACCTTTTTTCTGGTTTTTAAAAGTTGATTTACTCATTGCAGGACTTCGAAAATCTTCTGAAGATCTTGTTCGGACTGGCGGATCGATCTGTAACTGGTGAGATACAAGTATTACTAATAATAATACATTTATAATTGTAGAAAAATAGCTGGACCGATACCGAATATTCAGAGGAAAATGCCAAACTTTATTAGTAGAGCCGAAATATTGATATTTTTTTTGAAGTATTGATTGCCTATAACGATAATAAAAGTGCGCCTTTCAGCGGAGAACGTGGAGCAGGTCCTGGAACTGGCACGATTCTTCGATCTGAAGGTACATTCGAAATTATTTACATAAATAAATAAATTGCCTACTTGATGCCCGAGCTGCAGATCGTTTCTGACACTGCTGAGAGCTTCCTCCTCTCCTCTCCTTTCTCCGTCCACAAGAAACTCCGACTGGCGGATCAATACAAACTGGAAACACTCAAGGTTTTTGCTACCCCTTTTTTTCAAAAGTCTCCGCCTAATCTAATTTCGCTCAAATGGGAATCGGATATCCATGATATCACTTTATTTCAGCAGAAAAAATGCTACATATATTTTCGGAATTGAAAAAAGGGAATCGGAATTCCATTTTCAGGATAAGATGGTTGCTCTGTATACGGACAAAGATACAGTGATCGCTCTGAAAAACTCGGGAGAGTCGGATCTCCTCTCACCCGAAATGACTCGATTCATGTTTAATAAGTTGTGTGATTTCAACTAGATCATGTGTGATAGATACTCAATGTACATATTTTTGATGCATAAATTGCCGCTCAATCCCATTGTTAGTTGATCTCTTGAAGCTTTTACTTCTGTTTTACTTTTCACTGTAATCAAATCATAATTCACAATACTTGTCAGAAGTTGTACATTTAATGCGACGAGAAGATCGGAATAAAGTTTTTTTTTTTAAATCTAGGTTCTTTTGGTTTTCGATGACGTGGTTTTGATTCCCGTCTGATTTATCTTTTCATAATTTGGAACATAATTTTTGCCATTTCGGAACCATCAGATTTATTTTGAGTGTGACTTTTCGGTCATAAATACACACGCAAAATAAATCGATTTAAAATAAAGTAGGGGATGATGTGCAACAACAACAATAACTCGGTAGCAAGTGGTTAATCTATATATGACACTGTTTGCGTTAGGATCAACAAGTGGTTAGAACAGGTCAAAAATCGAAATGGCTCAAAACTTGGTCCCAGGGGTAACTTTTGACGCTGAACACGCTGGTGTCATCGATTTCGCAATCGGACCTCTCTGGGCGCCGGTATGGCGCCGCGCCACTTTGGCGCCAAACTGGATTTTCGCTTATAACTCGCTTCGGAGTGCCCGTAGAGGCCCGATTTCTCGCGTATGCTAACAGAATTTGAAGCTCTATCTAATGGCGTTTTCAGTTTCTCGATATCGATTTTGGCTCCAATGGAAATATCAATTTTTGAAAGAGGCATTTACGTTGGGCAATTTATAGTACATTTAAAAGAGCTGCTCACGCTGATCATTTTTCTAGGTTGAACTAAGAATTTGACCCCTGCCCGGCCAAGTTATGCCAGTTTGAGTGCATTCTCACGCGCGCGGAACGCGTTCACAGACGCGGCAGAAGCATGGCCGATGCGGTAGTGACTTAGAACTCAACGCTGAAGGTCATTGGTTCGAATCCTATCGGTCGCCAAAGAGTTTTGCCGAATTTTTTTTCTCGAAAAAATCATCCTTTCAAAATTTTCGAAAAAGTGACGATTATGGCCGAGGTCGATTTTTCGAGAAAAAAAAATTCGGCAAAAATCTTTGGCGACCGATAGGATTCGAACCAATGACCTTCAGCGTTGAGTTATAAGTCACTACCGCATCGGCCATGCTGCTGCCGCGTCTGTAAACGCGTTCCGCGCGCGTGAGCATGCACTCAAACTGGCATAACTTGGCCGGGCAGGGGTCAAATTCTTAGTTCAACCTAGAAAAATGATCAGCGTGAGCAGCTCTTTCAAATGTACTATAAGTTGCCCCACGTAAATGCCTCTTTCAAAAATTGATATTTCCATTGTAGCCAAAATCGATATCGAGAAACTGAAAACACCATTAGATAGAGCTTTAAATTTTGTTCGTATGTGCGAGAAATCGGGCCTCTACGGGCACTCCGAAGCGAGTTATAAGCGAAAATCAAGATGGCGCCAAAGTGGCGCGGCGCCATGCCGGCGCCCAGAGAGGTCCGATTGCGAAATCGATGACACCAGCGTGTTCAGCGTCAAAAGTTACCCCTGGGACCAAGTTTTGAGCCATTTCGATTTTTGACCTGTTCCAGCCCCTTGTTGAGACCTTGTTGATCCTAACGTAAACAGCGTCATATGGGAGTGGGATATCTAGTTGCAGATATGATGTACATACCTGACCGAACTGGTAATCGAAACCGATGAGCAACTTGCTACTGAGTTACTGTTGTTGTCTATCAAGCTGTCACCTGACCCGTTACTACTCAAGTATAATTTCAATTTCATGTCTCAGTCAGTCAATTTCATCGCAGTCAGTTGACCTCTGCAGATTACGGTATTTTATTGACCGACGCGGAAGAATGTCGAATCCACCAGCCAAGAGAAGTCGAGGTGCGTTGTGACCTCAAGTGATGAACTTGAGGCTCCGCCTATTGAATCGAATTGGGGGGGAATTCTTTTGTTTTGTTTATTACAAATCGGAGAGTCAGTAGCTGATTGCATAATCAATTTTGTTTGCACAAATGTGTAGAGGAGGGTATCATCATGATGGATGTTTAAGTTTTCAGTCTAATCTGCCTCCGATACCTACCGTATGCTTAGCCTGTTATCGATCTCCTTCTGTTGCAGACTCGCCAACGATCAAGATGAGGATTCCAGACGGGACGAAGATTGATTCTATCGGTACTTTCTCCCCTGTCCATCGCATCAACGGATTTCCCTGGTGAGCAACTAAAATATTCGGCACTACTGCTGAAGCCCGGAATCATCGAAAAAGAAATCTAAGAACAATGATTCCTGAACAGTGAACAATGCCATTTTATATGCTCATTTCAAGAGCGCATCGACGATTTATTGGCTTTTCCGGGCTTCAGCAGTATTGCCAAATATCCACATTCGATGAATGTGAACGACTCACAAAGAACCTCGCAGCCCTTAAAGTGCATTAAGTTAATAATAATAATAATAATAGTAATAATAATATAATTATTTTATTATGCAATTTACACATCAAATTAACACTGAAATTTGAGGCTAGGTAAGAGTAACGACAAACACAATAAACATTGCTCTCGTTGCGAGATAAGCTTGAGAGAGGAGTTTCAAAAACTAGAATTTTTTTAACGGGCTTGAGGTTTGAGTAAGTATATTGGTTACCCGTTATTGCACGCGAGACACACGAAGAAATAGACACAGTTATTTTTTGTTCAATATTTATAATATGTATTTATTCAATTCGCTAATAATTGAGGCGACTGCACGTGTGCTCCTCTCACTCGAAGGGAAGCCATCTCGACGTGTCTCTCTACTGCGATAAATCGACGGAATCGTATCTGTGGGAGTGCCAGGGCGAAGCCATCCTCACTTCCACTTTCGCCAAATCGATTACAGTAATCGAGGTATGCACAGATACCGTATCCGGGGATACGGTAGGGCATTAACTTAGAAAACGCTAAATAAAAACACGTGACCATCGGGACTGTTATCGTTAGTTCCATTGAAAGGTCAAACAAATAGGGGAAGGAAAGTTCAGGTGGCTTGCGTATTATTCAGAAAGTGATATGAAACTTGATGGTTATTTGCGTTTTTTTGCTTTTCAGAGATTCAAGTGTACGCTTGATAGTTGGAGCGGGCACAATATCTTTTACTTCAACGCGGCAATCGATATGACGTGCAAGCAATTGGAAGTGGAGATAATGACGGATGGCGATGGGGAGAGGTACGGTAGACTGGAAGAGGATACTGTAGGATTGAGGCGTTGTAGGATCACTGTGGACGGTTACTGTAGAAGAAAGAAAAGGTGGAAAATATTAGGTAACCCCAGTTAATTTTGGATGAATGTAAATGTTTCTACGGTTCTACTCCTTTTCCGATTTTTGTGAGGTTCTTCCTTTGTGCCCAGCTCGAAGACGGGGAGTACCTTTACCATTTGCTTCCTTTGTGGCTTCGACTTTTCCAAAACAACGAGATGCTTGAAATTTTACGCGCAGATTCCGAGTAAAGCCGACGGTTGATCCTCAGTGTGCACGAGACGTGACGTTGGTAGTGGGAAAGAGGAGGTACTTCGTGAATAAGAAGGTGAAAGCTTTTTTTGCGAACCTCTTGCTTGTGTCCATAAAAATATTCCGATCAAGCGATATCAAATTACCTGTGATTAAAAAAAATACAAAAAAATCATTATTGTTATTTTCTCTCTCGTTTTTTTGCAGTCTCTAGCAGCCCATTCGGCCTTCTTCAACGCTCTCTTCTTCGGTGGTTACAAAGAGTCGAAGCAATCGGAGATTGAGATCAAAGATGTCGACCCAAAGGTACGTGAAAGGGTCACCGTTTGATACAAATTTCCTAAAATGAAAAAAAGAAATTATCAAATGCCTTTTTTTCTTCAGAATTTCGGAGATATGCTCGACATTTTCTACGAATTCGAGAGAGCGCCGTTGATCAGTGAGCGCTTTATTTACTTATTTATTCTCATACTTTTTTACAAAAACAAATCTAAATTAATTAAGGCGAAAACACACTGTCCGTTAGAGATGACGCGGTGGAGATGTTTCTGCAGCTCGCCGAAAGATTTGATCTAAAGGTTCGAAAAAAATTAATATATAATAAAAGAGTGTTCTTATAACATCGATTCTCGGGAAATGTGAGACCACTGTGTCTTCATTTCGTGTACTGTCTTCATCGGTCGGTGGATGAAAGAGTGTTCAAAATGAGACCGTGGAACATCACTTTATTATAGTTCATTTGAACGGTATAATGGCTTTTTCCCTTGTAGATTGTCTCCGATAGAGCTGAGGGATTTCTGCTGCGAAAGTTTTGGATGTCGAAGCACGAGCGCCTCCGACTGGCTGATCAATACAAACTGGAGTTTCTCAAGGTTCGCAATAATTTAGTAATATAATAAACAATATTTAAATACGGGCATATGAATGGGGACGATTTTGAGCGAGGTATTTAGCACCATGGTTCAGACTAGTTTTATCCTAAAAACTGCGTCATCCCTTGATGATATTCTTAATAAAACTCATTTTTTTACAATGATACTACAGGAGGATACGATCGCAATGTACCGCAAGAGACAAGATGTCGAGGAGCTATGGGATTCGGCCGAGTACGATAAAATCTCTCAAAAGACCCTCCAAATTTTGTGGAAGAAGAGCCTCAACTTTAGATCGTAGTACTGTACAAAGTTGTAAATATATTACTACTCACTGTTAACCAAATTGTTGTGTTTTTCGTTTGTTACTCACTCTGAGAAGTTCTCATTAAACGAAATTTTCCTGTTTTTGATGCTAATTATCACCGTAGTAATAAAGAAATTTTTTTATTTAAGTGAAGCTCTTGAGTGTGAAGGTGTGGTTCCAATCAATGGATTATCTTCGAATTCGTTCTTTTGGATGTAATTATCAGAAAATGAATCTCTCATTACTTATTTTATAAATGGAGCCCTGGCTGGACTGGCGAACCAGTAGCTTATTATTAGTGTTTTGTTGAATAATCATATACCGCTATGATTTAACTGCCCGTAATTGACGCACTATAATGGTTATTTAACCTCAGAATATGTGCATGAGTATCTAGAACTGTCAGAACTGAGTTTCTGTTATCATTGATCAACCTGCTACTTTCCATTCCTGTACGAGCGTGCTCATTTGACCTATAAATATTACAGTATTTTGATCGACACAGAATAATGTCGGATCCGCCAACGAAGAGATCTCGAGGTTCGTTGTTTCCCTTGTAAATATTGACGAAGTTGTTGCAAAAACATTTCCGACTGAGTTTTCTTCTTCCGGTATCTACCGTATCCTGTACCATATATCGATTTCCTCTCGTTGCAGACTCGCCAACAATCAAGATGAAGATTTTAGACGGGAAGAAGATTGATTCTGTTGGTATTTTCTCTCCCGTCCATCGCATCAACGGATTTCCCTGGTGAGCCTCTCGAACTTTTTAACGACTTTTTCACTAGCAAAACATTTGAAGACCTTTTTACTAGTAATAATTGTCCCCTCTGTTGTTGAGTGTGTCGCATAAGCTACTGTAGCGATTTATCAAATGATACGGAAATTTTTTGTTATTTGTATTTTAAAATAAGCATTTTTCATAATACCAATTTATTTAATTCATTTATACTTGAGGCGTCTACACGTGTGCTCCTCTCACTCGAAGGGAAGCCATCTCGTCGTGTCTCTCCACTGCGATAAATCGACGGAATCGTATCTGTGGGAGTGCCAGGGCGAAGCCACTCTCACTGCAACATAAATTCGACAGTTGGATTGAGCGGAATGTAGTTCGGTTCAACAAAGCCATCGACATGACGTGCAAGCGAATTGAGGTGGAAATAGAAACGGACGACGACGGAGAGAGGTACGGTATATGTCTCGGAGAAAAGGGTTGATTATCGTAGACTGATGCCGTACTTAGAACTGGACGAGGCAGGGAGGGCAAACTGTAACTGCAAGATTTATTTTGTATTTTATCCAATTTTCTTTGGATGTTTTCGAAGCAACGGGAAAAAAATACGAAAAAAATTCGAACAAAAAAAGGAAGTTTTTCTGTTTATCTTTTTGATTTTTTCCTTCAGTTTGACTGACGGTCCCCCTGGGGTTCCTCCTTTAAATCGCATCAAAATCACACAATCTTCACCGAACCTGTTCAGAAACTGATCAAGAGAAAACGTCTAAAAAAGAGTTTGTCTGAAAAAATGGCATTATTATGGGCAAGTTGATAAGGCCCCTGTAATCTGACCGTATCGGGTGCAGAAATCCCCCCGGAACTAATTGTAATCTGCATTCGTAATATGCCTAGAGTGAAGTATACACATACGGCGTAGTTAACCTCAACGCATCCCGGTTATTTACTCATGGATTATATTCAGATTCCAACTAAAGCCCGCGTTGGACCCTTACTGTGCTCGTGACGTAACTCTGGTAGTCGGCAGCAGGAAATTCTACGTGAACAAGCAGGTGGCTGGCGTATTTAAAAAAAAATTACATATTCATCGAGCTCTTAATTGAAAAATTACATATAATATGTAAATAAGAAATTGTAGTATGGCAATTAGAAATACTTGTAATATATATATATTTTTATAACTTTTTGGCTGTTTTGCAGTCTCTGGCAGTCCACTCGACCTACTTCAACGCTCTCTTCTTCGGTGGTTATAAAGAGTCGAAGCAGTCGGAGATTGAGATTAAAGATGTTGACCCAAAGGTACGCGAAGTGACATGATACATAAACATCATAGAGATTACCTAATATTGATAAGATTTTGTATCTTGCGTTACCCTAGGATTTTGGCGATCTGCTCGACATTTTTCATGGATTCGAACATGCGCCGTTGATGGGTGAGTTGCAATTTTTGTCTATCAACAGAATCGGAAATGGGAAAAAAAACGAAATTAAATATTTTTAATTTAAAGATAAGGTAATCTTGTTCGCAAAAGTGGAAGTGGGAGAGACGTTTCTGCAGCTCGCGGAAAGATTCGATCTAAAGGTTCGAAGATTCACATTTGTTAAGAGACGTGATCGGTAAAACCCGACAACCCCCCGGACGTGGCCCCCCAAATTGAGGCCTGTGGGCCCATACTCGAGTGGTATGAGGGACCTGTGCCCGCATTACACAAAACACCACTTATTTCTATTTGCCGGCTCTGGTCTAGGAGAAAGGTGGTTCTAAGTCGAAAAACGTCGAAAACTCATAATTTCTTAACTTGATGAAATGGACTCTAATATTTATTTGTGTTATGTTTGGGGTGTCCAGATGTTGTCAAAATGTATTTTTGACCGTGTTCCAGTTGTATCCGAAACCACTTTTTTGACTCTCAATTTCACTTTTTTCAAAGAAATTATCGCTTTTTGGAGTTTTTCACAAAGGAGTCCATATGCACATTGTACCTCAGCACAATAGCAATCCATATGGACTATAGCCAGGTTGTTCCTGGAATAAAGTTTTTCAAAAAAAATTCCAAACTTCGAAACTCGCGCTATAATGATCGAAGTTTTTCAAAAAAAGTTCCCTCATATTGCCTGTTTTTTCTCACAGTACACGTCAAATATGTTTAATAATATGATTTCTAAGTATACGCATCGCGAACATACTATAAACATCAATTTTTTTGAAATTCCAAAATCACCTTTTTCACTTTCGACTATACTTTTGCCAGTCAAATTGTCCCTTTTTGAAGTTTTTCACACAGTAGCACATGTGTACGCTGTAGAACAGCACAATTGCAATCCATCTGGAATAAATCCAGGATGTTCCTAGAATAAAGTTTTTCAAAAAAAATTTCGGAACTTTGGAATTCGTGAATTCGTGAAAGAATCTTTTCAATAATTTTAGCTCAAATTGGCTGATTTTCTCACAGTCGGCTTAGAACTCGTTCTATAAGCTGTTTTACATGCACATCCCTTACGAAAATACTATAAACATCAATTTTTTTGAAATTCCAAAATCACCTTTTTCACTTTCGACTATACTTTTGCCAGTCAAATTGTCCCTTTTTGAAGTTTTTCACACAGTAGCACATGTGTACGCTGTAGAACAGCACAATTGCAATCCATCTGGAATAAATCCAGGATGTTCCTAGAATAAAGTTTTTCAAAAAAAATTTCGGAACTTTGGAATTCGTGAATTCGTGAAAGAATCTTTTCAATAATTTTAGCTCAAATTGGCTGATTTTCTCACAGTCGGCTTAGAACTCGTTCTATAAGCTGTTTTACATGCACATCCCTTACGAAAATACTATAAACATCAATTTTTTTGAAATTCCAAAATCACCTTTTTTCACTTTCGACTATACTTTTGCCAGTCAAATTGTCCCTTTTTGAAGTTTTTCACACAGTAGCACATGTGTACGCTGGAGAACAGCACAATTGCAATCCATATGGAATAAATCCAGGATGTTCCTAGAATAAAGTTTTTCAAAAAAAATTTCCGAACTTTGGAATTCGTGAATTCGTGAAAGAATCTTTTCAATAATTTTAGCTCAAATTGGCTGATTTTCTCACAGTCGGCTTAGAACTCGTTCTATAAGCTGTTTTACATGCACATCCCTTACGAAAATACTATAAACATCAAAATTGTTGAAATTCCAAAATCACCTTTTTTTCACTTTCAGCAATTATTTTGCCTGTCAAATTGTCCCATTTTTAAGTTTATCGCAAAGGAGTCAATGTGCACATTGTACCTCAGCACAATAGCAACCCATATGGACCATAGCCAGGTTATTCCTCGAATAAAGATTTTCAAAAAAACTGTCCGAACTTTGAAACTCGTGCTGTCAAGAACGAAGTTTTTCAAAGAATTTCGTCCAAAGTGCCTGTTATTTCTCGCAGCTTACGTAAAATATTTTATATAATCATTTTTACAAGTAAATCTATGAGAAATACGTGCAATTTGAGCTAAAATTATTGAAAAACTTCTTTCATGACCTCACAAATTTCAAAGTTAGGAAATTTTTTTTGAAAATCTGTATTCGAGGAATAACCTGGCTATGGTCCATATGGATTGCTATTGTGCTGAGGTACAATGTGCACATGGACTCCTTTGCGATAAACTTAAAAATGGGACAATTTGACAGGCAAAATTATTGCTGAAAGTGAAAAAAAGGTGATTTTGGAATTTCAACAATTTTGATGTTTATAGTATTTTCGTAAGGGATGTGCATGTAAAACAGCTTATAGAACGAGTTCTAAGCCGACTGTGAGAAAATCAACCAATTTGAGCTAAAATTATTGAAAAGATTCTTTCACGAATTCACGAATTCCAAAGTTCCGAAATTTTTTTTGAAAAACTTTATTCTAGGAACATCCTGGATTTATTCCAGATGGATTGCAATTGTGCTGTTCTACAGCGTACACATGTGCTACTGTGTGAAAAACTTCAAAAAGGGACAATTTGACTGGCAAAAGTATAGTCGAAAGTGAAAAAAGGTGATTTTGGAATTTCAAAAAAATTGATGTTTATAGTATGTTCGCGATGCGTATACTTAGAAATCATATTATTAAACATATTTGACGTGTACTGTGAGAAAAACAGGCAATATGACGGAACTTTTTTTGAAAAACTTCGATCATTATAGCGCGAGTTTCGAAGTTTGGAATTTTTTTTGAAAAACTTTATTCCAGGAACAACCTGGCTATAGTCCATATGGATTGCTATTGTGCTGAGGTACAATGTGCATATGGACTCCTTTGTGAAAAACTCCAAAAAGCGATAATTTCTTTGAAAAAAGTGAAATTGAGAGTCAAAAAAGTGGTTTCGGATACAACTGGAACACGGTCAAAAATACATTTTGACAACATCTGGACACCCCAAACATAACACAAATAAATATTAGAGTCCATATTTCATCAAGTTAAGAAATTATGATTTTTCGACGTTTTTCGACTTAGAACCACCTTTCTCCTAGACCAGAGCCGGCAAATAGAAATAAGTGGTGTTTTGTGTAATGCGGGCACAGGTCCCTCATACCACTCGAGTATGGGCCCACAGGCCTCAATTTGGGGGGCCACGTCCGGCCAGGGTCAGATATGGTCGAATCTTACCGATCACGTCTCTTAAAGGGAACAGTCAGTAAAAATGAGTTATTTTGAAATAAAATATAATACTGTTCCCGAAAGAGCACTCAAAACCGCTACTATTGCAATTTGTAAAAAAATTATGTATTTTCAAATTTTCACATTTTTTGTGTCAAATTCTACTCGTTATAACAATTAAATTAGCTCTTTGTCTTTTCGGAAATAGGCGACACACCTGTTTGTTTATTCCTGTCTTTTCCAATATATGCTTTTGAGAAAAGATACGTAAACAATTAATGAGATGTGACACTGCTTTAAACGAAGCGTATATTTTCGAATCGAACACAAAAACTGCTTATTTTTACGACGATTGAAGCAAAAATATGCATAAGAAAAAATATGCTCGCAGTCAGAAATTAAACACAGTCGCGCAGAGCGAAATATTTCTTCACCACTTTAAAAATAAAAAAAAATTCGCCTCGAATACGTTATTTTTTTATCTATCGTCAACATACTTTTATTGATAACTCATTTTATATTTATTTCCCCTGCAGATTGTCTCTGATCGAGCTGAGAGTTTTCTGCTGAGAAAATGGTGGAGATCGAAGCACGAGTGTCTCCGGCTGGCTGACCAATACAAACTGGAACTACTCAAGGTGGGGAATGCAATAATAATGAGGTTGGTTAAAATTATTCCGACTTTATCGATCCTAATATCCCGGCTATAATTCGTTATTTCATTAGAAATCTTAATAATTGTACAGAAGAAGGCGATATCGATGTACCAGAAGAATGAGGATGTCGAGGAACTGTGGAATTCAACCGATTACGAGAAGATCTCTCGACAGACCCTCCAAGTCTTGTGGAAGAAGAGTCTCAAATTTGATAGTTGATCATAGTTCGATTCAAAGTTGTAAATATCTACCGCATACTTCTTATGAATTTGCTGTAATACTCACCAGAAGTTCTCATTGTATCGAATCCGTTTTTTTACTAATAACGATTATAATAATACATATATTTTATTGAAATGGATCTAGTGAGTGTGTGAAGGTGTTGTTCCAATCAGAGGATTATCGTTGAATTCGTATTTTTTCGATCATGGTATGTTTAGTGTCACTGGTCTAGACGAGACCGTCGATCTCTCACTTACCCTCAAAACGAGAGTATATTATTCGGGGAAGGCGGTTTCGTCTAGACTAGCGATAATAAATGCATCACATTTGTCTGCAAATGTATCTCTAGTAGCTTCGTCGGTTATAATTAAATGCCCATCCTTAATTATTTCCCAAATCCAATATACCAATTAAAAAAAATTCTTCATGATTTCCAGGCATACTTTCGTGATTGGTCAAATATTCATTTCATTTCTTTTTCAGGTAAGCAATGGCAGAAATCATGGGGTCGCCAGTGAAGAGAAGCCGAGGTTTGCACATATATTTATGGGTTTTGACATATTTTTATTTCCCCAAAGATCAGATTAGTCAGTTTCAAGGAACGTAGTGCGAACTACTTCCTCTTATTTTATGCAAACATTAACGGTTGGTTATTATGAAACGGGCACTAAGGTATGGATTGAGAAATTGGTAAAATAAAATCTCGTGTCCGAAATTTTGCAATTTCGGCGCACCCTTTAGCTAAAAATGCACCTGCTTTCAGACTCGTCGTTTATCATGATGGAGATAAAGGACGGAAAGTACATGGACACTGCCGGCATTTTCTCTCCCGTCCATCGCATCAATGGATTCCCATGGTGAGGATTGATGTGACGAGATTTGATAATTGGAGTCGCTCTTGGCTCAATCATAATACGAATTTACACGGGTTTCTATCGCCCTAGAGCGTCTGAACTGGATCTAGTGAAGACTAATTGATTGCGAATTATTGTAAATTAGGGGATAAAAAATGAATAGAAATTGGGAAGCAATCGCCCCCCTCCTCCATTTTGACAATATTTTATTGTTGTGCAAAACGGAATGAATGAAGTAATTATAAACAAAAATATTTAGTGTAACAGTAATACCTTATTATAATGATACTAACTGTAATCAATAATTACAGTAATCATTGCGATTCAGGCGTCTGCACGTGTATCCCTCGTGCTACGGTGGCCATCTCTCACTCGCTCTCATCTGCGACAAATCGACCGAATCCTATCTGTGGAAGTGCAATGCAGCAGTTACCATCAAATTCGCCCAGACCAAATCCTCCGTCAAGGTAATTTAGTTGTTTATTATATTATATTAATTTCGTCAAATGCTGCATGCTTATCATATAATAGTTTTTTAATCATCAAAATTTGAATTATTATCTTTACACGAGAGAATGCAATGAATTACATGAAATTAATTATTAAATTTTATGCTAATTAATGAACAACTGATTATTCAGAAGGCGGAATACTCGTTCGTTAGCTGGAATGGAAGCATGGTGAATATGGCCGATTTCGAAAGGACATGCAAGAAAGTGGGGGTGGATATCGAGACGAAGGAGGATGGGGAGAGGTACGGTAGCATGAAAGGAGAAAGAGATACGGTAGCATGAAAGGAGAATGGGTACGGTAGTATGAAAGGAGAAAGAGATACGGTAGTATGAAAGGAGAAGGGGTACGGTAGCATGAAAGGAGAATGGGTATGGTAGTATGAAAGGAGAAGGGGTACGGTAGCATGAAAGGAGAATGGGTACGGTAGTATGAAAGGAGAAAGATATACGGTAGCATGAAAGGAGAAGGGGTACGGTAGCATGAAAGGAGAAAGAGATACGGTAGTATGAAAGGAGAAGGGGTACGGTAGCATGAAAGGAGAAAGAGATACGGTAGCATGAAAGGAGAAGGGGTAAGGTAGCATGAAAGGAGAAAGAGATACGGTAGCATGAAAGGAGAATGGGTACGGTAGTGTGAAAGGAGAAAGAGATACGGTAGCATGAAAGGAGAAGGGGTACGGTAGCATGAAAGGAGAAAGAGATACGGTAGTATGAAAGGAGAAGGGGTACGGTAGCATGAAAGGAGAAAGAGATACGGTAGCATGAAAGGAGAAGGGGTAAGGTAGCATGAAAGGAGAAAGAGATACGGTAGCATGAAAGGAGAAGGGGTACGGTAGCATGAAAGGAGAAAGAGATACGGTAGTATGAAAGGAGAAGGGGTACGGTAGCATGAAAGGAGAAAGAGATACGGTAGCATGAAAGGAGAAGGGGTACGGTAGCATGAAAGGAGAAAGAGATACGGTAGTATGAAAGGAGAAGGGGTACGGTAGCATGAAAGGAGAAAGAGATACGGTAGCATGAAAGGAGAAGGGGTAAGGTAGCATGAAAGGAGAAAGAGATACGGTAGCATGAAAGGAGAATGGGTACGGTAGTATGAAAGGAGAAAGAGATACGGTAGAAGCGGTAGAAATAAACCAACCGAAAACAAGTAGATGTGGCTTGTTTTCCGTTTAAAAAGACCCGGAGCGCCTAGGGTAAGTAAAGTTATTGCAGTTTCCGTGTCAAACCCTCGTTGGATCCTCTCTCTGATGCTCGTGACGGAATTCTCGTTGTCGGAGACGGAAAGATTCACGTGAACAAGAAGGTTGGTGCGACATCTCTATCTCCCATCTCCTAGTTTATTCGGCACTATCCACATCTTCCGGACGAACCAAATGTTATTCATTTTCTGGGGGGGGGGTTGGGAGGTGACCGGTAGATTCACAGAGCGAAATAATGAATGAGGATGCAACTCCGGGTTGGTTGGTCCGGTAAAGGGAAGTAGTGCCCTTTGTTCCACAATATTAATCTGTGCGGACTAGGTACTCTGTTTGGGTATTCGACGGTCGACTACGATAGAGGAAAATCGGTAAAATTGCGATTTGCAAATACTTCTATTTTTGCAGTCTCTGGCCTCTCAGTCTTCCTACTTCAGCGCTCTTTTCTTTGGTGGATTCAAGGAATCGAATCAAGAGGAAATCAACATTAATGACGTAGAGCACAAGGTTTATATATTTAATTAGTACATTAATTACTACTTTAAAATATATAATTGTGAAGATTCGAGGGTCGTTCTAAAATAGAGTGAATTGAGAGGAAATATAAATCCATCTTTACGATTGTAAGCCATAATGTTAAAAATTTTTTGATCGAAAAATGATTTACGAAAATGTTGTTTTCAGGATCTGGATAATCTCTTTCGATTGATGTACGAATTCGTAGGTCAATCTATGACGAGTCAGTTTATTTTTTTGAATCTGTCGTTTTTGTTTTGAAACTTTTTTTGGAAAAAAAATTAAATCGAAAATAATTTAAAAAAAAGTTTCGTTGCAGAAGAGAACGTGGAGAAGATCGTTGAGCTATCACAGAGATTCGACCTGAAAGTAGGCGTTTACAATAATAATCATAATAATAATGATAATGATAATAATAAAAACAATTTTTTTTGTAGAATTGTGTGTTTTGTTGTAAATTTGCTGTGGGCGGTGCCATCTTAATTTTTTTTGGATAGGGTAAGCAGTATTGAATAATATTTATTTTTAAAAAAAATATTTGAATAATTTGCAGATCGTTGAAGACAGGGTAGTCAACTTCCTTCTCGGCTGTGATTCCATCTCCATCCATAAGAAGTTGCTCATGTCGGAGCAGCTCAGACTGGAGACACTCAAGGTACGCATTTGGACAAAAAAGAACAGTAATCTATAGGATTCGTAGAACTTTTGGATACGAATCCTCTCTAGATTGCTGTAGTTTTCCCACTGTACTTTCTACTGTAGTGTGAGAGTGGTGATTTTATTTTATGTTTATCGACCAGCGATCTTTTACAAATTGTTACAAAAAAAATTGTTACAAAAAAGGTTGTTATTTTTTTTACAGAACACTTGCGACCCTTATAATCCGTCAGAAGTTCGCGAACTTTTCACGCATCTTTTCTTGCTCGTTTTAGGCTATTTTCTTTATAATTTGCGTTAGGTCATTAGAGACGCATAAGAAACTACTAATGCAGAAGAAATTAACCTAAAATATAAACTAGGGAATTAGCCGCACCTCTTAGAAGGTCGCGGAATTCTGCGAGTTGTTTTCCGCGAGCTAGACAGTGACGAGAGAGCGCGTAAACAGAGAGAGCGCAGAAATACAACAACAACATTGCTTACTTTTCCCTCTCCTCGTTCCGCGTGCTCTCTCGTCACTGTCTAGCTCGCGGAAAACAACTCGCAGAATTCCGCGACCTTCTAAGAGGTGCGGCTAATTCCCTAGTTTATATTTTAGGTTAATTTCTTTTACATTACTACTTTCTTATGCTGCTCTAATGACCTAACGCAAATTATAAAGAAAATAACCTAAAACGAGCAAGAAAAGATGCGTGAAAAGCTCGCGAACTTCTGACGGATTATAAGGGTCGTTGATTACTAATTTGTTTATTTCACAGACCGCGGTTCTCCTCGAGTACACCTGTCGCAATTCTCTCATCGGTTTGCGCAACTCGGCAGAGTATTCACTGATCTCTCCTGAGACTGTCAAGATCATGTTCGAGAAGTGCTGCCAGTTCATCTAACCCTGAATAATATAGTCAAGTTACGGTAGTTGTTGATATTTTGTCTGAGTACTGTAGATTTTCTTCTTCGAGTTATCGATTACTTGTGCTAATTTCTTGTATCATCTGTGTGCGTTATCGACTTTAATTATTCCCTCGTTATGTTGCGTAGGAGCGGGCAAAAATAATGCATTTGCGTGTATCGTATAAATTATGTTTACCGATGATTTTGAGTTGCTTGGATTTTTTTCATCTCTCTTGGCGAGGCATCGTGGTTCTTACACCAGATTAGATTATCTCTAGTTTAATTTCGCGTAATTACACATCTTTCAGTAAATTCGAGTCGTGGCGAAATCTAGTTCGGAAAGGATGGATGATCGACAAGCGAATAAAAGTAGAGGTTCGTTGTCTCACTATCACTGCAGTCGAATTGACTTGAATTAGAATTAGACTTGAATTAGAATTAATTGCTAATTGTATTTACAACTTGTCGTGGAACTGAATGTAGATCAAACTTTAACACCTTTTTTTAAAATGAATATCAATTTTCCCTTAGACCTTCTTTATAAAAGGTTTTAAAAAAAGTATTACAAATTTTCTTCTTCATCTATTTGCATCAATTCATTAGAAAATTCATCATGATAACCCTCGTGAGAGAGAATTTTTTCCCCTATTCGGCCAATACGAAGGCGAGGTTATTTGTTGTTGTTGCTTATTTGTCTCAATCTGAATCGAACTGTGTCAACCATTTTTCTATATTTATCTATTTATAGATTCAAATATCATCAAGATGACGATACCCGACCGGCCCGGTGGTTTTGATGGTTTCTACTCGGCCGTCCATCGCATCAATGGATTCCCGTGGTGAGATTTAATAATAATAAAATTTAAGGGAAAAAGATAAATATTTTGATAATCATTGTCAATATCCGTGGCTAAAACCAGCGCGGTACTGCAGTGCACCTGACTGAGGCGCTGAAATGCACTGCGGACTGCAGTACACGCTCCCCCACAGAATCCAGTAGGCACCATGCCAAGAATACCTCTCCTTGTCTGACCCTCTCGTTTGGTGCGCTCTCTCACCATCTCTCTCTCTCTCTTTCTCTAACTCGTTCTCGCCAACCCTGTTTCGAATGCTGTGTCACCATGTGTCGTGCAGTAACAGTACGTAACAGTAGTGCACCGCATACAGCGAGAGAGCGCGTACTTCAGAGCACTGTGCATTTCAGCACATTAGTCTCGCTTTTTGAGCGTGCACTGTTCATTGCAAGTACCCAGAATGCAATGTTCATCGATAATACAACGATTTTTTCCACCCTAGTGCGAAAAATCACTACGCCACTTCGTGGTTCCGTGGCAACTTTATTCGATCGCTCTCAGCCTCGAAAAGTTGATCAAATATTCGTGGGACAAAAGAAAGGGAACAACTGGTTTAATAAGTATCCTTGAGGCGACTGCGTGTCTGTCCCTCTTCACATCGCAACGACCGCTCCAATGTCGCTCTTCTCTGTGACAAATCGAACGAATCGACTCTATGGACGTGCGCTGCTACAGTATCCGTACTTTCTCCATTATTTTTATTCTCAGGGGTAATTTTTTTATAGCTTCCACTAAATAATTGAAAATGCCTGTAGAAGTATGCAAAAAATAAAGCAAAACATTGATTTTCGGTTGATCAATCAATTTTGTATTATTTTAAAACTATTTAAAACATACCTTCCGAGCATTCTTCACTATTAATTTTTTTCTTTGGTTAAAGAAGGAGTGTCAGCTAAATGTCCCACCACGATTACCCTGCCTGGTGAAGATAGAATACTGTAAGAACGATCGTCTGACGTCTGTGATAGAGCACGCTGCCTAGGCAAATGCGCGTATGCAGATGGGCAGAGATTAGCGAGAGTGCAACTCCTCTCTCCCCTTCCTCTTCCCCCAGCAGGGGAGAATGCGCACGCAAATTCGACACGAGAGAGAAAGTTGACCGATAGATTTACCTAATCGCGCACGCCATAACACACGTGCGCGGCACTTGAACCTGATTTCCCTGAGCCCTGTAGCTTCTTTGCAAGCGAGTATTTCGGCTCGGAGAAAAGATAGACGTTCCAAATTTTGGATTTATATTATCCTTCACAGTGGTAAGCGATTAATGTTATAAGTTTCATATCCTATTTTTGCTGACACTCCTTCTTTGAGAGCGGTTATACGAAGAAGGCATACTCATTCGCTAGCTGGACAACGCATGAGTGCATTATCATGTCGGGCTTTGACAGTTCGCGCAAGAATATCGAGGTGGAGATCGATACGAAGGAGAATGGCGAGTGGTACGGTAGTATAACTGTAGAATAATGTGGATAGCTGAGGTTCTTTCAGCTTCCGTCCCCATCTTTCGCTTGACCCCATTCTGGATCCTCGTGATGTCGCATTGGTAGTTGGAGCCGTAAAGATCTACGTGAACAAGATGGTATGAGCACACCGTTCCTCGATCTATTCAATACTGTTCTACTCATAGGTCGACAAGCACGTAAAAAGCGACGAAGCCTACTCACGTTCGGGCATTTTAAAGTACAAATTTGATGAAAACCCTACCACATTTTTGGATTTTGAGATAAAACAATTAAACCCTACCAACATTTTGGGAATTTCATTGCCAATTTTGTAATACCCTACCCATATTTTGGACATTTTCTACCCACATTGTCGACCTATGGTTCTACTAATGTCAGCGTTACGATTTGTCTGGCTTTTCAGAAAAGCCAGAAAAGGTCCATTTTGATGGCACCCTTTGAAGAGTGTGAAGAAATACGATGTTTAGTGCAAAACACCACTATCTTCTCCATTCATAATTCACAGTCCCTCGCCTCTCATTCTTCCTACTTCAAAGCTCTTTTCTTCGGTGGATTCAAGGAATCGAATGAATCGGAGATCGAGATCAAAGACATCGAGCATGAGGTATTCTCTATACTTGTGATCTATTTACGAAAAAAGAAAGAAACCCCTAATTGATTTGTTTCCGCTAGTGGCTCAATACATTTCAGGATCTCGTGAATCTCGTTAGACTGACATATGGATTAAAGTGGATTGAATTCGACCTGACAGGTTCGGGTATATGGCGATTACCTAGAGCCGAGATACCCACACTGTTTTGTAGCTACCATTGTCCCAATCAATTAAAAACCTGAGGCGAATTGTGAAAATCTGACCGACTGTAAAAAATGCATTTCCTAGTGCAAATTTATTTCGCGAAAAAAAACGTGCCCTCCCGTGCAGCGACCCAGTAAGCGATATTTTTGTTAGAAAGAGGACCATCAGAGGATTCGAAAAAGCTAAAGACCGGCACGTTTTTCTTCCTGGAAAAATTCTAGTAAAAATAATTGCAATCCGTCGATTTGACTTTTTGACCTATGGACTTATGGACTATGGCGATGCAGCGACGAGGCTTAAAATATAACCTAAATCTTTTTATTAAAAATCGTGAACGGTGATTGTTTTAGCATTTGAGTCAACTTTTCACATTAAATTTTTTTTCTCTGAATTATATTCAACTGATATTTGTTTGCAGCTGACAATTGTATGGATATTCTGGAGCTGTCGCAGAAATTCGACTTGAAGGTTTTTTTTCTTCTTATGAGCGAATTTTTTATCTCTGTGATTTCGGGGAGGTCGGCACACAGCAGCACCGTATTGCAATTGATTGGGAATACACAATACGAATTCGTAAATAATTATTGTTGTGTAGGTCATGGAGCAAAAAAATACAATTAAATTAAAGTTAGTGGTGAACCAAAAAAGGACCCCCTCTTTTTATATCTTAATCGATGGAGAAAAAATTCTAACGTAAGAAACTGGTATTTTTTTAGAAAAAAAATAAAAATCAAATATTTAGCCCGTAGTAAAAGGGGCGGGCCTGATGCCCTGATCCCGGTATAATGCAAATGACATCGATTTTTTCACACCATGAAAAGAGAAAATAAGTTTTTTTCTTTGTTTTGACACTCTCTGGGCCAGCCTGATAGACTCCCGAAGTCTCAGAGGATCAAATGATGTCGTTGTTAGTTTCATGAAGTAGAGTCGGGAAGTCATCGCCCAATAGCCATACTGTATCTCATCTACCCGTATTCCCAGCTACAGTAACCCCACCTTAATCCGAAAATTGGAAATTGATCAAATTGACCAGTTTTTGTTGTTGTATGAGGTAGGTCTTGAGTACAATGTCTGAGGGGTCAGTTTGATCAACTTCCATTTTTCGGATAACGGTAGGGTTACTGTAGCAGGGAGTACGGTAGATGACATACGGTATGGCTTTCAGGCAATGGCTACCCGAGATCTACCTCATGCAACTAACAACGAGATAATTTGATCAATTTCAGAAATTCGGATTATTACGGTGGCCAGGATACGGTAACTTTTATACAGTACTCAAAGTACTGTGGTATTGTTACTGTAGGTCACTTGATGATTTGTCGACATATTCGCAACCCCATTTTGGACCATGAACAGGGGTTCATGATGTGAAAAATCGATATCAGTTGCAGTATACCGGGATCAGGGCATCAGGCCCGAGCATTCTCGAATTTACTACGGGCACAATATTGATTTTTATTTTTTTCTAAAAAATATCAGTTTCTTGGAATTTTTTCTCCATCGATTAAAAATATCAAAAGAGGGGGTCAGTTTTTGGTTCACCACTAACTTTAAATAAAATGAATTTTCTAGATCGTTGAGGACAAGGTGGTCAACTTCCTTCTCTGTGACAAGCAGATCTCCATTCATAAGAAATTGCTGATGTCAGAACAGTACGGACTGGGGACTCTCAAGGTCACAGTCATTATTGAATAACTAGTAGAGATATAGTTTTAATAGTTATTTTTTAAAAAAAATTCTTGGATTTGTGGCAGGTATCACCAGAGATTGCATGAAAACAGGCCGCCTGGGGAACAACTTTCCAAAACATATTTTAGATTTCGATCAAACTTTTATATGCAAGTACCCTGTGGGCAATAGTTCCATCAATTGGGGTCACAGGTCTCAGAACCGTCTTTTAGCGATTTCCCGGCTCTGATGCCGGAATCGACGTAACTTCTTTCAAAATATAGCTACAATGTTGCAGTTGAGCTTGAAATTACTGTAACAATTTGGAGAATAATTATTCTGTTGGTGAGTTTTGCATGAAGAGTAAAAAAAAGAAAAAAAGAAAATATTTTGTATTAATTTTCGATGGACAAGCCAAGCCATTGATTTTTATAGCGGAATATTGTAGAGCAAGTCAACTATATTCAAATAAAAAATAAATGAAATAAGAAAGGGGTCTCATAGTCAGACCCGAAAAATCGCGTTCAAGCTAAATAGGAGAACTGCGATTTTTTAGTACAAATATTTCCGATACTCTTGATTCCGACACCAAACTCATTCAAGTGGGCTATAAGTCAGTGATAACCATGCAATAAAATATTCTAACAAGTTTTATCAACAAATAACGATATCTGTAGAAAATTTGAAAAATCGAATTTTTTTGATGAAATATTTTTTGTTCTGAAAAAATTGCAGTTTTCCGAGCATAAACACAATTTTCGGGTCTGAGAACGCACCTTTCTTATTTCTTTTATTTTTTATTTGAATATGGTTGGCTCTACAATATTCTGCTATAAAAATTAAAGGATTTTTCTATACTGTAGGCCACACCACAATTCCAAGTGCACTTCAGATTTCAACCTACTGAACATCCTTTATGACCTCGATACAAAAAGACCTTTGCATAGTTGAACCGTCATTGTTACAGTATTGTATTATGCAAATAAAATTTTTGCCATTTCCTCAGGGAAACAACACATAAATATTTTAATTTAAATTTTAAAACATATTTTTGAATTTTCCAAGCTTCTATCAAAGATTGGCGAAGAAGTCATGGAGTCGAAAAAGTCTTAGAATATTATGAGGAATCGATTGGTACCACTCATTAGGCCATTCGATGAAGTATTCAAAAAACCGGAAATTCTTATGACGTCATGCCCGGAGGCGTAGAAGCGTTTTCACACGTTTTCCATATCATGCCGCAACTCAGCCTCGACCACACTACACCGTGGCATGTTTATCTCAACAACGCTCTTTTCATGCTGTGCCAATACTAATTCGACTGAGTCAGATAGTCTCTCTTAAGCTCAACAACAACATTCTAGCTATAATTCGAAAGAAGTTGCTAAGATCAGCGACCCGTATTGATCGAATTCTCACCTCCAGGGTACTTCTACATAATAGGTTCATCGAAATCTAAAATATGTGTTTGAAAGTTGTTCCCGGCCTCGTGCAATCTCTGGTGATACCTGTCTTATGTCCTAGGATATAATAAGTAAAATGGAAATGAAGCCTTTTTCTTCTTATACCCACGAGTGTTGAGAATCACTGGGCATTGCTATTCTTCGAAAACGAGTGTTCTTTACAGATCGCGGTCCTTGGCCAGTACGAAGATTATTATAGTTTTGTGGAGTTGCGTCAATCTGCTGAATATACTCTTCTCTCCTCCGATACGGTCAGGATTATGTTCGAGAAGCTATGTGAGAATCTGTAGGCTGCGCATCAATCTCCGTTGCTACTCATATTGTTATTTTTCTCAATGTTTTATTGGATAAAAGTTCGTTAACGTTGAAAGAGATTTAGTTGGTAAGGTGGTTAGATTCCACTCTCAGTTATCTATGCTATAAATGTTTTAAAAATATGTTAGTAAATACTTGATTCCACTCTTTCATTGTCTCATCTTTTCAAATTTCATTGAATCGCGCGAGGAAACAATGGTGAACGCTCAAAATAAGAGGTTAGTTTTCCATAATTTAGTGTGACTCATCCACAATGCGCCTGAATCGAAAGATTTTGTAATACTCTTTTTTTCTGCTGAAAAAAAAAAGATTTCCCTGCTTTTTGCAGATTCGGGCACTATCAAGTTGACTATTCCTGACAGGATGGAGACTGAATCATCTGGTGTCTACTCTCCCATCTGTCGAATTGGAGGATACCCCTGGTATTATATTTATTTTTACTAGTAAATTTCTATTGAACAAGTGGTGATTAATGAAAAAAATATGTTCAAATTATTGCTCGGAATCAGACAAAAAGGGTACGTATCCATTGTGGAATCTAATCGCATGCCCTGCAAGGTAGTAATAATTTGTATGGATTTCATTGAGGCGTCTGCACGTGTGTCCTTCATTCTTGGAAGAGGAGAATAACTTTATCATTCTCGAATGTATCAAATCGACAGAAGCGTTCTTCTGGGAGTGCAAGCCTACCATTATCCTCAAGTCCCCTGTTCCCCTGAAGAAGGTACAACTAGAAAAAATAATAATCAAACATTTGTAACATGAATTCTGATCGTTTCAGCAAGATAAGAAAACTATGTTATTCAGGAAAAAACATTTAAATAATAGATTATCTGGCATAGGTGAGCTTTCTGAGCTAGTGCTGCTGTACTGTACTAAATACGAATTGCAAGGCATAGTTTTTTCTTGGTTCTGGCGGATTTTTGCACGTGTTTTGGCACATAAAAATATGAAATATTGATTTTCTCACAATCGTTCACATTGGATTTGCTCGAAACTCTCTATTTTACCTTCATTTCATTTCCTTTCTCATTAGTTTTACGACCCGGTGGAAATAAGGATTGCTGAAATATTGACTTCCACGAAAATAACTGCTGTAAAAAGTTTTCACAAATGTGCAGTGTGAATTCGGACCACCGTATACATCATTAAATCAAATATGTTGCAGAGGACGACTTGGTGCCTCACGAGCTGGGAACAAGAGGCTGCGATCATCACTATGCACTGTGACCGTTCGTTCAAGGAATTTGAAGTCGAGATCAGGATTAAGAACGATGGAGACAGGTAGCGGCATTGGAAATTCACAAACACTCATCCTAAATAATAGAGTTTGAAATGCGGGTAAACAATTGGATTAGATCTCTTCATTTTGTACTCTCTCACAAACCGACCGGTGTAGATAGTTTGCGAAATGAAGTGTGCTTATCCAATTATTTACCCGAATTTCAAACTCTACTAAATAATAAACCATTCTGCTGTGGAATACGTTCCGCTGTAGAGAGACCATGACAAAGCAAGGGACAAGCCGACGTGTAGAATCAGAATAGACACCAGTAGTCCATTGCATACATGTACCAATTTTAAATAAAAGTGAGGATCAATGCTGAAAGATGTAGTAAAGAGTTAGTGTTGGATTACTGTAGGGGAAGGGAGTGGAAGATGACAAAAAGCAAATCATTGGCCATGGATAATTAAAATTTCTTTTATTTCCATCACTGTTCTAACAAAGGGATTCTTACAGGTTCCTTAGTAAACTTTCACTGGACCCTGTCAAGGATCCTCTCGACGGCATACTGGTGGTAGGAGATGGAAAGATTCGTGTGAACAAGAAGGTAAGGAACATCAATATTTGTTTAATAAACATCCCCTTGTTAAAGAATTAACTGATGTTCAGATTGAAAAGTTTTCATTTACGAATTGAATGACAAAAGTCGCATGATTTTTGAAATTATTTATGAATTTTCAAAGATTTAAATTTTGGTGTTTGCTTTACACCGATGTGGATCCAGGATGGTAAAGCATATATCATTGAAATCTTGTATAGCAAGTGAATGAATGGAATTAATTAGACCACTTGAGTCATCTTTCTCCTATTTGGATTCTCCTACATGTATTCAGCCGTTGTGTCCATCTTTCTCTACAGCTGGTATACCCGGTGGTCGAAGTGGTGTAATAGTCTAACATAAGGCGCCCTCCCAGTTTCATTCCGTTCCACGCCGGGGTTCGATTCCCGGCTGTGCATACCGCCACCGCCTCACCAAGGCGCCCGAATGGGTAAAGATTGGTAGTGGTGTAACCACGAAGGTAATTAGATCCGAAGAAGAGATTGGGCCCTCCTGATTAAACTGGCCTATTATGCGCTGGCCTTAGCAGTGACTCCCTTAGGACTTGGAGCCTAGATAAGGGGATGCCTTTACCTTTTGTCTTTTACCCGGTACTATTGCGTTTAATTAAAGGGTACTGCAAAATACTGCAATACTGCAATATTAAAGGGTACTGCAAAATAAGTGATTTTTGTGTGAAAAATAATTCTCTTCCGATTCAAATGACTGGATGACCCGACGCAGTAGTACCATGACATGCAAGCCGAAAAAGGAATCTTTGAAAATACTAATAAAAAACATTAAAAATACAGTTCTTTCATTCCAAAAGGAAGAAAATTTGCTTTCACATAAAAAAATATTTTGCAGAACAAGGTCACTTTTAGTGCATTTTAGTAAGTTGGCTGTTACAGTCTTTCCTCGGGTCTTCTAATTTCTTAAATTATTTTTTTATAATTAATAAATTAAGTCGCTGGCTGCTAACTCCTCATACTTCAACGCCCTCTTCTTCGGTGGATTCAAAGAGGAGAATCAGGATGAAATCGAGATTAAGGAGGTTGAATACGAGGTGAATATTTGCTATTATAAATATACGTGGTGTTGTTCTACCGTATTATCCCGTTCCGCTCGTAGCTACCGAGGACAATGTTGCGAAACAACAGAAAGGCGCACACCACTATTTTTGTTTTCGTATTTTTGCCTACTTAACAATTATTTTCAAAATCCAAATTGAAAAGGTGGTACAGGGCATCATGGGCTATCGATTGAGCGCACACATGTTATTAACTCTTCCATCTGTTTACACCAAAATCAGGACCGTAGTTAGATTGGAACCGGAGCCGTGAAATATCTTTCTGTGTTTTTACTGTGTTGTCTTCTTCGATGTTCGTATAATTTTAGAAATGTAAAAATTGTAAATTTCCTCGAATTATAGATAGCTCAAAGAGCGCTGTATATAAACTCGAATATTCTGCGCTAATTTGGACAACGTCAATTATCCAATTTCCTTTTTGATGCTAATATATTCCCCATGTCGTCTAATACTGCAATTGCGACTTATTACAGGATCTGGAGAATCTCATCCGATTGATGTACGGATTGAACGGAGAATCGATGACTAGTAAATTTTCCATATGATGTATAGTATTCAAATGTGGGAAATGGGCGCTTCTTAGCGGGAAGAAAAAATATCTTTGCAGTTGAAAACTTCGCGAAGATTATACAGCTGACGCAGCAATTCGATATCAAGGTATTTTTTGATTCTCAAAATATTGGTATGTTTCTAAATAGATTAATTTTAGTGAGTTTTCATAGTGGGAATTGATTTATTTTGTATTGATTTTGATGGCCATTGAAAAACGCTGGTTAGACGGAACTGTGGAAACTAAAATAACATTAATATTATGTATTTTCCCTCATTCTACGTCAGCCCTTCCGTTTTCGATCGGGATATTGTAAAAAAAAATGTAACTTCTAAATTCTTATTACAGATTGTAGAGGACAAAGCAGTAAACTTCCTTCTCGACACCCATTCCATCACAATCCATAAGAAATTGTTGATGTCGGATCAAATTGGATTGGAGAGACTCAAGGTTGAATTTTAAGCTAACATTCGATCCGATTTTTTCTACTGTTATTTTAATATATTTATTACTAGCCTGCTCAACATTAATTACAATATTAATAATATTCTTTGACAATTTCAGGTCGCATTAATTAACGAATACGTGGAGAAAGAAGATGTGGTGGAATTGCGTAAATCGCCTGAATTCGATCAACTTTCCCCCGAGATCGTAAAACGTATGCTGGAGAGAATGTGCGCTTTGGTGGATGGGTCTTCAAAAGTATGATTCAATCAGTTCTCTAAATTTTTTTTTTAATCGTTTTTTTCGATCGGGATGTTGTAAAAAAAATGTAACTTCTAAATTCTTATTACAGATTGTAGAGGACAAAGCAGTAAACTTCCTTCTCGACACCGATTCCATCACAATCCATAAGAAATTGTTGATGTCGGATCAAATTGGATTGGAGAGACTCAAGGTTGAATTTTAAGCTAACATTCGATCCGATTTTTTCTACTGTTATTTTAATATATTTATTACTAGCCTGCTCAACATTAATTACAATATTAATAATATTCTTTGACAATTTCAGGTTGCATTAATTAACGAATACGTGGAGAAAGAAGATGTGGTGGAATTGCGTAAATCGCCTGAATTCGATCAACTTTCCCCCGAGATCGTAAAACGTATGCTGGAGAGAATGTGCGCTTTGGTGGATGGGTCTTCAAAAGTATGATTCAATCAGTTCTCTAAAATTTTTTTTTAATCGTTTTTTTCGATCGGGATGTTGTAAAAAAAATGTAACTTCTAAATTCTTATTACAGATTGTAGAGGACAAAGCAGTAAACTTCCTTCTCGACACCGATTCCATCACAATCCATAAGAAATTGTTGATGTCGGATCAAATTGGATTGGAGAGACTCAAGGTTGAATTTTAAGCTAACATTCGATCCGATTTTTTCTACTGTTATTTTAATATATTTATTACTAGCCTGCTCAACATTAATTACAATATTAATTATATTCTTTGACAATTTCAGGCTGCATTAATTAACGAATACGTGGAGAAAGAAGATGTGGTGGAGTTGCGTAAATCGCCCGAATTCGATCAACTTTCCCCCGAGATCGTAAAACGAATGCTGGAGAGAATGTGCGCTTTGGTGGATGGGTCTGCAAAAGTATGATTCGATCAGTTCTCTACATTTTCTGTTATTTTTACTCGTTTTTGTATGTCCGTGTATTTATGTTGCTATCACTGATATGACTGACTAGTACTTTCTGTGTCTTATTGGATAAAAAATGTTTTTCTTCTTCTATTTCGGATTGTTGATGAAGTGGTTGATATTCCTTTCTGCAATATCTTTTCATTAAATTTCTCGTGGTAGTAATGTTTTTGGAGTGTTTCCTACTATTTAAAAAAGTGCTATATTTCAGACGTCTCGTGGCCTTGATCTCGACTGCGAAGAATGACGCCCGGTCGCAGAGGTCAGTATTTTTAAAACGATTTCCAATTTCCCCATGAAAGCGGAAACACACACTCCTAAGAGATGTACAACCAAATTCGAAAAAAAACTGAGCGTCTTGGAAATTTCGCCGACACTTAGCTAGTCTACCGCCGGCCTTGAAATCTTTCAATAATTTTCATTTTTCTCGCAAGGAGATAATTGAGATATTTCATTTCGAGATCTGGAGATTTTTCTTTCCGAGCCAACCCTTTCTACCGCTCTCTGTTTTCAGTTACCGCTGATAATGGGATCCCAGCAGTGAGACCTCTGCAGTTCCGTGTCTTCACACCGCCTCCCAATAATGGAAATCGCGTGGTGAGTATCCTAATTATTAGATCTACACAATGCCATAAAGATATAATACATTGAGGTGCCTTATTAGTTAGAATTGGTTTTAACATTCTCTTCTTCATTTTTTAACTTTAAAAAATCGTCGTGATTGCGTGATTCTAGCGTTATTGAGAACTTCAACGAGGTGCAAATTTTTTTTAGGTGAGGCTTATTCCTCCCCCGCTTCCCCCGCTTCCCCCGCTTCCCCCGCCTCCCCCGCCCAGCAATCCTTTCATCCTCGGCGCTCGCACGGTAAGTGGCATTTTTATTTTATTTTCGATATACGTTTTTTTCTGGGCACTGTTAAGTATGTCATATTAGTCTAAAATTGGGCTCAATTTCAGTAAAAATTCAACGTTTAAAAGTATTTTATGACATTTCGTTGCTCAATGTCAGGTGAGACTCGCCCCGAACACTGCACCGCTCTTCTCTCCCTATAGCTACACCACGGCAAGCGACAATATTTTTATTTAAAAAAAAAGTTTTCTTTGTTTCAATACCTGAAACTTTCTTTTTTTTTCCTGAAACAAGCTCTCTCACAGCTCCGTTGTTCAGTGAGTTGAATTATTGATTTTTTTCCAGAGAGCTGCGCAGATGGGAGACACACCATTCGATCGATCGACGCCGAATACGGTGCAGGTGGACGAGAGGTGAGCACGGTAGGCGCGCTATTGATTCCGCCGGAAAACTGTACAAAATCCTATTGGAAATATGTAGTAGTGAATAATGATTCGATATTATAATTACAACATCTACATTTTTTTTGTCAGATTCCGCAAGTGGACTCCGATGGAATCATTCCTGCCTACGAATGTCGCCCTAGTGATTGGAGAGAAGAGGGTGCATGTGAACAAGGAGGTGAAACAGAGATCAAAGATACACTACTTACTATTTTAAATTTTAATTTTATCGGGCTTCTTATTGTACTACAATTTTTACGGGATTCTTATTGTAATGATACTTGTGTTTTGTAGTTTCCATTCAGCAACCCTACAATAATAATTCCCGGACTTGTTCGGAGGGACGCTTCATACAATTTGTAAAATTATATTTTCGGGATCCTAAGCAGCGGCGCAAAAACGCTCTACCACTGTATAAATACATTTTGAACAGGCGCTGGCTGCTCAGTCGGATTACTTCAACGCTCTCTTCTTCGGTGATTTCAAGGAGGCGAATGAATCTGAGATAGAGATAAAGGAAGTATCTCACGAGGTTAGCAATCTGAAGAAAACAACAAGAACATATACGTAGATCTGACACAAATGAGACCGATCGAATGTGATTCCAACTGTATTGTTTTAAAATAATTAAAATAGCCAACACTGAGATTATAGGATTTCGTCCTCGTTCTCGGGATGCTCTACATTCACGGACCTGATGTAACGGGTGAGTTATTTAAAAAAAAGGAAAACAAACTATGATATTGTAAGAAATTACTACGTTGTTGCTTCTGATCGTGGTCTGTAGTTTGTAGTACGCAGTATGTTTGTCAACAATTTTTATTAATTTTTTCTCTCATTTTATTTCCAGATCGTAACGTGGAGACGGTGGTGCTCTTGGCGGATCGATTCGGAATACAGGTTATTTTTTTCTAAAATTAAAAATTGAAAAAAGTGTTAATTTGTTGAAAATATAAAATAAATTAATAATTTTATTAAAAATGAATATTTCAGTCGGTGAAAGACAAGGCTGAGAAGTTTCTGCTCGATTCTTCGGTTCTGAACAAGCACACGAAACTTCGTCTCTCGGATCAGTACTGTCTGATCCACCTCCAGGTTCTTTTTTCAATGCCTTTCTCGTTATTGAACTCAGGAAATACAATGTTGTTAATTTTAATAGTTTTTTTTTGTATGGAAAATCGATAAACATGACTCCTAACTGCCAGAAAGGGGAGATACATGAGAGATTACGTGAACACGACAATCTTATTTTTATATTTCTTTCGCGTTGGCATCTTCTGGAGGTTTGGATGGATGGTTCATGTGATTGCGTTTTTTTTGAAAAAAGGAGGATTAAATGATATTTAGGAGGCGATGCTTCTGCGATACAAGACTATGTCTGATCTGCACGATTTGAAGCAGAGTGAAGAGTACAATTTAATTTCGAATGAAATGAAACTCAAGATGTACGAATCGATGTGATGAATTACATTTTATTGATTTACAGTCAGCGTAGGTTTCTTTAGATCTTCCCTTCCCCTATGATAATATTGTTTATTTAGTCGTAAAATATTATCCCATACACGTGACTTTAATCAACTATGTTGTATATTTCTCTTCGTTGTTCATCGTGATAAGAATTATGTTTCATGACGGTTCAGTTTTTTTGTGATTTATTGGTTTGAATCCAATCATTTTACTATTTTTTTGTCGGCATGTAATCGCCAGAAGCGAGTGTAGAACTATAATATTCATTTTAGTCAACTCGATTCGTGTTGCTGTTGATAAGAAACATTTCCAATATGAATTATGGGCAGATAAGAGGTTTTGGACAGAGAGGAGGTTAATTAAAGTTATTACCGCTGATTTTTTTTGAATATTTGATTTGCTGAAAAAAATCTTAATTTTGATTTATTATAGCTGTGTTCAACATTTTGCATTATTAATACGATAGTAAAAATCTGAGAATTGAAGGAAGTTATTTTGCAGATAGCTCTGGGAGTGGATGGGGAAGACATGAGTATTCACTCCCGCCTCAACGCAACCGTAATCGAGTGAGCACTATGATCTTCTTGCTCAACGCAGATCGAATTTCCTTATATATTATAATATATTAAATTTGTGGAGAGGTCAATCCATTTTATGTGGAAAAAGAACTGTCTTTTAATGTTAATCCTTTAAATATTAAATTGTTCTTACGTTTCAGCTGTTTATTTTCAGTCTCCACCATGGCAAGAGGAGACGTACGAGGCAGTGGGAGATGCTGTGACGTGAGCAAGACTTAAATTCATATTGATGTGCCTGTTCCAAATATACGATAAAAGTGTTGTAATTAAGGGATAACAACTCATTGTACGGATCATAAGCGTTATTTTGGATTAGTGGTACTATACCGTGTTATATTGAATCTACCGTTTCTCGTTATTGTAGATTCCCCGAGTGGACTCCTATGAAGCCATTCCTGCCGACTGATGTCGCTCTGGTTATTGGAGAGGAGAAAGTGCATGTGAACAAGCAGGTCAGACAGAGATCAAAGATCATATTTTGATTTCCGTTGTCGTCTTATTTTCTTAAATTAGCAGATATTCATGTTCAGGCATTGGCTGATCGATCGGATTACTTCAAGGCTCACTTCTTCGGTGGATTCAAGGAATCGGATCAGACTGAGATCGAGATCAAGGAGGTCACTCACGAGGTGCTGTTTGATTTTTGTTTCAAAATCAGACATGTAGTAAATTATCTAAATAACTAAAATCAATATTATGTGGATATTTCGTTTTACAATCAATTTGGAGAATGCAATTACAGGATTTCGTTCTCGTTCTGGAAATGCTCTACGCCCATGGACCCGAAGTGACGGGTGAGAAAAAAACAGTGTTGGACGATTAGGGAATAAAGAATAAAAAGTGAATGAAGAATATTTTTACGTGGATTTTACAGACCTCAACGTGGAGATTGTTATTCGAGTGGCGGACAAATTCGGAATACAGGTTTCCGATTTTATCATACATTTTCGCCCGGCCGAGATCTCTCATTTTCACACACTCTCTCGCCTAGCATAAACTGGTCAGATATTTCATAAAGTGGTCAGATTTCTATCGGAAGTTCGATAAAACTGGTCAGATAGGGGACAATTCTTACTAAACTCGACATTCTGCGCATTCCTTGATGGGCATAGCTCTAAAAGTGGGTGGAATTCAACCTGCGGGCGGGCACGTTTTAGTAAAACCTGCCCGACTTTTTCGTTTCAAATTTTAAAAGTTCACATTATCGGACAGTTTTGTTTACAAAAGCCCAAATAATATGTTGTTTACTTTTTAAAACCTGAGGCGAATGAAAAAACCTGCCAGAAATGTGTTTTAAAATTTCAACCTCATTCGATCTGTCCTCTTTTCCGTATTTTTCTAACATTCACAAAAGCGCTCAAAAGAACAATATTGTTTTGCATCAGGTTTTTAAATGAATCCGGTTGAATAAGCAACTGTTTAAAACAATAATCTTGGCATGTAATTCAAAATTGGCCAAACGCGGCAGGTTTATAGCGTTGCCTGAGCAATTTCACGTCATTCCAACTTGGAAAATTGATTTCGTAAATTGATAGTATGATATATTTTCGTATTTTTTTCGCACTTTCCCTTCTTTTTACCTCTCAACAATAAATATTAAGAGATATCTACAACAAATTTAAAAAAAAAAATTTAGTTGGGCAGGTTTTCGTCGAACCTGCCCGTCTTTCAATCTTACTTTTTGAGCTATGTAGATGGGTCTCGAGTCTCTAAACTGCCTAGTTCAAAAAAGTGTAAACCGAGAATCTCGGGCAACGAAAATGTATGGATTTTATATTTGTTGTAAATATGGAATTTATTTTGTGAAAAAATGTGAGTATAGAATGTAATAAAACTCTAATGATTATACATTTCAGTCGGTGAAAGACAAGGCGGAGAAGTTTCTGCCCGATTTTTCGATTCTGAACAAGCACACAAAGCTCCGTCTCTCTGATCAATACAGTCTTATGTTCCTTCAGGTTTGCAATTCTCTTTTTCTTCTATACCTTTTAAAGTTAAATGCGGCAGAAATTGATTTTTAGAAATTAAATTTGGGTTTGGTTGCTATGTGTCATGTTAAATATCTTCAGGAAGCGATGCTTCTTTGTTACAAAACGCTGGCGGATCATCACGATTTGAAGCAGAGTGAAGACTACAAATTGCTTTCGAATGAAATGAAACTGAAGATGTATGAAGCTCTCTGATCACTATTCTTTGCTCCCACAACGGTATTTTGATCGAGGCGAGAAAATATTTGAATTTTTTTCGCTCTGTTGTATTTCCGTTGTCACTCTTTGTTATCGTTGTTGTTGTGTTTCCAATTATGATAAGACGTATTTGCAAGGAAGTGAACCTGATTTCAATCGATTGGTTTGCTCCCGATTGTTCGATTTCCTGTGAAAACGACTCACGACTTCAGAATTGTAAAACATTTTCAGTTGAGCTCGAGCGAGATAAGGAAGATGCAGCCCGTGAGAAGAGGTGGGATATAATTATACATACAGAAATATAAAAAAATACTGATTTTTAACCCTTTTTTAAAAATGTACGAAGTAGATTCGGTTGGAATGGTTGGAGTTTGGAGTTGAAACTCGAGAGTGTTCCGTCAATCACGAAAATTATGACTCATATTGGAAATCAGGGGTTGGTTATAAAAAATGGAAAGAGATGATCAGAGTGTTTTTGAAATATTTTGCTTCATAAATTGGCGTAGATTAATAATTTGTTTGAGGCAGACTTCGTTCGGACGATGATGGATGGGCAAATGTTTACGCTCCCGTACACAGGCTGTTCGATGACTCCCCTTGGGTGAGTATAGATAAAAAAGAAAAAAAATAAGGTAAAAGTTGTCTCGTCTTCAGCAGGAATATTGCCCTTTTGAGTGTGCACGCAATCTAGACAATTATTTGTATGGCACAGCATAATAAATCACGCGGTTGCCAGCCGGCGACCGGTAATCCTGGTTACGAGACCAGTACCAGCTTGGACCAGGCTTGGTAGACCTACAGGGGCGGTCTGATCGTTCTCAGTCGGGTACACTACCGACCGAGCTATGCCCTTTCTATCTAATGACTATTATTTACGCCCTATCTATCTAGAGGATATGTATCTATTCTTACTATAGTTATAGTCAAGATAAATAGAAATTATCTATATATTCTATAGATATATAGATGGTATCTATTTTGAAGAACTATAAATAAGTTCCGATCTATTCTCATACATTGTTCACCACTCGTAGATACATTGCAAAATTTTGAGAATCTGTGATTTTTAATATTTTAAAAATGGTCTTTCATATTACCTTTTCATAAGAATCTTGCAGTTTCTTTGAAATCCAATTGATCTTTCCTCCAGGGCAACATGGAACGTGAAGACAAGGAAGATGAATCAATTTATGAAATGAGAAGAGGTCCGCAACTGGTGGAGGAAGACTATAGGTACGGTATATTTTATGCGACTTTCAAATAGAATTTCCAATTTAATACGGGGTTTTATCATGAAATACACCTATTGAATTGGATCTTTGTATTCGACTGAATAAGTATCTAAAAATTCGCAAATCAATCCTTCCTCCCAGACTATTATCAAAAGCCAGAGTCGAAAGCAAACTGAATGCAACAACGTTGGTCACTGCACTTTAAATGACGAAATTTGAATTTACATAATTGAAGCTGAAAATTTAAATTTATAATGATATTTTAATGATAAAGAGTACCCCCCCTAGCTCTAAAAGTGGGTTGAATTCGACCTGACAGGTTCGGGTACAAGGCGACTACCTAGAGCCGAGATACCCACACTGTTTTGTAGCTACCATTGCCCCAATCAATTAAAAAACAACAACAACCTGCCCTCCCGTGCAGCAAGCCAGTAAGCGATATTTTTGTTAGAAAGAGGACCATCAGAGGAATCGAAAAAGCTATAGACCGGCAGGTTTTTCTTCTTGGAAAAATTCTAGTAAAAATAATTTAAATCCGTCGATTTGACTTTTTGACCTATGCCCCCCCCTAATTGCTCGGACCCGACATGAAAAGGACTAATCGAAACTGAAGTTTGGTCTCCTCATATTATCTTGGTTATCTTCAGATTCCCCGAGTGGACTCCGATGGAATCTTTCCTGCCTACGGATGTTGCACTGCTGATCGAAGATGAGAAGATTTGTGTGAATAAGCAGGTAATTATAGTTTATCATTAATAGTTATTGATATTTTTTGTGATTACTCCATGCCTTAGTATATAAATTTTTTGCTGTATTTTTTATTATAATTAAATAAATGCTGTGTATGAGCCTAGTCATGTATCTGACCTAGCACAACACCCTATCGATGACTGAGTATCATTTTCCCCGTCATGCAAATATTGGCTGCGTAGCTTGCGAGCACTCCTGCATTTCCTGCGTATTTTCAAGTCTTGTCCTCCGCTCGCATAGCGAGACGTCGTTATTCCTTTTGCTCCCATATTATTAGGGTGTCCCAAAAGTTTTGCGACTGTTCGATATTTTCTCCTCTGCTTATCCCGAAGGGAACTTAGTATAGTTCTATAATGAGACCAACATCCTACCATCAATTTTACATGGTTACTTGAACTGTAGATCTTAAGCTGCGCAGTCGCGATTACTGTAAAGCACTCAACTCATTCGAGTTTTACCATTAGGAATGACATGAAAATTCCCATTTTAGTTGCAAATAGCTTCAGGGAAGGAAATACATAGCTGTGCGAAGTAACAGCAAATTTCGTCATCCCTACGCAATTTTAGGTTTTCCACGTAAATCTCAGAAAATTTTAGAAAATCACTTCGCAATCGATATGTAAATTATTGTAGCCATTAATAATGAATTATAAGCCATGTCATATTGAACAAACTTCAACAAGACATCAGATAATTAAATATGTTGAAAACATTGAACCTTGCAGCTTCAGGAGTTTTGAAAGTGATTTTTTATTTCCTTTGCAAGTTTAAGAATTCCACTGTTTAGTGTATGATATTATTGCTGAACGTATGCTCTACGTTGCAACATTATTGGGAATTTTTGGCTCTCATATTCATCTAGATTTTACTTGTCGAAAATGGGGTCTAAAAATTGGCATCATTGAGCATTTGCTAATATTGCGTCATTACTATGCCATCTTTACTCGAAATTAACATTTTGTTAGATAGACCAATGGTGTGTTATATCATCGTGGGAGAAGGTTCGGAAGTACAGGTTGTAGTTCGCATGATATCATTGAAAAACTAAAAGTCGCAAAACTTTTGGGACACCCTAATATAAATATATTACACTAAAACACCCGTTGTGCACAGACATAACAATAAATATATTTGAACAGGCACTGGCTGCTCAATCGGACTACTTCAATGCTCTCTTCTTCGGTGGATTCAAAGAGAAGAATCAATCGGAAATCTAAATCAAGGACGTCACTCATGAGGTTTTGCGATAAACTTGACCCGAGTTTTTAAGAAAATTGTACTTTGCTCTTTATAGTATTTAGATAGAATAATTGCAGGACTTTTCTCTCGTGATGAGAATGCTGTACATGGACGGACCAGCCGTGACAGGTGAGTATTATTTTTATTATCTTGTTTTCGTGTATCCTCTCTTTAAATGTAACTACATGTGTAAAAATATTTTTTTACACATGTAGTTACATTCTATTATTATACTGACATTGACTGTATTGAAGAAGAATGTCAAGAAAGAGCATATTCGAACAATAGAATGCAGTGAAGAAATCGATTCTCTCGAGAGTAACGAAAGCAAGAACGAAAATCTCGCCCACCGCTATCTCACTGCCAGCGATCTCTCACTACCAGTCGACCCTCTTCCAGTCAAGAAAACAGCGGAGCAACCATAGGGTAAAGGACTATTCGCGTTCTGCGGAAAGCATGCAGCCGGCCAAGAGGATTTCTCTCACCTCGTCTCGTCGCCGGGAATGTCGAGGACTCGACCTAAGAAAGGGTTGAGCAACAACGCCCTATTTCGTTAGATTGTTTCATTATTGTAATCTAGATTCCATTCGCGTTAGTTGTTCGATCTTGTCTATTATAACCACTTCTCTCTATCGATTATCTTCTGATTCATCACGTCTAGAAGCTTCCCTTGTCTTATTCCCCCTCGTCTCTCTTCTCTCTCTGCCCCATCTTAACCGGCTGTCTCTATCTCTAGCGACACTCTCTCGATTCCCCCTGTTCTCTCTGTCTGCTCGTTACCGCCCCCTTCGGAGGGTGGCTCGGTGGAGCCCCCTTGCATTATCTACTTGAAAACCACCGCTGAACTTGTGACTCGCCTGAGCTGTGAAACCAACCGTTTCAACAGCTCTTCGAGTCCGCAAGTTCCGCGATACAAGTAGAAACCCGCTATCAGTCGTCTATTCTGCTATTATTCTGCTACATATTGTTGTGGATAAACCAACGTAATCTGAACCACCGTCTCATCTGAGTCTACACACCATCTACCGCAAGGATCCCCACACGGGATTCTTTACAGAATCTATAAAATGATTGATAATTTTCGATTTTGAGACTTTCATTGAATCCTAAGCTCGCTCCTTTCTGTGGCCAACGGAATACGATAATGGACGACAAGAGGTGAGGACGGTAGGCGCATCATGATTTCGCCGGAAAAGTGTACTACAAATCGCTGCATAATGTGCAAGCATTGAAGCAGACTGAAGACTACAAACTTCTGTCGAATGAAATGAAACTCAAGATTCTCGATTCAATCTGATCATTTCCCATCCCCGGATCGATATGGTGATCTTTGGAAGTCCCTTGTTTTCTTCTCGTTGTCGTGTAATTGGCCTAATTCATTGCAAATTTTCCTTGTTGTTGAGGTTTCTTCGAATTTCCGTAAAACTGTTTCTCTTTTATTATTGTTGCCCATGATAATAAAGGATTTTGTTGAAGATAATAGTATTGTGAGTAATTGGTTTCGATGCCAACCTCTCGGTTTCCGTTTGTTCAAAATTTGCATTTTTGTTGTGGAAACTATTAATTGAAAAAAATAATATTCAATAATATTTATTCTTGCAGGCCTCTTTTAGCGAAGAATGACCGACCCGCCAGATAAGAAAAGCAAAGGTCAGTGTGGATTTCATAGGATATTTTTAGGAATAGTTTTTCGTATTTGAAATTTGATTTCTAATGAAACAGGTTTACTTTTATTGCAAAAAGTCTGGGAGATGCAGAATACGGCTGAAATGTTCTTTCAGATTCAAACATCATCAAAATATCGCGGAGTATAATGAGAGGAAATCCAAATCTCTTCACCCATCCTCGAAAATTTTTCGGCTTTTCATGGTGAGCAATTCATTCAATGATTCAAATTGATTTTATTTCCTAGACAGTGGATTGTTGGCGGTTGAATTGTACGTATTCGGTATACCTATTTTCTACAAAAAAGCGCTTCCTTTAAGGCATATCTTCGTGGGTACTCAAGGGAAGAATAATTGCACCGTCTACTGTGATAAGGATGACGCTTATCTGTGGCGTTGCAAGGCGTCGATCACACTGACTGCGACTCCCAAAGACCCTCCAAATAACGCCGTCACGAAGGTTGTCGATAGGGATGAAAAGAGAAACCGGAAAGCGGCATCCGTCGTGTAATTCTGTGATAGTTGGTAGGCATCAGCGCTAATCAAATCAAAAATTTCTGCTTGCCTTGAAAGCTTGAAACGGAGACTTCGAAAACAAAAATGCAGGTTACCGTGATATTTTTTCGTTGGAACCATGACAAATTGAACTCGAGAGTTTAATGCATAGCTTTAGAAATCGGTCTCAAACCGATTTCTAAAGTCAATAAATATTGTTGCAAAAAGTTTTTTTCGTCCAAATTTCGGAGCGGCGATGCGTTTGCATAAGTGTATTCTGATTTGATTTCGCCAAGTTATTGAGCTCTTGTCGGCAATATGGGCTGATCAATTTGCATGCCGCTTTGATTCCGCTTTCCGTTTTACCATATTTGGTTATTGATAATTACTTACTCAATAAGTAGATTCATCTTCAGCGGGCGGGACTTGGTGCCCTCAGTTCTTCCAGTAGTTTCTGTCAGGGGCTTGAGAAAGCCTGATAATTACATGAATTAGTAAAATGGAAAATTAGTTTACAGTAGATTTTACAATTTTCAAATGCTTGAATTCTACAGTTGCTCTCGTAGGGCGGATGGCCTAGTGGGGTAAGGCACTGCTTGCCAGACGAAGGGTCACGAGTTCGACCCCCGCCCAGGTTCACCAAGCCTTCCATCCCCTCGTTGTCGGTAAAATTGGTAGCAACTTTGATTGCGAAAGGTAACGTGCCCCAGAAGCCTGATCAGCAGGGGATACGTAGATCTGTGCAGCAACCGGCCTTACCGGTCGGCCCCGGCAGAGTAGTCGCTTGTCGACGTAAAGTCCTCTTGATTCCGGTAGCAACTTTACCTTTTACTTTACCTCGTAATTTGTTTCAGAATATATCATCGCCATCCAGAAAATAATATTTATCTGACTCTTGTCTTTCAGACAGTTGTTTACACCTTCCAAAGCTGGAAGAGAGATAAGTTCGCTGGCTTGAGAAGTGTACGGTTCGACAACTTTATCGATCGTCCTTGGCAGACAATCGAAGTGGAGATCAAGACTGTGGAGGATGGAACTATGTCAGTGGGGGGGGAGGCGGGAGACGAGAATGATATCGAGTACAACTATCTTTTATTTAATAAAAACACTAATAACAATTTGATAGACGGCGCTTTTTGGAAGAAAATGGTTGAGGATTCAAAGAAAAAGAATCTGTCGAGGACTCGACCTAAGAAAGGGTTGAGCAACAACGCCCTATTTCGTTAGATTGTTTCATTATTGTAATCTAGATTCCATTCGCGTTAGTTGTTCGATCTTGTCTATTATAACCACTTCTCTCTATCGATTATCTTCTGATTCATCACGTCTAGAAGCTTCCCTTGTCTTATTCCCCCTCGTCTCTCTTCTCTCTCTGCCCCATCTTAACCGGCTGTCTCTATCTCTAGCGACACTCTCTCGATTCCCCCTGTTCTCTCTGTCTGCTCGTTACCGCCCCCTTCGGAGGGTGGCTCGGTGGAGCCCCCTTGCATTATCTACTTGAAAACCACCGCTGAACTTGTGACTCGCCTGAGCTGTGAAACCAACCGTTTCAACAGCTCTTCGAGTCCGCAAGTTCCGCGATACAAGTAGAAACCCGCTATCAGTCGTCTATTCTGCTATTATTCTGCTACATATTGTTGTGGATAAACCAACGTAATCTGAACCACCGTCTCATCTGAGTCTACACACCATCTACCGCAAGGATCCCCACACGGGATTCTTTACATGGTGCATCGGCCATCGCGCCCGACACCTCATCAACCCGCGTGGCACCGTCAGCGAGCTACTCCTCGTGAGGACCTCCTCGCCCCCGAGCCCATCCTCGTGGTCGAGCTTCTCCTCGCCCCCGAGCCCCTCCTCGTGGTCGAGCTTCTCCTCGCCCCCGAGCCGAGCCCATCCTCGTGGTCGAGCTTCTCCTCGCCCCCGAGCCCATCCTCGTGGTCGAGCTTCTCCTCGCCCCCGAGCCCATCCTCGTGGTCGAGCTTCTCCTCGCCCCGAGCTGCTTACTGCACCAGAGCTATCTTCTCATCAAGTAATCATGTCTCGTACTAATTCTACAGATGGCACTCAAGGAGATCAGACCGACGTGGTGCCTGAGCATGATCCTTCGTTCTCGGTGGGATTCAGACGATCAATTACTCGTACAATCAACAAGGCTGCTGAAATTGCTCTCTTCTACAACACGCTGGTTTCGCAGATGAAGTCGAATGCATCTTTCCACTTGTCACTTGAACAGCGTTACCAGGCGAGAGTTGCGATCGGTCCACTCGAAGGCCATATTGCTTCCATTCGTAATGTATACGGGAAGTGGATAGCAGAAATTGACAAATTGGACGAGACTGAGAAAGAGAGGGAGATATTGTATCAAGAATGGTACTTCGATGCTCTACTCAAGAAGATTGAGGCAGTGTCAGATGCAAGCTCAACCGAAGAAGATACCGAGGGTCTATCACCTCTGTCGGCTCTGATTATCGATCTTGAATACTACTTAGCAGAACTTCGAATTCACGGAGATAATAATGCAGGTCTTCCCTCGAATCCGGTTGAGAAACAAGACACGAATCAAAGCACACCTATCCATTCCACCCAATCTGCTATCTCAACCACCAGCCAGTCGAGTTCTAAAGACCAAAGCAAGGAGAAAGGAAAAGTCCACAGTTCTATCTCGGCAGCTAAGAATGAACAAGCCGCCCATGCCGCTTTTGTCTCTAGTCATGTCAACGCTAATGCCTCTACTTTGCCCACGTCCATTGGCCCCTCCTCGTCAGTCGGAGTTCAAAGTGTGCATGAGAGAGGTGCAAACGGGCGAATCGGAGATTTGACACATTACAACACAGGTGGATCAAGCAATGAAGAAGAAAAGAGACAGAGCATGATAGAATCGAGAGATACACATGGGGATCGGCGGGAAACCCAATTCCAGTATATCGGTAACTCAACAGCAGCGCAAATGCCGAATGGGCAAGGACCACAACAAATGTTCCATTATCCAATGATGATGCCCCAGGCCCCACAATTTCATCAGCTGCCTCTGCCCGAATTCGACGGCACCGAGCCATGGGCTTTCTCCATCTTTCTGGAGACATTCGAGGGTATAATTTCGACAATGCCAATGACAGATCTGCATAAGCTGCACTTCCTCAAGTCATGTCTACAGGCAGATGCACTGCAAACGATCAAGGGAATTTTCCCAAGAGAAGGATGCTATAAGACGGTCATAGATAGACTCAAATCAGTGTACAAAGGAGGTACGGTGCATATGGGAACTCAATTGAGAAACAAGCTCGATATACTCAAGAGAGTACCGGAAGACTCCGATGCTACAACGGCCCTCCGAGCCATTCGAGAATTGATGACTATTGTAACACAACTTCTCGTCAATGAGAATGATCATTCCTTGTTGACCGATACGATCGTTACTCGTCTGCCCGAGCGTTACATTAAGAAGGCCGTCAATTTTCGAGTGGACAATCCCAACATCGACACGTTGTCCCTGATTGAGAAGATTGAAACTCTGGCTATCAAGGATGAAACAGTGGAGAGACTGACATTGACTGTATTGAAGAAGAATGTCAAGAAAGAGCATATTCGAACAATAGAATGCAGTGAAGAAATCGATTCTCTCGAGAGTAACGAAAGCAAGAACGAAAATCTCGCCCACCGCTATCTCACTGCCAGCGATCTCTCACTACCAGTCGACCCTCTTCCAGTCAAGAAAACAGCGGAGCAACCATAGGGTAAAGGACTATTCGCGTTCTGCGGAAAGCATGCAGCCGGCCAAGAGGATTTCTCTCACCTCGTCTCGTCGCCGGGAATGTCGAGGACTCGACCTAAGAAAGGGTTGAGCAACAACGCCCTATTTCGTTAGATTGTTTCATTATTGTAATCTAGATTCCATTCGCGTTAGTTGTTCGATCTTGTCTATTATAACCACTTCTCTCTATCGATTATCTTCTGATTCATCACGTCTAGAAGCTTCCCTTGTCTTATTCCCCCTCGTCTCTCTTCTCTCTCTGCCCCATCTTAACCGGCTGTCTCTATCTCTAGCGACACTCTCTCGATTCCCCCTGTTCTCTCTGTCTGCTCGTTACCGCCCCCTTCGGAGGGTGGCTCGGTGGAGCCCCCTTGCATTATCTACTTGAAAACCACCGCTGAACTTGTGACTCGCCTGAGCTGTGAAACCAACCGTTTCAACAGCTCTTCGAGTCCGCAAGTTCCGCGATACAAGTAGAAACCCGCTATCAGTCGTCTATTCTGCTATTATTCTGCTACATATTGTTGTGGATAAACCAACGTAATCTGAACCACCGTCTCATCTGAGTCTACACACCATCTACCGCAAGGATCCCCACACGGGATTCTTTACAGAATCTATAAAATGATTGATAATTTTCGATTTTGAGACTTTCATTGAATCCTAAGCTCGCTCCTTTCTGTGGCCAACGGAATACGATAATGGACGACAAGAGGTGAGGACGGTAGGCGCATCATGATTTCGCCGGAAAAGTGTGCAAAAACAATACGTAGTAATGAAATCGATATTATAATTAAAAATCATAAATTTTATTTCTTGTCAGATTCCGTAAATGGACACCGATCGAATCATTCTTGTCGACGGATGTTGCCTTGATTATTGGAGAGAAGAGGGTGCATGTGAACAAGGAAGTGAGATTTTCTCATTTTTATTTTTTATGTTGTATTATTCAATTGTGCCCAGGATATTTTTTTGGGTAATGTTGCCAATGGTAACTTGTCATTCAGAAATTTTTGTTGACGAGTAGGCAAACGGCAGTTCCAACAAGTTTTCTCACCAGTCAAAAATATCGGGCAAACAGGCAATGGCTGCTCAGTCGGATTACTTCAACGCTCTTTTCTTCGGTGATTTCAAGGAATCAGACCAATCAGAGATCGAGATCAAGGAGGTCGCTCACGAGGTATGTGAGTACACTATTGTTGTGTGAATATTCTGAGAAAAAAATACAATATATTTTTCCAATAATGATTTGGGAGAAATTGTAAAATACAGGAATTCGTTCTCGTCCTCGGAATGCTCTACGTCCACGGACCTGACGTGACGGGTGAGAAGAATTTGTAAAAAAAGAATAAGAACTATGAAACAATTATAAATAACTATGTTGTCGTTACCTTCGCATTGTGAATTTTTTTTATTATGTAATTTAATTTTTTTCCAGATCGTAACGTGGAGACGGTGGTCCGCTTGGCGGATCGATTCGGAATACAGGTTAATTTTAGTTAATTATAATATATTGGCAATTAGATGAAAAAATATAAATTACTAATTCAATTAAAAAATTCAGGCGGTGAAAGACAAGGCGGAGAAATTTCTGCTCGATTCTTCGATTCTGAACAAGCACACGAAACTTCGTCTCTCTGATCAGTACAATCTGATGTTCCTTCAGGTTTGTGTTTTGTAATATACTTTTTAGCTAAACCCAACTGAAAGTAATGTTTTTAAAATTTAATTTGGGGTTGGTAGCAATTTAGAAGATAATTTTGATTATTTTAGGAATCGATGCTTCTCCAATACAAAACACTCGCGGATCTTCATGATTTGAAGCAGAGTGAAGATTACAAACTGCTGTCGAATGAAATGAAACTGAAGATGTATGAAGCGCTGTAATCACTTGTTGTTCACTTCAATAACATTATTCAGATCGATAATTACTCAATACTTGTTAAGTTTCTGTCAATTTTTTAATTTATCAGATCTTAAAAGCACTTAAAAAATCAGTTCTTCTCGTCTGACCTGATTTAGATTAGGATATTAATTCGCTTTTGTTACGCCCTGCTACTACTACATAATCCATTTCCATTTGTTTTTGTTGGTTGTTGTTGATAAGACATGTTTGGGGAAAAGTTTTCCTGATTTACATTGATTGGTTTGCTTCCTATCGCTTGATTTTCTATTTTGGTGCATGATTTTTTTACATGAAGAAAATGATGACCGAATATTTCATTTTGCTACTGTCAGACATCTCGCTAGCGAATAATGCCGCGTGGACGAGTGAACTTCACGATGGGTGATTTTTAACAATTTTAATTTTTAAAGATTGGCGAATTTGGTAAATTCTTGGGTCTTTTCAGTATCGGAGGCGGTTGAAAACGACATATATGATCATTTTATGGATGAAACGGATGAAAATCTCGAGAACGGCAACAATTTGGATAACGAGTGAATTATTCTTTGTATTCAATAATTTATTTTTTATTTCTCAATTTGTTTAAAAAGCGCTTTTTTTTAAATAGGAATAATTTACAGTATCTTTGCACATATGGGATGGAAAAAAGTCTTGTCAGTAGTGTGTCCGTATATTCGAAACAATTGAACTTACTGTAACTGTTAGTTACGCACTGTACTTTAGAGATGTAAAAGTGACGCATCATTCTTTATCCTCTACTGTCAGTTACCTTCCGTTGTTGCTACGCATTAACAGATGGAAAAATGCTGTAGAAGGCTGGTTGGCTGAATTTTTCTCACACCACTCGGCTATCCCGCAATACTGTTCTGTAGTTATATTTAATGTCTTCTACAACAGGTGTCCCAACTGGACTCCGATCAAGCCTTTCCTGCCAACGGATGTTGCCCTGGTGATCGGAGACAAGAAAGTGTTTGTGAACAAGGAGGTGAGCAACATTTTTCGTTCTCACGTTCTTATGACTCTCAATTTTGGAATTGCACCTGAGCATCAATGCCGTACTATTTTCTTACTCAAGTGGCAATTTCATTTTTGAAAAAAATGTGTCGTAGCTTATCCGGAATCGATGATGAGTATCCCTCGTAGTACCATAAGTTTTAAGGCACTGGCAGCTCACTCGGAATACTTCAAGACGCTTTTCTTCGGTGGATTCAAGGAAACGAAGCAAACCGAAATCATGATTATGGATGTGGCTTACGAGGTTTAATTTGTAAACTAATACATTTAATGTAGTTATTTTCATTGATTATGGTATTCACAATTTCAGGATTTCACCTTGGTCCTCAGAATGCTGTACATCGATGGACCCGCTGTCACGAGTGAGTATATTTTTTTATTATAAAAGTATTTCTGGTTTTACTATTTTTTCTGAGAATATTCCACAATATAAATTATTTAAGTTTCCAACGTGGAAGCTGTGCTGAAAGTGGCGGATCAGTTCGGAATCCAGGTTTTGAATTTTTTATTATACAATTTTATTTTTTTAATCGATGGAAATGACATTCTAGGCGGTGAAAGACAAGGCGGAGACGTTTCTACTCATATCGCAGAATTATCATAATAATCACAAGTTCCTTCGTCTCTCGGATCAATACAATCTGCCTCGTCTTCAGGTATTTATTTGTTTCTTAAGTTCTTTAAAATCAGCATTCTCGATCATGAAATGATTTAAAAAATGAAATAAGATGTTATATTTTCTACAGACTGAGATGCTTCGTCACTACAAATCGCTGCATAATGTGCAAGCATTGAAGAAGACTGAACACTACAATCTTCTGTCGAATGAAATGAAACTCAAGATTCTCGATTCAGTCTAAACAAGTCTCATCGATAATTGTGCTTTTTTGTAACCAAATATTCTTTTCTTGTGATCGTGTGATTGGCGTAATTCATTTTGCAATTTCACGTTTTCCTGTTGTTGAGAGTTCTTCGAATTTCTGTAAAACTGTTTCTCTTGTATTATTTTCCCCTATTACAATAAACGATTTTGATGAGGATATTAGTATTCTGCGGAATTGGTTTCGTTGCCGACCCAGTGGGTTATTGTTGCCAAAATATTATTTTTAAAACTATTAATTGATAATGAGGTAATATTCAGTAATATTAATTATTGTAGGTCTCTTTATCGAATAATGGCGGACCCGCCAGCTAAGAAAAGCAAAGGTCAGTAGTAATTTGCCTATTTAATTTTTTACGTGTAATTTTTATATTGCGTGCTAAAATATTATTTCTAGAGGAGCACTTGTACTTTAACTTCAAGAAAAATATCGGGGATTTATAGTTTTTTTTTAAAAATAAAAACACCTCATGCAGATTCTAACATCATCAAAGTATCGCTGAGTGAGTTGGGAGGAAACACCGATCTCTCCACAACTTCTCGAAAAATTTCCGGCTTTCCATGGTGAGCTACAACCATATTCTAGTTGATTTTATTAAAGGGACCAGACAGTCAAAAACAAGTGAAGCTTATTTCATAGAGCTTGAAATGCTGTTTCTCATGGAATTAAGCAAAAAAAACGGAAAAAATCGATAAAAATACATTTAAAAATAATTACCTTATTTATTTAGACTCAGGATTGGTGATTTTCCGAGGTTTCTACGGTAACACAACAATTATTCAGTTCGCGATTGAATGCAGACTTTGTAGGAGAATATTCGGGCCGGTCATCAAATTCACCCTTTCCCTAGCGGTTTTATTTAATTCCAGTGATATTGCGTTTGTTCTTTGTTGCCAAAACGTAATAGTTGTACTCCCCGTTACGATCGCATTTGTCATGATCGAATGTGTATTTAACCCGAAAGAAGCTTGATTTCTCGCTTCTTGCCGGCCACCTTTCCTTTTTTGCCCATATTTTTCGGCTTGCCGACAGATTCGTTATCTTTATTACTTTAGAGATGACCGATTTCACGTGCTATTCATGCAGCACGCAACATGTGCAGCGGTAAGCTGCGCATTCATGCGCAGCTTACGGCTGCACCTGTTGGACCTTCGGCTCGAATGGATTCATCAATTGAACCGGCTTCCTGCAAGACCCGGACGGAGCAGGGGAGGGCAAGGGGTGTAAACTGACTTATAGTCGAGAGGTGTGCATGCAGTTTCATTATAGCATCATGTGCAACTTAAAAAGGATTGAATATTCGTGTTTTATTATGTTCGCACACGCCCTCTTCCCGCTCCGTCCCCCCTCCAAAGATCCGCTTTGACAACGCACAGAAGGAATGAATGCAACACGTGCTGTATTCATTCCATCTATGCCGGCTATTCATTACCTATTGTTAAGTATATTCCTACTGTGATATGCCCTGTGGAGGTTCAACGCACGACAGAAGAGTCGAGAAATGAAACAGAACACCGTACCTGGTCGTGCTTTCGTAAATGCAGTTTAATTGCTATCCTAATATCCGACTAGGATACGGTAGCCGGATCATAACAAGGAAACGCTATTAGCGGACATTACAGAGCACTGTATAGAGCTATAGCACTGTAAAGCAACAGCTATAAATATTCGTTTGAAATATTTATTCACATGACGTCAATATCGATGAATACGGGAAAGTAAATATATTTTACGGATGAAGAAAGAAGTCGAAATCACAAAATAGTTTCAGCACATTGAAACCCGTTGCACGAGCACAGAAGATGGGGTACTAATGGACTCTTCAGCGGTCTAGATCGAATAAGCGGTAAAACACAATAACGACAACGAAATCGGCAGAGGTAAATCTGGCACAGCGAGAAAAGTTCACAACAGGACACGTGACATTATTAGCAATTGATTACGGTAACGAAAAATTGATTGGCGCAGAGGAAAAAGTCAATTATTGATTAGTAACTGAGAGAAGACATTTAAATTTTGTGTGAACTGTATTCAGACAACCTAGCACTGGTATTGATGGCATGTATACACCCAAGTACAACAAGAATTCACAAACAAATAATTTAGTAATTCTTGATTAAAACGATGGCCTTGCGGGTTGTATCGGAGAAGTGGCCTCTTAGATCTTGTTGAAAGCGTGGATGTCGACAGACTGGCAGTGATCGGGAAACCCTCCTGCAATTGACTTTCCACATTATATTTATTTTATGTTTAAAAAACATCTATTTAAAAAAAACAACAATATCAAATCATAAAGGAAGTTATCCCCAATATTTGGTAAAAGCTCCATAAGAAATAATCACCTCCAGATATTAAAAATAATCGAAACTGAGAACTAGCGGGGTTGTATTGAGGTTAAATGCACTACGCTCTATGCATAGTTCTGGGTGCTGGTTCGGTCCAGGGGGAGCTCGGTAACTGGCCCCAGGTTCTGTCCAGGGGGAGCTCTGTAACTGGCCCCAGGTTCGGTCCAGGGGACCGAACCTGGAGCCTTCTTTTTTATTGCAAAATATTATTTCCTGTGACCCCCGAGACGCCCCGATTTGTTTGGCAAACATTCGAACATTTAGATTTCTCAAGTTAAACTCGAACATGTTCAGACACGTTTCCGACATCGTAAATCACTTTTCCTGTGATCCCCTACGCATTCTGAATCATTTTGGAACTTTTCAAAATTTTCGATTTTTCACGTAAAACTCGGCAAAACAGGTGAAAACGTGTTTCACATTACTCAAGAACGTGCTAGAAGGGCATCTGACACTTGCGAATAATGCGGCAAACGTTTTGCCCGCGGCGGGATTCGAACCTGGGGGTCTCGGATTGTAAGTCAAGCGCGTAACCCACTTGGCTATGGATTTGGTCAATTAAATTTTGTAAAATGCGAAGGGGATTTTGGTCTGTTGTCGTATGCAAAAGGATCCGAGAAGATAGAGCGATTTTGAAGCGATTTATTAGGAAGCTTCCGGATGCATGATTCCGGCCTCCAGAAAGGGGTCAGGGGCGAGAGAGTGCGCCAAAGTGAGAGAGTACCTCTCGATCCCCCTTGCTCTCTCGTTTCAAACCCCTTCCTGCGAGATTTGCCGGCATGTTGAATGATTCCGAGCGAAATGTACGAAAATTTCGTGAAATCGAGTGAAATCAATCGATATTCACTTCGAAAAACGGCAAAAGATGCTCAAATGTGAATCTCGTTACTTAAAAACGTGTTTGGACCACTTTTCACGCTTGCAAAAAATGCGACAAAAGACTATGCACCGGCGGGGATCGAACCTGAGACCCTCGGATTTGAATTCGAGATCGCTACCGACTTGGCCATGAAATTATCGATTTTTTGTAAATAAATTTTGAAATGTTTTCTGATGGGTTATCGTATGCAAAAGGATCTGAGAAGATTGCTTGAGTTTGAAGCGATTTATAGCGAAAAAACGAAAAATTTGTCCGTAACGCGGAAGGAAAAAAAAACACACCAACAGACAGACATTTCAATTCCCTAGTAGTGGAGGAACTTACTTTGTTATTGCTCTCAAAAAAGTAATATTGTTTCAAGTTTGCTGCAATGTTACTTTTTGCTTACTTTAAAGTTGCCTCTGTAGTAAGCACAAAGTAAGTTACTGAGTTATTACTAACGTGTTTTTACTTGCAGTAATATTACCCTACAATTCCTGAGTTGCTACAGAGGCAAATTTGAAGTAAGCAAGAACATTGTAGCAATGTTGAAATAATATTACTTTTTTAAAGAGCAATAACAAAGTAAGTTTCTATTTAGTTACAAATGTAAAGTAAATAAAAAGTAATATTACTGCAAGCAACGAGGTAACTTAATTGGTTACTTCTGGTAACCCACCACACTAATTGCAGAATATTACCCTGCAATCACTGAGTGAAATAAATAAAGAATGAGCTAACCTTTTCCCACTGCTTCTCCTCTCCATCACTCCATCATCTCTTCTTCTTTTCCAATTCGCACTCATCAGTCGACGGGCGATTCTAAAATCACTCAAATTTCGTCATTATTATCATTGTCCAACTTATCGTAAAGGCGTTTATGAAATACACAGAAATTGTGAAGCTAACTCGACTAGTGCTTGCCCAGTACTCGGGACCTTTCTGGCAAGCACGTTTTTACCGGAAACACGCGAGCATAATTTCCGGAAGCACACATCGGAGACACTCATGAAAATTAGCTCGCGAGTGTTTACATTGTTTTCACATCGTAGCCATAGCGAATGTGAGAGGTTTGGGTTGATCGGCTAAATCAACAGGCGGAAACAATAGGTGACTGGCCTAAGTCTGCAAACGCGCGACCGATGATTGCGACTAAACATTTGAAATGCACTCTTTCTCGCGAGCAATCTTTACAAAAGGACTCGTAAAGACGAGTGCCTCGTTATAGCAACACTACACAGCAACAATAAGAATAGAGATATCAAATCAAATAAATAATGAGCGAACCTCGTTCATTCGTTCCTCCTCCTCAATCATCTTTTCTTCTCCCAACTCCCACTCGTCGGTCGACAGGAGCTCCTAAAACGACTCATATTTATTTATAGCGAGTTTTGAAGCATATCACAAAGTAACGAGACAGAATTGAGCTCAAACCAGGGGTCCGGGCAGGAGGGAATCCTTCAGCTTGTCGGACTTCTCCTTATCCTGGACGACAAGGGTAAACTGGAAGCGGCTGGTGCGGGCCTTGAACTTGATGTTCTCCTTGTTCTTCTTTATGGTGAGGGACTTGGCGTCCTTTCTGAGTCCTTGATATCCTGGATTTGGCGCCGCATTTTACCTAAAAATAGGGAAATTTAATAAGAAGTCGAATATGGCACAACGCGCGAGACTTAAAAGGTTTCGGGAGTGTTCCCAACCATGTGCGGGACGTTCGTTAAATTGGAAAAGCTTCACAATAACGATTAGTGACAAGTATAAAGCAGAAAATCATAGAAGAAACGTGAACAACGCAAGTTGAAAGGAAAACAAAAAAAGCGCGCGAAATATGGCAAAATGCAATACGCACAATACACGCGGCACGCAAATACCGTAATACAACAATTACACCCATCAACACTTCACCAATCTTGATACAGTATACCACTTTTTAAAATCATTTTTTCTTAAATATACAATTTTTTTAAAATTTATTTTTTTCTTTCTTTATTGTTTTTAAGGATAGTACAATAACATACTGCAAAATCACTTGATTTAAAAATGTGTTTTGCTCCGCTGCCTGGTCCCTTTAACTAAAAGAGATGAATAGTCTTCGGTTGAATTTGATCTATGAGGGATGTATTTTCGACTAACAATGACGCTTTTTAGGTACAGTACGTGAGTATTCATGGCAAGAATAATTGCACCGTCTACTGTGACAAGTCAGCGGAGTCTTATCTGTGGTACTGTAAGGCATCGATCACATTGACTGCCACACCAGAAGGCTCACCCAAGAACCCCGTCTCGAAGGTGGGCAATTATTATGATAATGACCAGAATTTGAAGTTCGCAACTACACAGTGGAGTCAACGTTTGAGCTGATAGGGGCGGTTGAACAACAAATCAGATCTATCGTACTCTTGCTCAAAATATTGGAAAGTTTACCGGAAAACGTGAAAAATATTCACTTTTGTAACTTTGCGAAGAAAAGTATTCACGACTCGTGAAAAGGGTTGGCCTCGTGAGAGAGAAAATGAGATCTCGAAACTGTTTAATTCAATTATCTCGCTGGGTTCGAGAACAATGGTAATCCCCTTTTGATAAAGGTGACCCTTATATTTCGATTCCCAAGTGAATACGGTAAGAAAAATCGTTGTTTTCAGACAATCGATCACACATTCCAAAGCTGGAAGAGGTTGCGAAGTGTACGGTTCAACAAAAATTTATCGATCGACCTTGGCAGACAATCGAAGTGGAGATCAAGACAGAGGAGGATGGAATTAAGTTAGTGAGAGAGGAGATTGAAATAGATTAGAGCTACCCACCGTTTCAAATATGCACTTTCAGTGATATTTACTATTAGATGATATTGGCTGAGACTATATACAAAAATATATATCTGTGCTCGCACCTTTTTTCCTATGTTATTTTTTAAAAATCTTTTTCTCCTGAAATGAAATTTTCTTATCTTTTTCCTATTAAAAGAGAGTTTATTTTCCATTTACAGGTTTCGATTGAAGCCTGATCTCGATCCTCTCTGTGACCAGAAAGATGGAGTTCTAGTGGCTGGAGATAGAAAATTCTACGTGAACAAACAGGTTTGATCTTTCTCAATACCTTCGATCCAGTGACTTTTTCAGTTTTATTTAGATATGTGAAATTTGGTACAATGGTAGTATATTTTTTTCAGTCCCTCGCATCCCAGTCTTCCTATTTCAACAATCTTTTCTTCGGTGGATTTAAAGAGAAGAACGAATCGGAGATCGAGATCAAGGACGTCGATCCCAAGGTATCACACAATATTTTGTAGAAGGATATTTGATAATTTATACAAATTATCGAGCCTCCGATGCGTAATCTAATAGAAGTATTTCAAATTTTTGAATATTGTAAATTCTATTATAGGATCTGGAGAAAATCCTTCGATCAATGTACTATTGCAATGGGCAGCCACTTTACCGTGAGTTATATTTCAATTAATTTATTTCGTCAAAAAAAACAAAACAAAACTATTTACAGCAACGGACGTGGAAACGACTTTGCAGCTGGCGCAGAAATTCGATCTGAAGGTTCACATTTTGCCACAAATTTTCACATACCAAATTTACAAAATACTTTTTTTTTGTAAAATATTAATTTATTACAGATTCTCGAGGATAAGGTGGAGAATTTCCTGCTCCGTAGTGACGACATCTCCATTCATCAGAAATTGCTACTGTCGGAGAAGTACAAACTGGAGATTCTCAAGGTTCGCTAATATTTATCCCACCAATAATTTGTTGGCAATTGAAGCACTGTACGTTTTTTTGTGGATAGAAATGAGGATTTTTTGACGACGTTAAACGGTTTCAAAAGTCATTTTTTCAAAAGTTAAAAAAAACGGTGTCGTGAGTAAAAAGGTAGCGTGGAAAGAGATGATCATTGTTAAAAATATGTTCTCAGGAGGAGATGATTCTGAAATACGGCGACAAGGCAAATCTGATCACTCTCAGTGAATCGGAGGAATATTCTCAGATTTCTTCTGAAATGATCCGTTTTATCTTCCTCAAGTTTTGTGATTTGCTGAAATCGAACAAGTAGTAATCACTCGCTAGTTAAATATGCACTAATTCATTTTATCTCTCTACAGTAATAAAGCACTTTTACCGCATTTACATGTGATCTATAAAGATTGGTTCATTTCCAATGCATATATTTATCTCTACACTTTATAATTCATTGAATGATTATAGTAATTTAAATATTGTTTATTGTTTATAAACTATTTCAAAATGTAATATTTTCAGTTAATTCGACTCTATTTGATCGATACTGAGGGATGGCCGACCCGACAACTGGTGGAAATAGAAGTGAGAAATTTTCTCTATCTAAATGTGGTCGGAAAGGTTAGCGTTACATATTTGGAAATCGAACGGTAGATGGCCATGGGAATTTTAATTGAAGAAATTATAACAATTAAAATAAATTTATTTTCATCTCAGATTCGAATGTTGTCAAGTTGTCGAAGTCCGAGATGGGGAACGGCAGCCACAAGTTCGTCCGTTTGGGCCGCATTTCGGGCTATCCCTGGTGAGTATAATCTTGAAAGCAACTGGTTTAGTGAACAATATTGTTTTCAAGACTCCACTGGTGAGTAATTCCCTCATGTTTTCACATTGGATGTTTTTGCAGGAGCGTCCATGTGGACAACAGTACTTGGAATGGATCTCTCTCATGCGTATTATATTGCAACAAGTCAACTGAGTCGCATATGTGGAAGTGCAATGCATCGATTACTGCCACTGCCACATTGCACCGCCGGTATCCAAGGTGCTGCTCACACATACATTTTCGTCCGACCCAAAATTATGTTGTTTCTGACAAATAAATAAAATAACTCTCTGAAAATAATTTATTTTCAGAGAGTTATCTTATTTATTTGTTCAGACGATAAAGCACCAATTTCGAAGCTGGGCGAGATTCGAGAAATTCTCATTCTCGGACGTAGTTAATCAGTCGTGCGAGACTCTTGAGGTGGAGATCAATACGGAAGATGATGGAGACAGGTACGGTATGCATACACTAAACACTAAGAACACTATACACTAAGAATTCTGAACGAATAGAGTTGAGAATATAGGGTTTTAGAATATTATAATAATTCGTTAATGGCATGGCCTTCAGCCGCGGAATTTTTCTTATTATTTTGGACGTATTTGTGAATTTGTAACTACGGAGTACTGATTTTTTTGCTGACATCCTTCCATACACGAGTTATTTTAGTGCCGACGTTTCTATTCATTGACTTGCAGATTCCGAACTATTCCAAGACTGGATCCACTCTGTGGTCATCGTGATGCGACTCTGATCGTCGGAGGTCGCAAAATATATGTGAATAAGCAGGTCAGTCGTGCACAAATTCCCTTTTTTTGGTATCCCACTTCAACTTTTTTGATTTTCGTCGAGACTGTTTGACCCATTTAATGTATGATGCTTTATTATTAGTCTCATATCCAGGTTTTGAGTTAATTTCAGTCTCTGGCCTCCCAATCTTCCTACTTCAACGCATGAATCGGAGATTGAGATCAAAGATGCCGAACCAAATGTGATAAAACTAGAAGTTAATTTGAATTGCATCTGCTTTACAGGATTTCGAAAACCTTCTTCGATTGGCGTACAACTTTGAAGGGAAATTGATGAACTGTTAGTTGCAGTTAGATTTTTTCGCGAACTAAAACGGCTGGAGATTGCAACTAATTTATATAATTTTACAGGTGAAAACATTGAGCAGACAATGCAGCTGGCCCAGAGATTCCCCGAGACTTGTGTGCAATTCGATGATTCAGTGGAAGATACTTTATCATAGAATAGCGGGGCTTATATACTAGCGAATTGTGGGGGTGAAATGAGAGAGAAGAGAGCACAGAGGGAGAAATAACCGATCAAGATAGATAAGCAGAAGCGATGAATAAGAGATGTTCTCTGGTCAACAGAGACACTCAAAGGGGCGAAAAAGAACGAGCGGGCGAAATACAAAAAAAGGACAATCAATCGGTCTTAGAGTGGGAACGAGAGAGGGGCATACAATAGAGAATGACGATGACAATGATTATTACGAAACAGTACTCATAACTAGAAAGAGAGAGATCGATGATGTTCTTGACGATGACGGGGATCGCCTGGCGGGCATCGACGAGAGCGAAGTCGCTGATGGAGACGAGGGCGAGGTCGGCTACGATTCGGAAGGGCTCGGAGGCGATCCCACAGCGGAAGTCGCAGTCGACGTCCAGACGAGAGTGGTCGTAGGCGAGAGAAGTCGAGCGGGGAAGCTCCGTACGAATGGCAACTAATGAATTTCATGAAAATCACAAAAAAGGAACACTCTAAGTACTCTCGAATTGTTAATGGGCAATGGTATTTTAGTGATGAGTGTACGACAGAAAGTCATATTGTAGACGTAATGTCCAGAAAAAAATGATGATCATAGTAGTTACTTGTGAAATTTTTTTTCAAAAAATTCCAAATTTTAAAAATTCAATTTTGCATTTAATCAAAATTTTATCTAACAAATATTAATCAGTACTGACATATCTTCCAGGAAAAAAAAATTAAATGTAAGGGTCGTCTTCCCAGTCATGTTATATAATTATTCGAAAAAGCCAAAAAGTTGATCCACGAGTTGCATCAAAAGTTCCCAGAGACCTTTGAATGAACCTCAAATCGATGCAATTGTGTTTATTTTCAATCAAAATAATGTATACTGTTTGAAATTGCATAATTTTCATGACACATAATTTTTTGACTTCTAAAAAATACAGAAAAATCGATTTTTTTCAAAAATGGAGAAAATGCATAGTTCAAAGAAATGGGACTGTTTTTGATCTTGCTTAGCCAGACTCTGTCTAGTTAAACGTTTCTCTTATTTTCAACCTCAAATTAGATTGATATCATCGCATTTATGAAATTTACATTTTTAGGTCGAAAAAATCGGTTTATCGTCAAAATGGAGACATAAAGTCGATGTATTCATTCGAAATGATCAAATCCAGCCACCCTTCATTCCTCGTCGAACGAATCTAAATGTTCAGGTGAATGCGACGATATTGATTATAAATTCCACATTTGTCTTATTCCCTCTATTACATTTTAAATATTTTACAAAACAGGATTTGACATAATTTTCAATTTGGATAATGTCTCGCAATATTCAGAGAGATCGTTCGACTTTATAATAGCAACTATCTCAATAAACTGGTAGGGTATGGACGAATATGGTAGATCTAAAATAATATTAATCCCAATCCAATCAGAAAACGAACTTGCGAGTCATGGGTTTTTGTTGCAATTTTGAATTCATATAATTGATTCAAATGAGGGTGTCATTCAGAAAATTCAAATGAGTATGCCGCGAACAGTCCTATAACTTCTGCATCCGTTAACGGTTCCTTTTGTTCAGTTGCAACCGTATTTCCGACATGATTGGTATCTCCGAGTGAAGACGGACAATGTCTACACATCGATTCGACGCGCAGACGACACCACTTTCACTATTCTCTTCTTGAAGACATAGGTCCTCAGACGATCATGAGCGCTCATTCTATTGTCTCGCACTTTCTCGATTTATTACAGTAACCGTTGATTATGTATAACTGTAATAAACGTTTAACTGAAAGCCGGTATATTTTTGTTGATAGAAATGGGTTCACTGTGGATCCCTCTCATATCTCTACTCTCACTAAATGATTATTGACTTCATAATATACTTGCTGCCATGAAAATATCACAGATTCTAATACGTCGTCGGACATCAGTCAATTGTTTTTTAACGGTACACCTCCTTTGTGAAATCTTAGCTGTTAATTATATTTTAGCGAGCTTACTCGAATTTATTTATCCCCCACTTTTGCATTTTCCAAGCCTTCATTACATAACGTTGAATTGCTGAGTTTTATTGTTTTCTGCGCGACCAAACCGATTGTTGAATTTCTTATGATTTAAAACTCAATACATTCACTAATGAACAATTATTTAAGTGCTTCACCGTGACCGTTGGATAATTGGAAAGAATGGAAACGGCACCTGAAGTGAAACATAGAGGTTAGATCTCTATCTCGACATTTTTTCATATAAATAATTTTAGTCAATCAGTTCATTTCGCAGTAGGAAGGAGCGACACTCATGAATCCCTCGACAAACTTCTTCGCATAAGCGAAATCGACTCTCAAAGTCATAGCTTCGAAGACGCCGTTGTCTGAGCCAATCACCTGAAATAAGGCGATAAATAAATTGATACGAACATAGTGCATTGAATACAATACACGTGGAGACGCAATGGTCTGCGTATGGGAACCATGCTGCAGACGGGACAACTTTTACATTTAAAGGTGGATATCCATCGATATCGATATCCACTGTCCCACGAACTTTTGGTCAACTGAGTTCTTACTATGGGGGATCCCTGTGAAATCCCTGTGAAAACTTTTCTAACTTACTAAAAAGATAAGAAAAAATGAGGTACACTATTTACCTGTGTTTTCACAGGGATTCCAACTTCTTACTAAAATTCATAGATTCAAAAAAGTCTTAGAATTTTATGGGGAATTGATTGATACCACTCATGAATCCCTATGATCACTTTTTGATAAAACGGAAATAGCTATGACGTAATGCCCTGAAGAGTAGAAAAATTTTCACAACTTTTATATTCATATTGATGCTTGTTTTCATTAGTCTCACTACAAAAGAGACTCACCTTATTCAAATCGATGATATCATCGTTAGTCAATGCAAGGTTGAGATATGCAACTAGAATCTCGGTATTGTTCTTGATGAGACGAGAGAAGAAAGCGAGGTCAAACACCGTAATGGTGGGAGAATCGCCCTGCGTGAAAAAAGGCTCAATCGGGAAAAATAACACACAACGAGTAACTAAATTTCTGTTAAACAACAGTCTCACTCACCTCTTGGAGCATGTCGAAAATGGTGATCATCCTGTTCTGACTGTTGCATATAACCTTCAGTTGATCGCCCAGTAAGGGGTCATGAGGATCCACCTGAACAGATTCGGGATAATCGTCCCTTACCCGCTAATGTCTAATGAAACATCGCACACGGCGAGACATAATAGTGAGATTGAAGTAAACAAACTCCGAGATTTAGACTGTTAATATGTCCATTGAGGCGTCGGATTACAGTAGCGACGGTAGAAAAAGGCATGAAGCGCTCGGCTTCGGAATTAATCGTAATACCCAATTCTGATGACGAATGCCACATAATCTGCAATGGATGTTACATGAATCGCATTGCTGAAGACGAACAGTCTTCAAATGACTAAAGAAAATAGAATAGAACGGCATTTACTATTAGGAAGGGACTTTCATAAACGCGTAGCATAAAACTGGAGTTTAATTCGGAATATGATTTGTTCTTTTAAATATTAAAAATTGAAATAGCCTAGAAAACTAACATAAACTTCTTCCAACATTTCCTTCGATCCCTCCCCTCTCTTCTCCATTCTCTCCGCGATTTTCATCAATCTCTTATTCACTCGAATTCTGTGTTGATCGGCGAAATTCAAGTGAAAAAAGATCACCTCGATGATCTCATCCGGAAGATCGAGAAGAGACTGCAATTAATCAATTCATGCTTTTTTTGGACAAAAAACTATAGCTCTATATCTTTATTTCTCCGAAAACACACCATATTCAATTTAGCATTCGCCATGACATCAACCAGTTCGGAATCTCCAGACATTCTGAAAAAAAAAACATTTTTATTATTATAAATTAGACTATCATCAAATCGTCCGAAAATTTTGACGAAAATTAGATAGCAACGCGAGGGTAACAAACCACTTTAGGGCAAATTCTGTACAACTTTGATCCACACAATTTTGCTTTATCACGAACTGGTATCACCATTTGCATAAATGAGGGCATGAACAACAGCTTCTGCGAATTAAGCAATTGAAACGATGGGAGCAATCACAAAACAATAAAATCATCGTAAAACAAAGGGTGCATGATTGGACTGTTTTAATTCACTCTTGCCTAAGTGTATGTACATTGAGGTCACTTCGGAGAAGTAGACAGACAGAGAACAACTTCTCACTTCTCGAAATTAAACTGCTCACGAAATTCACAAGTGAATTACACCTCTGTTCAGAAAATACAATTATTTTTACAGTATAACAATTTAAACAAGTCTTGGCGAGGTCAAAATAATAATTCACCAATGCGAATCATTAATAAGAATTGCTTCTTGATCAATTATTGATACTACAGTAATGATTAGCAGTTGCTATTGTATGTTATTATCAAAGAAAAGATTTTTTAATCCGAAGAAAAAAGAATTGCAATTTTTAAAAAAAACTTCTTATCGGGGTTCTAGTTCCTACGACCGGCCTGGAAAAAGTGTTATATTATTCCTATAAATTATTCCTCCTTGTCGCAACATCATAAGAAGCCTCGTGTACTTTCTCTGTAATTCCTCAATTTCGATCTTGAGCTGATCATTCTCATGAACCAATTCTTCATTTTTCTCCTTTAAATAGTTCACCATACTCTGAAAATATAATTAAGAATGGTTTGAATTTTATTCATAAAAAAGGTTTTCCTAGTGTTTTATTTTAACAGAAAGAAGACAAACATTTGCCTTTCATGATGGACTTTTTTCTTTTCAGAACATGATAGAAGAATGGTTTATGAGAGGTCTCACCAGAGATTGCAGGTGGCTCGGAACAATTTTCAAAAAAATATTGTTGATTTCGACCAAACTTTAATATTAGAGTACCCAGCAAACGAGAATTCGATTTATCCTGGTCCCGGGCCCAGAACCAGCTTTTAGGAAATTCCCGGTTCCAAAGTCTTCATCATAACTCAGCTCAGTCGTGAGCTACAATGCTCTGGTCGGGCTCAAAATGTTCATTAGAGAGGAATCGCGAGAGACTCGAGCTCGACCGGGACATAGAAATTTATGATTTTTGAATTGGCTGAAAACATTGCACAAGGTACTACAAACCTCCCTCTATCGAATAGCGTTTTCAGAATTTAAAAAAAAAATTCTTTTTCGCGTGGAACACAAATCAACCTTGTGAGTTGGGAACTTTTTCGAGAAACATTAAAGTGTGAAAAAATCATAAATATCTTCAAAGCGAAGATATAAATCCGCGGTTTGGTGCATTAGATAGACAAATGACTCGGCTTGTTTACCAACCGCTCGAAGTCATTCCTGGATGATGCGGGGGGTGGTCGCTTTTGCAAAAGTTGAGCTAATTTTCGTAAAAGACCAAAGTTCCTAAGGGCGCTGTGGTGAGCATACTTGGCGCTCACTACAACTTCATGTCTAATATTCACCACCTAAAACCAGAAACCCGTCTCTTCATATGATTCGATGTTACGTGATTCAGAATGATTGCACTGAACGCGCTATAACAGTGCAACAACAAATTAATATTTCATCGCATAAAAATATTTGAGGGAGCCAACATGACCCCATATTTTTCTCGCACATTCATTCTTAGATAGCTCAGTCACTGGGCGTCAAACCAATTCTTCAGAGAATCCGCTACCCCCGACAAAGGGATTTATTGATGCGCTAAAACAATTAAATTACACATCGACAAACATGAAGGAGAAATTGGACAAAATGAGGATGTTAAACCCAGATACAAAAACAACCTAGCGATCGATTAGTTCATCAATTTTTCTACACGACTTGATGAAGAGAGTGCGAGTCAACTCGGGAGAAAGTCGATCGAGCAAAACCGATCTACTCAACTGGATTAGATTCGAGCTGATTTTGTACTCGCGGAGCATCTCCTTCTAGAATATAATTAGGTTAAATTAGAAAATTAATTATTCTTTAAACATTAGACAACCAAAATTCACTTTGAGAATTGTTAAGCGGTAAATTCCGGGAGGCAATCAACTGATTGTGCAAGGTGGCGCGTACAAACGCATAGTCATAGCATCTCTGTCGTATCAAACTACATCAAATTCTTAGACTTTCTATCCATTTCATAACATGCATTTTTTTTCGCTCTCTCTTGTCTTCTCATTATTGTATTAGTATATCTCAACAAAACTCTTTGTCACATAATGTGACATCGTATTTCATGCTTGCCGTTTGTTTATTAGACTAACTTATTATTTCTCCCCATACTTAGCCTCAGTAAATTGCATGATAAATATATTATTATTATAGTCGTTACACACAGCCGGCACTATCGATGAGCCTTGCATCGGATAACCCCGGCAACAAGGTTTAAGTGTTTTGTGTGTTAACAAGTTATCCTAAAATTAGAAATAAATAGATAAACGCTTACCTGGAGAGTGCCCAGTCCATATTTGTCAGAGAGAAACAATTTCTTGTGAATGGAAAGGGGAGATGAGAGAATGAAGTTCTCAACCATGTCAGTGATAATCTAGAACGATAAAATAAGGGAAATATGCATATTGAAAAACGTATAAAATCGGACCTTGAGTTCGAACCGATCTGCCAGCTTCAAAATATCCTTTGCTGTAGCGACTGAAACTTATGTGGTGTTAGTTTCATTGAAAAGAAAATGGAAAAAGGAAAAAGGGTGTTAGTTTTCCGCCGCCTTTTTCGGAAAATGCCCGAGATTTGAATTCCCGCATTTATCGATTATCGCTTATAACTCGGTTCCCAGGAGAGCTAGGCACGAAACTTGTTTTGTGATTTCTAAATGTCGAAATTAACCCTAAAAATAAGTTTCTCATGCCTAGCTTCATTGGAAGCCGAGATACTGAAAATGCGGGAATTCAAATCTCGGGCATTTTCCGAAATAGGCGGCGGAAAACTAACACCCTATTTCCTTTTTCCTTTTTCTTTTCCAAGAAACTAACACCACATTATATTTTCGTAACTCATATTTTAGTACATTGTTGTGGTTGAAATTATAGTTCGCGAAGTAAATAAAAATTCTGAAATATGAAGAAAAAATATTCAACTGACAACAACTGACTCGACACAGTATGAGTTACGAAAATATAATGTGGTGTTAGTTTCTTGGAAAAGAAAAAGGAAAAAGGAAATAGGGTGTTAGTTTTCCGCCGCCTATTTCGGAAAATGCCCGAGATTTGAATTCCCGCATTTTCAGTATCTCGGCTTCCAATGAAGCTAGGCATGAGAAACTTATTTTTAGGGTTAATTTCGACATTTAGAAATCACAAAACAAGTTTCGTGCCTAGCTCTCCTGGGAACCGAGTTATAAGCGATAATCGATAAATGCGGGAATTCAAATCTCGGGCATTTTCCGAAAAAGGCGGCTGAAAACTAACACCCTTTTTCCTTTTTCCATTTTCTTTTCAATGAAACTAACACCACATAAGTTTCAGTCGCTACAGCAAAGGATATTTTGAAGCTGGCAGATCGGTTCGAACTCAAGGTCCGATTTTATACGTTTTTCAATATGCATATTTCCCTTATTTTATCGTTCTAGATTATCACTGACATGGTTGAGAACTTCATTCTCTCATCTCCCCTTTCCATTCACAAGAAATTGTTTCTCTCTGACAAATATGGACTGGGCACTCTCCAGGTAAGCGTTTATCTATTTATTTCTAATTTTAGGATAACTTGTTAACACACAAAACACTTACACCTTGTTGCCGGGGTTATCCGATGCAAGGCTCATCGATAGTGCCGGCTGTGTGTAACGACTATAATAATAATATATTTATCATGCAATTTACTGAGGCTAAGTATGGGGAGAAATAATAAGTTAGTCTAATAAACAAACGGCAAGCATGAAATACGATGTCACATTATGTGACAAAGAGTTTTGTTGAGATATACTAATACAATAATGAGAAGACAAGAGAGAGCGAAAAAAAATGCATGTTATGAAATGGATAGAAAGTCTAAGAATTTGATGTAGTTTGATACGACAGAGATGCTATGACTATGCGTTTGTACGCGCCACCTTGCACAATCAGTTGATTGCCTCCCGGAATTTACCGCTTAACAATTCTCAAAGTGAATTTTGGTTGTCTAATGTTTAAAGAATAATTAATTTTCTAATTTAACCTAATTATATTCTAGAAGGAGATGCTCCGCGAGTACAAAATCAGCTCGAATCTAATCCAGTTGAGTAGATCGGTTTTGCTCGATCGACTTTCTCCCGAGTTGACTCGCACTCTCTTCATCAAGTCGTGTAGAAAAATTGATGAACTAATCGATCGCTAGGTTGTTTTTGTATCTGGGTTTAACATCCTCATTTTGTCCAATTTCTCCTTCATGTTTGTCGATGTGTAATTTAATTGTTTTAGCGCATCAATAAATCCCTTTGTCGGGGGTAGCGGATTCTCTGAAGAATTGGTTTGACGCCCAGTGACTGAGCTATCTAAGAATGAATGTGCGAGAAAAATATGGGGTCATGTTGGCTCCCTCAAATATTTTTATGCGATGAAATATTAATTTGTTGTTGCACTGTTATAGCGCGTTCAGTGCAATCATTCTGAATCACGTAACATCGAATCATATGAAGAGACGGGTTTCTGGTTTTAGGTGGTGAATATTAGACATGAAGTTGTAGTGAGCGCCAAGTATGCTCACCACAGCGCCCTTAGGAACTTTGGTCTTTTACGAAAATTAGCTCAACTTTTGCAAAAGCGACCACCCCCCGCATCATCCAGGAATGACTTCGAGCGGTTGGTAAACAAGCCGAGTCATTTGTCTATCTAATGCACCAAACCGCGGATTTATATCTTCGCTTTGAAGATATTTATGATTTTTTCACACTTTAATGTTTCTCGAAAAAGTTCCCAACTCACAAGGTTGATTTGTGTTCCACGCGAAAAAGAATTTTTTTTTTAAATTCTGAAAACGCTATTCGATAGAGGGAGGTTTGTAGTACCTTGTGCAATGTTTTCAGCCAATTCAAAAATCATAAATTTCTATGTCCCGGTCGAGCTCGAGTCTCTCGCGATTCCTCTCTAATGAACATTTTGAGCCCGACCAGAGCATTGTAGCTCACGACTGAGCTGAGTTATGATGAAGACTTTGGAACCGGGAATTTCCTAAAAGCTGGTTCTGGGCCCGGGACCAGGATAAATCGAATTCTCGTTTGCTGGGTACTCTAATATTAAAGTTTGGTCGAAATCAACAATATTTTTTTGAAAATTGTTCCGAGCCACCTGCAATCTCTGGTGAGACCTCTCATAAACCATTCTTCTATCATGTTCTGAAAAGAAAAAAGTCCATCATGAAAGGCAAATGTTTGTCTTCTTTCTGTTAAAATAAAACACTAGGAAAACCTTTTTTATGAATAAAATTCAAACCATTCTTAATTATATTTTCAGAGTATGGTGAACTATTTAAAGGAGAAAAATGAAGAATTGGTTCATGAGAATGATCAGCTCAAGATCGAAATTGAGGAATTACAGAGAAAGTACACGAGGCTTCTTATGATGTTGCGACAAGGAGGAATAATTTATAGGAATAATATAACACTTTTTCCAGGCCGGTCGTAGGAACTAGAACCCCGATAAGAAGTTTTTTTTAAAAATTGCAATTCTTTTTTCTTCGGATTAAAAAATCTTTTCTTTGATAATAACATACAATAGCAACTGCTAATCATTACTGTAGTATCAATAATTGATCAAGAAGCAATTCTTATTAATGATTCGCATTGGTGAATTATTATTTTGACCTCGCCAAGACTTGTTTAAATTGTTATACTGTAAAAATAATTGTATTTTCTGAACAGAGGTGTAATTCACTTGTGAATTTCGTGAGCAGTTTAATTTCGAGAAGTGAGAAGTTGTTCTCTGTCTGTCTACTTCTCCGAAGTGACCTCAATGTACATACACTTAGGCAAGAGTGAATTAAAACAGTCCAATCATGCACCCTTTGTTTTACGATGATTTTATTGTTTTGTGATTGCTCCCATCGTTTCAATTGCTTAATTCGCAGAAGCTGTTGTTCATGCCCTCATTTATGCAAATGGTGATACCAGTTCGTGATAAAGCAAAATTGTGTGGATCAAAGTTGTACAGAATTTGCCCTAAAGTGGTTTGTTACCCTCGCGTTGCTATCTAATTTTCGTCAAAATTTTCGGACGATTTGATGATAGTCTAATTTATAATAATAAAAATGTTTTTTTTTTCAGAATGTCTGGAGATTCCGAACTGGTTGATGTCATGGCGAATGCTAAATTGAATATGGTGTGTTTTCGGAGAAATAAAGATATAGAGCTATAGTTTTTTGTCCAAAAAAAGCATGAATTGATTAATTGCAGTCTCTTCTCGATCTTCCGGATGAGATCATCGAGGTGATCTTTTTTCACTTGAATTTCGCCGATCAACACAGAATTCGAGTGAATAAGAGATTGATGAAAATCGCGGAGAGAATGGAGAAGAGAGGGGAGGGATCGAAGGAAATGTTGGAAGAAGTTTATGTTAGTTTTCTAGGCTATTTCAATTTTTAATATTTAAAAGAACAAATCATATTCCGAATTAAACTCCAGTTTTATGCTACGCGTTTATGAAAGTCCCTTCCTAATAGTAAATGCCGTTCTATTCTATTTTCTTTAGTCATTTGAAGACTGTTCGTCTTCAGCAATGCGATTCATGTAACATCCATTGCAGATTATGTGGCATTCGTCATCAGAATTGGGTATTACGATTAATTCCGAAGCCGAGCGCTTCATGCCTTTTTCTACCGTCGCTACTGTAATCCGACGCCTCAATGGACATATTAACAGTCTAAATCTCGGAGTTTGTTTACTTCAATCTCACTATTATGTCTCGCCGTGTGCGATGTTTCATTAGACATTAGCGGGTAAGGGACGATTATCCCGAATCTGTTCAGGTGGATCCTCATGACCCCTTACTGGGCGATCAACTGAAGGTTATATGCAACAGTCAGAACAGGATGATCACCATTTTCGACATGCTCCAAGAGGTGAGTGAGACTGTTGTTTAACAGAAATTTAGTTACTCGTTGTGTGTTATTTTTCCCGATTGAGCCTTTTTTCACGCAGGGCGATTCTCCCACCATTACGGTGTTTGACCTCGCTTTCTTCTCTCGTCTCATCAAGAACAATACCGAGATTCTAGTTGCATATCTCAACCTTGCATTGACTAACGATGATATCATCGATTTGAATAAGGTGAGTCTCTTTTGTAGTGAGACTAATGAAAACAAGCATCAATATGAATATAAAAGTTGTGAAAATTTTTCTACTCTTCAGGGCATTACGTCATAGCTATTTCCGTTTTATCAAAAAGTGATCATAGGGATTCATGAGTGGTATCAATCAATTCCCCATAAAATTCTAAGACTTTTTTGAATCTATGAATTTTAGTAAGAAGTTGGAATCCCTGTGAAAACACAGGTAAATAGTGTACCTCATTTTTTCTTATCTTTTTAGTAAGTTAGAAAAGTTTTCACAGGGATTTCACAGGGATCCCCCATAGTAAGAACTCAGTTGACCAAAAGTTCGTGGGACAGTGGATATCGATATCGATGGATATCCACCTTTAAATGTAAAAGTTGTCCCGTCTGCAGCATGGTTCCCATACGCAGACCATTGCGTCTCCACGTGTATTGTATTCAATGCACTATGTTCGTATCAATTTATTTATCGCCTTATTTCAGGTGATTGGCTCAGACAACGGCGTCTTCGAAGCTATGACTTTGAGAGTCGATTTCGCTTATGCGAAGAAGTTTGTCGAGGGATTCATGAGTGTCGCTCCTTCCTACTGCGATCAAATCCAGCCACCCTTCATTCCTCGTCGAACGAATCTAAATGTTCAGGTGAATGCGACGATATTGATTATAAATTCCACATTTGTCTTATTCCCTCTATTACATTTTAAATATTTTACAAAACAGGATTTGACATAATTTTCAATTTGGATAATGTCTCGCAATATTCAGAGAGATCGTTCGACTTTATAATAGCAACTATCTCAATAAACTGGTAGGGTATGGACGAATATGGTAGATCTAAAATAATATTAATCCCAATCCAATCAGAAAACGAACTTGCGAGTCATGGGTTTTTGTTGCAATTTTGAATTCATATAATTGATTCAAATGAGGGTGTCATTCAGAAAATTCAAATGAGTATGCCGCGAACAGTCCTATAACTTCTGCATCCGTTAACGGTTCCTTTTGTTCAGTTGCAACCGTATTTCCGACATGATTGGTATCTCCGAGTGAAGACGGACAATGTCTACACATCGATTCGACGCGCAGACGACACCACTTTCACTATTCTCTTCTTGAAGACATAGGTCCTCAGACGATCATGAGCGCTCATTCTATTGTCTCGCACTTTCTCGATTTATTACAGTAACCGTTGATTATGTATAACTGTAATAAACGTTTAACTGAAAGCCGGTATATTTTTGTTGATAGAAATGGGTTCACTGTGGATCCCTCTCATATCTCTACTCTCACTAAATGATTATTGACTTCATAATATACTTGCTGCCATGAAAATATCACAGATTCTAATACGTCGTCGGACATCAGTCAATTGTTTTTTAACGGTACACCTCCTTTGTGAAATCTTAGCTGTTAATTATATTTTAGCGAGCTTACTCGAATTTATTTATCCCCCACTTTTGCATTTTCCAAGCCTTCATTACATAACGTTGAATTGCTGAGTTTTATTGTTTTCTGCGCGACCAAACCGATTGTTGAATTTCTTATGATTTAAAACTCAATACATTCACTAATGAACAATTATTTAAGTGCTTCACCGTGACCGTTGGATAATTGGAAAGAATGGAAACGGCACCTGAAGTGAAACATAGAGGTTAGATCTCTATCTCGACATTTTTTCATATAAATAATTTTAGTCAATCAGTTCATTCAGATTCGAGAACCATCAAAATGAATCTGAGAAGAGTGATGATGAATGCGACCGGTATTGAATCTCCCGTCCATCGCATCCAGGGATTCCCATGGTGAGCCGCTTATTTCACTATTTTCAATTAAAAAAATATTTATCTTCCTAATTTTTTCTCTCAAAAAATTCGACTTCGCTACTTTTTTGTTATTGTACTTCGAAACATGTAAAGTGAAGCGGTGGAGGGATTATTTCAAAGAAAATTTGAGGAGTCTTTTCATCGCTGATCGATCGTATGGACGCCAGTACACTGTCTGGCTTAAGTGTGAGAAATCGACCGAATCTTATCTGTGGCATTGCAAGGCGTCTCTCAAGTTTACTATGACCTACTCTTCCGGAGAAAAAAGCCATTATGTATGATTAATGTTATGTGAATTTTTGTTTTGAGATTGGCATATTCAGAATGTTGAGCACTCATTTGAGAGCTGGTGAGAGGACTGCAATTTTATCGGAAATAATCGACCATTTCTGTCAATAAAGGTGGAGATCAAAACGGATGAGGATGGAGAGAGGTGAGGCGCATTTATTTATTTATTTATGTAAAAAAGCTGATATTTATTGGCTTGCAGATTCCGAAAGAAGCCTGATTCGGATGAGTTCAAACTACATGACGGCGCTCTAGTCGTCGCAGGCAGAAAGATCCCCGTGAACAAGAAGGTAATCCTGGTTTACCCGAATTTATTTGTGCAAATATTTGTTTTATAATTAAATAAATATATTCTTAATAACATACCATATTAGGATTAATATTTTCCAAGTCTAATTTAGTTCAGACAAATTATGGCCTACTTTTACGAAAAGAAAATGCATTCATTACCAGTCTCTGGCCGCCCAATCTTCCTACTTCAACGCTCTTTTCTTCGGTGGATTCAAGGAATCGAATGAATCGGAGATTGAGATCAAAGATGTCGACCCCGAGGTAAACTAAATGATCGACTAAAATATATTTAATCTCTTCAGGATCTTGACAATCTCATTCGATTGACCTACGATCTGGATGGACAATCAATGAACAGTTATTGTCTAATACTCTCTCACTAATTTGCATTCTCATAATTTCAAAGCTTTTTGTGTGATCGATAAACGCTATATTTTTAGTGGATAACGTCGACAGGATGGTGCAGCTCGCTGGAATGTTCGATCTCAAGGTCAACTTTCCCTATTTTATCGTGTACTTTTACGCGTATTTTTGTATGAAATATTGATTATTATTGTATAAGGCTGTTAAGAAAGTCTTGCCCGATTTTCAATATGAACTTTGAGCTTTCAGTTCTCTCGAAGTTCAAAACAATGTTCCATTTATTCATTGGATCTTGTACGAGGTCTGTTTGATAATGACACCCAACAATGGATATTGCCCTGTCTAGATTGATATCCAAGAGAAGATCCAAAATATGATTCATGTTTTCCAGCAAGCATATCGTAAAAGCTATTAGAGCTAGTTTCTCGCAGGGAATTTGTTTCCAAGAGCTCATTGTAGAAACACAGATAGTAGTTTAATCCCCCTCTAATATTATAGTTAGAGTGTCTAGCTATCAAACGTATTTCAAAAGTTGTGGTGGTTCAAAGACGACCTGTCCGTCAAAAGTAGTGTCTGGATGATTTCGACTGACAATTTCCAATGCGATGCGATCCAGATCTAGTGGTGCGCGTTTTTCTTGCTGACACTTTGCTATTATGCAACAATTGTTATTTCGAAATGTGATCCTCTGAATGTTTTCAAAAACCAAAAATTATTAAAAGTTCGATACACTCTGAATTACGGTAAAATCTCAATTTCTAGAATGTTCGTTTATGAAGTGTCCCATAAAAGATTGACAAATTCAATTATTGCCCGACTAATCAGTTATACTAGTGGACATTAGCTACAAAATGAGCGTAAGAACGAGATCATAGACTCTGATCAGAAATAGTAACTTTCGATGAACTGCCTATTTCGATGGCGAATTTCGAACATCATTTGACTAATCAACCAACACGGCGATGACAGTCTGTCACTCAAAATGGACAATGCTATTCTAACAGTAGTAGAAGGCGCTGTAAATGTGCAGAGATTGGGAGTTAGCTTCATTCGAGAAGCGCAGCTAAGTCAAAAACATTTATATTCAACATTGTTTGCACGCCTCTTCTAGATATGACACACATTTTCTTAGAAGCCCGATGTGGTGGTTGAGTTCAATAATTCATCACGAATTCATTATATACTTCCTTTATCATAAACCACTTGAATGGAGTCCTATCTCATTCCACCGTAGAACTGTAATCGTTTGAAAAGTTCGAGTCGAAATAGACCTGACCCAATTTCTCCATTCATATTTCTCGCCGGTATAAATGCATAGGTATGAGAAAGTGGCAACATAAAGAGGAAGACTCATTACATTTAACGTGCCTATAAATATTTAGATCGGGAACTTAGGAAAGAAAATTGGAGGATTTTTCAAGAAACGTGAAATCGGGCAAGACTTTCTTAACAGCCTTATAGATTATCGAGGAGAAAGTGGTCAATTTCGTTCTCGGATGCGAGGACCTCTCCATCCATCAGAAATTCGTGATCTCGGAGAGGCTCGGACTGCAGAAATTCAAGGTAGTAATTATTATTTTTGTAGTTTACAATTAAAAAAAACAAAATGAACATAAACTCGAAAATGCAGGATGAGTACTTCTCAACGACAGGCAGAGTCTCATCAAATTGAGAACTTCGAAAAAATTCGCTCAACTTTCTCCCGAGATTAATCGTATTCTGTTCGTCAAGGCTTCCGATGTATGAAATGAGTAGAATACGAGAATATCTTCGAATTTTACTGTTTCTACTTGTTTTTGTAACTTGCTTTATTACAGTAACCGTTGCTTATGTATAACTGTGATAAACGTTTAACTGAAAGCAGGTTGTTTTTTTTTGAGAGAAATGTGTTTAATGTGAACCCCCCTCATATCTTTACTCTCACTAAATTATTCTTAACTTCGTAATATACTTGCTGCCATGAAAATATCACAAAACATAGCCATGAAACATACGTCTATGTATCCCCCACTTTTGAATTTTCCAAGCCATTACATCACTTTTAATCACTTTCATTACATCACTTTTAAGTGCGGAAGATTGATCTGACGGATTAACGATATTCGATCAATTCAGACATTCTGAAATGTCTAATCGGGCCCATCCATTGATTGCCGTTGAAGGAACAATGACAAGAAGTGTTGTGATTTCCGAGAAGAAAAGCAAAGGCGAGTGCTGTAAAATATTGATTTTCTGATAGTTGCTAAATTTTCGGCTACTGTCGAATTTGGAAAATCATTTATCGATTGCTCATTAAGGTCCGGATTCGATCGCGATGAGGATTGTAGACGGGAAGAAGATATCCCGAGTGGGTATCTACTCTTCCGTCACTCGAATCGGCGGATTTCCGTGGTGAGACCGCAATTATCGCATTGAATCCGCAGGAAATGAGAATGAATATGCTGAAAATTGATCCGTCACAGCTGATATTGATTATCGGTCTCTACTGCAAGAACCATACCACAGTGCGTCTTTCCATTTCCATGTGGTGCTCTAGGTACTGTAATAGTGTAGCAAATTATGAAAAAAAATAATTAAATATACCCCGTAATTACAGGCGTTTGCGCTTCGCGTCTCTCTCTGGTTCCGCTCCCTCATACACTCCAACTCTCGCCCTCTCTCTCTCATATGCGACAAATCGACCGAATCCGAGCTGTGGTCCTGCGACGTTGCCATCAAGACTGCGTTCACATTGCCGGCGCGTGCAAAGGGTTCGCCCGGACCTTACGTGAGTGATCTTTCATACGTAGAGAGAAGAGAGATATGAGATGGCTATATTTTCTGATATACAAACACGCGTGATATTTCAGAAGATGATTCGACGTTTCGCAAGTTGGAACGAAGAAAATGAGTCCCTCATTCTGGAAGGGATTCCCACTGAATGTACTGAAGTGGAGATGGAGATCAGGGTAGAAATCGATGGAGAGAGGTGAGAAGATGAGAGGGGATACGGTAGTTGCAGAGAAGATGAACATATGTATGTTACCGTAGTTTCTTGAGAAGAGTAGGACAGATGAACTGTACTTTCAAATATCAATCATTCTTATCGCACTTCTCACATTTTTATGTGCGATCTTTCCATAAAATTAGTGTCGCTTTTGGTTGTTTCATTCCTTAACTTTCATACTGTACATTATCGATTACAGTTTCCTTGCACGACCGACGCTTGGTCTAACGCTCGAGATGGAATTCTCGTTGTGGAAGGAGAGAAAATACACGTGAACAAGCAGGTAAGAAATAACGTGATACGATATTCTGTGTTCTGCGTTATCATAGCCAGTAGAACCCGTCGTTTTGTATAACAAAGGGAATTATTTCCCTCACCTCGATTTTGCATTTTCGAAAAAAGAGGTTGTGATGTTCATATTTCCCCTGTTTCCAGTCTCTCGCCTCTCAATCTTCCTTCTTCAACACTCTCTTCTTCGGTAATTTCAAAGAGAAAGATCAGACAGAAATCGAGATCAAGGACATCGATCAAGAGGTTTATAAAAGTCTAAAAATTATGGGCAAAATATTTTAATCGTCTGTTTCCTTTACATCCGTTACTGAGATTCGTTGCAGGATTTAAGGAACCTCATTCACATGTTGTATGGAGTGGCTGCCGATCCTATGACTGGTGAGTATCGTGGTCTAAGGGTTGCAGAATACAGTAGATCAATGACCACAATAAGTGATTACGGTGGCAAGAATGATATGGTGCAATCAGAATATTTCACCATTTTTTGTTGGAGCAACGAGCTTCTAAAAGTTTTTCGCAATCGCTGTGAAATCAATAATTGCATTTTAGCTGATAATGCCTGCGACTGGGTGCGACTGGCACAGAGATTTGATTTGAAGGTAATATATTCTAATAATTTTGATCTTGAAAATAGTATCGTAAAACAATCCATATTACTATCAATGCGATGTAAAATATTTAATTAGATTTAATTAATATTCATATTATAGATCGTGGAAGAGAAGGCAGTCAACTTCATTCTCGCATGCAATTCGATCTCACTGCATCGAAAACTACTGCTGTCGGAAGAATTTCGACTTGAGCAACTCAAGGTTCGCAGTAAATAAGTTTGACGGTAAATCAAGCGTCAATTTGTTTTGTGCGGATGATATCTCATACATTGCTCTTTTCTTTTTTAAATGTTATAATTTGTCGTTGTTGTATTAATGATATTTTATTTATCTTTCAGCGACTTGTACTCGTGCATTACGAAGTGGAGGAGAATCTTTTTGATCTGAGGGACTCTGAGGAGTTTGATAAATTCTCCCCTGAAATGCAGTCCTCTACAAGAAACTGGTCGATAAATGCAAGAAGTAGATCTAAATTTCATGATTTTTAAGATTACTTATTGTGTTGAGCTGTGCCACTTTACTGTTCCCACCTGTGTATTGCTGTGTGAAACTTCTTTTTCGTGAATAAAGACCTTCACAACAAACATTTGTTTCTGAATCGATAATGTGGTATTATTTCCCATCATCGAACTATCTCATTATTTATTTATACTGTGCATCGTGGATTACGAAATTATGACCGATTTCAGTTAATTAGATATTCATCGACCAAAATGGCCGACAGTTCATTTGCAACCAACAATCACGGAGGTCTGTACACTTTAGCATAATTAGCATAATTATTTTAATTATATAAGCATAATCATTAGCATAATTATTTTAATCATAATTATACTTTAGCATAATTATTTTAATCATAATTATACTTTAGCATAATTATTTACTAAACAATCTACGAAATATTCCTATAGCTCTTCGCTTTCCTTTGATGAATACATTATTTGATAATAATATTTTTTTTAAATTTCTTGTGATATGAATTCGATTTTTGTCCAGACTCGAATTCGATCACGTTGGAATCGGATGGTACCAAAGTGGACCTCTCATCTCCCATCACTCGTATCGGCGGATTTCCGTGGTGAGCGCTAATTTTACAGTTATTTTAATTATTTTCAGTAACTTTCCATAATTTAACTTGCTTAAATACATGATTTTTCTCGGCTCACGTCCTGATTCCACCGAAATACTATATTTTTTAGATAAAGTGATTTTCGAGAAAAAATCACTGTCACTGATTCTTCTGAGTTTTCAATAAACTGTCAATCAATCGTTTACCATGATAAAATTCGTTGATCAAAAAATATAATATGTGCGCAAGGGTATGTGAAAACGGTCACAACTGTGTGACAAAGAGGAAAAAACATCTTAAATTCTGATGTTGACAGAGCTAGAAAGTAAGCTGCAGATCTGTAAACATCGAATCAAGTGCTTCTTAGAATCTTAGAGATACTCTTGATTGGATTTCGCATCTAATTAGCTGTTTTGAAGGATCATGAGGGTTCGGCGCTACCGTCGCACTCAATTATTGTGCATCTCCCTAAAATGCTCGAAATCGAAGGAATCGGAGCTTTGGCGGTGCAAGCCCATCCTCACGCTCACAATTAAAAAGGAGACTGACCGGCCAGTCATTGAGGTATTATATCATGCCTCTTTGGAGAGACTCGACTCGGCGGTGCACATTTTCAGAAACTGAGTTTACCCTTAGATCCACCGAAGATTGTTTGATTGAAATTATCTTTCTTTAGAAGCTGACACACGAGTTTGCGAGTTGGAAGGTTGATGGGAAGAGATGCGAATGGGAACTTCCATTCCCGGGCTATTATGAATCCTACAAGGTGAAGATGGAGATCGAGTGTGATGTCGACGGAGAGAGGTACCCATTCGAGAGTATCATAGTAATCGATAAATGAAAATTAATGTCATACCCGGAGGTATCCCCTACCCCAATGAATTCACGTTTTTTTCATATAATCTTAGAGGTAATTTGCAGTTTCCGTTCTCGTCCCCGTATTGAAGAATGGTTTACAATCGACGGTTGTCTCGTTGTTGGAGGAGAGAAGTTTCCTGTCTGCAAACAGGTACTAGGTCAAAAATATCTAATTTCACTAGTTTGAACCTACATAAGTGAAAAAGTGGGGAAAAAGGTTGGGGTGGAAGGCGCTAACCTAGAGTCTGACACTATTTTCTTTGAAGCTACCACTTCACCCGTCGATTACAACATAGGATGCAAACTTGTTTTGTTAAAAAGTGGTTTTCTTCCAGGAAATAAATATTGTCAAACTTATTTGATGCCTTTTTGAGCTCAATAGCAACTGTTTAACCTATTTTCAGTATCTGGCCTCTCAATCTTCCTTCTTCAACGCTCTCTTCTTCGGTGATTTCAAAGAGAAGAATCAAGAGGAAATCGAGATAAAAGACGTCAATAGCGAGGTTCCAAACAAACACCTTCCGAATATTTCAAAAAAATGCGCTTTGTAAAAATTTTACGCCATGAATTAAACGCCAATGACGCGGGTAACTGTCAAAAACTTTTTTTTCGCAGGATTTTCTGGATCTTCTCGAAATGGTGAAGGGAAGATCAGAAATGTCATTCATGGGTTCGTTCAAGATTCGCTTACATAAAAACATAAATTGTGCTTTATTTTTTAAAAATTATAAAAAAAATATATTGATTAAAATCATTGCAGGAAGTAACGCGGAACATTGGCTGCAGCTGGCGCAGAGATTTGACCTGAAGGTAGCCCCCGTTTTTACTTCTTCCTGCAAAATGAGAAATGGAGCTTCGCAGAAACATTATCATGGGAGCACGTAATACATAATATTCTTTGAACCGGACTCACCATGAAATTGGACTTTAGACATTCGAAATTAATTAATTAAAATTTTTAAAAAAATGATGTTTTTTCAGATTGTGGAAAAGACTTCATCGTGAATGAATTGCTTGGTTGCAAGTCGTCTTCCACCTACCGTAAGCTTAAACTTTCGGAGAAGTTCAGGCTGGAGGCACTCAAGGTATTTTTTTCAACTTTTTAAAATCTGTTTGCTTCATTAGTTATCTCTAATGATAAGTATGCATGTATGTGCGTAGTATGATCGCCAGATATTTTATTTAAAACATACGTTAAAACTAACAATACTAACATATTTCGTAAAAACAATTCCTTTTTCAGTCCAATCTCAACAAGTCTGATCTCGTTTCTCTTGCCAATTCTCCCGAGTGCTCGCGTCTGTCGCCCAAATTGGTGCTCGAGATGTTCCGCAAGTTGGCCGCTTGTGAAGAGTAGAGACTACGGTGGTGATAAGAATTAATTACTGTATCTGGATTTGATGCTAACATGTGAATCATTCATTTGATCTAACTAAGAGCTAAAGATCCCTTCTATTTTGCGTTGTTCGGTTTTTCCTAATTTCCGCTTCTCTCTCAATAAAGTTATTTGGATAAAGACTTTTAGCAGAAATGCGATATGTTGTGATGAAAGTGTGGTATCGATTCCAATTTCAAAAATATCTCACAGCTTGTTCTTTAAGTATCACATTGCTATACATCAATTAGGGAGAAATTTTATCAATCCGTCATAGCGGGCTCTGATTCAAAAGAATGAAAACGTCATCTGAGATGAACAGCGGAGGTAAGATCTCATGAATTAAATTTTTTTTAAAAGCACATTTCAAATTTATCACGACAGGCGTCAATGTTAGGTGCGATAAACACTTTTTTTCATAAGCAAAGTTCTAACATTCAGACTCGAATTTTATCAAGATGGATCTGAGAGGAGTGCAGTTGGATCCTGCCGGTATTTTCTCTCCCGTCCATCGTATCAATGGATTCCCCTGGTGAGCTTCTCATTTAATTATATAAAATTTAAATACTTTTCTTTCTCTTTTTTTAAAAACCCGAGTCGCTATTTTTTGAAATGTTTCTTCTCAATTTGTAAAGTGCCTGGAATATTATTTTTTTGAAATTGAGGCGTCTTTACATCGCTGATCGCTCGAATGGAAGTTATTCCGCGGTCTGGCTTTACTGTGATAAATCGACCGAATCCGATCTGTGGCAGTGCAAGGCTTCGCTCCAGCTTATAACCACCACCACCTGCGGAACAATTAGCTGTTTTGTATGATTCATTCTATTCCAGTTGTTGTAATATTGAAATATTCAGAATTCCGAGCGCTCATTTGAGAGCTGGGGAACGATCTGCATTTTTATGGGAAATCATGGACCGTTGGTGTCAGTAGAGGTGGAGATCAATACAGATGAGGATGGGGAGAGGTGAATGAATTTTATTTATTCAATCAGTCGATATTGATTACGTGCAGATTCCGAGTGAGGCCGGATTCGGAAGAGTTCAAAATGAAAGACGGAGCGTTGATTGTCGCAGGCAGAAAGATTCCCGTGAACAAGAAGGTCGGCTTGATTTTTTTGTCAGAGTTTTTATAATCATTTGGTTCTCTTATTTGGATATCGGCATAAACTATTATATGGAAAAGGAAAAATCTAATCAACATATTCGTTTGTTTCGATCTAGCCAAATTTGGATCTGTGTCGCGCTAGATAATATTCATTTCCAGTCTCTGGCTGCACAATCTTCCTATTTCAATGCTATATTCTTCGGTGGATTCAAGGAATCGAATGAATCGGAGATTGAGATTAAAGATGTCGACCCCGAGGTAAACGAAATAATCTATTTTAATAGAATTAGATACATTCACAAATTTATTTTGTGAATGTATCTAATTCATTTGCAGGATCTTGAGAATCTCATTCGATTGACCTACGATCTGGATGGGATATCGATGAACAGTAATTCTCTAATACTCTCTCTAATTTACATCCTCACAATTTCAAATTTTATTTTTATAAGCAGTAAATGTTATCTTTTCAGTGGATAACGTCGAAAAAATGGTGCATCTCGCTGGCATATTCGATCTCAAGGTATTTTTTCCTGTTTTTTTATATTAATTTTGATTTGTATTTTATGTGGAATATTAATTATCTTTTGTAGATTGTCGAGGACAAGGCCGTCAATTTCCTTCTCGGATACAAAAACCTCTCCATCCATCAGAAGTTGCTCATTTCGGAGCGGCTCGGACTGCAGAAATACAAGGTAGTATTTATATTGTTACATTTTTTTTCTATTTAAATATGCAAAAAAGCAAACTTGAGATTGCAGGATGAGGTGCTGCTCAAATACAACAATAGAGAGAATCTCATCGAATTGGGTTTTTCCGAAGAATTCGCTCAACTTTCTCCTGAGACTATTCGTATTCTCTTCATCAAAGCTTGCGATATCAGAAATGAGTAGACCACGAGAAGTCTTCTAATTTTACTTTTTTCTTTTTTTCTCAAAATGCATAAACAATAAGTATGATTTGATATGTCAATCATTCATGTAAGTAATACATTTAGAAGTACTTCTTTATCCTCATATTTATTTGTAACGTGATGATTTGACCTCGCCTAGATTTGTTTCAATTGTTTTATTTTAGAATATGAACAATAATCATACGTGTCCAAGCCCCCGGCCCCGCACTGCCCCCCAAGAATTCTTGGGGGGGCAGTGCGGGAGGCCATGTATAGGTCATGGTCCAAAATGGGTCCGAGGTCGACTTTGTCAAACCCAAAGTGGCCTATGGTAACTTAACCGCCGGGGTCCCGCAACGAAAAAAAAGTACCGTAACCCTACCTACCGTAACCCGGAAATACAAAATCGAGCAATCCGTCTCGATGTTTGTTGCATTAGGTAGGCCTCGTGTAGTAATAAATCGGACGGCATATGGCGGTCCTGGCACGACATTGCCGATACCGTAATCAAGTCTACAGTATGACCAAATTTCAAATAGAGCCAATTCGCTCGGTATTTGTTGCATGAGCTAGGCCTCGAGTAAAAATTAATCGGACGGCATACGGCGGTCTCGGCACGACATCGCCGGTACCGTAGCCCATGCTACCGTACCAGGAAAAACTGAAATGGAGAAATTGGACTCGGTATTTGTTGCATGAGCTAGGCCTCGAGTAGAAATAAATCGGACGGCATACGGCGGTCCCGGCACGATATTGCCGATACCGTAGCCGTCTACAGTATGCGTAAATTTCAAATTGATCAAAACGAGTCAGAATTTTTGTGGAAGGTAGGGCTCGAGCAGTAATTAATCAGTAAATGTAGTCCAAATTTTCGAAATTGAGCAAACCAAGACAGAGTTTTTTTGTATGTAGAGCTCGAGCAGGTATTGTATGTGGAGTATGCCGTATTGAGTCTACCGTATCTGGGGTTACTGTTTCGCGGCTACAATATGAAGAATTTATGAAATTGGGCGCATCTGTCCGCGATTAGTTGTATGAGTAGGATCTCGAATATTCGCTTTTCGGAGTGTCGACGTTAGTTCTGGATTGATATCGCCGCTACTCTAAAGTGTACCGAAAGTACGAAACGGAGCAAATCGGTCGGGAAAATGATTTTGTATGGGTTGTACTCAGATTGATTAAGTTGAATTCATCGTGTCTCACGTGGTTTGCTCCATTACTATGATATTGTATCGACAAATGCATATTTATAATGAACACTAAAAGAGTAGCGTATCAAGGCTACGATATCTCGCACATTGCAAACTCGAGGTCGACCACATACGAAATATCCCCGATCTGTGATATTTGACATTTCATGCGTACTGAAATCCCGCAACAGTAACCCCGAATATGGCGGAAGCAATGCCACATACCACTCCAATTTTACCTACTGGAGATCTACCTCCTGCAAAAATCCCCAGCCGATGTGTTCATTTTTATTAAAATTCGGGTTACTGAGGGATACAGTTACCGAGAAATAATACACAGTCCGATTAATTACTGCCCGTGGTCTACATCATGCAAAAAATAACGGGCTCAATTTCTCCATTTCAGTTTTTCTTGGTACGGTAGCATGGGTTACGGTATCGGCAATGTCGTGCCGGGACCGCCGTATGCAGTCCGATTAATTTCTACTCAAGGCCTAGCTCATGCAACAAATACCGAGAAAATTGGCTCAATTTAATATTTTCTCATTACGGTAGGTCGGGTTACGGTACCGGCGATGTCGTGCCGAGACCACCGTATACCGTCCGATTAATTACTACTCGAGCCCTACCTCCCACAAAAATTCTGGCTCGATTCCACAAATTTGAAATATCAGCATACTGTAGACTTAATTACGGTATCGGCAATATCGTGCCGGGACCGCCGTATGCCGTCCGATTAATTTCTACTCGAGGCCTAGCTCATGCAACAAATACCGAGTCCAATTTCTCCATTTCAGTTTTTCCTGGTACGGTAGAATGGGTTACGGTACCGGCGGTGTCGTGCCGGGACCGCCGTATACCGTCCGATTAATTTTTACTCGAGGCCTAGCTCATGCAACAAATACCGAGCGAATTGGCTCAATTTGAAATTTCAGCGTACTGTAGACGGTTACGGTATCGGCAATGTCGTGCCGGGACCGCCGTATGCCGTCCGATTAATTTTTACTCGAGGCCTACCTCATGCAACAAATACCGAGCGAATTGGCTCTATTTGAAATTTGGTCATACTGTAGACTTGATTACGGTATCGGCAATGTCGTGCTGGGACCGCCGTATGCCGTCCGATTTATTACTACTCGAGGCCTACCTAATGCAACAAACATCGAGTCGGATTGCTCGATTTTGTATTTCCGGGTTACGGTAGGTAGGGTTACGGTACTTTATTTTTCGTTGCGGGACCCCGGCGGTTAAGTTACCATAGGCCACTTTGGGTTTGACAAAGTCGACCTCGGACCCATTTTGGACCATGACCCCCTCCCTATACATGGCCTCCCGCACTGCCCCCCAAGAATTCTTGGGGGGCAGTGCGGGGCCGGGGGCTTTGGACACCTATGACAATAATTATATTTGCTCAGCAAGTAAAATTCACTTGTCAATGGATTACCGATAGATTCGATGGATTAAGATTCCGCAATGTCTGATCGGGCCCAGCGATTGTTTACCGTTGATAGAACAGTAGGAATAATGGCTGCAATTTCCGAGAAGAAATATTTTTTTAAACATTTATAATGAGACACTGCTCAAGTACAACGACACGTTCCGATCGATTTTAGATACTCGGAGGAATTTATGGATTTTCACAAAAACGACTTGCATTCTTCATGAAATTATGATGCAATCAGTAGCACAATGATTATATTGAGCGACGTTTGCAGTGTATGAATGTGTAAGTTTGCTTCGTTTTTAACCTCATTCCCCATTTTATCTCTCCCAGTGAAAACAGGAAAATCTTGTGAACTTATGTTGTATTAAAATTTTTTTGTTGCTTTGGAATGGTAGTAATGAGAGTTTTTTTCAAAACTAAGATACTTGACGTAGTCTCATCGATTTTCATGTTATCTCCTATTGCCACTCCGCGAATCACGAGAATATGAGATGCAAACTGCAAGAGGCAATGAAAGTAAGTCATCCAATAGTCCTCTGAAAAAAGCATGCTTTCGAAGCTTTGAGAATAAAACACCTGTGTCAAAATACCCATGTCAAAATCATCAGAATTTCAAAATGTGCAACGATTTGTATGCCGAAAAAGTGATCGATTTTAGCCCGCTAATTCTCACTTCTGTAACGCTGCTGGCGAATTCCAAATCGAATGATATCGCCGCTATGAATTTATAAGGCAATTTCGCGTAAATCGGTTTCTGAGGAAAAAGGTAATGCACAGTAATCGTGAGATATACATTTGTTATACATTTTCTAGATATACATTTTTAGAGAAATCTTTCGAAATTCGGTAATGCAAAAAAAGAAGTTTTTATAGATGCTAGATGCCCTGTAAATTGTCGATTGCATAAGGTTTGACTGATTGATAAAGATAGTCCTGTTGTCCGTTAGACATGCCGGATATTGATTGCTAACAGATATGTGTTTTCCTCACTTTTTTCTCTGCAGAAATAAATGCATATATTTATCATGTTTGTTGGAATGAGAATTGGGTTAATATATCCCATTGTGTACCTGTGACGCGATAGGTTAAAAATATGTTAAGTGCAATTTCTGATCGACTGCAGCAATAAAATGACCGATTCTCCACCCACAAAGAAAGATAAAGGTGAGTCATTCAATGATATTGTTCAAAAGATACTGTAATTGATCTCTTCAGATGCGACATCCATCAGAATAGGAGTAGATCACAACAAACCGTTCACTGAATGCAAGGAGTCCGAAGTCACCTTCATCGGTGGTTTCCTCTGGTGAGTGCAGATTAGGAAAGGCTTCGGAATGAAATTGCCGATTCAAACTGTACAATTGTAAGAAGTAGATCGATATGACTACTAGCAAAATTCTTGTTTTCCGAAACATCGCAAAGATATAAAGGTAATAGTGAAGCAATAAAAACCCATCCCTTGTGAAGATGCTCCCAACTCTCCGTCTCTCATCTGATTGCATTCCAGGGTTTTCTCTCTCAGCCATTCCGGAATGGCAAATATACGGATAATCAAGGTGGCATGCAAAATGGGCGAAGTATGCGAACTGTGGAAGTGCAATGCCAATCTCGTCATCAAACTCATTTCCACTGCGACCCCGGCATCGAACCACTCTGAGGTAATATAATGTAACGTAATCATCAAAATGTTTATTTTTTTCTCTGCAGATGCATTCTTACACGTATGCTAGTTGGATGACAGAGAATTAGTTCCAATTTCCTTTCATGTTCTCTGCTGAATTTGATCAGATGGAGGTGGAGATCATCCCCGACGTGGATGGGCGACTGTGAGTTCAAACGGCATTGGACAATTTATTGATTGCGCAGTGTGACATGAGCTATGTCTTATACAGAGAGAGAAAACATGCGAAAACTTCATTGTCGAATCGTTGCCGTGAAATATTCGTATGAATGATGCAATGTCGCACTCACAGGTTCACGCGTCGGCCGGCGAGACTGAGCGTACTTGCGAAGAGGGACAGGATATTGCTTGTTGGAGGTGAGAAGAAGGAAGAGATTGCAGTCAACGAGCAGGTACGAGAGTTTCTGCTCCTGAACTTAGTGTTTTTCTTCGTGGTTATCGGAATGCATTTAAACGCGAGAAAAAAAATATAAGAGTAATTAATGGAGCAGCTAGTATTTTTGAAATTAAACACCTACTTGCTCATAGTGCTCAGAGTTGCTCATACTTATACTCCTCAGAGCCTTGTGGAGTACTGCGATTACTTCAAAGGAATGTTTGTGGGAGGTTTCGAGGAAGCAAAAGAGCAATGTGTGCAGATTGGAGGAATCGATGCTAAGGTAGACTAATCACAAAAATGATTTATTATCCTGAATTTCAGACAACTAATAGATAGCAACCCTATAAAATGGAATCATCTCGATAGACACGATACATCGAAATTACATTGGCATTGCATGTGACATATGAGAATAGAATATTTATTTTCTAATATTCTTATTGTGCCGTGAATATAACCCATATCTCTTTTCAGGATTTCAGCGAGCTGCTTCGTATGTTCTACGGCGAGTCCACCATTGTCATGTCTAGTAAGTTAATTGTTATTTAAATTTGTAAAAAGTATTGGAAATAAAATTACGAGGGGGTGACAATTCCGCAACCGACATTACGGCAACGAGGTATAAATCTGCTCTAAACATATCTACATTCATAGGTCAAAAAGTCAAATCGACGGATTTAAATTATTTTTACTAGAATTTTTCCAAGAAGAAAAACGTGCCGGTTTTTAGCTTTTTCGATTCCTCTGATGGTCCTCTTTCTAACAAAAATATCGCTTACTGGGTCGCTGCACGGGAGGGCACTTTTTTGCGCGAAATAAATTTGCTCTAGGAAATGCATTTTTTTGCAGTCGGGCAGGTTTATTTCCAATTGCCGCAGATTTCCACAATTCGCCTCAGATTTTTAATTGATTGGGGCAATGGTAGCTGCAAAACAGTGTGGGTATCTCGGTTCTAGGTAATCGCCTTATACCCGAATCTGTCAGGTCGAATTCAATCCACTTTTAGAGCTATGTCTACATTGCTCCACCAAAGTCCAAAGGGTTATCATGATCAGAATTCGTAATTTTTCAACCCCACTAATTAGCCAATTAAACCTCCCCCCCACTAATTAGCCAATTAAAATTTCACTAATTAGTCAAAAATTCAAAATATTCAGAAAAAATACTACAACATGCCGTGTATCGATGCAGGTGAGCAAATAACGAACAGGGAAAAATCATACAGATTGCTCGAGTTTCAGCAAAGTTATAAGCCGTTGCCGAAATGTCGGTTGCGGAATTGTCACCCTCCCAAAATTAATTAGATGCAAATCACAAATACGATAAAATCATGGATTTATTATGTACGTATATGAGAGGAATCGCGAGAGAATCGACCAGAGCGCGGAACTAGAAAATTTTTGTCTTCGATTTCCCTGTAAAAAGAGTACAAGGTACATCAAACAGTGCTCTATTTGATAGCGTTTCCCATTTTTTCAAGATAGGCCTTATTTTTCGAGTACGCGAGTACCAAAATGACGGTCCTTCGGATTTTGCACCCGAGTGTGCTTACGTAGAAATTTAATAACTCGCTTTAAAGTTGAGTTATGGAGTTCTAATTTTTTTCGTTAGATAGAGGAATGGATTCTCCACAATATCGAGCCTTTAAGGAAATTTTTGGAAAAAAAATATTACTGCAATATTTTGAAACGCAAAAAGTGCCATAAAAAGTGCAATCGTTAATATCCCTATTTCCCTCTATGCGGGTTTTGAAGGACCTATATATGTTCAATTTATATCAACTTTTCAGCCAAATCGGTAGATGCGAACAAAATCGGCGCTCGCCTAAGTACGTTTCAAAAAAACCGAATTTTCAAACCAATAGTCTACAATACTTCAAAATAGATCATTTGCGGTCATAATTGATTAAAAAATTCCAAAAACATTTTTGAAGCTTTAAGTAGAACAATACTAAGCGATTTGACAAAGAAAAATTGATTTTCCGAAAATTGGGATCGAAATTTTTCGAATCAATAAATCTAGCGTCCCGGAAGTAGGACATGTGCCGTATTAGATTTAAATGAGAGCATATATTGGTAGGACATGGATAAACTTGCTAGACAAAATCGGCGCAGGTAGAAATAGAGTTATTTCATTTGGCAGTTTCTAGAAAAGTGTTCATCAGATCACATATCCATTCACGAGCTGGACAAAATCTGAACTGCCAGTACTATTGTACCATCTGTGCTGAACAACTTTGCTTTTTAGAGCTAGTTGATATCTTTTCATAGAAAGACGCCAGAGCCTCAGGAAAAGTGCGTTGAATGACGGGTGCGCGCGCTCTAACACCCCTCGCACTCTCTCATTTCCACGCACTCTCTCGTCTCGTATTTTGAAGTATTGTACACTATTGGTTTGAAAATTCGGTTTTTTGAAACGTACTTAGGCGAGCGTTGATTTTGTTCGCATCTACCGATTTGGCTGAAAAGTTGATATAAATTGAACATATATAGGTACTACAAAATGTGCATAGAGAGAAATAGGGATATTAACGATTGCACCTTTTGCTGCAATTTTTGCGTCGTAAAATACTACAAAAATAAAATATGTTGAAAAATCACGTAAAAATTTTAATAATGTGGAGAATCCATTTCTCTATCTATCACAAAAATTAGAACTCCGAATCTCAATTTTAAAGCGAGTTATTAAATATCTACCCAAGCACACTCGGGTGCAAAACTCGAAGGACCATCATTTTGGTACTCGCGTACTCGAAAAATAAGGCCTATCTCGAAAAACGGGAAACGCTATCAAACAGAGCAGAGTTGGAAGTACCTTGGACTCTTTTTACAGGGAAATCGGAAACAAAAATTTTCTAGTTCCGCATACCCCCCTCAAATGGTCGATTTTCTCGCGATTCCTCTCATATATTATTTACAGAATTGAACGCCGGATTTTGGATCGATCGCGCTCGATTTTTCCAGATGAAGGTATATATCACACGTCTTCTGACGTGCTTACAATCTAGACGAAAATGTGCATACTCTGCGACATTCACCAGGGAATCTGAGGCGCCTAGTAACTAGTAATATCTCGGTTGAAATGTATTTCGTAGAATTGCCATTTTTCTCTCGAAAAATCGGATTCTACGCCTCATAGTTAGGGGCCACAACGTGGTCAGCGGAAGTGACCGACTGGGGTAGAATGTAGTGTCAAAGTGTGCCTACATGTCTGATTAAGACAAATCTTTTGGATTTAGGTCGATATCTTATCTCTGAGCCGAGCTACACCTCAAAAACCACGCGCGCTTCGACTGTTGTGAGAGGGAGAGAAGACGCGACGAGAGGGGGAGGGGCGGAGCATATTCCCACATCTTCCTAGGGGCATAGCGCGCTTAATTAGAGATATTTTGATGGTATGCCAGAAGATAAGTAGTTTATGAAGGTATGGAGAGTACGATGGCGCATCATTTTGGAGGATTGCGCGTGTTAAAGCGCCGCGGGGGTGCAGGAGCATAGCGCGCAATTGCAGAGAGTAAGCATCTGCTCTCATGGCGCGGGTTGAGCGTTTGCTTTGTGAACGGGATCTCGCAGGTTCAATTCCCCTTTTGCGAAAACCATTGCTATTTACAGTAAACCGTTCTGTTGATGCTCTCGTACTCTTAAAACCCCTATTTTCACGCACTATTTTTGCAAACGAAAGCACAATTCGGAGTCGCCGATTTTGATTTCTTTTTCTCTTGTAATATTCCCATAAAAATCAAGAGAATAGAATGCGGGTATATCAGGAGTTGTGAGTTCATTATTAAGCCCAATTTCGACGATTTCGAAATTAATTTTCACTTTTTCGACACCTCAACGTTCTCTGATCATCCCTGATATAGGCAAAATCGATTGCGCTCTCCAAGAGCTCCAAAACAAGCCATAATATGACTCATATCGTTTCTAATTACGCTTGTGCTTTCGAATTTTCATTTTTTGTCAAATCCGGGTGCGCGAGAAGTGGGCGGACGTTGTGGACCCTACTCATAGTATTTTTATATTTGGGGTTATCCGGTTCATCCCTATTTTAACGATTTTTGAACACGTTTGAATTTTGTATTCAACATTTTGTAACAAATCTTTCAGAATAAACTACAGGTATCAATTATTTTAGTTTCAGTTGGATGGACCAAATTTTCTTACGGTATTTTAATAAAAAAAATAACAAAAATTATGAATTATTTGGAAAAGTATACGAATGAAGCGGTACAGGCTCTAAATTATCGGAATTTGCTCCACTAAATGTATATTTTGAAGATAGTTCAAGATTGGGTGGAGAACGAGCTGATCCGCAACGAAAACATCTCACTCTGTTCGAAACTCCATGTGTCGATCGAGCATCGCATGAGCACCGTGCAGGTGAGCAATTGCTTGTCCGTTCATTATCAATTAGTGTTATGCTTGACAGGAATACACGCTGGCCAAGCTGGAGGATAAGGAGACGCTGAAGCTGCTCATTAAATCTGACGAGTTCGATTCTCTTCCAAAGGAAACATGTGTTGAACTGGCAAGGAAACTAGCTAATTTCGTGTGAGGATCCGTCGGGGAGTACTGTAGTCATTGAGTAATTCGGTTGATTGCGAGTGCTGTAGTTTTCTTAATCCTTTATTTATTTCGTGATTACTGAGAGGAGCGGAACCATTACATACGTTACTTGTGGTTGTCTTTAAAATTGTACGATCAAATGAAATCTTTTATGCAATAACTTTAGTGGAACTACATTGAGGTGGTCTCTTACTGTTCCATCGAGCAATTCCATTCATATTTTTAGTTAACTGAAAAAATTTCATCAAATTTAAAAATTTCCGTTTTTAACCCTGAATAATCTTCCATATTTCTTGGATATATTTCCGAACATTTTCAATTTTCTTTGGTTTTGTTTCTTAAACGGAAGTTCCTAAATGTACCATCGGCCTAGGCATCTCTTTGAAAATTATTATGACCTATCAGATCACTCATCAGTTTAGAAAATCGAGGTTCGCTGTTTCTAGTAATTGCTCCTGCTTCTTCGATATCTTTAACCACAATTCTTAGTTGGCCAAATTCAAAATATTATTGTTTCATGATTCCATTTCATGTGAACTGGCATTTTAAATATGTAAAAAAAAAGTTTGGACTGAAAACCCATTCGAAAAGTATACACTGACACAGTGCACTCGCGAAAATGAATCTTCCTTCAAATACGACAGAAAAAGGATCTTGTTTCATAAGATTGTTAACGATGACTATTTGAAGTGGAGCAGAACTGAGACCGATTGGATCCCCGAAGGCGACGCGGACGACCACCAGCGAGATTGAAAGAACTTTCTAAAAAAACAACCAAATCGGTCAATATTGATAAACGCGATAGGTTTGCGCAAATAGGAAGTTTAAAATATGTCTCACTTCTGGGTCTCATTTTTCGTTTGCGATGATGCCGCTTTTCATACTGAATTTTTAGAAGAAAAAGAACAACTTTGGAACTATATTTGAGTAACACAAACTTTCCCCGCGTCGCTTATATGCACGCAAGACGTCGATGATGCACAATTGATTTAAACTGGCGTCGCGTCTCTTCTTACGAAATTACTATCGAGTAATCGTTCTACATTGTTACTAATGTTCGGTTCGGAGAGAAGTGGAGATGGTTTGTTGCATTTTATCATTGTGATATATTTTCCTATCTTTATGGTTATTATTTTAGATATAACTTCTAGAGATATAACTTTCTCGTGCATTCTTTTTCCTATTTTCCTAATTTTTTTCTTCAAAAGGTAAACAGCGCCCTAAAGCGACACTGATAATTATTGAATTGTATTGTATTGATGCAAATGTCATTTGAGACGCTCGACTTTATAGGACCTTTAATTGGCGCTACCGATTTCAATTTTCTATATATTCGAAATCTGTACTGCACTCAGCGTGTAAATGGATTCCCTATGTGAGTTGAATATGCTTTCCTTTTTTTAGATTATTTTGAGTTTTTTTTTAAATTTAAAACACCTTGTTCAAGTCGTCTCTGTCTCGGGACAGCAGAGAGGAATGGTCGTTATCATCTAGACGCTGTAATTTCGTGTGATAAATCAGCGGAGTCGGTGCTGTGGTGGTGCGAAGTCAAGACCGCCTTCACTATCACCTACAATTTTCAAAGCACATTTACTGCATCCCGTGTGTGTAATACGGTAAATGCACTACGTTTATGAAACATATAAGATTCATAAGATATCACCGATCCAGGAAAACAATTCAATTACCGCAATTCCATATCTCAGCTCACAATGCAGATAGATACTTACAAATTGAATTTGGATTTATGATGTTTTTGAACATGTGCATAACGAAAATTTCAAGCCAGAATTGCCGGAATTCGAAATTTTAACATCGTATAAAAATTATAATTAATTAAAGGGACCAGGCAGTGAAAAAATGAGTTATTTTTAAATAAAAGAAAATTCTGTTCCCGGAAGAATGCTAAAAACCGCATATTTTTGCGATTTTTTTGAAATTAGTTATGAATTTTCAAAGTTTCGCCTTTTCTCAAAGACAGGTTACGGTAGCGACTACACCACAATTCATTTCTCTAAAATCAGACATTTTCATCAACCATGGTTGTGCGCAATGATTCCGGGAGTGGCAAAAACCCCTGCGTTCCTCTTTTTGTTGCATTATCTTATCGTCCGACCATTTGAAATAGCTTTCTGCCTTTTCGGAAATAGGCGACGCACCGTTCCTGACGCCAATTTCAAATTAAAATAACTAATTGTAAAAAAATGCTAAAAATTTAGTTTTTTCTTCATTTTTCATTAGATCATCGTGAGTAAAGTTCATTAAAAAATTACGAAAATTAAAAATCTGTTTTTGCACCTTACCTGGTCCCTTTAATATAAATTATGTAAATTAAGCAAATTTTGTTGTCCACTCAAATTGCGCTTTGAAGTATTATGTATTTCAGGTAATTCGGAAGAACATGGACAGCTGGTGTACACTTTCAACCACAGAAGTTTTGCAATTAGACAAGGATATCAACTGGAGATGTAAGGTGCTCGTGGAAATAACGATAGAGGAGAATGGAGAGAAGTGAGTGTTAAAACATATAATTAACGTAAAAGAGAAAAGAAATATTAACAAATCAAAAAATCATTGCGCATTGCAAATGACAAACGCGTATTGTGCTCATTCCCTTCATAACATTCTTTAGTTCTAAAAAAAAATATTTTTCACTCTTGAAAAAAAGGTATTCCTTTTTAGATTCAATGTGAAACAGCCAATCTTCGACTTCTTGTCTCCATTTGACGGAATTTTGGTGATAGGAGATGAGAAGATTCACGTGAACAAAAAGGTTAGAATGAGCGAAACTCGGAAAGAAACGTGAGAAAAGTATTGATTTATTTTTATTCTTCTACACTGATGTGCGTTTGGTTGTCAAATAAATGATAATATTTATTCATTCATTTTGTATTTTGATCGCCTACAAGGAAGTGAATTGTGAATGAATATTGTTGTTAGATTACATAACAATCAATAATTTAATATTTTTTCAGTTTCTCGCCTCACAATCGGAGTACTTTTTCGCCCTTTTTAATCGTGATTTCAAAGAATCGAAACAAGAAGAAATAGAAATAGAAGACGTCGATCCACAGGTAAAAAATGGATTTATAGCATGGAATTTGAAAATATATATTATAGTCTTTAGAACTAATTGATTTATAACATTGTCAGTTGAAAAGAGTAAAGGAGAACAAGAATATAAAATAAATAAAAGATAAAAGAGAACTTCATGGAGTCAGAACAAGTGAAATTCAAGAATGTGGGCGTAGAACAATAGAAAAATTCTACGAGCTGAGAAAATTCAACTGCTCTTTACTGCTTCATTCAGGATCTCCGGACGGCATTATCGAATCTTTATGGATTAAAAGATCTCCCTATAACAGGTGAGCGTAATGAGAATCCTAATGAAACACATTCTCACGTCGAATATTTTGACAACATATCAAAGACTGAACCATTTTATACCCACCATTCGTATTCTAAGAGGTAATCGTTACCGTATGCAAAACCCTCGCGTTCATTTGTCCCATTTTAAATCATCGCTAGGTTATCGTATCATATCTGACTGGAATATACTTCCCGATAGAGTATTCGACCTTTCCGTTAAAAGTTTCTCGTCATATATAACTTACCACTCCCCCCCCCCTCCACACTTGCTAGTATTTGAACATCGAGCTACACGATTAGCTCCCTTACCTCATTACACAGTAAACAACCATCTACCTGTGCACTCCCACAAAGTTCCTATTATGTGTTGCTGAGATGAATGAATTGAATTGAATTGAATTTATGAAAACATTGTGAAACAAATCGATATGCATCCTTTCCTCTTCACCAAATAAATTACAAGTGTTCATGTCGAGAGAGATCTTTTTAGATGACAACGTGGAGAATATTCTGGTCGTCGCTCATCGCTTCGATTTGAAGGTAATGCAGACTTTTAACGTTTTGGAGGCATGCATAAAGACGGAAGTTTTCATCTATATTAAAAAAATATACTGAATAATAATCGTGGTTCTGATTTTGTAACATTATTGTATTCGGAGAGAAGTGGTGTTAAATCGCCCACATCCATTTATTATGAATATTATTATACAATATTTAATTATAATCTAATATTTAATATAATATAGCAATATTCAGTTCGTGGTTACTGTATCGGAACTAGTCCTTCTGCAATCGACAACTCGCTCTTTCCACCATAAGCTACTTCTTGCTGAGCAATTTGAACTGAATACATTCAAGGTTCGTCACGTAACGCGTTTATACTACGTCGATAAAATTTTGTGATTTCTTCTTTGTAAATTCGGAAGTAAATCTGTCAGTCACTGAGATGTGCGCACTTTATATATTTTTTCAATAATTAATGTAATAATTATTTTCCTTTCAGTTGGGCGCTCTTCCTCGTTATGACCTGCTCAAAGTTATGAGAGAACTGAAAAATTTTGAGCCTTTCAGAAACCTCTCTGATGCTAGAAAACTGCAAATTTATGATTGGATTTTATCTTAAGTTACGCCGCACATCATTCCACGGCAGAAAGGCCTTTGGAGTGAGAGAGCGTGCGAAATCGAGAGGGTCTCTCTCACTTTAGCATACTCTCTCGCTCTAACCCTGATCTGTAGGTTTGGAATCATGTGGCCGGGTTCGGTTACGATCCTTAATTTTTTTAAAATGTATCATTTTAAAGCTATCTTAAAGGATAAATGAATGTTATGGCTCACAAGCATAATAAAATATAATTTTTGGTAAACAATTACTTACTATGATGATCTTATGCTCTTTAGTTGTTTGACTATAGTTAGAGTCAAGTTCGGGTGAAATAATTAAGCGTTCTGCAGACGATACATCATGACCAAGCCACGTATAGAAAAGTTATAGAAAGAGTGTGCACAGGGTAGTATTCGATTTCATAAACTTATCATTTTAAAATTGTAAGAGAAATAATATTATTAAAACATTTCGGAAAATGATATTTTTTTATAATTGTGAAATGAAAAAGTATACTTTACCTTTAATCTTTATTCCTCAACGGACTAAAAAACAAATCATTGCCGCACTCTCGTCTTCAGGTTGCTTTTTTATCGATTAAAATAATAATTTTCAGAGAAGATATTCATTGCCCGAGTAATCGACCATTGTTTATATTTAAAAAAGGTAAAGTTGCTACCGAAATCAAGAGAACTTTACGTCGAGAAGCGACCACTCTGCCGGGGCTGACCGGTAAGGCCGGTTGCTGCACAGATCTACGTATCCCCCGCTGATCAGGCTTCTGGGGCACGTTACCTTTCGCAATCAAAGTTGCTACCAATTTTACCGCCAACGAGGGGGGATGGAAGGCTTGATGAATTTATTTTTTAAATTTTTTTAACGCCTCAAATAGATATTCACTATTTTCCTTCAATTAACAAATATTCATAAAAATCTTCCAAACAAATAAAGTACATATTTATATTATTGAAATAATCCTGAAATTCTACTAGAACATTGCATTAACATGCTGAGAAGGAAAACCTATCCGAAAGTAGAAAAAATAAAAAAAACCAAAAAAAAGCAAAAACAAAAAGGCTTTGAACAAACCAGAGCTTTGCTTATCTGTGAACACCTTCTTAAACATTGTTATAACACAAATACTCTTATGTATGCTACCTCACCGCGCATTTCCCTCGTGATTGAGGATGAAAGGTGCGAATATCGAAAACAACGCTCCAGAAAGGGGTCAGGAGAGGGAGAGTGGTTAAAGTGAGAGATTCTTTCAATTTCGCAAATTGAAAATGGGCCGGGAAATAGGAAGTGTTGAAAATTAATCAAATTATCTTTCAAAATTAATGTATAGTTAGTCTGATTATTCTTCCATTGTTCCCCCCTTTGCTTATTGATTTACTTCCACTCATTCCTTCGTCAATCGAACGAAACGCGCTGTTTATTCTCTTCACTTCTCCTCTCCTCTGAAACATCGTGATTGAATGATGTCCCAATCCGACTCCGTCCCTTCTGAGAGTGAGACAGGCACGGGATTCTGATTAGTTATAATTGCGATTATTTGTATCACTTCTCTTAAACTCACGAGAAACCACTAGATATTTAGAGAGTGCGCACTAGTGTGCCTTCTATGTTCACTACCTTCTATGTTCCTCATTTTCAGATTCGTGCTGTATTAGCATGGAGCTGAGTGGAGTCTACTTGGGATCGGCTGGTATCTTCTCTCCCGTCCATCGCATCGATGGATTGCCATGGTCAATATTTCTTTTCTCTATTTACGAAGTCTAAAATTTTTCTCAAAATGCCGCGAAAATATAGTAAAAATGGATAGAAATTAATAGGCGCCTGCACGTTGCTCAGTCGTCATCTGGCAAAACTCTGGACGTTACTGTTCACTGCGACAAATCGACCGAATCTCATCTGTGGGAGTGCAAAACGTCGCTCTTCCTCTGCGCCTTCTACCCCAATCACGACACTTTCAACCACGTAAGTGGACCTAATTTCACAATTTTAGTACGTTTACTGAATCACCAACATCATAATAACCTTCCAGAGAGGGGTCTGGAGCGCGGTAGTGTGCGAAAGTAATAGAGTCGCTCTAGACATAACACGCTCTGTCACTTCCTGCCCCTTTCTGGAGTACAGATCAATTACGAATTACGTATGGGGATAATGGGTTATTTGCAGGTTTCAAATTTCACCTTCGCAAGTTGGGGCAACAGAGAGAAACACACGATCCGCAAGTTCATTCGAATGCCTTGCGACGAAATCGAAGTAATCATCAAGGCTGAGGAGATTGGATGGAAGTCAGTGGAGAAATAGCGGAAACTGTTTCCGCTATAATCATAAAATATCTTGGGCACAACTGAACATCTTTCTGTTTTGCTTGTAGGGACACATTCTTATCCAAATCTATTTGTTTGTTCGTGGTTACTGTGGAAAATAAGTTTTCCCTTAAAAACATTTAATTTCTTTAATCTCATTAAATCTCATTTAATCTCATTTAATCTCATTTTCTTTCACTATTTTCACATTTCCTTTTCCTCGCAATAGTTTAAAAAAAAGATAAAATGAGTTTTAAGATTGCAGGAACTGACTCTGGTTCTCAAAGCGCTCTACAAGATTGAACCGATTAATGGTGAGAGTCGTATGTTTTTTTTTTACCGAAATTATAGCTAGACTAGCAAAAATTAAGACGCGTTGTCTCACTCATTTTTTCATTATGTAAAATTGTGTTCAGAATCTAATGTGGAGGCACTTCTCAAGCTTGCTGATCGATTCGATATAAAGGTTCGAGAATTTGATAATAGTTTCAGATGGCATACTTTTATCAAAAGAAACATAATTGTAATTAGAAATAATACATTTTTAATAAATTTCAGAGAATCATTGACAAGACGGAAAGCTTCCTTCTCACTTCACCTCATCTGAGTCTTCACTGGAAACTCCGACTTGCCGATCAATTCAATCTCGAATTCCTCATGGCTCGTTTACTCCCTTTTCCCCCGTTTCCGATATTATTGTGTTCTCGAAGAATATCTCAAACCAATTAAATCAGTTTTTGAAAATGAAAACACAAATTGGGCGTTCAGGAGAAGATTCTTCCTCATTACAAATCGATTGACTCCATCTATCGACTGAAGAAGACCGAGGACTACAAGGAACTATCCAAGAATATCAAGGCGAAATTGCTCGAGAATCTCTGATTTAGTTCGATATTCAGTTAGAGGACGCTAATCGATTCTCTCTGCATTTTTATCCGATTCTCACTGTAGACTTTGCTTTTCGCAACAAGCTTTTTCCTTCTAGCTGAATAAAGTATTTATTTCTCCTAATTTCTCTACTTGTGTTATTGAGGTTTTAATTCGATGCACAGTCGATCATTGAAAAATCCATCGTTCAATCGTGTACGCACTTTTGCAGTCGCACGGATCAACGGTTTCCCATGGTGACCCGAAACAACGCGCAATAAGAAAATATCCAACAAGTTATCTAAGCGACGTCCATGCTGTGGGGGAAATACCCTTAAAGTATAAAATACATAAGAAAAAAGACAAAGAAAAAAAATAGAAAATATACTAATGCAATAACCGTTCAACTCTGATTTGTATTCATTTGTATATCCCCCCTATTGTTTCCTTCTTTTCTGATTCGTTTCATTCCATTCATTCTCTCATCAATCTATCGAAACGCGCGGTTTCTTCTCTTCACTTCTGCTCGCCTCTCAATAATGTCGTTCCCGCATGCGAAGAAAAGCCGAGATGGTCAGTGTTTTCAGATCTTCAAATATAATCGTATTACATAGATACGTAAAATCTACCGTAATTTTGCAATCATTTGTTCGTAATCAGGCCCCATCACCATCAAAATGTCGATCGACGATGTCACGAAGGTTTGTCCTACCGTAGGGGAGACCTCTCCTGTCACTCGAATCAACGGATTCCCCTGGTGAGGTAACCTTCTAGACTCTATTTTTTTAAATAACTTATTTATTTGCGAATTTAATGTTCGAGATATGGTACCTCTAATTTTTTTCTTTTAAATCATCCAATTTTTTTTTATTTGGCACATTTACTAGAGTGTATGAAAAGAGGAGACGCGGACTCATTTTTAAAAAAACCACGATGAGATTGGTTCACATTAGGCGTCTCCGATTCACTCGCAGTGAGGATGGGCTATTCGGCGAGGTCGCGCTCATTTGTGACAAATCGACGGAATCGGATCTATGGATGAGCAAGACCTTTTTCAACACCCAGATCACGTGCGGAGGCGCGACGGTTCACAATCAGGCGCGTTGTCTTTATTTTTCTCATTTCCCATTCAACAGGAAGAAATGTACAATTAAAAAGCTGGCTTTAAAAGGTTGAAAATGAAATGTGCCGACCAAAAAAAATTGTCAGAGTATGGAGCAGTGGTTCACCAGCTGGACTTCCAGCGAGCGTACGTCGAGTCACATCCGTATCAGGAACGATTCTTATTCGCCTAAAAACGTTCAAGTTGAAGTTTTGGTTGCGACGGAGATGGGAAGAGAGAGGTGAGTCCGGTTGGTATACGGTATTTAGTTGTCACAGCGTTCCAGGTTACGGTATTCGTTATGCCGGATTACCCGTTTATTACCGACTGGCAAATTTACGAAATGATTTCTCCTTTTCAGATTCTCGGAGAGAAACGAGATGCAACTTTTCCTTCCTACCGACGTCGCTCTTGTGGTTGGAGAGGAGAAGATTTATGTGAGCAAGAAGGTATGTCATAGTTCATGATCCAATTCGGGGAAAAAAACGTCATAAAATGAATAAGGATTCCATTCTTATGATAGATTATGATTAACTATTATCGTGAGTTTTAGAGTACATAAATTCAATTCTAGGCACTGGCCGCCCAGTCTCCCTACTTCCACACTCTCTTCTTTGGCGATTTCAAGGAGTCAAAGCAGTCGGAAATCGTGATGAATGACGTCACTTACGAGGTTTTAAAACAATTTAGTCATTTTGAAATATAAATATGATTTATTAATTTGTATTCCGAACTTTCAAATTTACATATTACAGGATTTGACCCTCGTTCTGAAGATGCTCTACTGTGATAGTCCGGTGACCGGTGAGGATTCATCATTTGAGAGTACAACACATCTATCTCTTTAGTCACGAACGTGCATTTGATTCTGAAACTGGCCGATCGATTCGAATTCACGGTGAATTACTTTTAAACTATATCGGCTTATTATGAATCTTTTGACGTGGTAAATTTTCTTGATCTATTTGTCGTTAGATTAGCTCAATTCTCGGGCACTAGCATTTGATTTACGATCGATTTTGATCTATTCCAGAGGATCATGCACAAAGCAGTGAATTTCATCCTTGCCTCGTCTCTCAGCAATCACACGAGACTTCTTCTGGCTGATCAATACAATATTGGATTCCTCATGGTTCAATATTTTTATTATATTGTCAACTAATATTTTTCATTAAAATTTTCGAATTTTCAAAAATATTTTATTTTTGAAAATTTTGAATTCATTTTTTTAGGAAGTTGTGCTTCCTCGATACAAATCGACGACTTCGATCCAGAATCTGAAGAAAACCGATGAGTACGAGAAATTGTCGGAAAAGACCAAAGCGAAACTGCTCGACGGCCTTAATTAAGCCAAGTGCTTATTCTTAAATAAATTATTCGATCTAGTAGTTGTCTTATTATCTTAATTTATTGTATATGAGAAGACGATAGAGAAGAATCATGGAAATGAGTATTGTAACTTGTTTCGTGTGTATTCTTTCTTGTTTTTCTTTCAAGTGAGATTTAATGAAGTTTTATGGCAAGTTGTCGTTGTCTGTTCCACTTTGGTTAAATTTCCATTTAATACCGATATTTTAAGAAACGACGACTTAAGTTAAGTCACTTAACTATGGTAGAAAACGTGGCAGTGAATTGATCGGTCGTTCTGGAGAGAACATACTATTGATGAAAATTTTTGTTGATGTCTCACAGTGTCTACTCACATTTCATTTTCGTCTTGTTTTACTACGGTTACATTCCCATTCAATATTTATTTCACAAAGAGTATCTATAACGAAGAAAAACAATTACAGCAATTTGTTGACTTCCGTCGTCAAGGGATAAATGTCTACAAAGACAATACGAGATGATTAGTTATCGTTCTTTAAATCTCAACCGATCCGGAAATTGAAGGTTCGGACACGATCAGAATAGCAATTGATGAGTCGACGGAGTATCTTCGCTCTGCTAAATCGGCCTTCACTCGAATCAATGGATTCCCTTGGTCTGTCGCTCCTACTTGCACACGCTTGCTATTTGGTTATACTGTCGGTTAATTAAATTAAGTGAATGAATTAAATTATTGAGGCGCCTCTGCTACCGTGAATCGGGATATTGGGGAAACGTGTCTCTCATTTGTGACAAATCGAAGGAATCCGAGTTGTGGGGATGTATGGTGTATGCCAATGTGAAGATTACCAATGGGCGAATGTGCCGCGATAAGGTACATCGCAGTCTCATATTTCACTAAATTTCCACCCCCATTTAACAAATTTTTTTTGGTTTTCATAATATAAGATCGATACTCCATTATTGACAGAGTTTGGAGCACTCGTTCAACAGTTGGAATAGTGACGAACTCTTTCTCGACTATTTCGAGTTTGACGCATCGAAGAAAGTTGTGGTTGAAGTAAGGATGACTACTGTCGGCGATGGAGATTGGTTAGTTGTGAGAACAAGAAATCGAGGAGTGGAAAAATATTCTCATAATCGAAGCAAAACATTCCATTGGACATATCTGCGATTTTCTTGAAAAGGGCCTTTTCAAAGCGAATTTTTATAAATTGTTTTCCATTGCATTTTTGACAGCAAACGGGTGCAAGTAATTTCATATTTTATCATCCATTAAGGTTCACGAGAAAGCAGCCAATGGAGTGGTTCCTTCCTACAGATGTTGCACTGGTTATTGGTTGGGAGAAAATTCATGTGAATAAGCAAGTGAGTTCAAAGAGTTCAAAGAACAATTCAGACATAATAGTAAGCGTCATTTTGGATTGTTAAATGAATTTTAAAAAAAAGATTCTTCCACAAAATATATCTTAGCAAAAGACTTCCGATTTTTTAATAATCGCTCCCACTTGCAAAGGATTCGTATACAGATGAATGATGGAAACAATTTATTTATCTGATATATTTAAATAAATAACAAACGCGTTTATCACATTGAATCTTGACAGGCTTTGGCGGCCCAGTCTGATTACTTCAATGCTCTTTTCTTCGGTGGATTCAAAGAGATGACTCAGTCTGAGATCGAGATTGAAGATGTGGATGAGCAGGTGTAGCAATTAATTGTTATTTAAACAATATTATTTTTATTTGGAAAAAAAATTCAGGATTTCACTCTCGCTCTCAAAATGTTGATGATAGACGAATATGTGACAGGTAACGCTCAGACAAACTCTCTCCACGAAATTAAATTCATTTTTTTTGTTTATATACATTATATTCTTTACCATTAGATGCCAGTGCGGAATCAATTCTGAAGATCGCCGATCAATTTGGATACAAGGATGATTTTTTAAGAATAACAAAAAAGTAATATTATAATATATATTTATTTTTAAAGATTATCATCGACAAGGTTGAGAATTTCCTCATTCGTTCTTCTGTGATGAGTGAGAATTCAAAATACGAGAAAAAGAAAGAGAAAGGATTCATCCAGGTTTTTTTTTAAAATTCTACTTGAACTTTATAAGAATCATCTTTAAAATTTTGTATTTCACTTCTTTTTTTATTATGAAATGAACGTTTTATGATATTTCGAAATAAAATGTTCAGATTCTTATCGACAAAATCCTCGGAATTCCGAAGCCTCTAAGTGATCACACGAGACTTCGTCTTGCAGATCAATACAATCTAATATTCCTCCAGGTATTACTGTTCATTCGAAGAAGTTATAAAGGATTCTACTTGGAAAACGAGACATTTATTATTTAGAAAATAAGAGATCCGATTTCCCGATGTGAAGTTCATTTAAGAAATATCTTCTTCCTCGTTACAAATCGGTCCAATGGTACAAGAGTTGAAGAAGACGTCGGACTACAAGGAAATATCTAATGAGATGAAACTGAGACTTTTAGATGTCATCTAACCGCTCAGTTGTAAATTACTCCTTTTTGACACTACCGTAAACATGTTTTCTTCGAAGATTTTTTGATGGCATTCTTCATTATCTACATTCCGTTGCTTTTATGTGCGAATAAAGCGTTGTGAAGATATCTTTTCCTCCAATGCGCTCACTCTTTGGTAAAAATTCCATTCAATATCCGAATATTTGAAAATATTTGTAAACGTATTTTGATTACGACAAGATTTCATCTTTTAGATGGGCTTGGTTTACTCAGTCATTCGCTATCTTCCTACTCTTATTTTACGTTGGTATGAGTTTTTTTTAAAATTCTAATTTATTCATCTTAATTGAGGTTTACGAGCGGTCGGCAACTGCAGTTTTTTCTTCCCACTGACGTCGCATTGGTAATTGAAGGGAAGAAAATTCATGTGAACAAAGAGGTTAGAAAAGAGAAATAGTTCGGTAGGCAATTAGAAAAAAGAACTTATTAATTTTGCGTTTCTTTTATGCCCAAACTGAACCGATTCTAAGGCACTGGCGTCTAAATCCACATACTTCAACACCTTGTTCTTTGGTGACTTCCAAAACGCGAGTAAGAAGGAATTCGTGATCGCTGGAGTTAAACACGAGGTTTTTAATTTCTTTATTCTCTTTAAATGAAAAAAAAGTATTGATCTTTGATACTTTCCGATTTTATAATTTGTAGGAATTCACTCTCGTACTCAAAATGCTCTACGTCGACGAAGAAATTGCTGGTGAGAATCACAAAATAATTTTTATTTTAAAATATGAAATCAGTTCAACTTTTTATAAGCCAATATCTTCAATATCGACTTTACCTACATGACGTTAGCGTCTTTAGCATTTGTGAAATGACCTTAATTGAAGTTAATTTAATTCCCTTTTTTCAGGTTCGAATGTTGAGGCAATTCTCAAGGTTGCCGGCATGTTCGGGTTCAAGGTGTGATTTTTTTTTAAATTTAAAATGAGTATTGAATGTCAGATTCTGCTCAACAAGACCAAGGCATTTCTGCTCACTTCTTCTTCTTTGAGCGATCACACGAAACTTCGATTGTCTGACCACTACAAACTCCATTATCTCCAGGTTCCTATCAGATTTTTTTATATGAGAGGAATCGCGAGAAAATCGACCATTTGAGGGGGGTATGCGGAACTAGAAAATTTTTGTTTCCGATTTCCCTGTAAAAAGAGTCCAAGGTACTTCCAATTCTGCTCTATTTGATAGCGTTTCCCGTTTTTTGAGATAGGTCTTATTTTTCGAGTACGCGAGTACCAAAATTACGGTCCTTCGAGTTTTGCACCCGAGTGTGCTTGGGTATATATTTAATAACTCGCTTTAAAATTGAGATACGGAGTTCTAATTTTTTGTGATAGATAGAGAAATGGATTCTCCACATTATTAAATTTTTTACGTGATTTTTCAACATATTTTATTTTTACAGTATTTTACGACGCAAAAATTGCAGCAAAAGGTGCAATCGTTAATATCCCTAATTCTCTCTATGCACATTTTGTAGTACCTATATATGTTCAATTTATATCAACTTTTCAGCCAAATCGGCAGATACGAACAAAATCGGCGCTCGCTTAAGTACGTTTAAAAAAAACCGAATTTTCAAACCAATAGTCTACAATACTTCAAAATAGATAATTTGCGGTCATAATTGATTAAAACATTCCAAAAACATTTTTGAAGCTTTAAGTAGAACAATACTCAGCGATTTGGCAAAGAAAAATTGATTTTCCGGAAATTGAGATCGAAATTTTTCGAATCAATAAATGTCGCTTCCCGGAAGTAGGACATGTGCCGTATTAAATTCAAATGAGAGCATATATTGGTAGGACATCGATACACTTGCTAGACAAAATCGGCGCAGGTAGAAATTGAGTTATTTCATTTGGCAGTTTCTCGAAAAATGTTCATCAGATCACATATCCATTCACGAGCTGGACACAATCTGAAGTGCCAGCAGTATTGTACCATCTGTGCTAAACAACTTTGCTTTTTAGAGCTAGTTGATATCTTTTCATAGAAAGACGCCAGAGCCTCAGGAAAAGTGCGTTGAATGACGGGTGCGCGCGCTCTAACTCCCCTCGCACTCTCTCATTTCCACGCACTCTCTCGTCTCGTTCGGGTCCAATTTAGAGAAATATATAACCCATATATTACCTATTTTCAATATTACCCATTTTCAACAAAAATGGGGTGAACTAGGCGAGAGAGTGCGTGGAAATGAGAGAGTGCGAGGGGAGTTTTTTTTTTTTTTTGAAACGTACTTAAGCGAGAGTACACATTCGAGCTTCTGTCAGTCGTCACGAGCGGTCGCCTCTCCATTTCGTCCGATGGAGAGGTGGACTTTCCCCTAGTTCAGCCCCAGGCTCCCTAGTACCCCTCGTCTCTACTATCGACTAAAGAAGACTGGAATCCCCATCCAAGCCGGAGTGGTCGCCGTGTGATGGGTATGACCTACAAGTTGAATTGATCCTCACTATCCGTATACTTGTTGATTCTCTCTAAGATCGACGACTCGAGTTTGGAGGACTCTGGCTCTAGCTCCAATCCAAGATCCCTGTTTCGCACGAGATTCTAACGGATGGACCCTTCGCCATTGCCTATTCGATATCGGGATCATCTCTGATTTCCACTCATTCTCGACAAGAGACCGATCTTCATTCCGAAAACCATTCAAGATGATTCGTTCGTCAGACGAAAATCAACCGAAGATACTGAGCCTTTTCAACGTCGTCAGAGCTCCCATTCGATCCCCTGTGAACCCGAATAGCCTCTTGATAAACGACTTAAAACTGAACTGAAACTGAAACTTAAGCGAGCGCCGATTTTGTTCGCATCTACCGATTTGGCTGAAAAGTTGATATAAATTGAACATATATAGGTACTACAAAATGTGCATAGAGAGAATTAGGGATATTAACGATTGCACCTTTTGCTTCAATTTTTGCGTCGTAAAATACTGTAAAAATAAAATATGTTGAAAAGTCACGTAAAAATTTTAATAATGTGGAGAATCCATTTCTCTATCTATCACAAAAAATTAGAACTCCGTATCTCAATTTTAAAGCGAGTTATTAAATATATACCCAAGCACACTCGGGTGCAAAACTCGAAGGACCGTCATTTTGGTACTCGCGTACTCGAAAAATAAGACCTATCTCAAAAAACGGGAAACGCTATCAAATAGAGCAGAATTGGACGTACCTTGGACTCTTTTTACAGGGAAATCGGAAACAAAAATTTTCTAGTTCCTCGCTCTGGTCGATTCTCTCGCGATTCGTCTCATATATTTTAAAAATAAAAATGTTTCGAAATTGAGGATGTTACCCATTTCAGGAATTTCTTCTTCCTCTCTACAAATCCATCGAAAAAGTGCAGGAATTGAAGAGAACTGAGGAGTTCGCTGCTATTTCGAATGAAATGAAACGGAGAATTTTTGAAGGCATCTAAAGCTGGGAAATTCGAAATCCAATTATATTTGTTGAAAATTTCCCATGATCGTATACCACAGGAGCGAAACTTTTTTTTGTTAATTTGTTCGGATAAACTACTGTTTCAATATTTTTGAAGAATCTGTAAGCGTGGTTGTGGCTCCACTTTTTATCAATTATCTTTTACTAATTCATTTACTGTGACATTTAAGAATTCAGAAGTCTCCGCTCCTTTTAGCTGATCCTCTGTTTATCATAGAATTAGACCAAGAACAGCATCGGATTATGTACTTCTCGGCGAAGGTGGGTTCCCTTATTTTTCTTTATAACATGTTGTTGGAGAGTGCTACGCGAGCCGTGTTTTCAAGGACAGGAGAGAGAGTCGGCCCCACACCTCTTGACGAAACGGAATTCTTAGGTCGGAACTGGAAAATGACACACAATCTTTTTTATTTAACATTTTCAAATATAACTTCAAATAATGGTTGCTTCTGTGATATTTTACCTTAGTTTTTAGACGCTGATTTCTGCGAAGAATAACCACGTAATCAACGCAGTGAACGCACTTCTTGACAGAGTCACGCCGGATATTTCAATGGCAGAAACAAGGCAATTCGGAATTTTATGAAAATAGAAATGGATCTGGATACGGTGATACGCGTGAGGTATTTGTTAACTTTACTATTTTTTTTATTTTTAAAGAATATTTATCCAACTTCTAAACATGTTAGCAAAAGTTAAAAGAAAATATGAAAATAATTTTAGGTATGTTTCGTGGATTTCAAAATGGATTTGCTCAATTCGTTAAAATTCAGAATAATATACCAGAGAGCAATCGAAAATCCGGAACTATGTCAGTTCTATACTGATATCTTGCGGCCAAGGTGAGATATTGGTAATCTATAATTTGACGAGTACCGTAACTTTGCAAAAAGAATTAAAATGCCAATATTTCGTTTTCAGTTCTTTATGGAATCTGAACAAAGTTACAATAAATACAATTGTATCTTTATTCAGATTCATTGGTTGTCTCTACCAAGCCGAGATCTTCAATATGGGAATAATTTACTATTGTCTAATCTCTCTGATCGAACAACCAACACAAACGACGACCAAAACGTGAGATTATTCTTATTTTTTAAACATTTTTTTTCGAAATACGAATGAATAATGTTTGTTTCCCGTATGTCTTCCCCGGAAGATAGGGCAGATAGGGGCTTTGGCAGAAAGGGTACTGTATTTTATGAATTAAATTCATGCTCATAGTCCCGAAAGTCGGCGACCCCCCCGGGCGCGGGGGGTCCGAGCAGGGTAAAAATGTGAGAATAATACTGTTTTCAATAGATTTTATTCAAAATAATGTGATGACTGATGTCCCCGATGCCTGTACTATGGATCCCCCCGCACGAGTGGGGGTTGCGGGTGGGTCGACCCCCCCGCGGACCCCCCGCGCAGCCAAATTTCGGGACTCATGAGCATCACTGATTAAATTTCTCTATTCGATCAATTCTTTACAGGATTCACGTGTTCTCCTGAAGGCTCTTCTTCCACTCGTTAAAGACAAAGTGAACATGGCCTTTCTCACCTCTCATTATGGTGAAGAGAGAGCGACGAGATTGCGTGTGCTAATGGAGGAAGGTGAGAGGCAGAGAAAAATTATCACCTTCCGTTCCGAGGCTCCGCCCACCTCAACCAGAGTGGGGGCAAACTCCAATTTAGAATAGATGTTATTCTGCATAATTTATTTAATTGCTGTTGCACCCCTCGAAGGCTTGTAAAAATATTTTTTTAAAGAAGCGATCTACTGAATTTATTGACAAACGAAATATTAAAAATATATATAAAAGAATTAAAAATATCCACGAAATTATATTATTTCAAAAAATTAAAACATCGGATAAACTGTTAATTGCAGTGTGGAAGAGGGTCATCCAAGCACATTTGCGAGCCGAGATTCTGACAGCCTCGAGGAAATCGACGGCATGCAGGACTAGAAGATTTCATGAATATTGATTGATACTCCGAAACATATTTGTAGTATTTGTATAATTGCCCCGTGAAATACCGTAAACTCTTGTCACTGAGTTGTTAGCGATGTTTCCGCTGACTATGATACGTGCAAAATATTTATTCGTTATCCTCCCTAACAGTATAAGTGTTCTGTTCTCCCTCATTCCTTGAAAATATTATTTAAAAATATTGTCGAGTGTTGGAAGATGTTTGTCTTTTCAGTTGCGATTATTTCGGGACGGTAAGATGTGTTAGTCAGACGGTATGGAATGCCATAGAATGTTTTTTTGGATTGATCTTATCCATTTTAATATTAATCGGTGATCGGTAATCGGTGCGAAATTTGAATTTTTTTTCACAAAACGGATTTATGATATTGGAGGGTGCCGCAAAACCTTTTCTTCAGTGAAGTGGAAAAGATAAAAAAATTAGTGAAAATATTGTTTCATCTTCAAAAAGTTAATATTTGGCGTGTGCTCTACGATAAGTTCCGGCTCAAAATGAATTCCGCATTTTGTGTATTTAAAATAATGTTCAATTAAAAAAAAATCAAATATAATGATTTAAATGCCTTTCTCACAGTATAATGAAATGTCACATCCCAATGCAACAAAGACGGTCTTTCATTCAAAAATTCAAATGATAATACTATATCATTGAAATTATATGATATTTGTTTTCTTCTAGAATTCTCTGAATTTGACGTATTCTGCGAGAAATCACCCATATTTCACGGCGCTGCTTATCCGAATCTATGGGAGACGAGTGATAATAGAAGTCATTACACCCTCTGCTTGTCTTACTTGAAAGGATCAGCCAATGGGAGAGAGCTAGAGGAACTACATTCATAAAAGGATCTAATCATTCCAAAAGTAAAAATAAGTACTTCAATTTTTTACAGAAAGGCGCGTACTCGACCCTCTAACTTTTGTATAATCTCTCGCATTAGGTAAACACAATAAGTAACATTTTGACATTTTGTTTAATCGCATCATTTTATTAATGTAATAACATGGATTCGCAAAACATACCACGTCAGCTGTGGTTTTTAATAGTGTGAATAATCGTTTTGCGCTAGTGTTCCTTAATGATACACGAAAATCCAATTATAAAAAGTGGAACAAAAGAATTTCTATTGTTCCAATTTTTATAATTGGCTTTTCGTGTATCATTAAGGATCTCTATTTTGCGCTCTACATTATTACATTATCTGACCACAGCTCACTCAATTTTATGATAATCAACTATTTGTAAAATGTATAAACAATTATTGGCTCGTGCGTGTCTCTTGTCGTTGAATGATCTGTCTACTCTCAGTGCCTGATTATCTTCATCAAAGCATAAGTTTTTAATGGAGCTACCGTATCATCCACTCAGGTCTACCGTACTCTACAGTAACCTTTGCTATGGACGGAAAGGGAGGAAAGTCGAAGAAGGAGAAGAAGAGCAAGGAAGGAAAGAAGATAGAGGACAAAAGGCAACTGCTGGGGGAGAGACCGACACTGTTTGTATTTTTTACACTTATAAAATATTGAGTCATTCATACTATTATTATTGTTCAATACACAATTTTTATCAACTTTTGTTATCGAAGAAAACAATCCAATAGTGATTTTTAAACGGCCCTTCTGTACCAATGTTTTTGGGGCTTTTTAATGTGTTTAATTTAAAGTGTTTAGTGCCATTATTATTTTTTAAATTTTTTTATTTACGTGTCTTCGACAATACTCCAATATTTCAAAAAAAAATGCAGGCGGAAGGCACTCCGAGCACGATCAAGTCGATGAGTACAGAAGAGGAGACGGCGGAGGAGAATTTGAGTGCAGCGAAGGTACGATATAATAGGGATGAGACGAGGTACTGTAAACGAAGTCGGAACAGGTAATTAATCAAGCGATAATTCAATGTATATTTTTTCGCAAATTTAACTTCGCGAATACACACAAGTCGGTAGCTTGGAACCGATAAAAAAAAACTTAAAAAAGGTGTTTCTTTATTTCTCATGAAACTAACTTATTTTCTAAAACGAAAAGTAGCATAAAATCGCGAATGTTTCACCGTTTGGTTTTAGAATCTGTTTTTTTATCTCTAGCGTATACTTCACATTGTGCAACCTCACATCATTCCCAGGCCGGTCAACCTTACAGAAAGGGCTTTTGAATGAGAGAGCGTGTGAAATCGAGAGGGACTCTCTCACTTTTGCACACTCTCTCACCCTGACCCCTGTCTGTTGGTTTGGAATCATGCAACCCATGTGAGGAAGCGAGATTGAAAGCGACGCTTGCGTCTAAACCGACAGAGAGGCAATTATGCTTGTAGGGAATTCTCTTTGTTTACATGTTGCTATTGTAATAATAGCGTCTTTCCCTTTCTGCACTAAACTCTCTCGTTGTTAGTTGAGTTTCTTCAAATCCAAGTCGTTATAATTCAGATACAGGGTCTTTTTCTAATTGAATTCCATCCATATGATCTAAAATCTTATTAATCATTTTTGTTCGTTGAAATTGTTCGTATTGTCATACCTGCCGTAGTATTTAAACTTACCGTACCACTCCGATGGCCACCAGTTACTTTCGATTCCAATGCGGAATGACTCCTGCTTTGGTGCGGAAAAGAGTATTTGACCAGCTGCACCGATGCATAGCCGGTCACAGTACGCCGTGTGAGGTTTGATATTTTATTCGTCTTATGAAAACAATTCCGTGTAAAAATTAGGATTATAGACTAGGATTATTGATTTATAGTAAGAACATTTGAAAAAAATGAATATTCCTAAAACGCCTTATTGACAATTGCTTCGATTTAGTCGAAATTGTTTCTCTGTGATGTCTTCGAGTTGTATCATCCGTATGAATCTCTCGACAGTCCCGATCAAATGTCTCAAGAAGAATTAAATGTAAGATTATTTTTACTCATTATTTGTTTAACTAATTTATAATTTACCAATTTATGTAATTGTGAAAGTGGCGAAAATGAAGGTCACTTGTCATAACCTCTGTTTCTATGATTTTTTCCCTCTGATTCTTTGATGCAGGCGTAATCTTTCTTACTCCTACGGTATAATATGATGGAAAGTATCATTTCTTAAAGGGTTTAATCCAACCGTCTTACATTTATTGAATGCGCCCAATGCTACATGTTTCTTTGAAATTTCTGAACCTCGCGCGTGGTCTCACAATCAATACACTTTATTCGGGGTTTTATTTCAGATCAATCTATTTTTCCAAACTTGTTGGAGACGATCTAAATCGGATCAAATAAATGGTGGTTTAAAATTATTGATAGGCGGGTAAATATATTTACTTCATCTCATTTCACTGTTCTATTTTTTCAGATAGTATATAATTTTTTTGAAGAAAGCGAATCTTACTGCGCCATGTTCACAGACATACGGATTTTTTGCTGCAAGAATGGCTTACTCTGCAGGTAGATGTTACAAATTAAAGGAGGATGAACACCACCGGTTCCCGCGTGGAAATTTCTTAGCAACAGGTGTTTATACTGTAAGGAAAGGTTGAGGATAATAATCGCAAACTGAGTGCGCTGCTAAACGCAGTAAGACTTTTGGCGATTCCAACTGTTCCTCCCCTTCCCTAATCCCTCGTTTGCATATATTCTCTTCCCTCCCCCTCCCTCTTCCCCGTGGGGGACAAGAGAGAAGAAGGGAAGAGGGTGCATGCAAACTCGAGAGGAGAGTAAAAGTTGTTCGAGAGATTTGATTACTCGCGCACGTGAGAGAACGCCCCCTTAACCGTAATCGGCACTTGACCCTGATTGTCCCTTAGCTATTGTAGTTTCTTTTCGCGCGCGTATCTCGGTTCAGAGGAAAGATAAAGATCTCAAATTTTGGATTTCTATTATCGTTCACATGAGAAAGCGATTAATTCCAACAAATCGATATTCTATTTCTCGTGTTCCTCCTCCTTTAAGTGAGGATTATCAAATATAGATAAATTCATCTATTTATTGAAACAAAATCGATGCCATAAATAATTTTCAGAATTCTTATGTCGGGATTCTCGTATTTTCGATTAAATTTCTTGCCTTTGTGCTATGAAATAAGTGAGGATTTCCGACATCGCGACCGTGTCGTATGTTTCAATTTCATATTTTAATTATATTTTTATTCAAAGGAGCTGAAAATTCTAAGAACAGCTGCGAAAACCACATTTTTGGTATTTAGAAAAAAATTAACCATGAATTTTCAAAAATCGTGTTTCAAAGGTACTGTAGCTCCTACATCCACAAAACTCACACCGTTTAGCGGCTGCAATATTTGAAAAAAGGCCATTGCAAAGTGAAAATAAGTGTTTTTCTATTGATTCGACTATGGCGAGTATCCCTGGGGACGAATCAGAAGAAAAATGCAAAAATATTACGGCATCATCCCTTTTGAGATTCAACAGCCGCTAAACAGCGTAAGTCCGCGGATGCAAGAGCTACCGCATATCGCCACTACTGTGCTTAGCCGCTAAACACAGTAGTGAGGGGTCGCTCCAACCTGACATGGAACCAAATTCATAATTCATAACTAATTTTTAAGAGACCGTCCACGAGAGAACGTAACAAGTGGGTGGTGGTCCCGGATGAGAATTCGACAACCTACCCTGAAACTTTTTTCATGGAATGAACATCACGAATGCTGATCGCGACCGTATATGTTTAAGCCTGAAAAAATTTTCGAGGTCAAAATTTTTTTTCAACATTTTCAGACATTTTTTCGTCGAAAAATAAAGTTTCGAAATACTTTGCGAGAAATATTCTATTATACGTATTTTTATGCGCTGGTTCCGAATTTGGTAGTTAGAATTGTTGACACTCACTTTAAAAAAAAGTTATGATCGAAAAATCAGATTTTTTTGTGAAAAATCGAAAATATCTTTTTTCCCACCCCCTTGCAGGTAAAGCCATCTATATTTTCGTATGCCTGCTTATCGTAATTTTAAAAATAAGGATATTGCTCGATATTTTATCTCAAACTTGCATAATTCCTTAGTTTTCGTTAGGCCAGTTTCTTACAAGTGTCTTACAGGTTCGTGTGTGTCCCAACTTCCGATCTCAAATAGATAAACATATTCAGAAAGTATGGAAACATGGTCTATTTAGATTATCGAGAGTAAATACAAGACGTTTCAAAATTTTCCAAAATTCATACAATCATCATAATAAACTATCAAAGATCAGGGTTCTATGACGAAATATAGTTTCTACTTTAGGCTCAAAATGTTTGAATTGCGATATTTCTTTTCTTGCTCTATTCTTGCGATAATAGTTCTGTTGGTACTCTTCGATTTCATGCATTGGTTCATGTCGGAAAAAAAATTAAGACTCGGAAATGGCCAAAAAAATGATATTCATAAACAATTTCTGAAAGTACCAGTGGCGTGCATGATGAAATATCTTAGCTGTGTAGTACACTTACAGAGTTGCATCAACTGACAAAAGGACAAGTTTATCCAACTTCTTCGAAAAAAATTTTTTTCTCAAAAATCACCATGAACCCTATAGGTAACGGGCAATAGGCAATAGGTAACGGGCAATAGGCAATAGGTAACGGGGTCATGGTCCAAAATCGCAAAATATTTTTTCGTGACATTTCTCCCCAATTCATCTGAAAGTTACCTATTGCGCCCTATGTTACTTTATTGAGTATAAAGAAGCTTTAGTAACAGTTAATTCTCCATAAAATTAGAAAAAATATTTTGCGATTTTGGACCATGACCCCGTTACCTATTGCCTATTGCCCGTTACCTATAGGGTTCATGGTGATTTTTGAGAAAAAAAAATTTTTTTCGAAGAAGTTGGATAAACTTGTCCTTTTGTCAGTTGATGCAACTCTGTAAGTGTACTACACAGCTAAGATATTTCATCATGCACGCCACTGGTACTTTCAGAAATTGTTTATGAATATCATTTTTTGGCCATTTCCGAGTCTTAATTTTTTTCCGACATGAACCAATGCATGAAATCGAAGAGTACCAACAGAACATTTATTTAATATTGCAATTCAAACATTTTGAGCCTAAAGTAGAAACTATATTTCGTCATAGAACCCTGATCTTTAATAGTTTATTATGATGATTGTATGATTTTTGGAAAATTTTGAAACGTCTTGTATTTACTCTCGATAATCTAAATAGACCATGTTTCCATACTTTCTGAATATGTTTATCTATTTGAGATCGGAAGTTGGGACACACACGAACCTGTAAGACACTTGTAAGAAACTGGCCTAACGAAAACTAAGGAATTATGCAAGTTTGAGATAAAATATCGAGCAATATCCTTATTTTTAAAATTACGATAAAAAGGCATACGAAAATATAGGTGGCTTTACCTGAAAGGGGGGGTGGGAAAAAGATATTTTCGATTTTTCACAAAAAAATCTGATTTTTCGATCATAACTTTTTTAAAAGTGAGTGTCAACAATTCTAACTACCAAATTCGGAACCAGCGCATACAAATACGTATAATAGAATATTTCTCGCAAAGTATTTCGAAACTTTATTTTTCGACGAAAAAATGTCTGAAAATTTTGAGAAAAAATTTTGACCTCGAAAAATTTTTTCAGGCTTTTTCAGGCTCGGTTGATGCAAAATTTCTTGCCGATTTTTGCGAAATAATGTTTTCGTTCTCCTTTCGAGGTATGACTCCTTTGGAAAGTATTGTTAGTGGCAACTAGTGCGGCAAGCATTTGTCTTTAAAACGCGCACTCCTTAGTCTCTTTCAGCCTAATAGTAGTAGAAATACAACTGATCAAAGTTGGTGGGTCGTCTCCCATGATGTACAAAATATCGGAGTCATGATCTGCATAGGGCCAACCTTTCCGATTGAAACGTCTATGAATTGATAGGCAATACTATAGGGTATGCAGTTATTGCCTAAGAGCGGATTCGACTGCAATATCCTACTAAAATAGTGTTCTCAAAGTTCAAGGTCGGAATTTCGGCATACTTGATTGGAAATATTTCAACGTCAAGGTTATAACGAATGGAGCTTGATCTCCCTATTCTAATGGGAAGTGAATGAGATGTCGTGTATTATAAGAATTGCTGATAAGATGGAGGCTTCGGTTCTATATAAAGAGTATATGACGTCAGCACTGAGGTGTCAATTTCGCAAGGCCGAAATTGGGGTTCGCATGAACGTTTCCCTTGACAAGGGAAATTGACTGATGAGATAGACCCACTAACGTATAGAATAACCATTAGTGTATCAACTGTAAAAAAAGAATTGGTCCGCGCATATCGAGTTTTAGAATAGAGACCGATCAAAGAAATCTCTCAAAACTACAATTTCGTCATTTTCCGCATATGAGAGGAATCGCGAGAAAATCGACCATTTGATGCGGAACTGCGGAACTAGAAAATTTTTGTTTCCGATTTCCCTGTAAAAAGAGTCCAAGGTACTTCCAATTCTGCTCTATTTGATAGCGTTTCCCGTTTTTCGAGATAGGCCTTATTTTTCGAGTACGCGAGTACCAAAATGACGGTCCTTCGAGTTTTGCACCCGAGTGTGCTTGGGTAGATATTTAATAACTCGCTTTAAAATTGAGATACGGAGTTCTAATTTTTTGTGATAGATAGAGAAATGGATTCTCCACATTATTAAAATTTTTACGTGATTTTTCAACATATTTTATTTTTACAGTATTTTACGACGCAAAAATTGCGGCAAAAGGTGCAATCGTTAATATCCCTATTTCTCTCTATGCACATTTTGTAGTACCTATATATGTTCAATTTATATCAACTTTTCAGCCAAATCGGTAGATGCGAACAAAATCGGCGCTCGCCTAAGTACGTTTCAAAAAAACCGAATTTTCAAACCAATAGTCTACAATACTTCAAAATAGATCATTTGCGGTCATAATTGATTAAAACATTCCAAAAACATTTTTGAAGCTTTAAGTAGAACAATACTAAGCGATTTGGCAAAGAAAAATTGATTTTCCGGAAATTGGGATCGAAATTTTTCGAATCAATAAATCTCGCGTCCCGGAAGTCGGACATGTGCCGTATTCAATTTAAATGAGATCATATATTGGTAGGACATGGATAAACTTGCTAGACAAAATCGGCGCAGGTAGAAATTGAGTTATTTCATTTGGCAGTTTCTAGAAAAGTGTTCATCAGATCACATATCCATTCACGAGCTGGACACAATCTGAAGTGCCAGCAGTATTGTACCATCTGTGCTGAACAACTTTGCTTTTTAGAGCTAGTTGATATATTTTCATAGAAAGACGCCAGAGCCTCAGGAAAAGTGCGTTGAATGACGGGTGCGCGCGCTCTAACACCCCTCGCACTCTCTCATTTCCACGCACTTTATCCATGTCCTACCAATATATGATCTCATTTAAATTTAATACGGCACATGTCCGACTTCCGGGACGCGAGATTTATTGATTCGAAAAATTTTCGATCCCAATTTCCGGAAAATCAATTTTTCTTTGCCAAATCGCTTAGTATTGTTCTACTTAAAGCTTCAAAAAATGTTTTTGGAATGTTTTAATCAATTATGACCGCAAATGATCTATTTTGAAGTATTGTAGACTATTGGTTTGAAAATTCGGTTTTTTTGAAACGTACTTAGGCGAGCGCCGATTTTGTTCGCATCTACCGATTTGGCTGAAAAGTTGATATAAATTGAACATAAATAGGTCCTTCAAAACCCGCATAGATGGAAATAGGGATATTAACGATTGCACTTTTTATGGCACTTTTTGCGTTTCAAAATATTGCAAAAATATTTTTTTTCCAAAAATCTCCTTAAAGGCTCGATATTGTGGAGAATCCATTCCTCTATCTAACGAAAAAAATTAGAACTCCATAACTCAACTTTAAAGCGAGTTATTACATTTCTACGTAAGCACACTCGGGTGCAAAATCCGAAGGACCGTCAATATGGTACTCGCGTACTCGAAAAATAAAGCCTATCTTGAAAAACGGGAAACGCTATCAAATAGAGCACTGTTTGATGTACCTTGTACTCTTTTTACAGGGAAATCGAAGACAAAAATTTTCTAGTTCCGCGCTCTGGTCGATTCTCTCGCGATTCCTCTCATATATTAATTTTTTTTCAAAAATCAGTTTTATTTTCTTATAGAAGATGTTAGTCTATGATGTTGAATGCTGCGATAAAGTGCCTTGTATACTAAATGCTTCGCACGTAAGCAGATTCAGAATGCTCTATTCTCCGAATAACTGGGCATCATTTTTGAACTATCACTTTTTCGAGTAGGCCTTGACTATTTCTATTGTAAAAAAAGTTTGAAAGCCCTGACATGTCTGGAAAGGGGAGACATGTAGGTATTCGCTATCTTGTGTGCACAAATGGGAAGCAGTTGAAAAGCAGAATCTATGTGTCTGGATGTTTTCCCAAAAAAATACGATCTGAGTAAAAATTTTATTTTTATTTTTTATCCCATATTTAGTAACCCGATTCTCTTTACCTATTATCATTATGAAGCTGAAGGTTAGTTCAATAAGAATTATTGATGGCAGGTCGTAGGTATTTCCAACAAGCGAAATCGGCTAGCTCAAAGTGTGGCCTCAAAATCGGCAAGAACTTTCGCATCAGCCTTATATATGCGATCGCGATCAGCATTCGTGATGTTCATTCCATGAAAAAAGTTTGAGGGTAGGTTGTCGAATTCTCATCCGGGACCCCTTTCCACTCTCTCGTGGACATTGGAATCGTAAAAATATGCGATTTTTGCGTTTAAATCTGAAGAAAATTCGCTTCAAACATAAACTATTGCAGTTCCAGGTCCCTTAAATACAATGAAATACGCATGTTATTTCTCTTAACTACTTAGTATATAACTACTCGCTCCGATTTCAGATCCATTTCATAGGCCAGATCGTCAATGCGGAAGACTGGTTGAAGAGAATGTTGCGGAAATACATAATGAAACTGGAGGAATGGCAAGAGAAATCGGATCAACCAATTACTAACCTGACGGTTGAAGTGAGAAATGTATAACTTCACTCTGCATCGATACCATATTTAAAATATCGTTTGTAAACAAAAAATAGGAATTAGATATTACATTTATAAAATGATGCGGAATTAGATATTACATTTATAAAATGCACCAACAAGTCAAATGACGGACTTCCGTTGTTTATTTTTTAAATGATAATAATCTCTTCTCCTGTTTGTCTCGAAATGTCTGACTTTTAGGACAAGAGATTTTGTGCCAACGGTCACTCGTGGTGGGGGAATCGTTCACTACGGACAAAGCAGTGAACTACAATGTAAAAGAAGAATACACGCTCTCGGACTGAATCTAATTAGAATAGGCTGGAATGTTTTTCCGGTTTCTAATATTTTTTTCCAGTTTACACTACCGTACACATTTTTATATTCGAGGCATGTTTTGTAAACAAAAATTGCTTTATTGTCTTGATTCTGCATTTATGTACAAATAAATCGTTGTGAAAATGTGATTTATTCCAATTCATTCCTTCTGTAAAATCCATTCACTTAAAGGTGTCCTACGAACTTTTGGTCAACTGAGACCTCGCTGTGTTATCACGCTCGGTTCCCCGGTAAAAGCCCCACGAAGCGTTGAACCTAAGTTTTAACGGTTATTCGATTTTGGCTCTTTGCCAAACTGAAACCCGCACTTCTTTATACCTACCCACATTTCTCAACCAAAGCGTTATCATGGTCAGAATCGCGAAGGCTTTCAAACCCACAAATTAAATAATTAGCTAATTAAAATTTCGCAAATTGTCGAAACTCAAAATGGTCAGAAAAATCCAGCAACAAGTCGAATCGATGTATGTTAACAAATATAAAAAAGGTAAAATTAATGCAGATTCGTAAATTTTGAGAAAAGGTAGCCGAATCTGTTTTATCCTTTGCGGTTTTTGTCACCCTCCCTATTTTTCGCATGTGCATTTACGACAAGGTTTAATTTTTTAGATTGGTTTACTCAATCATTCGCCTTCTTCCTACTCTTGTCTTACGTTGGTACGAGCTATTTCAAAAAACATTCCCTATTTTTATTAATCTCTATTGAGGTTTACGAACGGTCGACAACTGTAGATTTTTGTCTCCACTGACGTCGCTTTGGTTATTGAAGGGAAGAATATTGTGAAAAAGGCTAGAAAATAGCGATTTTTAAATTTGCAGGAATTCACTCTCGTGCTCAAAATGCTCTACGTCGACGACGAAATTAATCGTGAGAATAACAAAACCATTTTTATTTTAAAATTATGTAATCATTTCAGATATTTTTTTATGCCAATATCTTCAATATCGACTTTACCTACATGTCGTTAGCTTCTTTAGCATTTGTGAAATGACATTAATTGAATTTAATTTAAAGAAGGAGTAACCTCAAAAATAGAATCTCAAACTAACGGTATTACTCGCTTAGTTCTGTGAACGATAATAGAAATCCAAAATATGAGACCTCTATCTTTCCTCCGAACCGAGATACCGGAGCGCAAAGAAACTACCTAAGGGACAATCGCTAAGGGACAATCAGGGTCAAGTGTTGCATACGGTAAAGGGGGCGTTCTCTCATGTGCGCGAGAAAGCAAATCTCTCGGTCAACTTTCTCTGTCCTGTCGAATTTGCGTGCACTCTCTTCCCTCCCCCTCCCTCGTCCCCCACAGGGAAGAGGGAAGGGGGGGGGGAAGAGTGTACATGCAAACGAGCGATTAGGGAAGGGAAGGAACGGGTGGAATAACCAAAAGTGTTACTGCGTTTAGCGGCGAAATCAGTTTGCGATGATTATCTTCAACCTTTGCTTACAGTACCCGCTTGTTCGCTAAGAAAATTTCCAGCCGGGAGTCGCGGACATTCGTCCTTCTTTAATTCCGTTTTTTTCAGGTTCGAATGTTGAGGCAATTCTCAAGGTTGCTGGCATGTTCGGGTTCAAGGTGCGATTTTTTTTAAAATTTAAAATGAGCTTTGAATGTCAGATTCTGCTCAACAAGACAAACGAATTTCTGCTGAATTCTTCTTCTTTGAGCGATCACACCAAACTTCGATTGTCTGATCACTACAAACTCCATTATCTCCAGGTTCCTATCAGATTTTTAAAAAATATATTTTAAAAATAAAAATGTTTCGAAATTGAGGATGTTACCCATTTCAGGAATTTCTTCTTCCTCTCTACAAATCCATCGAAAAAGTGCAGGAATTGAAGAGAACTGAGGAGTTCGCTGCTATTTCGAATGAAATGAAACCGAAAATTTTCGATGGCATTTAAAGCTCGGAACATGGAAATATCATCAACCGTATTTGTTGAATATTTCTTATGATCGTATACCTAGCATCCGCAGTCTCCGCCCACTTTTCCTTGAAGGAGAAAGCACAGAAACGCCATGGAGTAGCACAAGCTTAGTTCTAAACCGTATGAATTGAGTTAGGTATTGTCTTGTAGCTAGTGATTTGCTCTATCGAATGCGCCTTAGGCAAAGTTGGTCCGTCCACGGCAATGTGGCTAAAATGCAGTTACAAAAAATAAAAGTGCTTGTTTTTATGCTTCCAGTGATGCTCCATGTTTTGCCCAAGAAGATTTTGATTCTCATGATGTTATCAGTGACATCTAAACAAAAAAAAAGACGTAATTCTATAATCGTGAATTGTGCTACCCTTTTGAAATATTTCAGTACGGAAATGACTGTGGCATGACGACTTGTGCTGGTTAGCGGCACTGGAGAGAGAGCGCCGTGTCTGACGCGGGGGGCGAGAGAGGCTAGACAGGCGAGAGAGCGTGCACTTTTGAGAGTGCAGATAGGGACGTTTGAACTCATGCAAATCCCTCCCTATCGAGGGAGAGGAGAGGGGAGCGCTCTCTCCATTTCACACACTCTCTCGTTGACCGTCTGACCGATGAGAGAGCGTAAAGAATGGAGAGGGCCTCATCATTACTCAGAGAGGGGAGAGAGAAGACTCCGCCCCTTTCTCTCCTCTCCCCGGTTTGATGCTTCTCCCACTAGCGATTCGCGCGCGGATTTCGGGGTGTATCTCGGGTCAGAGGCAAGATATCGACAAACGGCAAAAAGTATTGTCTAAATGGGACAATGAGGCATCTATTCTATATGATTTCTACCCTCACATCGAAAATCGGCAATCCACGTTGTGGCCCCTACGTATACCACAGGAGTTATTAAAGCTTTTTTGTTGATTATTCCGATAAACTACTGTTTCAATAGTTTTGAAAATGTTTATGCGTGGTTGTGGCTCCACTTGTTATCAAATATCTTTTACTAATTCATTTACTGTGACATTTAAGAATTCAGAAGTCTCCGCTCCTTTTAGCTGATCCTCTGTTTATCATAGAATTAGACCAAGATCAGCATCGGATTATGCATTTCTCGGAATCGCGCGGAACTTTCAAGCTGTCTTTGTTCAAAGCAATTGTGATCGAGAAGGCCAAGGCACTATTCAACGAATGTATGGTACCATCAAAGAAGGGAACTACGAGAGGATCGGATGAGAATGCTAAAAGAGTCGTCAATGCGAAGTTAGTGGACAAGATACTCCATCTCTAACACATTCATTACAACGAAACAAATATTAATGACTCACTCCCGTAGTAGATCACTATTTCAGTAAAAATGAAAGTCTAATTTGTTTCCTCTCCAAGGAATGAAAAAAGAGTGCTATACCGAAATGAGCTATCAGCTTACTTCTATGATAATAAGTATATTTTTAACTTTATTCAGATTCATTGGTTGTCTCTACCAAGCAGAGATCTTCAGCATGGGAATCGCCTATTAATGTCTCATGAATCTCTCTGATAGAACAGACGACAAAACGGACGAGCAAAACGTGAGATTATTCTTATTTTTTAAACTTTTTTTCGAAATACGAATGAATAATGCTGGGTTCCCTCTTTTCACTCCAGAAAGGAATGCACTATGCGCTACGGTTTTTCAGGATTCAATTTCTCTATTCGATTGAATTCTTTTTTTATTACAGGATTCGCGTATTATTCTGAAGACTCATTATTGATTCTATGAAGTTACTGTACTAGCCGAAATTGCTTGCCACACACTCCTGTCCTAAATAAAAAAAGAGAGTGGCAATATTAAAGGAAAAATCCGCAATCGCAGTATGGAAAATTTAAAAAAAATTAATGTTCACGAAATATGCTTTTCAGTTTATTGAAAATAGGTAATTGTTTAAATATAATTAATTAACTATCAATTTAGTGCCGATGAAGGTCGTGGCTGTGCAAGAGGAGATTCTTATGATAAGGAGGAAGGCAAAGGCAGTCGGAATTAGAAGATTGCACGAAAATCGATCGATTCTCTGATACATATATATTTATTACTCGCATAATGGTCTTCATCACAATTGGCATAAACAAGAGATATTAAATGGTTACCCTGTCGAGAGATAAACGTGTTCTGTGCATCAAAATACAATTGTGCTTCTTATTTTTCGAGTGTGTAAAAATGGATCTTGTATTTTACGGATAAACAATGTAAATTGGTTAAAACGATCGGGTGAAGGCAATTTCTTATCTTTGTGTGAATATTCACGAATTTAATTCAAACATTTACGGTTCATAATTGGAAAACATATTATTTAGCCATAATTTTCTTACGAATTTTGAACGCACTCTTGAGTCAAACTTCCAATTGTTTGTATCGCCTGGACAAGTAAGTCCTCTCCTACATTCTCTTGTGATTTTGGATAGCTAAATCAGTGGATTCTGTAATCAATGAATTTTTGGTAATTTACATGTCCATTAGAGGGGCGTGAAACGTATTCTGTAGAGCTTCACCTGGAGACGTTTCAGATTCCGAAATGTTTCTCTTCTCCTCCATGAATATTGCAACATGTCACTTACTGCGGATGTTGTCAATTTTAAAACGTTGCACATCATATTTTTCTCTCTCATCGAATTGTCAAAATAGTGTATGTTCCACTCAGTGAGGCTACTACAATACCACGTTATATTATTTCACGATCATGTTATTTCTATCATTATTACTCAACTTGAAGAACTTTTAATATTTCTCTCAAAAATGATAAAGATTTTTTAAAAAAAAAAAGTTATTGATTCATCTGCTCCACATCTGTCTATTCTCAGTATCAGATTATCTGCTTTATGTAATTGCTCCTGTTCGGGCTACTGAATCCACCCATTCAAGCATAATCTCATCGGTATGGCACCCGCACTCAAAAAGAACCCGCTATTCCCCGTGACAGTGCAGTACTGTGGAGTGTGCACGATGCCCTTTGAGTACTGTGAGTACTCGGGCATGTACGACAGGTACTGTTTACACTTTTTATAGCACTATTATTAATTAACTTTACAAAAATGATACAAAAATGTTTATTCGATACAATAGGGGAGACGGTATTGGGCTGGAAGAACTTGAGCACTAGAAAGCGAACCTTTCTCCTTCCACAGATGCAAGAAATGGGCGGAATCTCACGCGTCGACTCTCGTGGAAGGATTGAATGTTAGTGGAGAGACGAAGAAGGTGGGTCATTTTGTTTCTTGGTTTGTTAATGCTGTAGGAGAATTTAACGTGCAGATTTTTTCCACATATATTTACAACGGTAAATTTTGGGGCTCTTGCTCTTGGTGTTAATTCATCAGAATTCCGTGCAGGAAACGACTCCCACTCCATTTGGAAAGTCCGGAAAGAGCAAGAAGAACAAGAAGGGAAAGGCGGCAGGAAAAGACGATAAGCAGAGTCTTATTGATACTGACGATGAGGAAGAGGATGGACAGGTACTTTTTAGTGTATTAACAGTGAAATTATTTATTTAAAATGGCATTTATTTTCTTCGAAACGCCTGTTCCATACGAGGTAGAGTTTGTAATTCGGGTCGGGTAATTCGGGTCTCACCGGTTCTTTCGCCTCAATTTCGAGAAATAAATGGACCCGACACTCACTCTCAAAAATGGACAATTACCCGACACTCGGAGTCAGAAATGATTCATTACCCGACACCCTAATCAACCAATGTTGCAAGTATCAATCTGAAAACAGTATGAACTGATATCTGTAGATTACAGTAGAAATATCAAAGTGTGATAGTAATAATATGTGTGTCTAATAGGCGATCTATCGTTGTCCCGTTGCACTCAACCTGAAACACCTCGTATGAAATCTGATGATCATCATATTTTCCCCTTTTCTGTACTGATATAGCAAGAAAATAAACCTCATCAAGTTTTCCAGCTGGTTGGAGGTAGCTTTTGTCGTGTTCAGTCTTGACCGCTAAAATAAAAAGGTAATTCAGTTGTCTAAAGTACCCGCATATTCAGATATTATTTAGATTTTATGACCATCTATTTTTTATCAGAATTCTGGTAGTGTTCTTCTCCACAATGCGAACGATGAGGAAGAGACAGAGGAAGAGGTAATTAACGATACAATTTCTGTCACATTTTCTTTTTTTCCGATCTGACTCAGTTAAATTAAATTGCCAAATGTACTAAAAAAATGACATCAATGGTTTTCTTGTCTTGATCTCGCTCACCCTTTAGCACGCACTACGGTATTCATTCCTTTCTTCTCCCAATTTCACAATTAAATTTGATTGTTATCAATAAGAGAACCCCAGTGACACCACGCCATACCACACACAGTGCCAGTTCTATTGAGTAATATTCAACTGGAAAATCGATAATTGCCAAAATAAATCGAGCTTATTTCAGAAAGGGCTTCGTTTCGATCGCCAAGTGCAGCTGCAGATTGAAGCTGATGCGAGGGACTCCCTTGATTTCAGTTGTAGCAGTACGTTCAGAGGGACGAGGAGAGAGGTACGGTATTTAAATGGTTCAGCAGTCCCCAGACAATGATTTTATTTAAACGACCTGATTTCCCTTTTGAATATTTTTTAAAGTTTTTTTTATTTTTAAATTTGTGAAACAGTTATTTTTCTGAATAATCATAACTTTTGAAAAAAAAATCGACCCTTACAATCCGTCAGAAGTTCGCGAACTTTTCACGCATCTTTTCTTGCTCGTTTTAGGCTATTTTCTTTATAATTTGCGTTAGGTCATTAGAGACGCATAAGAAACTACTAATGCCGAAGAATTTAACTTAAAATATAAACTAGGGAATTAGCCGCACCTCTTAGAAGGTCGCGGAATTCTGCGAGTTGTTTTCACGCAGCTAGACAGTGACGAGAGAGCACGCGGAACGAGGAGAGGGAAAAGTAAGCAATGTTGTTGTTGTATTTCTGCGCTCTCTCTGTTTACGTGCTCTCTCGTCACTGTCTAGCTGCGTGAAAACTGCTCGCAGAATTCCGCGACCTTCTAAGAGGTGCGGCTAATTCCCTAGTTTATATTTTTGGTTAATTTCTTCGGCATTAGTAGTTTCTTATGCGTCTCTAATGACCTAACATAAATTATAAGGCAAATAGCCTAAAACGAGCAAGAAAAGATGCGTGAAAAGTTCGCGAACTTCTGACGGATTGTAAGGGGCGAATATTTTAAAATCTCCATTTCTCGGATACGTGAATTGCTTTATCAATCTCGTCTGTTGTTACCAGATCGAAGCTCTTCGGTCTCTTCTCGTCGCCACTGAGACGAAGAAGCAGATAGAGAAGGCACTCACCGATGTGAAGTAAGCAGATATTATTTTTTGTATTTAAATTTTTTTTACATTTCGAATTTAATCGTTTAATTACTGGCAACTCATCTAATCGTATCAGGAAAGGCGGTGCTGTTCCTCTCCCTGGCAGTCAGGTGCTCGACCTGTCTCAGATCCGCGTCCAGCTGTCCAACTATGCGATCGATCACCCTGGTCGGTTCTCATTATTGGACTAGATACAAAAAAAAGAAATTTAAAAAATTCATCACCCCTATGTAAGTTCGTTTTGCAGGAGTGGAGGACTACTTCGTTGTGATTCTCAGGCACAGATTACAAGTGCTCAATACGGAAGTTGTTCTGGGCAACACTGAGGTGAGATGCAGCTATAATTGTGAAACTATGAATCGGCTACATAAAAACTTTTAAAATGCGCCTTAGACAGGACAGGTTCTTTCCATAGGTTTTTCTTAAATCACAAACGATTTTTTTCGAAAATCATTAGTCGAGGATGAAGTGTTGAGCCTTTTTACGTTTATTCAAAAAAAAAGTCGAACTGTTATTCAGCACCGATACTCTGAACCGATTTTGCAGACGCTTCAAGCCACTTTCTCGTCTGGTCTCCGTCTCGACAAGATGAGTGCCGGCAACGATTGTACGGTAGAAGTGTGGGCGTTGGTGAGTCGATTGAATAGATTCGGTGCAACATTTTTTCTTCGAAGTTTTCACATAGCGCGCGTTTCGGTGAAAACGAGCTCTTCGATGATTACGTATCGCAGTTCGGGAATCTGCCCCCATCACCAAGGGGTGTTAGTTAGTTTAGTTTGAACACATTTATCAAGAGTTCAATTGGGTCTTCATCCTCGATTGCGGATTTAAGGAAGTTCAGTTGAGAGCTTTGATGTGCATGGCGTTCCAGTTGCTGCTCTTCACTTAGAAAGTCCGGTCCGATCGTTTTTCGAAATAAGTCGCTCCATCTTGTCGTTGGTCGTCCTCTTCGTCTTTCCTTCGTGGGAACCATTCGATCACAGATCGGCTCCACTTCAAGCATCATCATTAGCGATTTTGTACACCCAAGACCATTTTCTCTTCATCGCAGTATCAACAAAGTCACCTTAGTAAGGTTACGCAGCCGTTCATTCGAGACATGATTGAGTACAGTACAACCAAAAATCCAAGGGATGACGCAATTTAAAATAAAATGTTTCAGGCAGTGCAGAGTAGACACAAGTACGAGAGCGGCACGATCCTGCCGGAAGGAGGACCTCATCGAGCGATGGTGAGCTTTTAAAACACGAATGTTTCATGCTCAATTAGATCTCGTGGTCGGTCTGTTCTAACTCCCCCACACCCTTCAGAAAGCGATCTTCTTCAATCTCCTCAAAGGAGTCCTCCCCTCCTCTTCTCCCTCGATCGTCGCTGCAGTCAAGCCGGAATTCTCGCCTCTCGAAGCTCCAGTCTTCAAGGCGTGCGGCAAGTGCGTCTCTATTGATTTTATGCGTGAACTACATCATCAAACCGGGAATTTCGTGAACCGTAAACAAACCGGGTGATTCAAGATCTCTCCCCAAATCTCCAACTTTAAAAAATATAACTCGCTTCGAAATTAAGATTCAAATTAGCATTTTTTTGAAAGTGAAACACATAACTACGAAACAAAAGTGATTTCTTCAAACCGGGATAATGAACCGAGGCTGAGCCAAGGTTTTTTACAAATAAAATTTTAAAGAAGGAGTGTCAGTAAAAATAGGATGTGGAGTTTGTGATATTAATCGCTTACACCTGTGAAGGATAATAGAAATCCAAAATTTGGAAGGTCTATCTTTTCTCCGAAGCGAAATGCGCGCGTGCAAAGAAGCTACAGTACTCAGGGAAATAAGGTTCAAGTGCCGCGCACGCGTACGCGATTAAACAAATCTACCGGTCAACTTTTCTTGTCGAATTTGCGTGCGCTTTCTCCCCCGCTGGGGAGGAGGGAGGGGAGGGAGGATTTGCACTCTTGCTAATTTCTGCCCATCTGCATACGTGCATTTGTCTAGACAGCGAGTTCCATCGCAGACGTCGGACGATTGTTCTTACAGTATTCCACATTCCTTCCTCAGGGTAATCGTGCCAAGATATTTAGCTGACACTGCTTCTTTAAGTCCAAAATAAGAGACGCATCTTGGGGCGTTATCAATGGGGTACTCAGCAATCCTTATGAAAAACACTAGAGTGCGAAATGTGAGTCCACGGTGTCTCCATTTCGCGCACTCTCTGATCAACCGACCGGTGAAGAGAGTGTGTGTGAAATAGACTTTCAAAGGTAACTATACAATTACCCGCATAAGAGGGAAATTACACCCCCACCCTCTTCATTCTCCGCACTCTCTCTTCAAAAAAGCGGTCAATTTCCCTGTTATGCGGGTAGTTGTTTAGTTACCTTTCAAAGTCTAGTGTGAAATGAAGAGAACGTGGTCTCACATTTCGTACTCTAGAAAATACCAATTAAATTTGGTTATTTAATTTTACTCATGGCCAAAATCGATATTTGTTATCAGAATTATCCAAAAATATCAGGGAGCCACCACATTTTCAATAATGGAGAATCTCTCTTCCGAAGAAGAAAAATGTTAAATGGGAAAAATGGGAAAAGTTTAAATTTCAGTTCGAAACATTTTTTGGTAGAATTACGATTGTCTTAAGTGCCCCGTAGTTGAAAGGTACATAGGGAAGCCGAAGAAAATAATGAGAGATGATCCGGCCCCCTCGTCCACCTTTTAAAATATGGAAAATTGTCTAAAACATTTTGTTTTGACAATTTTATTGGAAACATTTTTTTATTTAAAAAAAAACATTTTTCAGTCCCAAGTTTTGTTCGAGGAGTAAGCAAACGAACCAATATCCAAATCCCAGTCGTCTATATTATCGTGATTAACATGCGAAATTTAAAAAAAAAATTATGCAACGTAATTAATAAAAGAAATCTGACTTTGAAGGACTGAGCTGAACATGAAGAGTGCCGAAAGTCGCACATTCCTTCTCGATGGCATCGGCCATCCACTCGAGGGAACCATCCAGATCAAAGTGGAGCATCACGAATCGGCTGAAGCAGAGGAGAAATCGAAGGTCTTTACTATTTACTAATATATTGTCTTTACAAGTTTTATAATGACGCTTGCATACAGTTTAGCTCCTTCTAAGTCGTTCTATCCTATCATCGTCCTAATGTATTATGCGCAATGAGTATTCTATCGAATCAATCTACTTATTTTTTTCTCTTGAAGGCTCCTCTGATTGATCTGGACAATTGTGGCGACGAGATGGTCGACGGAATTTATCTCGATCTGAGTCAGCTTCGTGAGTGTTCATTTTGTCTTGGAGTTAGCAGGAAGAAACAGTAGCAAATGTTAAACTGCGACGTTTATTTGGTTCTTTGGACAACTCTTCTTTATCCGGGTAGCAATAAACCTCGCCGATATCGGTTATGACGCATTTTGTGTTCCCATTTTCAAATTATATTATTTCATTATTCAGGTTCGTAATTTGCGACCGAGGTATAAGAGGAGCACGGCCGAAATCACTGAGTCGCCTCCTTCTGTCCCATTTCTTTCTCATTTTTTTCTTCTTAAGTATGCCCGGTGTTTGTTTCTTTTCTTTATCGATGTCCCATGACTTGTAGCCATGAACATTTGTCTGCAATCATTCGCTCATTTGTTTTGGGTATTTGATCTCGAATTATATGTATGGCATTTCATTCAGATACAGTACGATACTTGTCTACAATGTGCAGTGTTTGGCGTATATGCTTTCCCTCAATGCACGACGGATTGATAACTTTCAAGTGGGAGTTCGAAAATACTTTTTTTGTTGAATTCATTGATGTCTTCGCGTGAAAATTGACGCTACATTGTGCGCGTGTCCCTCCATCAAAAGTGTCAAAACAGACGCTGGCTGTTGGTTCGCGCAAACGGTTATAAAAAACAGTTTGGTAGACGCGTATTGTCCTGGAATAAACTTATACCTGAATATTCATATAATTCATATTCTCATTTCCGCCCCGTAGATACTAAATTATTTACAGTCCATAGTGCTATCCATATTATATTATACCTTTCCGATCCTCCTATCAAAGCATTCCATAATCCGTTCTTGTGACAGTGGCGAAAGAGTGCGTGGAAGTGAGTTCATAAAAAAATATCTTATTTCCATGTGCTCTCGGACCCCTGACTATATTTGTACATGACTTGATTTGGATTGCCGTGCTTCTATTTCAGGTTAAAAATGGATAATGTTGAACCGCGAAAACAATTGTTTGACAATTTGGACCGTTGCAGATTCGGTTTCCGAACGATACATAAGGTTTTCTTTCATTTATGTATTTTTGCTGCTATTGTGCTCACGACTTAACCAATATGTAGATGGTCACAAAGATTTTAGAAAACTTTCGTGCCAAAAATATGTTTGGATCAATTTTTCTCAATTTACAGAAACATTGTTAGAGTAAAATTGGAAATTATATGTCCATTCAGGCAAAATTATTTTTCTGTCATATCTACGACGTGTATTATATTCATGAAGGTCTCGTCAACATCGATAACATGTCCGCAGAAGAACAGAAAGTAGGTCAAATCATTGAATCCCCGTTTCAGATCTAGACAACCTTTGGAGGGCAACTAGAGCTCGCGTCTGTGTATAGAGTTTGAGAGAGAGAAAAGGATGCGCAATTCATTATCAGTCAGAAATTTCAATTCTTTAGAGAAAAAGTTTACATTAGATTTTACATTTTTACATTTAATCAACTTTATCAGCTGGGTGAGGGTGTTAATTCAGCTGGGTTGCCATGATAGTTCTCCATTGCCTGTGATCGTGTCTTGCGAGTTGCATGAACTGAGGACCAGCAGCGTTGACGAAGTCGTCTCTCCATCTCTTAGCGTGTCTTCCTCTCTTTCGCTTCCCTCTTGGTGTCCAATCGACCATCTTCCGATTCCACCGATCGTGGGACAATTTCGAGATTCTCTCTACCCATATCCATTTCCGCTTTTCCGCCTCTCTAACAACATCCTTCAGTTTTGTGATGCCACGGATCCGGTCATTGGTAACATGATCGAATACGGTGATTCCTATCATTTTGCGTTCAAGTTTGCGCTGGGCGACAGAGAGTGTTTGTTTTTCGCGTTTACAAAGGTACCAGGCTTCAGCTCCGTACAAGAGTGCGGGGAGAACTACACCGTCGAATAAGCGCTTTTTGAGCGGCAAGGGACATCCTCGCTTTCGGAAGAATTCCGAGTATTTAGAAAATGCCCAATTCGCGCTTCTGACCCGCCTATGCATTTCTCCTCTAAACCTATCCGGACCAAGAGTAACTTCTTGCCCAAGATACACCACCTTATCCACCGTCTTAACTACTAGACCTCCTACCACGACCGATCTGCCCATTGGATTAGTCGTCAAAGCGACAGTTTTTGAGCCATTAAGTTGCAAGCCCACCGCAAGTAGTTCCCTTTCTAGTTCCGTTACCATATTTTGGATTTGGCGTGAGTCGTGGGAAATAAGTACGCAATCATCTGCGTAGAGAACATGTGAGAGATATTCGCCGTCTATGCATATTCCTTTTCTACGCCATTGGACCCTGTTGAATACAGTATCCATCGCCGAGACAAATAGACGCGGACTCAGACCATCCCCCTGACGCACTCCTCTTCCGATAGAAACCTCTACTGCTTTCCCATTGACGATGATTGAACTTTTGCTCTGTACGACATTAGATATAAATTTTAAATTATTTTCTCTTCCTCCTCCTCCTAAATGTGTTTCCATTCTCATTTCCCCCGCCATGAGCGTCGAAAGAAAGAAATTATTTAAAGAAGGTGTCCCACGAATATTTGGTCAACCGAGTTCTCACTGTGGGGCAATGGAGGTCGAATACCTGATGAGAGCCTAGAAAATCGCATGTTTCAGTTTTTAGTTTGAAGAAAGTTATGTTTAATAAATTGTCCAAAACGACTAGAATTTTTACAGTATCTCACATTGAACCTGCAATCTTTTCGCGGTGGGAATTGGCATTTTGTGGAGAAGAAGTCAGAGAAATGTTTAATAAACTGTCCAAAACGGCAGAGAGATAAGGGGAAACGAGGAGGGTGCGCGAGCGAAACGCGCGCTGCATTTGTGTTTCACCAAATATTGATAACAGAAATGAAACCCCAAACATCAGGGAAAATAAAAGGTTTCAATCATTCGTGTTGCGCCTTTTTTAAAGAGAGAGAGAGCTCTTGTCGCAAAGAATATATTATTCGAAAAGATTAGTTCGCGTGTAAAGGATTAATCACCCACCCAAGGTTTAGTGCCTTATAATTGTTCTTATTTTTCAGATAACAGACAACTTTTTCGACGATCGTTACGCCACTCGCGTCCTATTCAGGGTGATAGAGTTGTTTGATCGTGAAAACATGCTACTAAACAGGTAAAAGTTCTTCATTTATTTACGCCCAACCCTCGAATCATAGGTCAAAAAGTCAAATCGACGGATTTAAATTATTTTTACTAGAATTTTTCCAGGAAGAAAAACGTTCCGGTCTTTAGCTTTTTCGATTCCTCTGATGGTCCTCTTTCTAACAAAAATATCGCTTACTGGGTCGCTGCACGGGTAGTACCCCAAGATGTAAGAAATTTTTGGGGAACTCCATTTCGTAAATTTTTGAACAATGGCCCGGTCTTCCAATTTCTTTGTTCAACATTTCCAGCCCATTGTTCAAAAATTTACGAAATGGCGTTCCCCAAAAATTTCTTACATCTTGGGGTACTACCGCTGCACGGGAGGGCACGTTTTTTCGCGAAATATATTTGCACTAGGAAATGCATTTTTTGCAGTCGGGCAGGTTTATTTCCAAGTGCCGCAGATTTCTACAATTCGCCTCAGGTTTTTAATTGATTGGGGCAATGGTAGCTACAAAACAGTGTGGGTATCTCGGCTCTAGGTAATCGCCTTATACCCGAACCTGTCAGGTCGAATTCAATCCACTTTTAGAGCTATGCCTCGAATGACAACTGGTTACATTGCGAACGTCTCAGTGACTCACTTGAAACGGAAAATGTTTTTTTTATTGTTCCGCGCAAATTTCAGAAGTGGAAAGTTCAAATTTGAATTCCACAAGGGGGGTATCGCGGCATCCAATAGAGTTAGAAAATTGGCAATATTTTCCTGAGATATAGAGGGGTGCAGTATTACAACACAGCAAAACGTTTTCAGGCCTCTAACTTCACTGGGAGCACAGATAGACAACTGCGGGAATTCAAATTTTAACTTTCCCCGAAATTTGCCCAACATTTATAAATCTATCAAATTGAGAGGGCCGAAAAAGATTATGATTATGTGTGCTGTCCTGATTTCACGTGATAACGTAACTATTCAGAACAGTTATCTCTGGATTCGCATTTTTGCGCCTGAATTTCTTACCTTTATTCTATGAGATGAATACAGACTCTCAACGTTTCACACGAATAGTAAGTGAATGTTACATTAATCACGAAAAAATATGCATTTACATGCAGGTGAGTGAGAAAATGAACATTTCGGAATTGATAAGAGGGAGAAAAAAATGTTCAAGATGCTAACCTGTTTTCGTTACTAAAGAAAAAGTAATTGCTAAATTTTATACGATGTCAGATTGATTTCATTCACAAACTCGCCGCTGAGGAAGATTGGCTAAAATTAGCTTTGAAGAACTACTTTGTAGAAAAGGAAGCATCAAATGAGAAGACAAAGGTAACTCGATTGGCATGTTTATAGATTTAGTTCAGTGATAGTTCACACTCTGCCTGAGAGCGTTTGCCCAATACAGGAGGTCTTACATCATTTATGAATTTTTCAAAGTTTCACGATACATTGATCGATTATTGAATTGCAACCCTTAATTAAATATTTAAGAGAGCATCCACGAGAGGCCGGGGCTGATATGGGATATCCACGGATGGCTTTTTTGCAACCTATCTCGATAACTTTTTTATGAAGTCAGTATCCGGAGTGCTGATATTTGGCCAAGTAACTAAGGGTCCGGGTCCCGTACGGAAAAGTTACAGTAACCCCAGGTTCAGATATCGATTTTTTTCGAGTTTTAAAAAGTATGTTTTTATAGTGTTTCTAGATGTATTTTGCGAAAAAAATACGAATAAAACTACTTTGGAGGTGATCTGACAACCGTAAAGGGTCAAAATTTTAATTTTTCTCTGTTTTTCGACCGCCCTGAGAAAAAAAATGCACATGTCCTCTGAACCATTTTGTGATTTTTGGATTCTCCATCAAAAACTAGGTTAAGAAATTCACTTTTTGAAACCGGAGCTGCGCTGCCGATATTCGTAAATTATGTCTGAAAGTTCGGATATTAGCCGACCTTTGTGCTTGTATGACGATATTTCTGATTGCGAAATATCACATGTTTCAAGTGATATATTATTCGCCTGCGATGCCGTGAACATGGCTGACGTGATGGTTTCATTACCAGCTGAAAAAAATTTCAACATTTTTTTCGACCATGAACCCGGGTTCATGGAATTTTCGAAAAAAATTTTTTTTCAAAAGTCAATGTACCAGTGTGAAATGTGTTCATTACTTGAAATGCAATGTGTGTGCACCGTATTTGACGATAAAAGTGTGAGATACGTCCAGAAATAATGTGTTTGTATTGAATTTTACTTTGTGTTATTCTTTCGTAAGCTGCATCATGATAGTCAAATATTGAAATATGGTCAAATACGGTTCGCACATATTACATTTCAAGTAATGAACACATTTCACAATGGTACGTCATCTTATGAAAAAAAATTTTTTTCGAAAATTCCATGAACCCGGGTTCATGGTCGAAAAAAATGTTGAAATTTTTTTCAGCTGGTGATGAAACCATCACGTCATCCATGTTCACGGCATCGCAGGCGAATAATATATCACTTGAAACATGTGATATTTCGCAATCAGGATCAGAAATATCGTCATGCAAGCGCAAAGGTCGGCTAATATCCGAACTTTCAGACATAATTTACGAATATCGGCAGCGCAGCTCCGGTTTCAAAAAGTGGATTTCTTAACCTAGTTTTTGATGGAGAATCCAAAAATCACAAAATGGTTCAGAGGACATGTGCATTTTTTCTCAGGACGGTCGAAAAACAGAAAAAAATTAAAATTTTGACCCTTTACGGTTGTCAGATCACCTCCAAAGTAGTTTTATTCGTATTTTTTTCGCAAAATACATCTAGAAACACTATAAAAACATACTTTTTAAAACTCGAAAAAATCGATATCGGAACCTGGGGTTACTGTAACTTTTCCGTACGGGACCAGACCCTTAGTTACTTGGCCAAATATCAGCACTCCGGATACTGACTTCATAAAAAAGTTATCGAGATGGGTTGCAAAAAAGCCATCCGTGAGCATGCCCGACCTCTCGTGGATGCTCTCTTAATTCTTAATTAATTTATTTCAAATAAATATATTTTCAGGGCAGAAAATATTATCCCAAAGGGCATTCGTGGTGGGAGCCGTCGTTTACTTCGAACAAATTTGTGAATTTCGATATCAAAAATGAATACGATCTTGCCGACTGATCCTAAATTCTAATGGTCTGCAGTTGCCTAATGGTCAAGCGGTTTAACTCAAATCTTGTAATTATCAAGTTTACAATATACTCTTAAAGTTTTGGTTTAAATCCCCAAATTTTTACTGATTATTGGCGTTAAAAAATTCAAATTCCCTTTGAATCAACGACTGCTTATTGTTGCTATATACTTTAATAAATTGTTTCTGTATCGTTCTAATATACAATGCCTGTGACTATGACGCTTGCTCGAGGATCACAATCTGTCTGATCACAAACTAAATCGTAGACGCTGTGCCGCTGTCTCAAGTGGCATATTTGTAGGTAGAGCTGTGGCAGCGTCTGTTCTTCCTTTTATTACAAAAAAAATCAATTCTTTCCTCCTTTTCAAGAACATACCATTTTTTTTCGTTTCATAAGCCAGTTACATGGGTCAAATCCAAGTCCATTTATTAGCGTTTTATTACATCCTAATTATTGTTATTGTTCAGTATCAGGGTAGTTTCGGATGTCATTCGCGTCCTATCCAAACTCAAGAGTTAAATGTAATTGGAAAGATGTTTCGCGAGAAAGAATATTTAAAATATTAAAAGATTACAGAATCGACTACAGTATCGACTACACAGAGGTTTCTTCCGTTTCCTTTTTAACACTAAATATATTAATCCGAAATGTGGATGGATATCTCGTGGTACATTTTGGTATTTTCGCATAGAGAAGAGGTCAAAACATTCGAAAATGTACGATCACCAAAATGTACGATCACCTCCCTCTCTCCTGTTAGTGACTTCATTCTTGAGGTCAGAGATCTCCATGCATTCCCAAATTATAAATTTATTTATATGAAAATCTTTTCGTTTCCGACCCTCACACCAGAAATGGCTCGACTTCTGTGATTATTTTCACAAATTTCATCGCTATTCAAATGGGCTCATTCGCACCAGTCTCACACGCTGCGGACGTGGTTGATGGTCTTTTTTTAGATTGATGATCTTTTTTCTCGACTTGAAGCTCGATGGGAGAGAGTTCCTTTTTTTCTCGAATTTGCGAAAAAATCAGATCATCAATCTAAAAAAAAGACCATCCACCACGTCCGCAGCGGGTGAGATTGGTCTTTAGAAAGATGTTCATTTTGTACAGAGTTCAGCATCGTGACCGATCTTCTCTCCATATCACAGACCCAAATGATTGGCTGGAGAATGGAGAATCGATGAAGCAAGCTGACTTGACTTGAAGCTCGATGGGAGAGAGTACCTTTTTTTCTCGAATTTGCGATAAAAATCAGATCATCAATCTAAAAAAAATTGAGTCATCGATTCTATAACCTGAGGGGCAATCATTATAGCGCGTAAACTCTGGCTTGATTGAGCATATTACTCGTTTTGGAAATTTTCTATGGCAAGGAATCCGTAAACTCTTGATGCGCTGTAGAGTCCATAACTTGACATGCCGCGTATGGAAAGAGACGCTGATACTTAGAGTCCTTTTCGTAATGTCAGTGGCCGGATTTCATGTAACCAAGCACAGACTATTGATCTAATTATTGTTTTCACTCCCGAGTTCTCACTATACATAAGAGAGGTATCACGAGAGATTGCAGGAAAAATCGCAATTTTGGAACAATTTTAGAAAAAATATTTTTGATTTCGATCAAACTTTTATATAAGAGTACCTAGAACGCGAGGAACTTAAATTCCCAGTCTCAGGTCCGAGAGCCGGCTTTTAGGAAATTACCGGTTCCAATGCCGGAATCGTCATAACTCAGCTCATTCTTGAGCTAGAACGATGGCGTTGGGCTTAAAATTTGTAGAATAATTTTCCAAACATATTCTATGTTGAAAATGAGTCAGAAAAACTGAAAAGAAAAAAGTTGTGATCGAAAAAGTGATTTCCAAAATTTTCCAAAAATTGTATGATATCTGAAATGCCAGAACAAGTGAAATTTTATTTCAAAATATGAAAGTGTTTGTTCAATACTGTCTAGAAAAAAATTAATAAAAAATAAAAAGGGGTGAACCTTAAGTCGAAAATCACCTTGGAATGTGAAAAATCTAGAAAAGTCCGAAAATTAAGTTGATGAAAATCGCTCCAAAAATGATGTGTTGTTTGTCATTGGTAAATAGAAGTTCAGCAAAAATAGTTTCAGTGCATGTCGCCGTCTTATAGACAAGTGGGAATTGAATACTCATTACAACATTTCAAGAGCGAATATAGACATAATTATCAGCCGCTGCAAGCTGTTACAGAAATGTGTATGAACTGAAACTATTTTTGCTGAACTTCTATTTACCAATGACAAATAACACAACATTTTTGGAGCGATTTTCATCAACTTGATTTTCGGACTTTTCTAGATTTTTCACATTCCAAGGTGATTTTCGACTTAAGGTTCACCCCTTTTTATTTTTTTTATTAATTTTTTTCTAGACAGTATTGGACAAGCTCTTTCATATTTTGAAATAAAATTTCACTTGTTCTGGCATTTCAGATATCATACATTTTTTGGAAAATTTTCGAAATCACTTTTTCGATGACAACTTTTTTCGTTTCAGTTTTTCACACTCGTTTTCAACATAGAATATGTTTGGAAAATTATTCTACAAATTTTAAGCCCAACGCCATCGTTATAAATCAAGAATGAGCTGAGTTATGACGATTCCGGCATTGGAACCGGTAATTTCCTAAAAGCCGGCTCTCGGACCTGGGACTGGAAATTTAAGTTCCTCGCGTCCTGGGTACTCTTATATAAAAGTTTGATCGAAATCAAAAATATTTTTTCGAAAATTGTTCCGAGCCACCTTCAATCTCTGGTGATACCTCTCATAAGTATAAAGGTGTTGATGCCGCGTTAGCATCGTTTTTTCTCTTTTCTTCTCCACTCTCTGAGTTATGTCCTCTTTTATGATAGATGATGACAGTATAACAAATTAATTCTCATCTTTTCCTCATCTTATTAAACCGTTAATAATTGTAATGCATATTTTCATTGAGCCGATTATCATTGTTCTACGCCTTCCTCGTTCCCCCTCGGTATATAGAATTAATCATAAGACGTTAAAGTGTCCTAATGGAGTCTCTATTGGAATCCCGATACTGGAAATTCCAATATGGTATGAATTCCGGTTTGGCACGGAAGAAAATATTCGAAAAACTGGATCAATGCAGATCTGGTTACAGTGATCTGGGAGAAGTTTGTTACCATTTTTTTATATATCTTCTTCACCTTTTCGGAATATCTTGAACTGTGTATAACCAAGTAAGAGAAGCGGGTGGAATTGATATGCTTTATCGGACGTTTCGTCAACACTGTGACATCATCCGCGAGTTAAGCTACAATAAGAGTTAAGAGTTAAGAGTTAAGAGTTAAGAGAAAGAGTTAAGCGAGCTACAATGACAAGAATGAATCTCTGAATAGCGGAAAAGACGACAGGGCGAAAATACGACATGACAAGATAGTGAAATAGACGCAAGAGTGGAAGAAGTCACCGATAAAGCATATCAATTCCACCCGCTTCTCTTACTTGGCTATACTCAGTTCAAGATATTCCGACATGTCCTCTTCAAGAAGAAAACCAAGTTTGAAACAAATACTTCACTTTTTCGTTTTGTGATACGGGAAAATACTGAATTTGGAGTGCGAATCATTATTATTGCCGCTGCCAGGCCCCTTTAAAGATGTAATATTCAATTTATAATCTATATATACATTTAGTCGAGATTTTTCCTCTGTAACATTTTCGAATTATATCATCCTCATGAAAACCTCGTGAGGTTAGATCAGATGTCTACCGAGGAATTGCAGGTATGATATTTTCACAATTCTTTTTTCCCGGGAACATTTCACTTGATATTTGCATAATTACACTGTATTCTCTTCAGATAGCGCACAATTTTTTTGAGGATAGCGACACATACTGCGCCATGTTCAGAGATATACAAGGATTTTGCTGTGCGAATCTTTTTCTCTACAGGTAATAAATTAAATATTTCACATACTAAATATGGTCTTTATTATGTTTTTTGCTACAAATTAATTCACGAAAAGGTGAAAACGTTAATTCATATTCAGGATAACTCTGTCTGCATTCGCATTTTTCAGACTGCATTTCTTGCCTTTGTGTTATGAAATGGGTGAGGATGCCCGACGTCGCGGACGTGTCGTATGTTTTCATTTTATTATTAGCATGCTGTAAATAATTATTTTGTTACGGATCTAATTAGTGAATATTTTTTCAACAATTTTAGGCCCTTTTCATTCGCCAACTTGTCCATGCTGAAGACTGGTTGAAGAATACGTTAATGAGATACTTCGTGGAAAAACAGGAGAAGAAGGAGTTGGGAATTAAACATTTGAGAATTGAAGTGATAATTATTCATATTTATTTTTGAGAAATATGATTTTTATGATTAATTCATACGAGATCTAACGTTGCCAAATGCTAGAAATATAAGTAATGAGAATTAAAAATAAAATTCATAAAAAGAGCCTGGCTCAACAAAAGCACATATTTGTCAGTTTTTTAAAGCTGTTTTAATTTTTAAAGATGTAATTTCGGATGGAACTCCGCTCCCGAGCCTTTTCTGAATTCTCTCTGTGTAATCAACTTTCCATTCTCGCTTCTGAGTATTTTTTTGTATGTATCTCTATAATATAGGAAATATATATTTTTAAAAAAAGTAATAATCGATCTTCGTCAGCTCGAAATGACTAACATTTAGGACAAGAGATTTTGCCCAGAAGGCCACTCGTGGTGGGACGATTCTTTCGCTTCGAACAAATCAGTTAACTACAATATCCATGAGGAATACATACTCTCAGACTGATTCCAACGATCATTCTGGATAAATAATAATAATTTTGTTTATGATTTGTATGTGCGGATTCATTTGTATTGCTGAATAGTACAGTCTTTCGTACACTTTAACACTTCAGAAATAATTGATTTTCGTTGAATGAACTGGCAATTTGCATTAACAATTTTTCTATATTTCAGATAAAATCTTCACGCCAGAGTTCCTCTTTCGATTTCATTACTGCTAAATTACATACATGAATTTAAGTTTCCCATGCGTGAAAATGGACGCTATAGTGACAGGCGACGCTTAAAGGTGGTGTCCCACGAACTTTTGTTCAACTGAGTTCTCATTGTTGGGATATGGTAATCGGTATCCAGCAGGAGAGTCGCGAGACTCCTTCTTTAATGACCCATATTGTGATCACACGACTAAAATAAACACTACTTGCTCACACACTTACTCTCGAATGTAAATTTCTAATGACCTGTGTTAAAATTTTTTTGCTAGCACGGTAGTCAACTTTTTTCAATTCATTTTCTAAGAAAATATCTCGACAGAACATGGGTGGAGATGCTTCGGCTCTGTTCTAGTATCCCCTCACTAAGGGAATAGAAAGGTCCCATGGGAATAGAAAAGTCCCAAAAAAACAGAAAGGTCCCATGGGAATAGAAAGGTCCCAAAAAAACAGAAAGGTCCCATGGGAACAGAAAGGTCCCAAAAAAACAGAAAGGTCCCATGGGAATAGAAAGGTCCCAAAAAAACAGAAAGGTCCCAAGAAAGAGAGAAAAATAAATTACCGGAATAGAAAGGTCCCAAGAACAGAAAGGTCCCAAGAGCGCTGTAAAAAGATGAAAAACAATAGAAAGGTCCCAAGAACGTTGAAAATCGCATGTCAAGAATAGAAAGGTCCCAAGAGTGGTCTAAAAAGACGGAAAATAATAGAAAGGTCCCAAGAGTCGACAAAAATGGCTTGAAAATAATAGAAAGGTCCCAACAGAATAGAAAGGTCCCAAGAACGTTGAAAATCGCATGTCAAGAATAGAAAGGTCCCAAGAATCGAAAAAATGGCTTGAAAATAAAAGAAAGGTCCCAACAGAATAGAAAGGTCCCAAGAGTGGTCTAAAAAGACGGAAAATAATAGAAAGGTCCCAAGAGTCGACAAAAATGGCTTGAAAATAATAGAAAGGTCCTAACAGAATAGAAAGGTCCCATGGGAATAGAAAGGTCCCAAAAAATCAGAAAGGTCCCATGGGAACAGAAAGGTCCCAAAAAAACAGAAAGGTCACATGGGAATAGAAAGGTCCCAAAAAAACAGAAAGGTCCCAAGAAAGAGAGAAAAATAAATTACCGGAATAGAAAGGTCCCAAGAACAGAAAGGTCCCAAGAGCGCTGTAAAAAGATGAAAAATAATAGAAAGGTCCCAAGAACGTTGAAAATCGCATGTCAAGAATAGAAAGGTCCCAAGATAATAGAAAGGTCCCATTCCTTCACAAGATCGTTCCAATCCCGCTCAACCACAGTCCTTCCTCCCATTACCACTCGTCGTCCCACTATTACAAATTCACGAACACTCGTCCAAAATAATAAAATGTTCCTTTGCTAATCCGTGCTAATCGCAGAAATGCTCGGCCAGAGTGCACGGTAAAGTTTACGAATATCGGCGGGACAGTCCTTATTCAAGCTTTTATGTTCCTCGATACAGTTTTTGATGAAGATTCTAAAAATCGTAAAATCGTTGTCAATAGATGGGAAATTTTTTCAGGACGGTCGAAAAAACGGAGAGAAATAGAAATTTTGACCCTTTATAGTAACTTATTATTTCTCCTCTTAAATTAGCTTCAGTAAATTGCATGATATACATATTATTGTTATTATTATTATTATAGTTGTCAGATCACTTTCAAGGTGATTTTATTCGTGTTTTTCTCGGAAAATACACCTACAAACACTATAAAAACGCACTTTTTCGAATGGTAAAAAATCGATATCAGAAGGTTGGGTTACCTGTAACTTTTCGGGGCGGGACCCAGAACCTTAGTTACCCGGCCAAATATCAGCACTCGTGATGCTGACTTCACCACCAAGTTATTGGCATAAAAAGGCATCCGACGATTCCCCCCCGGCCTCTCGTGGATGGTCTCTTAGTGCGAGTAAATAGCTCTAGTGGGACGACGAGTGGTAATGCGAGGAAGTACTGTGGTTGAGGGAGGAAGTACTTTCTGTTCTGTTGGGACCTTTATATTATTTTCAAGCCATTTTTTCGATTCTTGGGACCTTTCTATTCTGTTGGGACCTTTCTATTATTTTCAAGCCATTTTTGTCGACTCTTGGGACCTTTCTATTATTTTTCATCTTTTTACAGCGCTCTAGGGACCTTTCTATTCTGTTGGGACCTTTCTATTATTTTCAGGCCAATTTTTCGATTCTTGGGACCTTTCTAATATTATCCGTCTTTTTAGACCACTCTTGGGACCTTTCTATTCTATTGGGACCTTTCTATTATTTTCAAGCCATTTTTTTCGATTCTTGGGACCTTTCTATTCTTGACATGCGATTTTCAACGTTCTTGGGACCTTTCTATTATTTTTCATCTTTTTACAGCGCTCTTGGGACCTTTCTATTCCGGTAATTTATTTTTCTCTCTTTCTTGGGACCTTTCTGTTTTTTTGGGACCTTTCTATTCCCATGGGACCTTTCTGTTTTTTTGGGACCTTTCTGTTCCCATGGGACTTTTCTGTTTTTTGGGACCTTTCTATTCCCATGGGACCTTTCTATTCTGTTGGGACCTTTCTATTATTTTCAAGCCATTTTTGTCGACTCTTGGGACCTTTCTATTATTTTCCGGCTTTTTAGACCACTCTTGGGACCTTTCTTTTATTTTCAAGCCATTTTTTCGATTCTTGGGACCTTTCTATTCTTGACATGCGATTTTCAACGTTCTTGGGACCTTTCTATTGTTTTTCATCTTTTTACAGCGCTCTTGGGACCTTTCTGTTCTTGGGACCTTTCTATTCCGGTAATTTATTTTTCTCTCTTTCTTGGGACCTTTCTGTTTTTTTGGGACCTTTCTATTCCCATGGGACCTTTCTGTTTTTTTTGGGACCTTTCTGTTCCCATGGGACTTTTCTGTTTTTTGGGACCTTTCTATTCCCATGGGACCTTTCTATTCTGTTGGGACCTTTCTATTATTTTCAAGCCATTTTTGTCGACTCTTGGGACCTTTCTATTATTTTCCGGCTTTTTAGACCACTCTTGGGACCTTTCTTTTATTTTCAAGCCATTTTTTCGATTCTTGGGACCTTTCTATTCTTGACATGCGATTTTCAACGTTCTTGGGACCTTTCTATTGTTTTTCATCTTTTTACAGCGCTCTTGGGACCTTTCTATTCCGGTAATTTATTTTTCTCTCTTTCTTGGGACCTTTCTGTTTTTTTGGGACCTTTCTATTCCCATGGGACCTTTCTATTCCCTTAGTGAGGGGATACTAGATCAGAGCCGATGCTTCCTCTACATTCGACGAACGCTTGCTAAATATTGTTAAAATAAAAACTGTTCTTTTCATCTTTGAGTCTATCCTTCCGTCAAGTCATAACTCTTTCTTTCTTGCCTTCTTACCAGCGATGAGAGATTGTGTGTGAAAAGGATCGTACTCTTCAGTAACACATCATCCCTTCTTCCTTTGATCCGCTCGGTTTGGAATATTGATTTTATTTTTCAATGTAAAAAAGGAATATGTTGAAGCGCGAAAACAATTGTTCGACAATTTGGACCATTGCAGATTCGGTTTCAGAACGATACAAAGTTTTTTTTAAACCATCCTCTTTATTGTTCTGCCATTTTGATAATCCATCCAAACAATATGTTTATTGACAATGATGCTTTATCGAAAATGAAATACGTGCCTCAATAAATTTGAGAAAAAATTTTTTTGGCTTAAAATATTTTAAAAAAATCGCCTGATTGCATTTGCCCAATAAAGGAGGTATTACACCATTTATATTTTTTTCAAAGTGATTTCACGTTACTTTACTATCTAGTATCTTTTTTTACAATCCCTTATTAAGCGGGTCAAGATAGACGCTGCCACATGGACGCGCTTTCCTCATCACAGTACTTGGTCACGGTCAACTGAAAATTGTGCACAGTAGGAATGTCATTTCGGTTTTCGTATTACGACCCTCTCAGCGAGAGATCGGTAATACGGCTGATAAAGTGGAGAGAACGAGAGAAAAGAGACGCCAGGGGGGGGGTCCGTATTACCGAAACCGACGCCAAACGGGCATAGATAGAAACAGTTTCTCAATATTTATTGGACTCTGAGAATGAAAATTGAGGGTGTATCTTTTTTTCATTCTAACTCCCTCGTAATGCATGTGTAATATGATTATTATTGTATTTCCTTCGCCCGCCTCTTCCCGTATATGATTCATTCATATTTAGATAGAATCGAATATTATTTATGAAATTAGTGTACTGTTTCAGATGTCATCCGCCTATTGGAAATTCCAGTGTGGGGTCGATCCTGAACTGGCACGAAAGGGAGTTTTCAATAAGTTAGATCAATGCAGTTCCGGTTCCAGCAATTTGAGAGAGGTTTGCACCCGTTATAAACCTTTTTTGCGACTTCAATTTGATGAAACAAATTTTCATGTAACTTGATCGAACATTATTTGATTACTTATGAAATAATACAAGTTTCAATGTTAATAAAAATCAACTTAACAATTTAGTCCAGATTGTTCTTCTGTCATCTCTTCGAATTATATCATCCTTATCAACATCTCATAAGTCTCGATCAATTTTCTCCAGAAGAAATACACGTAAGTATTTATTCAAACATTTATGTTGGAAATGTGGTCAAGTAATACCAATGTAGACCGTGGGATCTCTCTACGAGAGAGCAGTCAAGAATCACGATCTGTGTCAGTTATACGCGCATCTCTGTGCGGGAAAGGTGAGACATCTTGTTCTTTATTGAGTTCTTTGTAAATATGGTGGTAAAGGTGCCCGGCCCTGTACACACAAAGCGGTCTCGACCGCCCCCATAACTGAAATTTATTAGCCACGAGGGCTTGTTCGAAAAGGATACCCTCGTCCATAGGTCAAATGGGTTTTTCGCAAGTTCGCATTTAGCATAGGGCGGGGGATGTAGACAGAGACCTTCATGTGTCTGCCCTGCACTCTCTCGCTACGTTAATCCGGTTTATATGCAAAGTGCAGAAGTGCCTATCTTCGCACGCGTAGACCTATTTGACCTATGCCCTCGTCTTTTGCGCACTTGTATCGGGACTACTTTCGGGGAATGTGTGGATCGTTTTCTTTCCAATCAGGGGGCTGTATAATCTGTCAAAAATTGGCCAAATACTTGGCCAAGTTTTCACTCACATCGTTCAGAACTTGGCCAATTACTTGGCCAAGTTCTCTTCAGAAATCGTCCATCTACGTCATGAGCTTGTTTACATTTTTGTTTCTGTTACTTATACTCGTATATTTTCAATTTTTGCTATTTCTTTTACAATTTATTAATTGACCGGATGATTTAATTTCATTTATTCTTTCGCGTAAATAATAATACCGAAATATTTACGAGAAAGAACAATGAAATTCGTGGGAATCGACATTATTATGCAGTATTGAATACGAACACAGGCTTTACAATGCAATAAAAATAATAATGTTAGTCATGGGACGAATGATGGTGACCTAGCTAACCCACATCAGTCAATAATAAAGTCAATTCTTGACACGATGTGATGCCTAGTGTGGGGGCGGAGAGGGGGATTCGTTGAGGGATAAGGTAGACACGATGGATACCGTGGAGCTTCTATTCATCGGTGGGTTACTCAACATGCATGAACGGACAACAGGGGAACAATTGTGAAGAGTAACAAAAAAGAGGCGTGTACTTTCGGCAATACGTTGCGAAAAAAACGTTATCAAATACTCGATATACCGTAAACACTATTGCCTACCGTATCCATCTCTTCGACTACCGTACTACTTCATCACTCGAAGGGACCGCCCGCACCGGGATGGATGGACGTCATCGGCTGCGGATTCATTTGGAATTGAACGACGAGGAGACGGCCTGAGAGGCAACATTGGACACACCGGGACTGGGGACAAAGTTGGACATAACGGATACAACATCGCGAACAAATATAGGCGAAAAATGTAAATAAATAACTCAAAATTGAAAAAAAAGAAAAAAAACAAAATTTGAATAAAACGTTCCGATTATTCAGCATGGACACATGGACGATTTCTGAATGAGGTTAGACAGTGGCGAGAGAGCACGCAAATTGCGGAGAGGGAAAAGTAGGCACAAAAACATGCCTACTTTTCCCTCTCCTCGATTGCGTGCTATTTCTCTTTCTCTAACCAAACTTGGCCAAGTTCCGTTTAGAAATTGGCCAAGTTTTATCGTTCATTTCCGATCGAAGTTGGTTAGAGTGACGAAAATAGCATGCTAAATTGAGAGAATTAGAGAAAAATCTGCCATATTTTGGGCGATCTTTTTGGTGATGTTTTTCTCGCACATTTCTGACAGATTATACAGCCCCCAGTACCAACAGTTATTGCTCACGATCTGCATTCTCGGGGGGGGGGGTCTTTTGGGCACCGGAAAATATTTATTTCCCAACAATCAATCAATCAATCGTTTATCTTGCCAAAAGTCGTTGATTGAAAGTATATAATATGTGGGCAAGGGTATGTGAACACGATAGGTACGATGTCACAACAGGGTAACAAAGTGGGGAAGAACATCTTAAATTTTAAAGCTGTCATGCGCAGGTGGTCACAGAATTGGAGGCGACTGAGGGACTTTCGAAATTTCGCGAAGAATTGGAGGATCACGTGCAGGGAATGTTCGAGAAGTGCCTTTCTTCCATTGATGTTCAAGGAGAAAATGAGAAATCGAGAAGAGCCGGCACCGTCGTGTAAGTTTTACTAGCAATATACTAGGATTTCGAAAGTGGGCGCTAATAAGATTGCACGGTTCCACCAGTAGTCGAAATCCGATGACCGAGCCGCGCCTAATTAGATCCATTTTATGAGGCTTTGCTCTACTATTATATTTGGTATCAGATTCGGGAACATAACTGTGCATAACCTAGCGTGTTCTCCATTGTACATTGTGCCTTCATGCTATAATTCCCCTATGCTCGTGCAAGTATTCGATAAGTTCGCAGTAGCAAAAATGCTCAGATTCGTCGGTCATCTCTACAAAGAGGGACTCATTTCGAACAAAGCTGTCCATGATTATTTTCTCTGCCTGGAGAGAGCGTTCCAAATGGTCGGCGACATCGAAAAAGTGAGATATTAACAAACAGTGAGATATTGAATATTTTTGTTTTTGTGGGTTTCACGAAAATCGATTTCAGGATTGTCGAGTTCTCATCAGAAGACTGCACCACGTCATCAAATGCAAGCTAGTCCGAATTGCGAACGAAGAGGAGATTGTAGCAGAAGAAGAGAGGTGAGAGGAATTAGTGGTTTCAAAGTTCCCTAAATTTGTCGATTTCGCAACAACCTTTCTCAATCATGAATCCATCTCAAACAAGGGGGGGGTTCCGAATTTAGAGAATGTGAGAAGCACTTGCGATTAGATGAATTCATTCTAACATTTTTCACGTCTTTCTAGTGTTTCGATCAAAGTCCACGAATTATATCATATCTGTGAAGGGGTTCAAAACGTATTTTTTGCAGCAAGTTCATTGGGAGGGGTACGACGGATTCATGAATAAATTCATGGATGAATACACGCAATTTGGAATATTTAATTGTATTGTATTGGGGTCTTCATTGGAAGAATATGATAATAGTCATAATATACAATCAAATGCTTGCAGGGAACAGTTCCGTCTCCTGTTGGGCACGATTAGACGCTTGAAAGAAGGCGATCCTTTCATGGATAATAAGAAGGTGAGAGGAGATATGATGAATTGATTTCTTTGTACTGTGAAATGATTATTAGAAGTAGTAAAAATGTTGGCGGATTCATAGGTCAAAAGGGTGCGTTAGGGAAAGTCGAAAATGTGGGTTGGGTTTTTCAAAAATGGGCATGAAACACTGAAAATGTGGGCTTGTTTTTTCAATTTTTTTCTGAAAATCTAAAAGGGTTTTTCAAAAATAGGCTTTGAAAACGTCAAAAATGTGGGTTGGCTTCGTCGTCGTTTACGTACCTTTTGACCTATGGGCGGATTGTAATCTGAACGAAATCTAGTTGTTCCCATTTGTTTAATCGCACTTTATGATGATTATACTCAACGGTCGAAGTGGTGTAGTGGTCTAAGGCGCCCTCCCAGTGTCATTCCGTTCCACACCGGGGCTCGATTCCCGGCTGTGCATACCGCCACCGCCTCACCAAGGCGCTCGAATGAGTAAAGATTGGTAGTGGTGTAACCACGAAGGTAACTAGATCCGAAGAAGAGATTGGGCCCTCCGGATTGAACTGGCCTATTATGCGCTGGCCTTAGCAGTGACTCCCTCAGGACTTGGAGCCTAGATAAGGGGATGTCTTTACCTTTTACCTTTACCTATACTCAACGGATAATTTCTCATCCAGATTGTGCCGGCACTTACTAGGCACTCTATTGCATTCTAACTGATTAGGACATGACCAGATAAATATTTATTTGTTATGATAATAATAATTATTATAGGTGTCTGTTCCAAAGAGCGACGCAATGAAGAAAGTGGAAGCAGTTCTAGCCAAACTTCATTGTCATCCGAGAATCGTCAACAATCAGAAGAAAAAGATCATTCAAGAGTTTGCGAGAATCGAAATGGACGAAGAGACGGCGAGACAAGTGAGACCACGATTTCGAATATTCCTTTTTTAAATTACTTTATTATTAAAATGATTCTCACATGTAAGGTGTTTCTGTACGACAAGCAAAGCAGTTTTGACCAGTCGAAACTTCCTTTGTTGGAATACAAAGGGAGGTTAACAGCGAAACAAAGAACTGTTCCGAAACGGAGTCGAAACGCTTTGCTATTTTCGTTTTCAATTTTTCAGTGGTCATCTCTACTGTCTTTCTAATTAAAAGTTCGCAGGCCGCGCATTTTGTCCATGAGAAGACACTCAAGACCGCCGAGTTTAGCAAGTTCTTCGCTGATCTGTGCAGAGCCAATGTAAGACCGATTAAAAATTAAGATTTAATATTTATCATATTCACGATTTCTAATCCTCCAAAATTACCCGATTCACTTTCCAGAGAGAAAAAGGATTCCTCTCCGAGCTGCTTCGCCTTACTCTGAGAATGTTCAACGAGGACACGAATTGCATCGAAACACGAGATACGCGGCAGAAGGGTGGACGCCAATGCAATATTGCGTTAGTTTTTCACCCCGTACTGTTGCGCATATAAAAATGGTTGGTGATGTGGCAAAAATCGCATTTCAGCTTCATCGGCAAGCTCTACCAAGCATCGATGATATCTCACAGAACCATCCATGACTGTCTACTGTATCTGGAGAAATGCGCCGAAAATGTGAACCGCCCCCTTTGCCAAGCATTCTATTTTGCCTCAGTCTCTATCCTTTTAGGCTATGTTTAGTTTGTTTAAGAACTAAAAAAAACAAAATGTTTCAGGATGCACGGTCGCTTCTGAGGAAGTTGCTCACAGTCATCAAAGGGCGACTCAATCGAATCAATACCGATCTAGGCGACTGCATCGGAGTTGAGGAGGAAGAGCAAGCTGTTGAAGGGGAGAGGTACGAGAAAGATCGTATGAGCATTCCTTACTAGATAAATGGTAGTAAGATAAGAGCCCATTTGCGAGAGAGTGCTCAATAGGTCTATGAAATTTTTCGAAGTCTTTTTTCAACAGACACAAATCGAAGGTCACAATGCTCAATTTTCGGAGAAAATTTTCATCCTTGCCATCTACAACCCATATTGTGAAAAACCCACGTTTTATTCGTATGTGAGAAAATATAATTAACCGGTAGTTTCTAATATTTTATCATTTTTGACGACATAGAATTCGAAAAGAGTAGCTGTTTGACTATTTCGATTACTTCAATGGGTATCGAGTTATAGAAAACAACAGTAGTTTGGCCGGATCTTCAGACCTTCTGACTGATTCCCAATAAAAATCGCATACAATGAGACTTGTCCAGTGTTCGCAGCTCACGGAAGTGTGTTGGAAATATATTCAATCTCAGATATTTACTTTTTTCCTGTACCGAGGTTTATCTCTTACGAAAACGGGCTCATAAGCAGAGAAACCAACATGTGGGTAACATTTGTTATTTTTCTCTCAACCAAAATTGTGAATAGGGGTTTTTTGAAACGTTGGCTTGAAAATACCTAAAATGTGGGTAGGCTTCGTCGTTTTTAGGTACCTGTCTGCCCACGCTCATAAGATAACATATTTCGAATTTGTCACGCTTTTAGAGACCAGTCTCGTCTCCTGTTGGACACGGTTCGTCGTCTGGACATCATCAAATTGACTGGCAATTTTACCATCAACAGAGTTAGTTGATGATTCATTTACTCCTACCGAATCTGCTATGTTGTTTCACAGTACCTATACAATTCATTCGAAGTATATTAAAATCCCCTCTGGGTGTTGAAACTTTTGCAGTTGGATGGAATGGTAGGGAAGATGATGAAGAAGGTTGGGCCTGTTTGCGAATTCTCTCCAGCAGACTGGCCGCCTTCCTTCATTCGTGCGATCGATCGAGTGATTGAGAGGAGCTACGGTAAGCTGGCACATGTTTCCGACCCTCCAGAAAGGGGATAGGGTGAGAGAGTGTGCAAAAGTGAGAGAGAAAGCATCTCGATTTTACGCGCTTTCTCTCTATAAACCCTTTCTATAGCGTTGACCGGCCTGTGAAATGGCGTGCTTACAATGAGTTCTCGATTGATCGAAATTTCGTTCTTCAGAGAACGAGAAAATCACTGAGTCCCGTAGGGCGGTCCTCGAGGTTGTTCGAATGCGATTGGAGAGGGCTATCAAGATGAAGATTGAGCAGGGATTCAGACTCGATGTGAGCTCATATTTTACACGTGCATATATTTTTTCACATTCACAAGCCATAGTTGCTCTGAGGGGAATGAATTTGCTTCTCGCGACCACTTTATATCTGCTTTTGAATCTTCGTGTTCGTATTTATTTTATCTCGCCTGGTTGTGACTGTGAATTTTCGAGATTCTTTGAGGTGTTCGGATCATCTGGAAACGGATTCGGATCAATCAAGTCGGACTTTGACGTCTGCTTCAGATTCAATGAGGAATATGAGAAGAAAGGAATAAAAGTACGGTGTATTTGCTTTCCTCTACTCTGGCAATCAATATGATTCATGCTCTCACTCTGCTCAATCCCTCGGTAGGTATACGGTAGAAACTACTGCGAAAATTTTCCTGAACGACTTTCGCAATTTTCGTGTCCTTCTGCCATTATGCGTAGATGCCCCATCCATTGCAACACATATTCAAGGATATGCATTTCAGACATAGGTCAAATGGGTTTCTCGCAAGTTCGCAATTAGCATAGGGCAGGGCATGTAAATAGAGTCCTTCATGTGACTGCCCTGTGCTCTCTCGCCATGTTAATCGGGTTTACATGCAAAGTGCAGAAGTGCCTATCTTCGCTAGCGAAGACACCTATTTTACGTATGATTTCAGAAGAGAGGAAAGGAAGTGACCATGATAAAGACGATTGCGAAAGCGCTGGATGCCGCTCCATTCAACAAGGTCCTACCGATTACGAAGTCGAAGGTGAGCAGAGAAGAGAGGAAAGAATACTGTAGCTGACAAATTATAGCTAATTTCCAGATAGATTGGATTACAATAGATTAGTAAGATGCATAACTTGTTCTAACATTTCCAGAAATCGAACATTTTTCACAGTAAATACGAGAAAAAAAATAGAGTACACATTGCATAAATTTTGAGGTAATTTGAAACTATTGATTTTTTTCTCGATAAATGTGTGCTTTGAGGTGCCAATCGTAAAATTCTCGATGAAAACGAACACAGGAGTAGCTGTTGAGGGAGAGTGAGTCATGTTTTAATGGCCTCCGTATCTTTAAAAAAACCAGATCTCGATGGCTAGATCATTCCATTTCGATACCACATTTTTGAAAATTTCGATTAATGATTTATTCTTAATAAGTTTATACGATTTGGTCGTGTACAGTTGTTAGAGATATCGATTTTCCCCGGGCTATAGTATACTCGTTACAGTATCTCGTACTACAACGATCTCGCTTTGTACAACACTCGACTGCTCGCTCGCTACTGCTCCTGGACGAACGACAATCTGCTCTCTAAACTGGGTACGGTAGCTGCTATTGATTGATAAGCGGCATCAAGCTAGATTTGATAAGATCAGACGTTGCGTCTTGAGTGCAAGTCTAGTTGTCGTTTATGAAAAGAATGTATATTCTGTCAATTTTTTCGATTGCTTAAGAGACCATCCACGAGAGAGTGGAAAGGGGTCCCGGATGAGAATTCGACAACCTACCCTCAAACTTTTTTTGTGGAATGAGCATCACGAATGCTGATCGACGTCGCATATATTTAAGCTTGAAAAATTTTTTCGAGGTCAAAATTTTTTTTCAAAATTTTCAGGCATTTTTTCGTCGAAAAAAAAAGTGTCGAAATACTTAGCGAAAAATATTTAATTATACCTAACTTTTCGCGCTGATTCTGATTTTGATACATAGAACTGCTGAAACGCAGTTTGAAAAAAGTTACGATCGAAAAATCAGATTTTTTCTCAAAAAATCGTAAATATCTCTTTTCCTACCCCACTTTGACAACTTCATACCGTGATTTTCGGAATCTACATCAAAAAGTAGGTTTGGAGCCTTTTATTCAGATTTATAAAAATGGGCATTTTTTGGGTATGAAACGTTGAATTTGCATATCTTGAGATTTTGGCATGAAGTCTCATCACATAACTTCAGAAATCTTTCAATCGAGTAAGCAGTTAAGTTTTCAAAAAATGTTTTCACAAGCAGTTGTTATTTTCTTAATTTTTACTGTATGTGCGAAAACGAAATGACCAGCTATTGTCTCCATTTCATTATAACGTCATTACCAATTAATAATTCAAGCCTATTCAGAGTGTTTTCAATTGTTTGTGATTTTGTGAAATTCATTGGTGGCAATTTGAAACAGTAAAGAATTAGACGAAATAGATTATTCGATCAGCTTGCAAAAGAAAACAGTTCTAGAGAAAATTAGTTTCAGATGTTTAAAGTATTTTTATATTTATATTTTTCGGCAATATGTAACATTATAATTGATAAATACCATTTCTTGCTGTTGTAATGCAAATTCAAAATTGTAATTTGAATATTGATGCACATACAATTCGTTCACGTTGAATATGTGCGTTATGTCTTGGAGTGTATACAACTTGGCTCATACTAATGAGATTTCAAGAAGAAACTAGTTAGTTCTATTATAATGAGCGAATATTTCAATAAAAAAAACTTCTCTCTCAAATTACCACCAATGAATTTCACAAAATCACAAACAATTGAAAACACTCTGAATAGGCTTGAATTATTAATTGGTAATGACGTTATAATGAAATGGAGACAATAGCTGGTCATTTCGTATTCGCACATACAGTAAAAATTAAGAAAATAACAACTGCTTTTGAAAATATTTTCAAAAATTACGAAATTATAAAAATTCAATTTTGTTTTTATTTGGCATTCTATTTTTTTTAAATTGAACAGTACTGAGATATCTTTCAGGAAAAAAATCTAAATGCAATTGTACTCACCCCTGTCATATTTTAAAATTATCCGAATAGGCGGAAAAGTTGATCTACGAACGGCATCTAAAGTTTATATGAACCTATGAATGAACCCCAAATCGATGCAATCGTACTCAATTTCACTAAATACAACAGATAACATATGAAATTTAATTTTTGACACAAAAATTATTGATTTCGAAAAAAAATTTAAAAATTTAATAATTCTGCGAATTTCGAATTATTTTGCTCTTGTATGACTCGATTTTGTTTAATTATGTATTTGACTAATTTAGAACTTGAATTGAGAGTGATATCTTCGCATTTATTAAATTCGCATTTTTAAGTCAAAAAAATCGAAATATCATCAAAACAGTGACGTAATGCCAATATATTCAATTTAAAAGTACTGTATTATTTTTCATTAAATTATTAATGAATTTTGAAAACTTAACTGCTTACTCGATTGAAAGATTTCTGAAGTTGTGATGAGACTTCATGCCAAAATCTCAAGATATGCAAATTCAACGTTTCATACCCAAAAAATGCCCATTTTTATAAATCTGAATAAAAGGCTCCAAACCTACTTTTTGATGTAGATTCCGAAAATCACGGTATGAAGTTGTCAAAGTGGGGTAGGAAAAGAGATATTTACGATTTTTTGAGAAAAAATCTGATTTTTCGATCGTAACTTTTTTCAAACTGCGTTTCAGCAGTTCTATGTATCAAAATCAGAATCAGCGCGAAAAGTTAGGTATAATTAAATATTTTTCGCTAAGTATTTCGAAACTTTTTTTTTCGACGAAAAAATGCCTGAAAATTTTGAAAAAAAATTTTGACCTCGAAAAAATTTTTCAAGCTTAAATATATGCGACGTCGATCAGCATTCGTGATGCTCATTCCACAAAAAAAGTTTGAGGGTAGGTTGTCGAATTCTCATCCGGGACCACTTCCCACTTGTTACGTTCTCTCGTCGACGGTCTCTTAAATAGAAAAATAAAAGGTGCATTTTTTTTCAGGAATGTTCATCAAGAAATGGGCTAAGAAGTGTGAAATAGCAGACGCCGCACTCGGATCTCTCTCATCCTACGCCTACATCATCCTTATGATCCACTTTCTGCAGCAGCTGCAGCCCGCCCCTCTGCTGCCAGTGCTGCACGAGGTACTTGTACCGTAGTCCTTCCTACTGTACCTCAACTGTTTCAGATGGGAGAGAAGCAAGTAATGCAGGTGGACGGATGGAATGTCTACTTCTGTGATGATGAACCGACGGTGAGGCGATTGGAAATTGTACATTCGGGATTGCATCATCACTTCTCAATATTTTTTTTGAGAAAAGCGTATTTTCAACTCTTAAAATAACTATGCATCGTTGCAGCCCAATTGGACGTTGTGCAATCTCTCAGTTGGCGAACTCTTCCTTCACTTTCTCCATTATTATGGCCAATTTCGACTGGAAGACTCAGGTAAGACGAAAGTATAACAAATGAAAATTATATTATATGCGTCATATTTGAAACACAGCACCAACTGAACACGAAGTTTTATGAACACTTGATTGATTGCGCAGAGGCCAATTATTTGTTGAAAATGAGCCGTAATTATAAACTTATAATTAGCTATCACAATTCACCAGTTAAATATAATTTGATATTTTAAAGGTGGTCCAGATTCGTCAGAAGCGTAAACTTACGAAGGTCGAGAAAGGAAAAGGATGGCATACTTCGGTGAGAAGGCTATTTCAGTATTTCAAATTGATTATTTATTTTGTATTATGCAGTGTGTTATGTATTTTGCATTATGTACGGCACCTATCATTGATGATGATGAAATATTGTCGGCGGTAATGGGCCAAATAGTCATAATCATTTACAAATCAACAAACAAAACATTCCAGACATGGAAATATCAATTAATACTAGTAAACATTGCAGATGTGCATCGAAGATCCGTTCGTTAAAAACCACAATCTCGCATCGGCTCTTAGCAAGAAAAGTGAGTGAATTACGGTATTTCTAGACATGCTAGACACTAATCGATATTGTACTGCTACCGAATACAGTAGGCTATTTTAGATCGTTGTTGTCGGCGTACAGTACTCTTTTCATTTTCCTCTTTCCAGTGTTCGTCTTCATTCTCAAGTCTTTCATGGTCTCCCATGAGGTCTTCTTATCGCTCAAAACTCGTGAATCGTTTACGATGAATATCGACGGAGAGATGAACAACACGGCGATTGGAGATGATACTATCGACAGATATGAGGTACGGTACCTTTGGAATCGATAGGTGAAGTGGTACAGTATCAGCTGAAGCGATAGACGATTGAACACGGTAGCAGATAAGAGAAAACACAGAATGATTGTAGTGACGTTTGTTTGCTAAATATGGCGTTAATTAGTTGAATCACTAGTATAAACTGTATCAATCAATCAATCAATCAATCATTTATCATGCCAAAAGTCGTTGATTGAAAATATATATAATATGTGAGCAAGGGTAAGTGAACACGATAGGTACGATGTCACAACAGGGTGACAAAGTGAGAAAAAAAAACCTAAATTCTTAAATTAAGCTATCTTAATAATACGGATAGTAATCAATAGGAATATGAACACGGCATCTCATCATAAATAAGTCTCGATTCTGTGAGATAACTATGTTGTGGGGGATACTATTCCAAGTTTTTACAATACGATTTGGAAGGAAAAGGTGAAAAAAGAAGAGGAGGAACGGTGCTTACGCAATTGAAACATATTGTTACGTCTTGCACGGGGAGGAGCTATACAGAGAAACGAGGGCAATCCAATGTCTACATCATTATGTACAACTTTATATATGAAAGCAAGGTCAATCAAATTTCGACGATATTCTAGAGGCTCTAAACTGAGTAGTTGTAACCTATCGGGATACAATCGGTACTCGATACCACATTTATAAAGCACTCGCTCAGAATAATTACGGAGAACTTTTTCGATTTCGAAGCACGTTTTTCTATAATGGGGTATCATTTCGCCCGCTTAACTTTTTATCTCTCGTAACCATTTTCTCTCTCTCAGAACTCTCTTCTCTCTCGCTGTCGCTCTTCGGTCGGAAAATATGTTCGTGGAAAGGGTGTTGGTAGAAAATGGGGAGGAGGAAGGGGCGGAGCTACCAAGGGAAGAGGAGGAAAAGGAGGACAGACGGGAAAGAAGACTGAGCAGAACAGTAAGGTACGGTATATGAGTACGGCAGAAAGTGGTACGGTAGGAGGATTGATTGACGATTTGTTTTTATGCAGCAGTGTTACGTATTTGCCTGAAGCACAATCCCCCTAAAAGTATGTATTTTCGAATTGCATTTATCATATTATTTAGACTACGCGATGCGAGTAAGGAACGGCTGGCTAAGCATAGAGCCGCCTTCGATAGTTGATCTTTGATCTCTAATAATTCATCGTTCTCCATCCTTTTAACACTCACAAGCTTTCTCTGTTAACCGGTGCTAATTGACTTCACTTTAACTCGTTGGTTTCCTTGTTTCTGCATGATCTTATGATTGTATACCTGTTGCAACATTGTGTTCTTCGTTACTCCGGATAAACCTTTATGATATGATTTGCATGCAAAAATGTGATTCGAGGTTGTGATTCCAATCTGCTATCTAAATCGTAGATTCTAAGGGCACGGCGGGTTAGAGGTTCGGTGAATCGGCGATGTAGTTTGTAGTCTACTTTTAGTAAAAGTCCCACGCGCTTCAACCCCTCTAATTAACTTTCAATCGACTTGTGGCTATTGTGATCGTGTTCAGTGAAGAATTCCGCACAGGTTGACGATAAGAAATTTGACATTTAACATACAGATTTTCTAATTCGAGCATTGTACAAACGACAGACAGGATAAGGCACACGCTCGCTTTACACCAACCGAACCGAAGGGGGGGGGGGTGATTGATGCGCCGTGAAGGGGCCAAAAATACCGTTGCTAACTTGCTCTTAATTTTTCGATCACCTCTCCGACCTGAACATCCACCCACTCCCTTGAATTTATTTAATAATAATAATAATTGTTGTTGTTATTATTATTATTATCATGAATGTATGGTTAGGGGTTTATTGCAGTCAGCAAATTATACAGTCACACCAAAATATTTTCAAATCACCGAAAGGTAAACGTCTGTTGCTTACCACAAGGAACGTTCGTGACCCTCTTGTATCATCGTTTGGTTAGCACAGGAAGTCTTTTGGAACTTTCGTATATTTTTACATTTATTGCCTAAATTCATGCTTTCAGTTAGTCGAGTAGTCGGAGGAATGACGTCGGAACCCCCGCCAGCAAAGAAGATGGTTCCAGAAGGCGAGTTGGACCCTATTTTTTTTATTCTGAACCTGATAAAGGGGTCAGGTGCGAGAGAGTGCGGAGAGGTGTGAGAGGCCCTCCTGCAGGAGTTATGGTCTGACCCTCTCAATGCTGCATGCACTCTCGCTCCGTCCGATCGGAGAGAGAGCATGTAGAATGAGGAGTGTCAGATCATTACTCCCCTCCAGAGTATTTCACTTGTAGCACGTTCTGGTGACTGATTTCGAATTAAATTAAATTATGCCACTGTAATTACTAATTAGTACGAAAGCGCGTGAAAATTGAAATATGCGAATCATTTTCAACTTGGAATCATTGCCGCAACAAATTAAGTATTGCCATTTGGGACAAATAGCCTTTTGGGATAACACCAATAGCCGTTTATTTTGATCTTCATATGTTATATTATCGTTTGATGTTGAAACCAGGAGTAAGGGGCGGCGGTCGCCGACGGGCAACTGAGTGACTGAATATGCGGTATATGCATAGATTGCGTGTACACTGAAAAGCGCAATGTTCCGCAATGCTGAATACGGGACTACCTTTACCTTTCTATCGTTTGATGCTCAGATGTGAGCTCAATCTCTATGAATATTGTGGACGGCAAGGGTTTGAGCACGTCGGGAATCTTCTCTCCAGTCACTCGCATCAATGGATTCCCATGGTGAGTGATATATATTGATCGATAATCTAAACATATCGATACAATGGAATGCTGATAATGGAACGGTAGCGTGTATCTCTTTAGAACGGGCCGTTTTAGAACGTTTGCAAGAATGCATAAAATCGTCTAGAAAACCCGCTGACATGGTCCAAAACATGTTCAGAAACTAGACCATACGGGTACGGTATTTGCTTTATCCCGCCTCGCAAAAAAAACGATAAAGAATGCAGCGCATTAAAACGCGTTCTCTGTAAGAACGTCGGATCGGGTGGCACAACTCAAACTTAAAAGTTTGATTACACACTTAAAAAGCTCTAATTTGTGGCAATGCGATATTGCCCGCTGGTAGCCCCCCCCCCTGCACTACCGTAGTTTGAGCTGTGAATTTAGACTATACCTGGAGAGTGCACCCTTCTATGGCGGAATCAGTGCAACAGTGAGAAAGAGGCTTCCTACCCACCTTTATCTGTAAAATATTACATGAAAAAAGTAACATGATTCATGATTCTTCTGGGTACATGGTGTTTTTCTTTTTCATATTCGTTAATTATCTATCCAAAACAGGCGCCTTCGTCTAAGGCTCAGTCCGTGTGGCAAGTTGATCGAAGTGTGTCTCTTCTGCGATAAATCGGACGAATCTCATCTCTGGTGGTGCACGGCGACTGTGAAGCTCATCACCAAGACTTCCTGGGCTGTCACCAAGGTGTGATGAGTGTGCTTATTAAATTGTTCCACTTGTTAAAGTCATTCCTATTACATTGTCATTGCTCTTCACAACAAAAGTACTAGAAAATTACTAACTTAAGCACGGACTACGTTTCTCTATGCATTTATTATTTTTGTTGTTGAGAAAATGGGTTTGAAAAAGATTCATAGTATTTTCGTTTATGATCATAACTATATGTTTACCATCGAGGAAAGAAGTGAGATCGTATGATGCGTGACTATCACTTTATAGCAACAGGGGAAAACGAGGAAGCAATCGAGGGAACAAAAGAGCTAATAATTATTATGATATTTTTGTCTGCGAAATTTTCGTGATTTTGCAGACGTTCACCCACAAGTTTGCCAGCTGGGAAACCGACGAGGAGTATAAGGAATTGGCGGCAATCGATGTCTCGTCAGCTATGATGAAAGTGGAAGTGAAGATCGATACGGATACCAACGGACACAAGTGAGTAACTAAGAAACCGTAAGACCCGGCTGCATGGTAAGGTGTGAATAGAGGATACTCACAAAGAAAAAAACACTAGAAAGTAGTGTTTCTGAAAAAAAAATTAAGGGTCAAAATTAAGGGCTTAAAACACTAATGTGAACGTGCGAAACGAGAGGATGGCTCTCTTTTTTCGCACGTTCTCTAACATTTTTGTATATGATCCTGGGTTTTGGCATATGAGAAGTTAGTTTTTCTTTGTGAGTAAGGGGGAAAGAGTAGGAGATGGCTGTCGGCGGATATTGCATTTGCTCCATCCTATTGTTGTTCCCATGAGACTTGTCCGATTATATGATGATTTAGCGAAACGGGTCTATTTTGATGTGTACGGTAGCAACGGTCGTAAAATACTATGGTTTGGCATAACTCTGGGAACTTTTCTGCGCACCCCCAGTGAGTTTTCGGACTTGTGCGAAAAAAAACACTCGGAAACGGTTTCGTTCAGAACGTCATTCAAATGAGAAATGATGAGAAATGTTCCATATTTGCAGCTTCTGCATGCGACCGACGCTGGGCGTGCTGGCTGCACGAGATTGTGTGCTGATCGTGGGCGGGGAGAGAGTCCATGTCAACAAGCAGGTATTACATATAAATTCGATATTTTTCCCACGAAAAATTGTACAATCCATATTTTGATCTCCGATTTAGCTCTTCTTAATTGCTGTGCAGCTCTCTTTCTCTGAAATTTCGCAGGAGCAGATAACCTATAAATTAACGAACATTCCTCCACTACTAGGAAATTGAAATGTCTGTCTGTTGGTATGTTTTTTTTCCTTCCTCTTGACGGACCTTTTTTCTGAATAACTTTCTTCAAAGTTGAGCAATCTTCTCAGATCCTCTTGCATATGATAGCCCATCACGAAACACATCGATTTTTATATTTGAAAAATCGATAATTTCATGGCCAAGTCGGTAGCGAGGTCGAACTCAAATCCGAGGGTCGCAGGTTCGATCCCCGCCGGTGCATAGTCTTTTGCCGCATTTTTTCCAAGTGTCAAATGTGGCCCAAACCCATTTTTGAGTAACGAGGTTCACATTTGAGCGTCTTTTGCCGATTTTTGAAGTGAAATATCGATTGATTTCACTTGATTTCACGCGATTTCATGAAATTTTCGCACATTTCGTTCCAAATCATTCCTCATGCCGGCAATCTTGCAGGAATGGAGTTAGAACGAGAGTGAAAGGAAAATTGAGAGTGACTCTCTCATTTTGGCACACTCTCTCGCCCCTGACCCCTTTCTGGAGTCCGGAATCATGCATCCGGAAGCTTCCTAATAAATCGCTTCAAAATCGCTCTATCTTCTCGGATCCTTTTGCATACGACAACAGACCAAAATCCCTTTAAAATTTTGCAATATTTAATTGACCAAATCCATAGCCAAGTGGGTTACGCGCTTGACTTACAATCCGAGACCCCCAGGTTCGAACCCCGCCGCGGGCAAAACGTTTGCCGCATTTTTCGCAAGTGTCAAATGCCCTTCTAGCACGTTCTTCAGTAAGGTGAAACACGTTTTCACCTGTTTTGCCGAGTTTTAACATGGAAAATCGAAAATTTCGAAAAGTTCCCAATTGGATCACAGAGCGTAGGGAATCATTGGAAAAGTGTTTTGCGATGCCACAAACGTGTTCGAAGACGCCATGGAAATCAACACACGGTATCCTGCGTTTCCGTTGAGAAAGGCTCGTTAGGCTGAGAGCGATCGAAAAAAGTTGCCACGGAGCCACGAAGTGGCGTAGTGGCAACTTTTTTCGATCGCACTCAGCCTCACGAGCCTTTTGCAACGGAATAAGCCAGTACCTCTTTCTAGAGATTAACATTCCCCAACATACTAAGCTCCCCCTGGACCGATCGTGGAGCCGGCTACTGAGTTCTCCTCCCTGGACCGAGCCTACAGCAAGCTTCCAAACTCCCCCTGGACCGAACCTGAAGAATGCTACCAAGCTTCCCCTGAACCGTACCTGAAGAAGGCTACCGAGGTCCCCCTGGACCGTACCTGAAGAAGGCTACCGAGGCCCCCTGAACCGTACCTGAAAAAGGCTACCGAGGTACCCTGGACCGAATCTTAAGTATGTTACTTAGCTCCCCCTGGACCGTACCTGGAGCCAGTTACCGACCTCCCCCTGGACCGAACCTGCACCCGGAACTATGCATAGAGCGTAGTGTACGCATAGAGCGTAGTGTATTTAACCTCAATACATCCCGGCTAGTTTTTCCTACAAAATGAAAAATTTTCCCTTCTGATTTCCAGTCCCTCGCTTCACAGTCGTCTTACTTCGATGCTCTTTTCTTCGGTGGATACAAGGAATCGAGTGAATCGGAGATTGAGATCAAGGATGTCGATGCGAAGGTTTCATATTTATTTATTGTTTTTTCACGGTTCGGCACGTTTCGTAAACAAAATTATGTTTTTTTTCTCGTTTGCCTCTAAATTCATGATCATTTAATTGCAGGATTTTACGAATCTTCTCTTGCTGGTGTATGGTGACCCGTCACATTCGATCACTGGTGGGTAACATTTAAAAATTAAAAAAAAAATCGATTTAAAGAAGGAGTGTCAGCAAAAATAGGATATGGAACTTATAATATTAATCGCTTACCACTGTGAAGGATAATATAAATCCAAAATTTGGAACGTCTACCTTTTCTCCGAACCGAAATACTCGCTTGCAAAGAAGCTACAGGGCTCAGGGAAATCAGGTTCAAGTGCCGCGCACGCGTGTTATGGCGTGCGCGATTAGGTAAATCTATCGGTCAACTTTCTCTCTCGTGTCGAATTTGCGTGCGCATTCTCCCCCGCTGGGGGAAGAGGGAGGGGAGAGAGGAGTTGCACTCTCGCTAATCTCTGCCCATCTGCATACGCGCATTTGCCTAGGCAGCTTGCTCTATCACAGACGTCAGACGATCGTTCTTACAGTATTCTATCTTCACCAGGCAGGGTAATCGTGGTGGGACATTTAGCTGACACTCCTTCTTTAAAAAAATATGTTTATACCTGCAGAAGAGGATGCGGAGGTGTGGCTACTGCTCTCGCAGAGATTCGATCTGAAGGTATTACAACTTTATTACTTGATACGGACCATTTAAAATGATACGTTCATAAGAGGACTACTAGTGTGTGCACTCTCTTTTTGTTTGGCATAGTGCCCCGCCACCAGGTTACCCGAACATGCAGAGTGATCCCGGGTGCCCACGTATGATTTGAATACTTTTAGTTTTGTGAAAAGGATTTGGAACAAGGTAGATCTTTGAATTCCCTCAATCGCGTATCTCTGTTTGACAAAGTGATTTAAATGTTCATTTTATAATTATTGCGAGTATTCAAAGCTCGGTGTTCATTTCAGAAAATGACAGTACATTATACGGTACCCCAACGACAATCTCTTCTTCGGATCTAGTTACGAAGGTAACTAGATCCGAAGAAGAGATTGGGCCCTCCGGATTGAACTGGCCAATTATGCGCTGGCCTTAGCAGTGACTACTTAAGGATTTGGAGCCTAGATAAGGGGATGCCTTTACCTTTTACCTTTTTACCTTTACCAACGACGCATGTGTCGGAAGACGAAAATCCAATTATAGGAAAAATCCAATTAAAATGAGATTAAAAAGTGATTGTCTCGTGTCTAGCGACATATTCAAACTGCCTTTTACTTAGTGCATTAGCATTGCAGATCTTAATACTTAATACTTAATACTTAAGAGACCCTCCACGAGAGAACGTAACAAGGGGCTAGGGGTCCCGGATGAGAATTCGACAACCTGCCCTCAAACTTTTTTCATGTAATGAGCATCACGAATGCTGATCGCGATCGTATAAGCTTATAAGATCGATATTTAAGCTTGAAAATTTTTTTCGAGGTCAAAATTTTTTTTCAAAATTTTCAGACATTTTTTCGTCGAAAAATAAAGTTTCGAAATACTTAGCGACAAGTATTATATTATACGCATTTTTACGCGCTAGTACCGAATTTGGTAGTTAAAACTGTGGAAACTCACATTTAAGAAAGTTATGATCGAAAAATCAGATTTTTTTGTGAAAAATCGAAAATATCTTTTTTCCCACCCCCTTTAACGTAAAGCCACTTATATTTTCGGAATCTACATCAAAAAGTATGTTATGGGCCTTTTTGGCTTAATTTTAAAAATAAGTATTTTGATCGAAATTTTGTCTCAAACTTGCATAATTCCTTATTTGTCGGTAGGCATTTTCTTACAAGTTTCTTACAGGTTCGTGTGTGTACCAAATTCCGATGTCAAATAGACAAACATATTCGGAAAGTATGAAAACATGGTCTATATAGATAATCGAGAGTTTAAAAAAATGTTTCAAAATTTTCCAAAATTCATACAATTATCATAATAAAGTATCAAAGATCAGGGTTCTATGACGAAATATAGTTTCGACTTTGGGCTAAAAATGTTTGAATTGCAATATTAAATAAATTTTCTGTTGGTACTCTTCGATTTCATACATTGGTTCATGTCGGAAAAAAATTAAGACTCGGAAATGACCAAAAAATGATATTCATAAAATATTTCTGAAAGTACCAGTAGCGTGGATGATGAAATATCTTAGCTGTGTAGTGCACTCACAGAGTTGCATCAACTGACAAAAGGACAAGTTGATCCAACTTCTTCGAAAAAAAATTTTTTTCTCGAAAATCACCATGAACCCGGGGTCATGGTATAAAACTGCGGTTCGTGTTCGCCCGCCATTATGCAGTGAACAGTGAACCCGACTAGTCTGAAATGGTCTCGTCATTTCACACACTCTCTCACCCATCGACCGGTCTATATAGACCATGTTTTCATACTTTCCGAATATGTTTGTCTATTTGACATCGGAATTTGGTACACACACGAACCTGTAAGAAACTTGTAAGAAAATGCCTACCGACAAATAAGGAATTATGCAAGTTTGAGACAAAATTTCGATCAAAATCCTTATTTTTAAAATTAAGCCAAAAAGGCCCATAACATACTTTTTGATGTAGATTCCGAAAATATAAGTGGCTTTACGTTAAAGGGGGGTGGGAAAAAAGATATTTTCGATTTTTCACAAAAAAATCTGATTTTTCGATCATAACTTTCTTAAAAGTGAGTTTCCACAGTTTTAACTACCAAATTCGGTACCAGCGCGTAAAAATGCGTATAATATAATACTTGTCGCTAAGTATTTCGAAACTTTATTTTTCGACGAAAAAATGTCTGAAAATTTAGAAAAAAAATTTTGACCTCGAAAAAAATTTTCAAGCTTAAATATATACGATCGCGATCAGCATTCGTGATGCTCATTCCATGAAAAAAGTTTGAGGGCAGGTTGTCGAATTCTCATCCGGGACCACTTCCCACTTGTTACGTTCTCTCGTGGACGGTCTCTTAATACTAGATCGTGGAGGATTACGTGGTGAATGCGCTCATCGACAGCGCCTCAACAACGTCCTTCCATCGCAAATTCTTGCTGGCGGAGCAATTCAGACTGGAGACACTCAAGGTATATCTGCTATTTATTATTCCACTACTTTATTGTTATGATGTATATAATAATAATAATTATTATTATACGGTAAACAGAGAAAAATGTATTAGCTTTAATAACGGGAGATGAACCGTGCGCACAAAAATGTATCAAATGTAATTTTTTTGTACATTATGTCCAGAAACTAATTATCGTGTGTGTAATTAAATATTATAAATGTGTGGCCGTGCGGTCCTTTGGTCACGGATATTGATCATTTGCTGATAAAATGCTCTGTTACGACAATGTTAATTGTAAACGATTGAGTGGTGCGTTTTCGAAATTGCGTTTAAGAATGGGAAAATATGAAATTCTTAATCCCCCCTGAAGCATACCCCCAAGAAAACTATTTTGAGGATTCCTAAACGGAGGTTCAAAACGTAACAAACTTCAAGCCTATGGCAGCATTTCCTTATTAGCATTTCCTTACCTCCCCCCCCCTTCCCCAAAGCCCACAAAACAACCGAATCGTCTGAAGACGACGCATCCTGGCGGAATAGATAATTGAAATTATAAATTATTACTTTCAGACCCATGTAATGCCGTTGCTCGATGTGAAGGAGAATCTGATCGCTCTGGTGGAATCGGCGGAATTCGACGATCTCTCCCATGAAATGTGCAAATTCCTCAGCCGCAAGATGGCAGCATTGTGGAATAGGGATGGCAGAATAAAAGTTGTCTGGGGTCGACCGCCCAAGCGCGCCCGACCAAGAGCGCAATGAATTCAAAATGAGAAATTATCTGAAGACAGTTTAACTAACAGTTACTATGATCCGTTGTGCTTGAAGTTGTTCGAAACTATTTTAATAAAAATCTTCGTTTCTGAAATCTTCAATCCTTTTCTTTTACTAAATATTCTTTCATTTGTTCAAGAAACGTTATTCACTGTTGTCGAAGTGCCCTTCTTATCCATACACTATCTCATGTCAACGTTCTCACCTTGTTTTCACCGCCAATTCAAATAAATTGTTAGCAGAATGATGCGTAGACATTTGGGTCAATGAGAAGTCACAATTTTCAGAGTGAATTATGCATAGTTTTACAGGCTTCCATCACATTCAAAATCGATTTTGACCTCTCGCCCTTCATTCGGAAAATGATCTCAACCTCCTAAATCCTATTTTCGAGTCTCTTCTCGTTGTCCATTTACATCTCGGCAGTTTCGAACAGGGCTTCATTATCGCTCTTCTTTTTTTCTTCTCAAACATAATCAGTAATATCTCGCTCAGATCCTCATAGGGTCTTGTGCATCCTCTTGCAGATAAAAGACATCTCAGATTCCTGATTGATCAGAGTAAAATAGTCCCAAACCACTGAGATTACAATGGTAATGCGTCTTTATTGATTAAAATTGGTATGGGGATGAATGTTGGACGTTGGCACAGAACTCTCGGCTTAAAGTCTTGATATTCTTTACTGCTTTTTTCTGCGATCGGCGTTGACGGAATCAGTTTCGAACTTCCATTACTGTCAAGTTTTTTTTCAGGTCACCGATCGTACAGTACCTGTATCAATCAAAAGTGGGATACGAACTTTGTTTGCTCTGTGCCGTGTTATTGCGTATGGAATGTGCATTGAGTGGCGCGATTATAATGCTAGGTGACTACGAATAAAGTGATAAGATAAGAAGCGATGGTTTGAGAAAGGGAAAAATGAGCTAAGCATTTCTCTCGAGCAGTGTTGACAACAATAATCTGCGCTATAAAACTGCGGTTCGTGTTCGCCCGCCATTATGCAGTGAACAGTGAACCCGACTAGTCTGAAATGGTCTCGTCATTTCACACACTCTCTCACCCATCGACCGGTCGAGAGAGTGTGCAAAATGAAGAGACTATTTCAGACTAGTCGGGTTCACTGTTCACTGCCTTAGTGCCACATAGAATTAATACCGAAATTATTTTTTTCCGTTTTCCCGAAACAATATATTTCTTCCTAATAAATTTTAAAAAAGCCTTATTTCACAATTATTGCACCAGTCAGCGAAGTTTTGTCGTCATATGTTATTCCTCAGTAAAGATCAGTAATAAAGAAAATAGGTTGATTCTCAACTTCCTCTCGTGAATACTCGTGACTTATCCAAAGCATAAACGAGTTGCAGATTAAGAATGACGAGACCGACCTGCTACTATGATTGCCTGATCCGCGTGCTGACGGAGGCGCCTGGAGACTGGTGCGATGAGTGCGCCAGCTGGGACGCGGCACACCCGCTTCCCTTGTCGGTGACGCGCTGGCGCGCCGCGGCACCTCACGAGCTTCCGTGCGGCTGCGCACCGTGTGCGGCTCATTACGGAGCTGGGATCGCGCTGCTTGCAGTCATTGTGATCAACGCGCGACGCGAGCGAGGCGAACCGCTGTTGCCGCAAGTCGATCAACCCCTCTGCTTTAACGCCTGCTGCGAAAGATCGGTATCGAGAGGAACCAACCTGTGCGCAGCTTGCAGGTAAAGTTCACATGCTATCTTGCACAGAGAGCAAGTTCCGAAAGTGTCACATCTTTGCGTTCAAACCGGCCCTGAGGTCGAAAGAAAGGGCTAACGTTTGTTTGTTATCATTCCATCAGTGACATTCAAATTGCAGAGAGTATGCTATCTGCCTCGTGGTAGCGAAGAGGCTGGCCGAGGAGAGCGGTCGATGTCTGAACATTCACAATGGACAAGCAGTCGCCATTGACAACAGTGATGGTGGAATGTTCGCACTTACCATTCTCTATAGACGACTGGCCATATCCATTCGTATACGTAGAAGCGTAACAGTGGGACAGAAAACCTACGATGCTTTATCCCACGCACTTTGTATACTCTCGCCCCATGATAGGAAAAGTGGCCCTTTTCAACAGGTTGTTGAAACGAGTATTCATTATTGTCCTTTTCCGATACACTCGCCGGTGTCGGTCGTGCCGCTGTGATAACCCCGGCGAGCTAGTCGTCTTCATCCTGTGCGGGCATGCGGCGTGCTCCGTCTGCGTAGGCGGTGATATGATGAGGAGCAGAGTGAGAGATCGATGTCTACAATGTCATCGCGTCGGGCCCGGCGAGGTCGTATTCGAGCAGCATGCGGATACTATTGCTCTGAGATTTCGGGATTATTCATAAGTAGAGTCATCTGGACAATTCTCTTCTACACTTTGAATTGAATGACGAAAAGAGTGCGGAGACTCCCAGGTAAGGCAATATTCCTGTTCAAGGTACTCTCGTCGCTGTGCGATTTGCCTGGTTGCCAACCCCGGTCAGCGGGCTCTGTTCATTATGTGCCGACACACCTTTTGCGCGCAATGCGTCGCGGCGGATTTCTGTGCACGTAATTCGTCAAGAAGCCACAGCTGCCCGCTGTGTCGTCGAGTGGGACCGGCTGTGACGTTCCACGAGGAGATTGATCTAATGAGGTGGGATTGAAAGCTTATTCAGTATACGGTGTGCGAATACGTGATAGTATAATAGAAACTAGAGTTACTTATAACATGTACACGGTTGAAGCAATTACTCTTAATACCATGTACACGGTTTAATAAAATAGAGTGTCATTGCTAATAAATAGTTTTTTGTTGCAGCCAGACCGTCTTGCCCGACCTGTCTACGCAGTGAGGCAACATTGAAGAAAGAGGGATAAAGAGAATCACATGAGACATATGTAATATGTATCAATAATAAATATGTAAATGAATGGAGAAAGTAACGCACAGATATCAAATGGTGTGAGGATAGATTCCAGAAAAGAATTTATGCATGTTTAAAGAAAATCAGGTCAGCGACAAAACTGAGTCCAGAAACGATCGCAATTCATGTGACGCCAAATGATGAAGTGAAAAAGATAAACGAGATACTGAGATGAACTTGAGATCGGCAATTTTTTTGTTGTTGAAGAGTGACTAATCGATATGATTGGAATGATTAGGACAGCGGTATGGGCATTTCTCCCCAGTTTACCAGATATTTATTACCACAGACCCCGCATGCCCATAATTTGTCTCCCATATTGAGGAACGTACAAGTTGTACGTGTTAGGATGAAGAACGAAAGGAGTGAACTGAGGTGTGGAAGGGGCGGTCGAAGGAGGGACGACACCGTAGTTAGGCTGGGCCATGGGTGGATCCATGTCACGGGTTGTGACGTTTTTAGCCGTGGGTGTATGTATTCCGTTTGTATTGTTGTTCTTCTGTGATCGAGGAGGAGTCGGAGGACGTAATTTGTTCGTAATATTTTCAAAGCCCGTCGGTTTGTGGTGCATGGTCCTGGAAAATTGATTTTATCGATGAAAAATATATTTTAATTAGAATTGTATTTTACTCACTATAAGTATACGTAGTGTTGTATATTATGTACAGTAAAAGTATGGTATAGCATTATTTTACTCACTGGTTGTTTGCGGGGCTAGGTTGCTTTGGGGTAGGCTTAGCCACAAATTGAGGAGGTTTCCCGATAGAAGAGTGGCAGCGAGAGAGAAGGTCGTTCTGACAATCATAGCATCGAGAATGCGATGTAAGAAAAAAAAACAAGAAACGTTATCTTTCTTAATTCTAGGTGCGTTTCTTATGTTCGATCAGTTTGACAGCGCCGAGCCATCGCTGTACCCTGATCTCATAAATGTTTTGAGCTTTAGTTCTTTCTTTAACCTACTCCAAAAGTGTCGATGGACTCCTCTTTAATGGAGCCGTCGCTCATCTTGTTTCCAATTTTCTGCGTGAACAAATTTCGTTCTGTCAGCGTGCAGAATACGTCACGGGAAACGGCAAATGATTTGCGGATGAATGCGAACACTGAAAATTATGTTAGATAGATTGGTGTGATTTAGGGTACTGATAAAAATAGAAGCTTTCCAGGGATGGATACTCCGTGCTTCTGGGGTACTGTAGGCAGGGGTAATAGCTACTATGACCCTGCCTACAGTAGCTATACCCCAGAAGCACTGAGTAGTGCGAGACACTCACTCTCCGTTGATATGTGCCCGCCCAAATTGTGATCAAGATCGAAGGGATCTTCAATGTACATCGTCTGTAATTATTTTATTGTACTTCATTGTAATAATAAAATTAGCAACAGATTATGTCCAAGAAAAATAACCACAAAACGACTCACTTTATTCGTCCAACCTTTGTGTTGTTTAGTTATTGCACGAGCCTGTCTAATTTGCACCACCTGTACAATATTATTTTACTTTAGAGTTGTGTAATAATTTATTTGGATCAAAGTCATCACACAAAGAATGGCTGAAAGAAGACTCAAAGAAAGAAGACTCAAAGTTCAAGTAAAATCTTTTGACCAGATATTTTTTTTACATGTTTAATACATACATCTCTGATTTTGGCGAAGCGATTAAGCATATTTTTTTGTAAAATTTTAACAACTTGATTCGCTTATGATAATCGACTATCCTGACCTGATTTTGCCAGTCGAATTGGGCATAATATTCGAGATATTGAAGGAAGAGCTCGCCCACGGAGATGTGATCTGAGTCGATCATAGATCACATATTTAAATTTTGGAACTTGTAATAAACTCGTTTTTGCCTTTAGTTAAACAAAAAAAATACATATCACCAACCATCGGTTCATCATCACAGAAGTAAACATCGCATCCCTTCACTTCAATTTTCCGCTTCCTCGTGCCCATCTGTAAAATCTATATTACAGAGAAGACCAATCATTGCCTTTTTGCGAAATCTAATCACATGTTTACTGAACCGCCGTACCTCCTGCAGCAAGGGCAGCGCCTGAGGCTGCAACTTCTGCAGAAAATGGATCATGAGGATGATGTGAGTGTAAGAGGAGAGAGATCCTTTTGCGGCGTTCGCTATTTCACACTGCTTCGCCCATCGTTTGATGAACATTCCTTAAATTAAAATAATTACATATATTTATTATCTTAAATTTATTATCTAAAATACTGTTCTCGATCAGTAGCTTACCTTTTCTGAAAAGGTAAGCCACCTTTTATTAAAATATATGCAATGCTATTTTAAATACCGGCCGATGACCAATTCTTCATTCATTCGATATTCACCATGGTACCAGCTACGGTACCCAGCTTGGCGAGCATATTGTCCTTTGTCCATGAGCAATATCGAGCGAGCATCCGAGTGTTCTGCATCGCGAAATCGTTGTAGTACGAAATACTGTAACGGGAATACTGTGGATCATATACTTTGTTTTATTAAATTTATCATGCAATACATATTATATATTTACTCACTCTCCGTTAATCACATCTCCGTTGGACGTTTTTATAGAAAACTTAACGATCGGAACCTGAAATTAGATTAATTTATTTTACTTAATGAAGGCCCCCACGAATATTTGGCCACAAAAAAGCCAACGAGTTACAGGAAATGCGTGCTAGGAGCCACATGAGCCAATTAACCACACAATTCTCCCGCTCTCCAACCTTTGCTTTCGGTATGAACACGATGTTTCTGAATTCAGATGCTTCCAGCGCTGATTGTATTGCCATGAGCGTCTTCTTTCTCTGCAAGAACTTTTTTTTTAAAGCAAAATTCTGAACCTCTACAACAAAAATTAATGTAAATAAGAAATGGGAAAGGATTGAATGTATCTAACATTTGTAAAATGAACTACTTAACTTTTTTTTGTAATGCATGTTGTTGTGTGGTGAAAAGTTCTGGCTGCATTATTTATTTCTTCCCACGCTCTAGATCTAAAAAAACATACCTTGCCAACTGCCTCTCCTTCTTCGAAACGGAAACAGATGTCAAAATCAGCTTGATTCGATCCAAATCCGTTCTCGTTCGATCCGAAAACCTGACAGGAAAGGTTACGTCCAGGTAGCCGCGGATATCGTCTTTGTCGACAAGTCTTCCTCCTCCCCACCCTCTCAGTTGCACCCCTTCAGCCGCTGAGAACCAATGGTTTTCCTAGGTTGCCAGGGCAGCCTCCCCACCGACCTTGTTCACCAGGCACTACTGCTGTGTTTTGGGTCCAGCTTCTCATTCTACGGATAGGGTAAATCATTTTCCACTTCCCATCCTTCTCATTTCTGGTCTACTCACTCATTCGAGATTGGTTGGTCCCAAATACTGCAGTTTTGCCGTTCACTAATGGTAGGATGAGTAACTAAATTGCCAGTTAATCCTATGACAAAATAAATGGAAAATCTAAAATTTTAACACAATTATCACAATTATATATCAGGCTGTTGCAAAAGTCCTGTCGTTTTTTGAGCGTCCACTTTCGAGGGTTATCTCGGCACCGTTTCTTTTTGTAATGTGCCCTCCAGTTTACAGTAGAAGGGAGTCCATACCTTCTCTCTAAAGCACGGTTATGATTAGTCCCTTCTAGTTCTCTGAGGGAGAAATACGAATTGTTTTGTTAACGTCTCTCACCACTTTTGGGAGGTAGTTTTGTTCGTCTGCCTGTCTGGCTCAAAGTCACTCGGATTTGAACGACATGTGGATATGAGTCATCAGTCATAAGCAACCTCTTTGCACATTGTGAAAAGTTGGACTCGAGATAGCGAGAATATGGACTTTTCTCAGGCCCAAGAGGACCGATCAGGAAAAACCTCCGTCTGTATTTTAACACTCTGTGCACAGAGCAAGAAGTAGACCCCTATCAAATCATGTGCAAAGTGGGCGACACACTAGGGGCCGACTTTACCACCATACATTGGGGAGTTCTCGAAATTGGAAAGAAGAAAAATATGGGACGGTTGTTTTATTACGAATTCTCGGATCTAGTCATTTTTCTGAAGGTGGATATGTCTTTGATTTTCCTAATTTTCCACAGGGCCTTCAACTGTCTCGACTAGATGGTGACTGGGTGTTATGCATGGGTAAAGTGTGAAAACGTTGTACCCAAACACCAGTGGGTTGATGCAGATTAGAGGGCAGACGATGTTCCCAAACACAGTTTTCGGTAGTCAAAAAATGATGTTGTGAAATTTGTGGAGCACCCGGGGCGCTCAGTACAGGGAGCTCCTACTAGAAGGCACCATTATCATGGCACAGGTGTGCACCATTGATGTATAATAAGTCAAGATCAAAGTCGATAAGAGACGCGAATTGTGGGCAAATGTTTACTTCCAAGACTGCATCGCTGGATCCATTACTGCGAGAGCGACCAATTCTGAACTGGCGGCGTATGGGAGCGCCATCCTAATCCATCCTTCTTAGTCGTCATACATTACCCTCTTAGAAAATAACTTGTTTCCCACCACCACCAACTTCCACAGAGAACAGCACTTCAAGACCCGAGTCGATATCGTTTACGAGTTGACCGGATTCTTCAAATTATAGACCCCAGCGTTATATGAGGGTGGTATCCATAAGTTGCGCGAATTATAGAAGACCACTAGTGGTGTGAACGTAGACTATATCCAAGTTCATTGGTTCATCTTTGAAGATGGTAGGGATAAAGATGTTCGTACCCCGAAACGCGACAAGACTTTTGCAACAGCCTAGTAAATTTACCAACATCGAGTATGATTTTCTTCTGAATCCTCTTCTCGATCGCCTTCTTCAATTTGGTCCGAACTTCCTCCAGCTTCGTCCGACGCTCATCCGTAATTGTATCTTTGTCTGAAGATGAAGATGTTACCGTAATCGAATATTACATCAGTTTGCGATCCAGACAATAAAAGCTTCATTCACCGTAGCTCTTGTTGATCACTCTGTCGATTTCATCAATGTATACGGGCGGCAATTCGGCGCTTGAGAATTCGTCAACAGGCGTTGGGGCGCTTTGTACATTTTCATTCGCAATCGCTGCAAATTTACCGTAAATAAAAAAGTAAAACAAAATGTACAATACATAACCGTAAAATACAGATGTACTACCTGGAAGTTTGATGAGGTTTAGACGTTGTACGGTGGCCAAGAGAAGGCTCCCACTGAAAACATTCCAAACATGTTATTAATACACAAAACGGACGTATCCGCTGACGCTTATTTAAATAAGCAGAAAGAGAACCATTTCCGCAAGTCGTCTAATGTTGAAACTACTTCGTTTGGAGCCCATATGCCAACGACGTTTAATGCTTCCAATATCTTTTGTTGTACCTTTCCTCTTCGGCAAAATCTCGTTCTTCATCTGCTCCAAGACTCGGAAATTCCTGCTTGGCAAGAACTCTACTTAGCCTGCCTTTGATGACGCCCAGTAAAGTGCCGAGAAGAATTGCATAGTCCTGTAATCGACTTTTACTCACAGTGGATATTTCTTTTAGTTGCAGCGTAAGGGGAAATTCACTTGCATTGATGAAAGTGCCCTTCGTTTTTCCAGCGCTTTCCAAGAAGAGAATGCATTCGTGGATAGTTTTGTGCGTAAAGAAGGCCACTTCGTAGAGATTTCCAAGGAATCTGGAGTAAATATTTGGTTGGAAGATTTGCCACTTCTCATGTTCGGTTTAGAGCTGCGCTATTACAAATTAACAAACATTCGTAGAAACAATAAAACATTCCGAAGTCAAACATACGTTCCGCTGGCGAAAGAGTTGTCCATTTCAAGAACATATTATTTTAAAATAGTATTATACTCACATTACATTGCCCAGTCTTCGCATTTTCTTTTCGTTTCTGTGAGTACCATTGGAAGTCGAGTTATCATAAAACATTCCATGTGTGAGTTGGGTCAATTCACGATGAATAATCGAAGTTCCATTATTTGCAATTATTTCCTTATTCATCTGGAAAATATATTTTTGTTTGATTTAAAAGGACCTGGCAGCGGCCAAAACGGATTCACAATTATTTATTATTTTTTTCAAACTGGCATTTAACGGATATGCAGAAAAAAGTACATTTTCGCATTTTTGTTAACAATTGGAAAACCGTCACCCGCGGTTGAGAAAATTTTGAAAATTCATTGCATGAACAATGTAAAAATATGCGGGTTTGAGTATTCTTCCGGAACTAGATTTTAATTTTTTCCATGGACGAATAAATAAATAACGGTTCAAATGGCCCAATCAGTTTCAATGAGCCTAAACAGAACCGCAATTACTCACTTTAGCTTTGCATAAATCAGCATAGAACAGACTGAACTTGTCGTCATTGATTGCTCGCTCGTAGATAACTCGAGCAACCTGTATTTAGAAATATTTTTTATGACGGCATCTCACATGTTTGCCAAACCTTTGACGACACTCATATTACAAAAGATTTTGTTGAACCAAATTCGAGGATCATCAAAAAGTTCATAATCGCAGGGAAATAGAAGGTAAAAAATCGGAACTCACGTCTTTCACGTTTTCCTCAAACATTTCTATTACCGTAATCTCTTGAATTACTCTGTTCATTTCTTTATTCGTTGAATTTGCTGTCAATTTGTCTAGAAGGTTTTCAACATTTCTGATTACTGCCAAGTTGTAGTAACTCATCTGAGTTAGGAAATGTCATTAAGATGATAGGACGAAAAGAAAATGGATTGATTCAAAATTGGGACAAAACAATTGGAAAGCAATTTCAATGCGCAAGAGTGATGGAACAGATGATTAAAGAGACCTGGTACTGCAAATGAAGTGAATTTCAGATTACAGAGATTTTTCCCGATTCGAATGCCAAAAAAACCGCATATATTTCTATTTTTTTAAAATTAGTTATGAATTTTCCGTTTCAGGCAAGAATGGCCCGGTGATACTGTGTTTAGCGGCTAAACACAGTAGTGCTGGGACATTCCAGTCAAAAATGAGATCTTTGAAAATTCATAACTTACATTGGAATCGGAAGAAAATTCTCTGTAATCTAAAAATCACTTTTGCAGTACCATTTATGGAATGCGTGCAGAACTATAATAAAAGAATAATTTTACTATTATGCGATTGGCAGATGCAGCAATTATGAAAACGAAAGTATGGCGGACAATGGGCTGCGTTTCTACGGGATTTATAAATAAAAGCGACGCTGTTAATACATGCCATGCACGCCTAAGGTCGCGTCACGCGTTCGTTCATTTAGTATGAACGCTGGAATTTGTGACAAGAAGTCCAACAGATTGTTAGTTAATTGTTTGTCCGTTGTTTACCAAACAGGAACTTTGGCGACCCTCTCACTAATTCTGCATTAGTATCTTCAATTCAATTTATCTCCTTTACACTTTTACATATTATAGGTGAGAAAAAATAGACATCGGGGAATTTGACTGTGTTGTGAGCTAAGAGAGCTAAACATCTCAATGTAAGCAAAAAACAATATAAACATAAATTACAATTATTCTTAGCTTATTACAAATTAATCTTAGTTTATGAACCCTTGCTCTTAGATCCGCCCGAAGCCAGTTAGAAGGGTGTTCTCATGAAATCGATGACTTCTCGCTCATATTGCTTCCTTTGCGGGAAAGAGAAATGGATGGAGCAGAGATCATAGCAGATTTGATTGAGAGTTCCATCGGGGGCGTACGTGATGCATCTGGAATGAAGATGTTGACGGTAGTACCCCAAGATGTAAGTTGTTTTTGGGGAACGCCATTTCGTAAATTTTTGAACAATGGCCAGGTCTTCAAATTTCTTTGTTCAACATTTCCAGCCCATTGTTTATTTACGAAATGGCGTTCCCCAAAAATTTCTTACATCTTGGGATACTACCATGTTCGGTAAAGTGCCAAATTCACACGAGACCTTAGTTTAGCGGGAAAAAATCTAAATTGTAAAAGCTAACAAAAACTTCTGAGCGAAACATGCTACTTCATGTAGGGTTGTAAACTCACTCCTTCACGCAGTCATTAGGAGTCTCGCTAGGCTCGGACGCCTTTATAAGCTTAATTGACAGTGCCATCGACATCTAAATGAAGCGGCTGCGATATATGACAGGTATCACCAGAGATTGCATGAGGCCGGGAACAACTTTCAAAAACATATCTCTGATTTCGATCAAACTTTTTTGTGGAAGTACCCCGGGGATGAGAATTCGATCAATCCGGGTCATAGGTTGCAGAACCGGCATTTAGCAATTTCCCGGTTCTGATGCCGGAATCGACGCAACTTCGTTCAAAATGAAGATACAATACCGTTCAAAAGCTCAAAATTTTTGCAAAAATATGAGAAACAAATTTTCTGTTAACAACTTTCATGTGCATAGTACACTTGGAAAACTAAAATTGAAAAACTGAAAATACATCGAAATAATAATTTTTCCCTATTTTATGTTTGAGTTGTCGCGGAATTTGAAAGCGGAATATTGAAGAGGAAGTCAATATTAGTTAAATAAAAAAATAAAATCGAAAAGAATGGGGAGTATTGAGACCCGAAAAATTGCATTGAAACTCAGAAAACCGCTATTCTTCGGAACAAAAACTACCATTCATGCGATTATCGGCTTCAATCTCTTTCAAGTGAAGTTTAAATTTGTTAAAACAATAAAACGATTTAGTCTGATAACTTTCATCAAGATATTTCACCTCCTGCAAACACTTTCTAAAAATCGTATTTTTCTGTTGTACAAATTTTCAAAATTGGCTAAGATTCTTAATTTGCAAGCTGCCATTAGAAACATATTAAACAAATGATCGTTCAATTGAAAAACTATTTTATTGATAGAAAAAATTAACAAAAAGGACGAACAAGAAAAATTCATGCATACATTTGACATTGAAATGCTCAGAATGAAATTATCATGAAAATTAACAATTTCACAACATATTTATTCTTTCGAATAGGTTTGACATGTTCTAAAATGAGAACTTGCAAATTTAAAAACGTAGAAATTCGAAAATCAAATAAAAAAAATTAATATAAAAAATTAGAAAATTTTTATAACAGAAAAATAAGATTTTTAGAAAGTGTTTGCAGGAGGTGAAATATCTTGAGGAAAATTATCAGACTATATAGTTTTATTGTTTTAACAAATTTAAACTTCACTTGAAAGAGATTGAAGCCGATAATCGCATGAATGGTAGTTTTTGTTCCGAAGAATAGCGGTTTTCTGAGTTTCAATGCAATTTTTCGGGTCTCAATACTCCCCATTCTTTTCGATTTTATTTTTTTATTTAACTAATATTGACTTGCTCTTCAATATTCCGCTTTCAAATTCTGCGACAACTCAAACATAAAATAGGGAAAAATTATTATTTCGATTTATTTTCAGTTTTTCAATTTCAGTTTTCCAAGTGTACTATGAACATGAAAGTTGTTAACAGAAAATTTGTTTCCCATATTTTTGCAAACATTTTGAGCTCTTGAACGGTATTGTATCTTCATTTTGAACGAGGTTACGTCGATTCCGGCATCAGAACCGGGAAATTGCTAAATGTCGGTTCTGCAACCTATGACCCGGATTGATCGAATTCTCATCCCCGGGGTACTTCCACAAAAAAGTTTGATCGAAATCAGAGATATGTTTTTGAAAGTTGTTCCCCAAGGGTGGTGTTTTCATGCAATCTCTCGTGATACCTGTCATATTACACAGAGCGTTCGTATTTCCCCCGCTTCGAGATCATTGGTAAAAAAATTGTTGTTGTACAAGAAGCGGAACAGCAAATTTTAATTATAAATAAATTTTTAAAAAATATATATTTTTACAAAAAGTGCTACTCACTGTCTTCTTGGCTACTTGCCCGTAATCTCTACACTTCTCGTTGCAATTATTCTTGTTGATGAAGTGGCAACACGTCGCCACGCAACTGAATGTGTGCAATAAGGATTCCGGTTCGGTAATGGGCATGCCCCACAGCATTTCGAGAGCGGACACACGCCAGACGACGAGAGAAAAAGTAAGAGACAACAACCCTATGAAGAGACTCGTGCGTTGCGGTCGCGCTGCGTGTCCCGCTCTTTACAGTTCAAATTCAAAATTCTGTTTTAAAATTGCTAAACTTTTTTATTTTCATTTGGGGGCAATAATAATAAAGACAACACTTACAAGAAGTGCAATCTTTCTGCAAGCGCCTTTTTCTCAGTCGCTTTGTATCCCTGAAAATAATAATTTAAAAGTAGAATCGATAACCGTTCGGAAATATTTCGGTAATCAAATGCTCCGAAAAAAATCATTAAAAAAACTCATGGGTGGATCAGAAAAGGAAGTCTCATTTCTTTTTTATATTCAATTCTTTAGAGGTGCTCTCACTAGAAAAAATTGCTGAACATCAATCGAATATTTATGCTTGCGATTCTCACCTTCACGAACATTTTGCCGTCGAATAGTTTGCCCGGGGAGTAAAGCGGAGTCTTCTTGAGGAAATTGATGAACTCCTGCTCGTATTGCTTTCTTTCAGGAAACGAAAAGTGATGGGAGCAGAGATCGATGCAAACTTCGTTGGGGCTTTGACCGGGCGAGACGCTAGTGCATCTGAATTTCATCGTCTAAAATATATGAAAATAATTTATTTCGGTGAAGAGGCGTTTCATTTTAGAGGAGGATCAGAAATTTATATGATCGGCAGTTTGGCCGGTGGAGGCATTGGGAATTTGACCGGGGAGACGCTAGTGAATCAACAATGACAAATGTGAATTAGTGGTGGGGCATCCGCCCATTTTAATGGTATTTTCGCACTCTCTAACTGTATGCCTCAATTAGCATAGACTATCCAGAACGCCGTTATTTATTCCGGCAAGCACGAGCTTCGTTTAATCAACTCACTCCTTTACGCAATCCTGCTGCTTCTTGCCGGGTTTCGACTTCTTGATAATTTCAACAAACTTTCTCGCGGTCATCTGAATTCATCAATAGTAAATACTCAACAAGCAAGGTGTCCTAGTCAAATATAGTAAAATAACGAAATGATTTCAATTTGTCTATTGCAATTAGATGTTGACCAATCGCGAAAATTTTGAAACTCGCATTTTTCTTGATGTTTCCCACAAAAGCTGATTTGCAGAAAGAATGACAATTATATTGGTCCTTGAAATGGCAGTACATAGCTTCGCAACTGAATACATTGAGTGAATGAATGCCGTTTACGGACGATATCGATGCTAAAAATTCTGTTGCTAAATAATAGTGTGAAATAAAAGAAAGGTGACGTCAACATATTTTTTTCAATACTTACAACAGTTGAAACTGGGCTTCATCTGGCTTGTTCTGTTTCGCCTTGTATTCCTGAAAACAAAATATGCACGTAGAACACCATTTCGATCTATCTTTTCGACCCTTTAGGGGAGGAAAATGAAAAAAAGTAAGGCACCCTCAACCTTATGGACATACTAGAGTGAGAGAGTTACGGTGTCCAAACAACCCTGAATTATGGTCTCTATTCCTCAAGCACTCTCTAATGCGAAGGGGACAAGAATTCTCGAAATATCAAAGGCCAAACATGATTCACGCGCACACAACACGAGGATAGTCTCGGGACAGGCCGCTGATCATCTCAGGACAGGCTCTCGTTCATGGGTGGTCGAGACGTGGAAGGCCTAGCACCTTCATTGCTGTGTGTGGAATGGTTTCTTGAACTATTCGTTGCCTTTTATATTGAAAAATCGTGGGAAAATTGATCAAATCCTGCATAACAGTGATTCAGTGTTTGAACAATGAAAAGATTAATTTTTAAATTCCTCGTACACTCTGCACAGAGAGGAACGATCTCAAGTTTTAAAAAAGTCAGTTAGTCGCTTACAGAAAGAACAATAACGTATCTGTGTTGCATTTGAATTCAACATTCGTATGTGCGAATGCATGTTTTAAGCTCTGCTCAGCTCAAAATTATCTCTCTATTTCTCTACATAACTTGTCCCCTGGAGTAGTTTTCGATGCTCTACAACGTGGCGACTTTCGTTTTTTTAAAGAATTTTACTATTGGCGCCAAAACGGCGCCGCGCCAGAATACTGGGAATTCGAATTTTGGAAAATATCTCTATCAGAATTGCAGATAGAGCGTCAAAATCTCACGTATATTAACAAAATTTGATGGCGAATCTCGCTGACTAATTTATTTGTCGCTAATTAACCTAATTAGCCGGTAATTACGAGTTTTTGACTCTTTATAGTGTGCAGGTCGTGTCATACCTCATTCGAACCGCCGTGCGATTCTGATAATACTGATGTAAATGTGTATTGAAAAAAAGAGATGGAAAGTACTCTTTTATTAGATTTAGACTTGAAAATCGATAAAAAGCAAGTTCACATTTGATTTTAACGAGCAACATTTGTCACAATGTGCATCACTACCGTACCCGAATAAACTCCCTTCTCAACGTCACACAACTCTGCCACGGGGTAAAATCTCTCGTTATGGTCCGCTCGTAAATGTCTCTTTACATATTTTTATTGAGATTGGCGTCCACAAAAAGAAAGGGGTCCACTGGAGGCACATCATTCCACAGGCCGGTCAATCTTACAGAAAGTGCTTTTGAGTGAGAGAGCGTGTGACATCGAGAGGGACTCTCTCACTTTTGCACACTCTCTCACCCTGACCCCTGTCTGTCGGTTTGGAATCATGTGGAGGGGAGGGACGAATTCTGTTTTCTCGAATAGACAATATTTTTGCTTATTCTTTTCGAATGTATGAATTTTTTAAATGAAAATGTCAATTTCGCTAAAATAATTTTATAGAAATGAGCAGTTCGCTGTCCGAGCAAGATTCTCTCGAGACTTGGAGGAGAAAAGTGAGTTTCCAATTTCTATTTCGCCAAATGTAAACTGATTTTCACCCAGGCCTTCCATTTTGCGTCGAGCGATATGATTGGAAACGCCGTCGTTCGTGCAATTGAACTGATGCAGAATACAAAAAAGGGTGCAGAGCAACCAGAGGTGATATTTTCTTAAAACTTACCTCGTCAAGAGTCATTTCAGAATTTGGAACACCTTCTGGAATCACTTGAATTGGAAATCACTTTGCTGAAGGAAATGGATGACCAAAGGTTAGGAGGAATCAATAAATCAATCGATATTATATCATTTAATTTCGAATACGATAATAGTATCTGTTTTTTTCAGAGAATCTCCTCTTCGTGACCTTGTTTATGCTTTTTGCGCGGGTTTGAAGACTACAATTGAGGCGATGAATAACGCTGGCGAGGTTTCAATTTCTGACCAGGTATAGTCTAATTTGAATAGAACTCAAGGCCACTGTAAGTTGCAAGAACCCGAATCTACTAGCGTGGTTAATGATACTAGCAAGAGTTTTTCTCGAAAGACTCAAATTAATTCACCTCGAATATCGGGGTTAGTGCAGTTTGTGTGCAATAATAAGACGACAGAGCAGAAGCATAAAAATAAATCAATAGGTTTTAATTATGTTTTTCAGGACCTAGTGAATTCCATAAATGACAATGGAGCTAATGAATTGAACTCGGAACTCAAACCAAATGATGAATCGATAAACGACGAGGAGATCCAGGTCGGTTCTCGACGGGAAGCATGAGAGTTACGGTAGATGCAGGCTATTAAAATCATTACATCATCTACACAACGCAAGCTCAGAAAATCACATACACAGAGCGCGAACTACCTAAGATGTCGACATCTAAATACCCGGTCTCTTGATGAGTGAAAATGAGTGAGCAGATGCTGTAAACCATTGATTTATGGTTTTGCAGCAATTACATTCCAGAAAATTCGACAAATAACCTCTCCTCAAACGTACCAAATATTGTCTCTTGCTTTTCTAGGATTCGAATTTCGAGGCTAGTTCCGATGATGAATTGAATGGAAGTGACTCCGAAGAGAACGTCTCGTCAGACGAGTCGATATATGAAACAAATGAAAAGGTAAATATTACATATTTATGACCAAAAAATATATAAAGGAGAATAATAATGGGGGAAAGCCATGCATTTCAGATAGAAAATTAAACGGCTTTATCTAGAGTAGAAGAAACCTTCATTACTCTAGATAGCCCTATCACCCAAAGTTCCGATCGCGAATAAAGTTTACATTATACATTATTAAGGCTCCCGCTAAATTTCGGCCCATCCGGCACCCTAAAGCAGTGGCTAAAGTGAGATTCACATGCAACAAATGCGGACAGACCTTTACAGCTAGCTCGAACTACAAGGTAATACAACAACATTTGGAAAAAAAATTTAACATACTGCGGATTCTGAAATTGTCATTTCCAACGGTGGAATATTCAAGGGGATATTGTCAACTCTAAGATGTGGTCGATATTCGTGATCCAGAGTGGACAGGAACGCTAGGGGAGGAAGAGGGGAGGGGAGGAAGATTTTCCCCGGAAAAAAAGCTCCTTTAGAGCGGCTCGAATAGCCATGTCTTGTGAAACTAAAAGAATGACGATATCAGCAAAAATGATCGATGGAATAGCAGGGGGATATCAAAGATTGATTCATTCATTATTTATTCCGTCAGGGTCACAAGAATAATAAATATGGTCAAGGGACGGATGAAAATGTGATTGTTTTCAGAAGCACATGCGCTCTCGCTGCGGGACGCACTGCGACAAGTGCGGGAAGGGTTTCAAATCGATGCGGACGTTGATTAAACACAAGCAGCTGCAGCATGGGACTGCTGCAGATGCGGCAAGACTTGCTGCATACAAATTGAAGTGCAAAGAGTGCGGCGCGCGATGCAAGACGCGTAGAATGTATCGACTGCACGTGCTCACCCACGAAAGTGAGATACTTTCATCGATTTTAATTTTTTTTCGATTTTTTAAAAAAAAATTTTTAACGGACTAACCGCCTAGGTACAATAAAAAATAACGAGAAAGTTTTGGCGATTAAAAACCCAGTGAAACGTCGGAATCTGAAGAACTGCCCACTTTAAGAGATATGAGCGAATTTAACTGTCCATATATCGGTATCACGGAGAATTCGTGCGAACTGCGTGTTCGATTTGCGTATATGTGCTATGATACTTAATACCAACAAAAAATATTAATTGCACTGTTTACTTCAGCGGCAGCAGCAGAAAAGAGTGATAATATCACAGTCAAGAAGTCTGCGACTCCTGTCCCGACCGTTGTAGTATCTGCAAATCCTGCGGATTGGCGATGTGACAAATGTGACCGAACTTTCCGCAGTTCATTAACATTCAAGGTGAGCCTATCAAATCTTAAAAACGGAAAAGAACTCAAACGTGGTGTGGAGCGAAATTTGCCATTAGAGCAAGAAGAAGCTAATAATACTTCTTTGTACTAATTTGGGATATCATTTCTTTTTCAATTTACAATTTACAACATTTATTCCGCCAGGGTTAGGGGTTTCGCGAGAGTTCTTTGTAGATTGTCGATAGTGGAGTCGGCAGATATCCGTCGTCTTCAGACGATTCCGTTGTTGTTCAGAATCACATGTATACCCTATGCAACACTCGATGCGGCGAGTGTCTGGAGGTGTTCAAGTCGACGACAGCAATGATGCAACACAGGGAGCTGCATGAAAACCCCGCAGCAGCAGCCGAAATTGCGAGCAGGAAATTTGTGTGTGAAGAATGTGGAGCGAGATGCAAGACTGCGGGAACCCTGAAAAGCCACATGTCGTGTCATGGAGGTGAGCAATAACTCCGGTATTCTCATCAGTATACTTCTATAGAATCCCAGTTCTCCTCCCACTGGGGGAAGCATATAACGTTCCGAAGTTTTCCCTCACTTGTATCCCAGTGTTGTCACAGGATGTCACCTTTGATGTTTCCCCCAGCAGGAGAAGTATTGCGATATCACTGGGAAAAGTACAAAAAAGTGAGGAATGCGAGTTAGAGAGGATGAATTTCACAAGCTCTCCCATCCACTAACAATAAGGTGAAGATACTGTGCGAAATGAAGAAACCGTGAACGCATATTTCCCACGCCATAAAACAATCGCACACTTATTACATTTGGAAGCACTAAGAGCGCAGGTGTGACTGAAATATCGATTGCTAAAATAACTTAAATGTAACATAATTTCACTTAATCGTTATTTGTTGCAGTCCCTCGCTTCCCTTGTGATCATTGCGACAAGAAATTCAACTTCGCTTCTCAGCAAAAACTGCACATGATAACCGCTCATGCAATGAAGACTTACAAATGTGAATACTGCGAAAAGACATTCAACTCTGTCGATGACCTCAAAGCACACAAGTCGATGGCGCATGCAAATGAATGAATTCAATTGTTCTATAAAATGTGTATACTTTTCTTTAACTTTATTTGAGTTATTGAATCGCAATGAAATTTTTTTGTATAAATTTTTTAAAGCCTTGTCAAAATTTGCTTAAACTTTGTGCTCCCTCTGTCGTTGTTTTGACTTTTGTGTGTCGACAAGGAGATGGAAAAAAGCCGCTAAATGAGAGCGTCCAATGCGTATGAGAAAACCAGTACAAGTACAACGTGGCGTCTATTATTCTTTAGTGAACTGTCATATGTTGATGTATTTACAAAGTTTATGTCTTGCTAAAACTCTTGGCAGAAGGTTTTACAATTTGTTTCGCTGTTTTTGTTTGTCGGCCAATTTTCAAGTGTCCAATATTTTTGCGGTCTCTATTTCACAATAGGTTCGGTACACTTTAGATGATGTGATAATTAAGAGAGTAGACTATATATTTTCAGACTAATTTTGAAGACTGATGCTTTGCACTTTTTTCATAAAATATCCACGCTCTGTCTCATTTAGATGACATCGAATGCATCAATTCTCAAGAACATCGAAGAAATTGTCGGCAGAGTGAGAATTGACTCGACGACAGAAGGGAAAACCAAAGTTATTCTCGAATTTCTAAGTATCGAAATGAATGAGGAGATAGTGAAAGAGGTGAGATAATCATTCCTTTTTTCGGAATCTCCAGATTTCAGTTATTCATATCCATAAATCTTTCAGGCAGCGTGGAATTTCTACACAGCAGCCGTTGACAATCGCTGTCTCAGCGAGTTCTATGCTGAATTGTGCGCAGCAAATGTTTTTTTTCTTTTTTTGCAATATAATGTTTGTTTCCTTTTCGTTTTCACCCAAATTCATCGGCATATCTATTGATTATTTTTGTTGATGGCAAGTTGCTAAGTATTTCAGATTCTTCGGTCACCTTTACAATGAGAATCTTATTTCGCACAAACAAATCAATAATTGTCTGCGATATCTGGAGAACGCAGAGCAGAATAATTTTGGCGTATGTTCCTATGCACAGAGAAAAATCTATTACCTTTCATACGTGTCATGAACAAGGAGAGGAACCTAATCCTTTAAAATGTATTAGATTTCATACATTTTCGTGGTGGATTAGGTTCCTCTCCTCCTCTATGACATTTATGAAAAGTAACACGAGTGCACAGATAATGAATACACTGAGATGCGACACCCAGTGTATGATACGCTCAATATTGAGTGTATTTGAGCATCGAGAGAGTGCGCGAAAACGCGAGATTTGTAAGTGTATCATACACTGGGTGTCACATCTCAGTGTGTGATACGCTCACTAATAAGTGTATTCATTCTGGGTGTAGCGACTTATTTCTTTGTTTAATCATATTTTATTATTACTCTACATTTTGACTAATTTAACAAAATTTATAAAAAAATGTCAGGATAAAACAATTCTTCTGAGGATATTGAACACCATCATCACCGTTCGGCTAAGCGCAGTTGAAAGAGACTTGGAATTTCCAATTTTAACTCCGAGCCATGAGAAAACTTATGGCAGAGTGGAAGAGGAAAGGTACGAGAAATAACTCTACAGCACATTAATAGAATACCAATATTAGCGACATGAAAAATATTACTGAAAATATCGGAACGTGATCAAAATATTCAATTTTTGTAACTTTGAGCAGAAAATTATTTATGACTTGTGAGTAGGCTCATATTTTTTGTTCACCTCGATTTTCTGGAAACTACCCGGCCCGGTGAAATGTCTAAATAAAAAAGAAAATTCGATGCGAAAACAGACAAAGCAAGCGAATTGTCATCATTACCGTATACAGCCGACACATACACACCGTATACAGTGACCGTATAAAGGGAAATGCTCGTAATTGCCGGTTCTGTCATTTTTTGCAATCGAATATGTCGCTTTGTTTTACACATTTCACCGGGCATGTCCGAGTAGATTCCGGAAAATCGATGTGGATTAATCGAATTAGCATAAACGCAAATCATGATAATGTGTGCTCGTAAAGATGCAAATACTGAATATTTTGATCACGTTGCGGTAAACATTCCGATATTTTCAGAACGTACGATACAAGTGAGGCACAATGACTAGGGGCGCTAAATCTATTTGGTTTTATTGATCTGGGTTCGTTTCAGTGAGCAATTCCGTCTCCTGTTGGAGACCATTGGACGATTGAATATTCACAGTATTATAGAAGGTGGCATTTCAATTTTTTATTAGCTGTTCTCATGCAAAATCTATTACTGAATGTTCGTTTTTTGCAGGTGATAAACCGTCAAAATCTACTACGAAAAACACGAAAGGAAGGACTTTTGAGGCATGGTGAGTACTTACTTTTGATACTGAATATTCGGTGCCTTAAATTCATAATTTCAGCGTCAGCACGGCCAATTCAATCGACTCAAACGCGATCGATGAGAGAAGCAAGGAGAAAATGAGTCCAGAAAAAGGAAGAAAAGCAGATTCTAAGGTGCCTTTATGATACTAATCTGCCTTTACATATCGATCGACCGATACTGATCTGCCTTTGACTATCGGTATTGCATAAGTGTAGTGACATATTGTCACAAAAGATTCAATAATTTAGCCCATCGGCGACTTCTTCCGACCTGTTTTGGCGCCATTTCACATCGAGGAAGTGACTCGAATGATTGAGAGGAACTACGGTGGGACAAATTATCGATTTACATTTTTGGAGCAGTATTATGGAATAAAGTAACTGTTTCAATCTGCAGAAATGAATACGATGTCAAAGTCGCGTCGAGAAGATCTGGAGGTGGTTCGGATGAAATTGGAAGCGGTCTTAAAGGAAAAGATTCCGCAAAAATTCAGACTCGATGTTAGCAAACATTTTTTTATATAAGCCAATGCACAGTTGGATAACATTATCGACACAAAATACAGGTGTTTGGCTCGTCCGAAAGCGGATTTGGCTCAAATAAATCTGACTTTGATGTTTGCTTTCGGTTTGAACAGGAAGGCAAAGGAGATCTGAACAAGGTATAATTTTGAGTCAAAGAAATTTAATCCTTTCAAATTGTTCAAGCATTTGCGAAATATTTTTAGCATTTATTTATATTGTTGTTAAAGCAGAAAAGTAATTTATTAGGAGCACAACATCCAAAACTACACTGTAAATGAGTGGTGACCAAACCACTCACGGGGCCGTCACTGACGAGTTCCCCCCAGGAGGTGTATGACTGTCTGACGCAAAGGGAGCGAAACAGTCATACCTACTGCAGTTTTTAACTTGTTATAATTGTAGCACACTTGAAATAGCAATCGATATTGCAATCAAATTCAATTATAGAGAAAGCTGACACTCAAGACCATCACACGCGCTCTCGTAGGGACAGAATTCAAGAACATCGTGCCGACAAATAGTGCAAAGGTAATGAGAGGAGAGAAGCACGAAAAGAAGCATGTTCTGGTGCCTGAAGGAACTCAAGGCAAACTAGCAACGAGTGTTTTTCTTCCAATTTGGAAAAGGCGCCCAAGAGACGCCTTTTCCCAATTGGGAAAACCCACGACGTGGGCGCTTTGCTGACAATCCTTATATTGTGGATCCTAATACTCCTTCGAAGGAGAACACCCAACAATTCGACAGCGATAATTTAGTTCAACGTATCGATTTTCAAAAGGGGGGAGAATACCAATAAGCGCAAAAATAAGATAAGCTTTTTTCAGGTTCCGATCGTAAAATTTACGGTGAAAACACCCAGCGGAGAAGAAATTGAAGGAGAGTAAGTAAATGACTTTGATGAAATCATTAACTTAGTAAATATATTTGAATTACGAAACAAGTCCCATTAAAGAAGGTGTCCCACGAATATTTAGTCAACTGAGTTCTCACTGTGGGGCAATGGAGATGTAATACCCGATGAGAGCCTCGAAAACCGCATGTTCAGTCGATAAGTTGGAACAAAGGTATTCGCGTTTGGCTCTGTGCCAAACTGACCCTGAATGCAGGGATTCAAAAATGATAGGGAGGGATAAGGGTGGACGAGGAGAAAACGACCGCGGCATCGGAACATAAGAGATGAGGAATGAGAGAGCAGGATATTCGTGAGACTCCTTCTTTAAAAGCGAAAAAGTCCACAATACGCCTATTATAGTATCTCATACTACAACGATTTCGCACTAACCAACACTCGGTTGCTTGCGCACTACTGTAAATGGACGAAAGAAAACTTGCTCGCCAAACTGGGTACAGTACCTGATGTTTATCGATTTATGGCAATTACTGACACCAAATAAAGTACTATTTCAGTTTCGTACATCTTGTTTATGATTAGCGTTACACTGAATGTCTCCAAATTCAGTGTGGTCGTTTCAGGACTGTTCGTCAAGCGATGGGCAAAGCAGTGTGGAATAGCAGATGCCGCCAACGGATCTCTCTCTCATCCTACACCCACATCATCCTCCTAATCCACTTTCTGCAGCAGCTGCAGCCTCCCTTGTTGCCTGTGCTGCACGAGGTATGTGAACTATTTTAAAAGGAGAGTTAGTTACCCCATGTTTTTTCCCAACCTCTCTTTCCTTATCACTTCCGTGTGCTTTTTCCAAGAGAGGAGGAGAGGTCAATCGCAAGGTCTTTCGTAGCAGTATTTCTTCCTTTAAACTCTGTATTTACAAAATCTGAATTCAGATGGGTACTAAGAAGGAGATTGAGGTGGACGGAAGGGACGTATACTTCTACGATGATGAACCAACGGTGATTATCGGGAATTTTTAATAATTATTAATTTATAATTATTAATTTATTTATAACTATTCGTGATTTCTTTCCAAATTTATAATTATCGATATTCTTTCAGCCCAATTGGTCTTCTTATAATCTCTCAGCGGGCGAACTTTTTCTCCGATTCCTCGAGTATTACGTCAGCTTCGACTGGCAGAATAAGGTTTGTATCAACCACATTAACCCTTTTTTAAAAATCTTTTTTAGGTAGCATACTTCTTTAACAAATAAAAGTATCCAAGATACAGCATGAAAACATTGCCTCTTTTGCTATATCTATGTACAGTCAAAGTAATCTACTCAACAAAATCCGATGGAATTTCCAATACTTATGCGCAGGTGGTGCAAATCAGACAGCAGAAAAAGACTCGCAATCAGAAAGGGTGGAAGAACAAGGTGAGATGCTCAAAATATAAACTCATTCTCTTTTTGAACATATTTTTTAAACAACCAAATAAATATAGATGATGTACATCGAAGATCCGTTCGTTCTCGAGCACAATTTGGGAGGAAAAATCAAAAGTGAAAGTGAGTGATCTATCTCGTTTTATTATTAGTGATTGCATGCGAAATGTGAGATTCATTTTAGCCCACTTCTTCTTTGGGCGGTCGAAATAGATTTCACATCGCACTTCGTGATGTCAATTTGTTATTTTTTTCATATTGCATTCAGCACATTTTGTACCATGTTCACCTATCCTTTGTGCATCACTCCATCAATAATTTATTTCTGTCATAGTATTTTTTTTCATTTAGAGCATAGCTGATCATTATAGCAATCAGGATTTTTGAAAAGCCTTAATAAAGTATTTGAGTGTTCTCTTTCATCACCAAGTCCTTTTCTACCGCCCGTGAGGTTTTCTTCTCTCACAAGGAGCGGGAATTGTTGACGTCATCGAATGGAGGAGGAATGGACAACAGAGCCATTGGAGAGGAAAGAATCGATGAATACGGGGTGAGTCAAGATAAAAGTAGACGAACAATTTTGGTGTTTAGTGCTGCACTAAAATCAGCTATAATTCATTTAGGATCTCGACTTTCTGATAGACCCTCTTTTGCTGCATTATTTCCTGACATCTACCGTTTTTCGACACATCACTTTCAGGCGGCGCTTCTCTCTCGTTGCCATTTCTTGAATGGTTCGGCTCCACAGCGCAAGTCGAACCGCCCCCCCCCCCCACCAAGCCTCCACCAGTCCAAAAGTGAGCAACACTTATTAGAAAAAAAATATTTTCATCCTATTCACATTTTCATGATCCGTTCTTTCCATTTGTAACCGCGTTTATTCGAACGCACATAAATATATGTATATTTCCTAAATATCCATCTACGAACTTAATTTCCCCCATTCGGCCAATTTAATTGCCTACCTTTGACATTTGTGTTAAACTCAATAAAAGGTAAAAAAAGGCCGAAGTGGTGTAGTGTCTAAGGCGCCCAGTTAAACTTAATAATAATCTTTATTACATTTTCAAGACCAAATGTCGCCTCCGGAAGCGCCTTCCGGCCTCCGGCTCCTCCTCGCAACACCATGAACATCGCTCCTCCCCTGACGCACTATCGCGACCCTTCGAACTTCCCTACCGTGCCCCAGAACACGCACTACTTCGGTGACCCAAACGCGTGGTATTTCGGTCAGTATGGCGTCCGGCCGCCCTACATTGGCCCGAACGGAACGTGGTACTGGCCAAATTAAGCCTCGGTACTTGCACCCGATATTAATTTATATTTAATTTTCTCCTTTCCCTAATCGAAAAGTTCGCCTTCGTCTATTGTAGGTTCTCATTCATCTATATCACTTCATGTCTCAGAGTTATATTTCACATGATTCCAAACATACAGACCAGGGTCAGAGCTGGATAGTGTGCAAAAGTGAGAGGGTCTCTCTCGATTTTGCACGCTCTCTCACTCCAAAGGCCTTTCTGGAAGGTTGACCGGGCGGTGGAATGATGTGATTTGATGTTATTGGCAGTTTGTTCATTGTATATATTTAATGTCCTCTAAAATAAACTCGTACTTTGACATCCTCCACAAGCAAACACGCTATTTCTCTTCTCTCAGATTGAACTCAGAAGCACTTATATACCGTTGCTCAGAATTAAAGAATTAATTAGCAATTAGCAATTAGCATTAATTAGAGAGAATTAGCAGAATAGCGTGCAACGTCAAGGAAGAAGTACAATGGAAAAAATACAAATATGACGCTGTTTGCGTTAGGATCAACAAGGGTCTGGAACAGGTCAAAAATCGAAATGGCTCAAAACTTGCTCCTAGGGGTAACTTTCGACGCTGAACACACTGGTGCCATCGATTTCGCAATAGGACGCCTGTGGGCGCCGAGACGGCGCCGCGCCTTTTTGGCGCAAAACGTGTTTCTCGAGTAAAACTCGCTTCGGAGTGCTCGTACAGGGGCAAAACCTAAATTTCTATAACAGAATTTGACGCTCTATCATCTGGTTATAACCACATTATACGATTCTACCTGGTTTTCGATAAACAGTGAATTTTTGACCCCGAACATATCTCGAGCGAACTCGTTACCAGATTATAGAGAATTTTTTTCTGATCATTTTGATACATTTGTTACCTCATTGTACCCCCGGGAAAGTTATTTTATATTGATTCAAAGGATTTTCGCGCGCGCGGAACGCGTGTGCTGACGCGGCATCCGCGTGGCCGAAGTGGTAGTGGTCCAGAACTTCCACCCGAAGATCATTGGCTCGATTCCAGTCGGTTGCGAAAGTTTTTTGCCGATTTTTTTTCATCAAAAATTGACTTTTTTCAAGATTTCAGAAAAAGTGCCAATATTGTCAGGGGGTGAAAAATCGATGAAAAAAAATTCGGACAGGACACTACCACTTCGGCCACTACCACTTCGGCCACGCGGATGCCACGTCAGCACACGCGTTCCGCGCGCTCGCGAAAATCCTTTGAATCAATATAAAATAACTTTCCCGGGGGTACAATGAGGTAACAAATGCATCAAAATGATCAGAAAAAAATTCTCTATAATCTGGTAACGGGATCGCTCGAGATATGTTCGGGGTCAAAAATTCACTTTTTCTCGAAAATCAGGCAGAATCGTCTAATGTGGTTATAACCAGAAGATAGAGCGTCAAATTCTGTTGCAGAGAATAAGGTTTTGCCCCTGTACGAGCACTCCGAAGCGAGTTTTACTCGAGAAACACGTTTTGCGCCAAAAAGGCGCGGCGCCGTATCGGCGCCCACAGGCGTCCTATTGCGAAATCGATGACACCAGTGCGTTCAGCGTCGAAAGTTACCCCTAGGAGCAAGTTTTGAGCCATTTCGATTTTTGACCTGTTCCAGGCCTCTGTTGAGCCCTTGTTGATCCTTACGTGGACAGCGTCATATAGCCGTGATACAATCAAGCGCTTTCAATGAACATTATAAAATTCCTTTCGCAATGCTTTTGGCACCTCCGAATAACAGATAAATGGGTTATTTTGTCGTTCATATGTCTACGAAAATTTGAATGATGAATAATTTATGCAAATAGACGCCACTTTCCGCGCCGGAGTGGCGTGTAACGCTATAGTGGCGTGGTTTTCTTGCAAGTTCCATAGTTCTCTCATATCGTCTCCATGTACATGTCTCTAAATATGATGTTTCACTAATTTAATCTGTTAAACGAAATTTTATGTCGTCTGCTCTGCCTCTGTTTCCATTTAAATATGTTCCCTTTAACTTTTTCCACTTTTTAACTTGAAACTTTTCCTGGTAAAATTCAGTAGCTTTAATATAAATCATATCTCCATTTGTCGCTCAGATGACGTCGACTGCTGCAGTTCTGAAGAATATCGAGGAACTCATCCATAAAGTGAACAGAACTTCAACGAAGCAAGAAAAGGGCCACGTGATTCATAATGTAACAACTATCGAAATGGACGAGGAGACAACCAGACAAGTAACATTTTCCATTTATTGTTAATGGGGCCATATATCTATTAATGTAACGCTGTCCTAGCAGTGTTCTCCCGCGAGCACAGCTCGAAGACGGGAAGTACCTCTACCTTTAACTACCAATGGTGGTAAATTCCTAGTCTGAATTTTTATTTATGGTGAGCCTGGTCGTTAGAACGCATGTATTAGTTTATTTATGGTGAGCCTGGTCGTTAGAACGCATGTATTATCTATTAGTGGACCCCAATCAGTCCAATCGTGAAAAAATATTCTGAAACTTGCTCAGTTCACAATTTATTTGCCTTTCAGACTGCGCAGGTTTTATACAACAGGGCGCTCTGCAATCATACTCTCGGCATGTTCTATGTCGACCTTGCTGCTGCCAAGGTCGGCTATCTATTTTTTATTTTTTGAAAAATTAAAATAAGTGTGTGAAAAAATATTCAATAAAATGTGTGCAATAGCAATTTCACGACGATTTATCTTCCGATTAAAAAAAGTCATAATTTACTGTTCCTACTTCACTACGCACAGTTCTCTCATACCTCTACCTTTAACTACCAATGGTGGTAAATTCCTAGTCTGAATTTTTATTTATGGTGAGCCTGGTCGTTAGAACGCATGTATTAGTTTATTTATGGTGAGCCTGGTCGTTAGAACGCATGTATTATCTATTAGTGGACCCCAATCAGTCCAATCGTGAAAAAATATTCTGAAACTTGCTCAGTTCACAATTTATTTGCCTTTCAGACTGCGCAGGTTTTATACAACAGGGCGCTCTGCAATCATACTCTCGGCATGTTCTATGTCGACCTTGCTGCTGCCAAGGTCGGCTATCTATTTTTTATTTTTTGAAAAATTAAAATAAGTGTGTGAAAAAATATTCAATAAAATGTGTGCAATAGCAATTTCACGACGATTTATCTTCCGATTAAAAAAAGTCATAATTTACTGTTCCTACTTCACTACGCACATGTTCTCGTTGCGCCCTCGGGCGTCGATGAAAAATAAAATTTGCTATTCAGATTCGCAAAGAATTAGCTGGTAGGAATGGTGGAATATCGATTATGCAAAGCGAATTGATAAGACTAACACGGCGAATCTACGGCGAAGATGCGAATTCGATTGATGTGCTCGGAATGAGTGAGGAATGCAGAATGAATATGTTAGTTTTGCAAACATGATCAAAAATACTAAGAAAGAGTGTGGAACGTACATCAACAAAAAATCTGCAAAAAGGGTTTAGGGAAAGAGAGAGAGTGTGAAAGTGAAAACATTGTATTTTTATTATTCTTACAAACTCCTATAGCTGATCCCTTTCTGGTGGCTTGGAACCACGCGAAAAGGAGTGGATTAATAAACATTGTAAAGTCATTTACACGCAGTAAATTTCAGGTTTTTTGTTAACCTCTACCAAGCGAAGCTGGTTTCTGATGAAATGATGAGTGCCTGTATTATGTACCTAGAGAATGCCGCAAAAATATATGGAACCGTCCGAAACGTAAGCGATTCTTAAACAATTTAAATATATGAAAAAAGCTTACTTTAAAATGAGCAACAAACAAAATAAATTAAATTCTAAAACTTTTAATACAAATAAATTTGCTTTAGGATGCCCCAAAGCTGCTCGAGAGGCTGCAGAAAGCAAGAAGAAATCGATTATATCAAATGGAGTATGCAAGAGCGTACAAAGAGTACATCGAAACGAATGGGCAACACTGGCTTCTAAATGAAAAGAGGTTTGAGAAAATTAAATATTAGAAAGTATTGTAGATTGCCTTGTTTTGCTATGCATAAGTGATTCATATTTCCTTTAACAATGATTGAAGATGGACTAAATACTAATATAGGTAGTCAGTTGAAAAGCCGGAATGAGAGTGCTCCGTGGATATATCATATATCATATTTCATATTTATCATACATGTGCATTTATGTATTATATATGTATGTTACATTTTGAGGAACATGGAGAGCAAAGGATTGAACCGGAACGAACCGGAACGGAACCGTAGTTCTCCATTATTTGGGACAAAGCGATTTTCCGACTGATTATCCTGAGCTACATGAGCTTTGGTCATGCCTTTAAAGGGACCTGTGACAGCAACAGGGAATTTAAGATTAAAGAGAATTTTCGACCGATTCGAATGCAAACAATCGAAAGCAACAACCATATTTCGTAATTCTCAAATATTGTTTTGACTATTTTTTTCAGCGAAGAATCGCGTATTGTCAAGGAAACAATCCAACGTCTGGCGATCACGCGAATGCATGAGAAATGTAAAATATTTCAGCCATGTTCCTCAAAATGTAACATACATATATAATACATAAATGCACATGTATGATAAATATGAAATATGATATATGATATATCCACGGAGCATTTTCATTATAATTATTGTAAAATGAACAACGATTGCTTACGGAATATGCAAATCTCTCTTTACTACAAGCGATCATTATCAAAATTGCAGAAGATCAATTAACTCAGAAGTACGAAATTACTGCAGTTGCTACCAAGAACATTGGAAGCAATACTAAGGTTGCATGTTTATTTAATCAATATCATTTGGTAGTGTTCAGATGTTTTGACTATTGGAAAGATCGAGTGATTGTCAGTAGCTACAGTAAGTTAATTTATCGATTGCCGATTGTATTTTGCCTACGGTACCTGATTATTCTCCAGACAACGGGAAAATGTCGGAGGAGCGTCGAGATAATCTGAAGGAAGTTCGAACGAAATTGGAGGATGCTATCAAGAAAAGGATTAAACAAGGATTCATACTCGATGTTAGCTTTAAAAAAAACCTTTCTTCTATTTCTGTCCTTCATTTTATTGATTTTAGTAAGGTGACTTTCATTCATTGTTTATTCCGTCAGAATCATGTACAAGAATTATAACTGTGAATGGGGGGCAAGAGACGGATGTCCGTCGAAAGAAGAGACTTTATTGAGTAGTTACTTGATAGTGAAGAAAGAGATAAAAAACCGGAAGGAAACCCAACCGTTCAGGTGTTTGGCTCGTCACAGAATGGTTTCGGATCGATTCGTTCCGATTTGGACGTGTGCTTTCGATTCGACGAGAGTTACAATCGATATCATTGGAAAGAGGTATACTTTGAAACGAACAGATTTTAGATTTTAGACATTGATTTTTTTGTTCTTTCGAAATGGGACATTTTTCTTGGAATTTATGTATTTACAATAATCTTCATAGATGCTGCTTTCTCTATAAATTGTTCCATGTGATACGATTTTTAAAAAAATGGCTTACCGGCTTGCCCCATCTAGCGTGGTAGCTTGCTACTGTAAAATCGCTTGACATGGAACACCTTTACCTTTTTTTACCTTATGTAATATTTAGAGAAAACAAACGCTGAAATTGATAGCATCCGCTTTCAATGGACGACAATTCAAGAATGTGGAGTCGGTTCCGCAAGCAAAGGTGAGTGAAGAATAGAAGAGGAAACTCGAGGAAAGGGAGGGGAAATGTCTATCTAAATGCCTATTTTTAGGAAATATATTTTTTTCCAAAAACTTCGAAAATTAAAAAAAAATTAAAGTTCTTGCCAGGTGCCAATCGTCAAGTTTTCAATTCAAACTAACAGCGGAGAAGAAATTGATGGAGAGTAAGTGCATATCTACGAAAAAAACATTTTATCACCAATAGAGTGCAAAATGTACGACAGTAAACTCTTCATTTCGCAGAACACTTCCTTTTGAGAATAGTGCGTTGTGCAGCTTTTTCCTTGGTACGCATCATTTCGAACTTTCCATTATCTCCATTACAGCATTTCGTATTACAACGATCTCGCACTACACAATACTCGTCTGCTCGCTCGGTATTGCTCCTGGACAAAGGGCAACCTACTCGCCAAACTGGGTACGGAAAAATAATTCAACAATCTTATTTGGACACCGCCACCGCCTCACCAAGGCACCCACCCATGAGGAAGGGGAATTGGCAGTCGTGACTAGATCACGCAGGAAAATAGGTATGGCGCAAGGTGGGCACTCCAGACTGAATCTGCCCATTAGTAGCACTGGCCTAGCAGTGTTCTCCCACGAACCCAGCTCGAAGTCGGGAAGTACCTTTACCTTTATTTGGTAATCGGTATTTATCGACTCGAGTGATGAGCGATTTTTGGCTCTGATACCAGAGCTGGATTTGACAAAATTGCATTTTTTTCCCGTTCCAGGAGTTTTCATCAAGCGATGGGCGAAGAAATGTGGGATTTCCGACGCTTCGCAGGGATCTCTGTCATCCTACACCCACATTATACTCATGATCCACTTTCTGCAACAGCTGCAGCCCGCCCCTCTGCTGCCCGTGCTGCAGGAGGTAAGTATTGAATTAAAATGAATATTGTATCACTCATATCAAATTTAAGATGGAATCGAAAAAGGAGATTCTGGTGGATGGATGGGACGTCTACTTCTGTGATGAACCGACGGTGAGTACCGAGACACATTATCATTTTGGAAACCATTTCGGTATTGAAATTTTGCTGTAACAAAACTATTTAATGCGAAACATAAATAATTATACGTTTTTAGCCGGATTGGTCGTCATGCAACCTATCGGTGGGCGAACTTTTCCTTCAATTCCTCGACTACTACGCAAAATTCGACTGGCAAAATGAGGTACGAAAAAACAACTACCGTTACCTAATTGAACTTTTTCGGTCCAGAACACTGCTCATTCATGCGAGCCCTGATTAGCAATTCGTAGAGCCATTCCACAGAGTTCGTAGTCTCTATCATATTCACTAATAAACTCGGCTACCTTGTACAGGCGAGATAAAGAATATATGGAGCCGAATTTGTTTAGAGACCTTCTAGTCTAGTAGAGGGGCATATGTTAAAGAGTTCGCGCCCTGGTTACCGATCTTTATAATGTGATGTTCTCTGAAATGCAAAATTCTCAATGTAATTTTTTAGGTGGTGCAAATCAGAAGGGCGGGAAAACTGGACAAGACCGAGAAAAGATGGGACAATAAGGTGAGTTGCTCTACATTTATTGTTCAAATATTAAAATATTTAAAATTTGAAATCTATCGAAGAGACAACATGAACTTTGGTAATAATTCCCCTTTTTTCGCATGTTTAAAAATATTTAATAAAATAATTGTTATAATAATAAAATAATTGTAGATGATATACATCGAAGATCCGTTCATTCTCAATCACAACTTGGGCGGAAACGTAGACAATGAGAGTGAGCGATATCTTTGTTTTACTTCATAACTTCTCAACTTTTCTATGTTGTCACAGTGCATTTTACCATTTTTCATGCATACTGAAGATACTTTAATTAATCAATATTTTTAATCAAACCAAGTCGCAAAACCTGGGCAATATATTTTGTTCAATAGATTTACTTCTTCCGACCCTTACAATCCGTCAGAAGTTCGCGAACTTTTCACGCATCTTTTCTTGCTCGTTTTAGGCTATTTTCCTTATAATTTGCGTTAGGTCATTAGAGACGCATAAGAAACTACTAATGCCGAAGAATTTAACTTAAAATATAAACTAGGGAATTAGCCGCACCTCTTAGAAGGTCGCGGAATTCTGCGAGTTGTTTTCACGCAGCTAGACAGTGACGAGAGAGCACGCGGAACGAGGAGAGGGAAAAGTAAGCAATGTTGTTGTTGTATTTCTGCGCTCTCTCTGTTTACGTGCTCTCTCGTCACTGTCTAGCTGCGTGAAAACAGCTCGCAGAATTCCGCGACCTTCTAAGAGGTGCGGCTAATTCCCTAGTTTATATTTTTGGTTAATTTCTTCGGCATTAGTAGTTTCTTATGCGTCTCTAATGACCTAACATAAATTATAAGGAAAATAGCCTAAAACGAGCAAGAAAAGATGCGTGAAAAGTTCGCGAACTTCTGACGGATTGTAAGGGTCGTTCAACTTTTCAGTGTTCTCGTTCATTGTCAAATCGTTTGCCGTTTCCCGCGATATTTTCTTCTCGCCCAAGGAACGGCATTTATTCACGGAGAGGATTGAAGGAGAATTGAACAAGTGGGAAATTGGAGAACATACCATCGTCGAATATGGGGTACGTGATAATTAAAATATTACTGCGGCAAATCGGGGACTTAAAATTTGGTACATACTTAATATCCTAATATCCTCAATCCTCAATCCTCAAATTGAATAATATCCTCAAGCAGCCTTAGACGTACCAGACCTCGATTCATTATAGTATCTCTTTGATACCGTAACCTTCTCCTCATCACAGAACGCCCTCCTCTCCCGATGTCAATCTTCTCTCAGAGCCGCGTCGATATCTTATGGATACTCCAATTCGAACCACCAGATATTCCAGCCTGTCCCTTACCGAGAGTGAGTCAAACAAATTTTAAGTACGCTTACAAAGATAACTTTATTATCTCAAGGCCATTCTCCGTCTATGGAAATGCCAACTTCATCCCTCCCTTCATGGCCCAACAGAACTACGACTTCCATCGCATGCCCCCCTTTCCATATTACCACCCTCAGCTTGATCCATACAAAAGGCATATGTCTCAGTATGGCGCACCGCCGTCGCATATGGGCACGCACGGTGGGTGGTAATAAGCGTCTACTTCGATTGACTAACAATTGAAATCTCGGAGCAGCAGCATACCGTATTCACCAATGTTACTGATATTGGCACTGTGTCGAGCATGTAGGTTATTGCATTGTGTTCGGATTTCATGTTATTTTGTACTTTGATCACCGTACTCGCATAAATTCGTTGTCTTTTCTTCATTTGAGCTGGGAATAAGTCAGCTACACAAGCGTCAAGACAAGAAAGGACAAAGCAAATGTTCAATGTTCTTTTTATATCTGGAAATCAACCTAACAGTGAAACAATAATAGATGACAGTTGGGCAAAGGAGGAGAGGAAATATTAATGGGCGAAAGAGGCGAAGATTGAGAAATATATTCAAAGGGGATACGCGCCTAAGAGTGTGGCCTTTTAGAATTTTAAGTTGTCGCTGCCCCATTTGTACATTTTATTCTTCGACTTATTTCCCTATGATAATTTCAATATTTTGATACAGCACTATCATATCTTCGTTTACGTGACCTACATTCCTGCAGAGCAATGCCGATCAATTATACGCGCGTTCTAATTCGTCATTTTGCGTTTTCCACCACTTCTCATGGTTGTTTGTTCTACAAGATCACCGAGGGAAGTGTCCAGCGCCCGGAAACGAGGGGAACCAAGCTTTCAAGGATTTTCTTCATTCACTTTCACAAAGCCTGTTCCCTTATTTTGGGTTGTAATCGTGGAGTCTGTGTATCCTCGGTGCAGCCATACCACATGATTCCAAACCTACAGACCAGGGTTAGAGCGAGAGAGTGTGCAAAAGTGAGAGAGTCCCTCTCGATTTCACACGCTCTCTCACTCCAAAGGCCTTTCTGGAAGTTTGTCCGGCCTGTGGAATGATGTGACACTAGCTGGTGATACCGTAAACATCTTCATTTTTCTTCCCAGGCTGCAAAGTATTTCTCCCGACAATCAACCATTGATTGATCGATAAGACAAGACAAGACGAGTGCGTGTCCGGGATTGGTCAGTGTGAACCCAGTTGATAAGATAGTGAGAGAGAGAAAGATTTTTGGCATTGACATTCTCTCTCCATCTTGAAATCGATCTGACATGACGAGGCGAAACATAACGCAAGCGCGTCGAATGATCTCTACGGTATGTCTTTCTGATTTGTTTCCTATAATTGAACTTGGAAGTCGAAGTGACTTAAGTGGGAGAGCTTTAAAGGGACCTGGCACTGCAAAATAATTTATTTTTATTTAAAAAAAATTTTTTTCTGATTAAAATATAAAAAAATCGCATATTTTCACGATTTTTTTAAAAAGAGTTATGATTTTTTAAAGATACTTGCGTACCGGGCATTACTGTGTTTAGCGCGCCAAACACCGTAGCGCCCGGTACATCAACGCAATTTCAGAACTTTGAAAAATCATAACTCCTTTCAAAAAAATCGTAAAAATATGCGATTTTTTGCATTCAAATCAGAAAAGAATTTTCTTTAAAATAAAAATAACTTATTTTGCAGTGCCAGGTCCCTTTAAGCCAATAATTAAGAGCTGTGAATTACAGTTCTCCCACTCCATCTTAATATTACGTCAATGAAGAGCTTGTGGTTATCGGCAAGTACTACGAATACTCTAATGGAGGTATCTAAAATAAATTCATGATTTACATTCACATCAATAAATTTTTTAAAGTCAGTATACAACAGATGGTGACCGTGCATACTGTACGACACTTTCTTGCGGCTTTGGCTCAAGCTTCTTCTCGAACTTTCGCTTTTTTGAATTTGCCTTAATTTAGACGTGATTGATGATGATTTTAGGCGTAAACTTTATTGAACATTTAAAGATTTTTTCTACAATTATATTATGAGCTAGATGCATTTTCTGCCATCGTTTATTAAGCTTGTTAGCTCGCATTTCATCATTGACAACTTATTTCTCTTGTCACTTCTGCATCATCGTTCCATTTCAGAGAAGACGGTGGTTTGCTGATGGAGCAAATCGAAGAGAATGGAGTAGAGCGGCTGCTAACGAGGTTTGAGAAAATTAAGAAAATTAGAAATTATTGTTAATTGCCTGGTTTGCATAAGTGGTCCATATTTGCTTTTACAATGAAGATGAGCTAAATACCCTGAGCTACATGAACTATGGTCATGTCCATCAAGAAGGACAGCAAAAGTGATTTTTAGCTTAAAAGGACCCGGCAGAGATTGACAACTTGATCTCTATTAGTCAAATATGAAATGCTGATAACGGGAAAAATAGTGAAAAAATTCTCGGAACTTTGTGTTTCGGGATATGCGCAGTTGAACTGTCGTGGTGTATGAATTCGACATTTCCTAATGTGGTCATAACTTCGAGGAATGAACATGACATGCCCTGAATTCTGCTTAGTGGTCATTCAGGACATCGTAGGCATTCATTCACCACAAATTTTTGGAGCTGAGACACTTTTGAAAAGAAATTAGGAAACGTCGAATCCCAGAGCGTGTGCCTCTGGGAGTCGCCGTAAACCACTCCCAAAGGGTCCGAACAATTTTTTTTCTTATTTTTCCCTTTATTAGTCGACCAAAATAATACCAAATAAGTGTGTTTCACTATCTGTGCTGTGCATGGTCCCTTTAAAGGAATCCGGCGGAAATTGGCAACTTGAGCTCTATTAGTGGATTTTCAGTTGCTTATCACGAGAAAAATACAAAAATAACATCGAAACTTTCTATTTCGGAATATGCTCATTTCGAATCTCGTGGTGTGCTAGTTCCACGTTTCCAAATGACGTTGCAAGTAGGGGAATGAGCATAAACGCCCGTAATTCCATTTAGTTGTCATCAAGTATACAACATGAATTCATCGGTATCTAATTTTCTGGGACCGTGGTGTTATTAAAGGGCAGTGCCGTAGCGCCTTTCCGAGTGGTCTGAATTTTTTTTATTGTTTTCGTGATTAATGAACCAAATTCCACTAAATGAGCAAATTTCGTATTCTATGCCAGGTCCCTTTACAAATAATTTTCCTTCGATTCGATTGCAAAAACAAATATTTTTAAACTATTTTTTAAATTTTGTTATGAATTTTCAAAGTTCCCGGTTTGGCTGGGATGACCCGGCACTACTGTGTTTAGCGGCGTAGAACTTCATTTGCAGTCCAATGTCCCTTTAACCATTTTTCGTAGTTTGCAAATATTTATTTGAATAATTTCAGCGAAGAATCGCGTATTATCAATGAAACAATCCAACGTCTGGTGAATGTGCGAATGTATGAGAAAGGTAAAATATTTCAGCCTTGTTCCTTAAAATGTAATATACATGATTAATACATACATGCACACATATGAACAATATGAAATATGATATGCACGGAGCATTTTCATTATAATTATTGTAAAATGAACAACGATTGCTTATAGAATATGCAAATCTTTTAGCAACAACTGAAAAGTGTTAATATTACAGAATTGAAAAAGAAAGAAATAAGTGCGGTTTCTGTCAAGAATAATATCGATATCGGAGGCTATTTTAAGGTAGTTTGTTTACTTATTTTATTGCATTTGTTTTTACGTAAAGATTGATTATTGGAAAAAAGATAAATCTTTCAGATTGTAAGACACATAACTTACTACTTGCCCGCTTTCCACATCGCTGATATCGATCGAGTCATTGTCAATAGCTACAGTAAGTACATTTTATCGGTCGGCCTTCTCATTAACCATTTCTTACGGTAACGAATTTAATCTCCAGGCAAGGACAAGCTGTCAAATTGGTATCGATATAATCTGGAGGAAGTTCGGACCAAATTGAAGGACACTTTCAAGAAGCACTTTCAAGAAGGATTTAGACTCGATGTTAGCAGAGATATTTATGCCATCTTTTAATTGATTTTAGTCTGTAGAAAAAAATTAACGAATAAATAAGATAATTCTGAAAAGGAAAGCCGACCACTTAGGTATTCGGATCGTCCGAGAATGGTTTCGGAACGATTGGGTCCGACTTAGACGTGAGCTTTCGATTCGACGAGTGCTTCACTGGAGGTCATCAACATGCGGTACTCTTTGAATTGGACAATTAGATAAGAAGATTGACAATGACTGACAATGAGATATTCATATTTTCCTCCTCTTGATTGAACATTACATATACATACTAGGGTTCGCGTGGCAAGAAAAAAGACCGCTATTTTTCCCGAAATGAGGAGAATGATCTTGGGAAGAAGTGAAATGAGAAGATTTCTTGTTTATTTCTTGAAATTAACCAAGAAATAAACAAGAACCAAGAATATTTCAAGAAATTTATTAAAAACGTTTATAACAATTTAGTAGTTTACACAACATCGCCAGCTATTAACGAACGCATAACACTCGTATCTTACAAGTTTGGCCTCATTCTCATAACGCAAATTATTAATGCTATTATGAATAATTATTTTGATTAAGACAATATTTTGAATCTGAGAATTGACAAAGTTTTCTTTCTAAGAAATTGTCAAGAAACAAGATCTTGAAATGGTTTTCATTGTTCTTGCAAGAAGTGAAATAATTGAATTATCTCATTTCGGGATCCCAAGATCTTGCTTGGCAGGCGAACCCTAATACATACACATACACATATTTATCCTGACATCAAGGCAAAGGGCCTGCAGGAGGTATCATTCGGGGGCAGAGGTGGTCGGGATCTTCGAATTCGAGGAAACTGGGTCAAGGGAATGGATCATGCTTGGCTTCTTTGGTCAATTGAAGTGTCGATCTTGGACGATGAACATTGAGCGTAGAAGTAAATCATCCTGCTACCAGAGACGTCCTGCCTAGCAGGCATCAATTTCAAGTATATACTCACGTCGCAGTCTTTCCGGTTTTGGATTTTCTTGATAGTTGACGACTTGAATTAGAAGTAGATCTTCCAGCAACCAGTAACGTCCTGACTAGCGTGTATCAACCTTACAATAACTCACGTCGTAGTCTCGCCGACTGGGCCTTTCTTGAATGTTGGCGACTTGAATTATTAGATGTAGGCGATCCGGGTCCTCTTCTCGAAGTGGTACCAGGTGGGCGACATACTGGCCGGGTTGCCCAAGCTGACTAGCAAGGATTCTCCAAACTGAGGAGGGAGAGGAGCGGGCAGACTGTCGACCGCCCATTACGAGCCACAGAATAAAGATTGAACATTAAAATAGTATATTTCAGAGGGCCCAAACACTGAAATCGATAACATCCGCTCTCGTAGGGACAGAATTCATGAACGTAAAGTCGGTTCCACAAGCAAAGGTGAGTGGAGAATAGAAGAGGAGCTACCTGGTTATGCAATCGAGGAAACGGGAAATGTCTTTCGAAATGCATATTGTTAGAAAATATATGGTCGAAAATATTTTTTTAGTATCGAATAACCTTCTTTCCAGGTGCCGATCGTCAAGTTTTCTATTCAAACTAGTTGTGGAGAGATTGATGGAGAGTTAGTGAAATTGAGTTAATTTTTTAAAATCAATTTTCGATAAGTTCACTTTACAAGTGCCAAATATAAGACAATGATCTATTTTATCAAAACAAAAATGAATCGTACTTAGTTCTTTTTTGTTAGCATGCGCGCGAGCTTTACAGTATATCCATTACAGTATTTCGTACTACAACGATCTCGCACTACACAATACTCGTCTGCTCGCTCGGTACTGTTCTTGGACTAGGGATAATCTACTCGCCAAACTTGGTAAGGAAAAAGAATCTAACAAAGCCGGTTTTGTTGACTATTGATATCTTATCCGCAACAGCACGAAGAGGTATAAGCGGTCCGTTATTTATTGATATTGTTGTTTTGAATTAAATATTTCACAATTGAAACCTAGCATTGTCAAATGTTCATTTCATCCGGTTCCAGGAGTTTTCATCAAGCGATGGGCCAAGAAATGTGGCATTGCCGACGCTTCAAAAGGATCTCTCTCATCCTACACCCACATGATCCTGTTGATCCATTTTCTGCAGCAGCTGCAGCCTGCCCCTCTGCTGCCCGTGCTGCAGGAGGTACGGGTGCTTATTTTCAAATAATATTATACTACTTTTATCTATTTGTAGATTGGTCAGAAGAATGAAATTCTGGTCGATGGATGTGACGTCTACTTCTGTGATGATGAACCGCCGGTGAGTGCCACACATTATCATTTTGAAAATAATATTGGTATTGCAATTTTTCTGTAACAAACCTATTTAACAGACCCTTTCTGACAGGATTGAGATTCTGGCTGAAGGGTCCGTAGTAGCTGAAAATACGCCCATGCTGAAAAGTTGCCTCAAGGGTAAACTTCATGCGTACAGTCCGAAAATCTACCTTAAAATGAGCTCCGCTGAAACCCGGCTGAGATCTGTTTCAAAATTCATGAAAAATTGAATTTTCAATTTTTTGTCAGAATGATCATAAACCCTTATTTAGTTATATTTTCGGAGAGCTGGTCACGAGAGGAGTATTTTTCATGAAGAAAGGTTCTCGATGTCTCCACAGCGAAAAAAGTTGTGGTCGATTAAATATTTAAAATTAACGCCTCGAAAAAAATTTCCTCCACACGCATTATTTTTTATTATTTTTTGTATCGATATTTTGGACCATGAACACGGGTTCATGGATTTTCAAAAATAAATTTTTTTCTAATTTTCAACAAATTCTAATTTCTGTTATATGACAGGTATCACGAGAGATTGCATGAGGTCGAGAACAACTTTTAAAAAAGTATTTTTGATTTCGATCAAACTTTTATGTAGAAGTACTCTGGGGACGAGAATTCCATCAATCCTGGTCCCAGGTCCCAGAACCGCATTTTAGGAATTTCCCGGTTCTGATGCCGGAATCGATGTAACTTTGTTCAAAATGTAGTTTCAATGCCGTTCAAGTGCTCAAAATGTTCGTAAAAATATGCTGAACATTTCTTCTGTTAGTACATTCACTTCAAAGAGTGAACTGCGAACGTTAAAATTTAAAATCCATTAATAATTTTGAATTTTTTTAAAAATCATTTTTCGATGAGAGCTTACGCAAAATTTGAAAGCAGAATATTAAAGGCCAAGTCAATATTAGTCATGTAAAAATATAAAATTGATAAGAAAGGTGGGTTCACAGACCCGAAAAATCGCGTTGAATCTGAGAATACTGCGATTTTTCAGAACAAAGATTTCGAAAATCTCGAATTTCGATACCAGACATACTGAAATGGACTCTAAATTGGTGAAGACCATGAAACAATGTATCCTGATCAGTTTTAGCCGTATATCACAAAATCTGCGAATTTTTTTTAAAAAATTGTCTTTTTTGACGAAAAATAATTATTTTATAAATAAATGTAAAACGATTGGCATAATTTGGAAAAGAAAGGTGCGTAGTTGATTCGGGAAAAGTATTTAGGTCGATTAATATGTTGTTTATAGTCGATTTCCTGTATTTTAGGGAAAAAATTGATAAAAAAATCTATCAAATTGTGTGAAAACACATCACGAAAGAGGATTTGTATAAGTAGAAGTAAGGATTCCTTCTGAAAATGTTAATTCTACATCGGAGTAAATATATTTGACTGTTACAATCGTTTTCTGAACAAATTGTAAAAATGTTTTCAAATATTAATATTTCTTCAACAAAAAAATCGATTTTTTAAAAAAAATCGCAGATTCTGTGATATACGGCTAAAACTTATCAGGATAGATTTTTTCATGGTTTTCACCAATTTAGAGTCCATTTCAGTATGTCTGGTATCGAAATTCGATATTTTCGAAATCTTTGTTCTGAAAAATCGCAGTATTCTCAGATTCAACGCGATTTTTCGGGTCTGTGAACCCACCTTTCTTATCAATTTTATATTTTTACATGACTAATATTGACTTGGCCTTTAATATTCTGCTTTCAAATTTTGCGTAAGCTCTCATCGAAAAATGATTTTTAAAAAAAATCAAAATTATTAATGGATTTTAAATTTTAACGTTCGCAGTTCACTCTTTGAAGTGAATGTACTAACAGAAGAAATGTTCAGCATATTTTTACGAACATTTTGAGCACTTGAACGGCATTGTAACTACATTTTAAACAAAGTTACATTGATTCCGGCATCAGAACCGGGAAATTCCTAAAATGCGGTTCTGCGACCTGGGACCAGGATTGATGGAATTCTCATCCCCAGAGTACTTCTACATAAAAGTTTGATCGAAATCAAAAATACTTTTTTGAAAGTTGTTCCCTGAAGGTGGTGTTTTCATGCAATCTCTCGTGATACTTGTCATATTCTGTTTCGAGCCTAGTGGCAGGAAATATTGTATACACTTATCATGTTGCATCTACTGAAGAAATACTTGTTTGATCCAACTACTTTGAAAAAAAAATTTATTTTTGAAAATCCATGAACCCGTGTTCATGGTCCAAAATATCGAAACTTAATTTTTATCTGGTTTCACTCTTGTTCAGTATATGGAATCCTACCGTAGAATAAATTATTTCTGCAGAACTTACAAACTCATTGGATTACTAATATTCCAGATAATTCGAAGTAATTATTTTGTAGTTTTGACCATGAACCTGGATTTAAAAAAAATAAATTTTTCCTCAGTAGATGCAACATGATAAGTATTTCCTCAGTAGATGCAACATAATAAGTGTATACAATATTTCCTGCCACTAGGCTCGAAACAGAATATAACAGAAATTAGATCGGAATTTGTTAAAAAATAACGATTTTTACGAGCAAATACCCTTGTACGCCCAGCTTCCCGCGCCGATCTCGATTTCAAATATTGTTCTACTAGATTTATTTTTCACAAGGAGTCCAAAAATGCAATAAAAAATAATGCGTGTGGAGGAAATTTTTTTCTTTTTTCGTTGTGAACACATTGACGAACTTTCTTCATGAAAAATACTTCTCTCGTGACCAGCTTTCCGAAAATATAACTATATAAGGGTTTATGAACATTCTGACAAAAAAATTGAAAATTCGATTTTTCTTAAATTTTGAAACATATCTCAGCCAGGTTTGAGCGGTGGCCATTTTAAGGTCGATTTCCGGACTCTACGCATGAAGTTTACCCTTGACCCCCCTTAACTAGCTTTTCAGCGTATGTTAATTTTCGCTAGTACGGACCCATTTCAATCCTGTCAGATAGTGTCTGTTAAATAATTACAAGTTCTTAGCCGTATTGGTCGTCATGCAACCTATCGGGGGGCGAACTTTTCCTTCAATTCCTCGACTACTACGCAAAATTCGACTGGCAAAATGAGGTACGAAAAAACAACTACCGTTACCTAATTGAACTTTTTCGGTCCAGAACACTGCTCATTCATGCGAGCCCTGATTAGCAATTCGTAGAGCCATTCCACAGAGTTCGTAGTCTCTATCATATTCACTAATAAACTCGGCTACCTTGTACAGGCGAGATAAAGAATATATGGAGCCGAATTTGTTTAGAGACTTTCTGATCTAGTAGAGAGGCACATGTTAGAGAAAAATGCAAAAAAAAATGCAAAAAAAAATTCTCTAAAATGCTAAATTCTCAATGTAATTTTTCAGGTGGTGCAAATCAGAAGGGCGGGAAGACTGAACAAGACCGAGAAAAGATGGGACAATAAGGTTTGTTTTACATTTATGTTTGAATATTAAAATTTTTAAAAATGGAAATCTATCGAAGAGACTAAGGAATATCTCTGAATATTTGAGTACGCTTTTCGCGCTAATACCTGCGACGCTTTAGCTCTGTTCGTTTTCAATCAAACTATTCGTGATCTTAAGCATATTTGGGCGGCGTATTTGTCAGATCTTTTTTGATATGTTGTTTGGAGTGCTATATATATTTTTTTATCGACGCCCGAGAGCGCAACGAGATACGAAACATAGATAAATGTGAAATTCAATAATATTCTCAATCTAGGGAATATGAAATTTGAATGATGGGGTGCGTGGACTGTAGGAAGAGTAGATATATCGTCATGGTCCCATCTGTCATCGTCTGGTCGTTGGAGGGATACCGAGGAAGAGGACTCGGGACGACCAGGTTGACTCTGCTCCGGGACCATTCTGAAGGATCTCTAAAGGAGGATGGGTGGTGAGATGTAGAGGGGGGGAGGGGTGGTGAGATGTATACGGGGGGATGTGGGAAAAGGGACTAGTGAAATGTGTATTTACTGGTATCAAAGCGAGAGAAATCTAATTCACCTAGACGATTCTTATAGATAGTAACACTCGGAGATCGGTGGATATGGGAAGGTAAAGAGTTTAAAATCATTGCTATTCTACGGAGAAACAATGAAATCTAGGAGTGGACTTTGTACATTCACTGTGAATTCCAAAAGTGTTCGATCTGTCACGCTGGGGTTTGAATGTGAAAAACTAGTTACGGTCTAGGATGATCTCGCCATTCATGATTCTACAGGCGAATACTAAATCAAAGATGACTCTCCTCTCAAAAAGCGCTTGAAGACCAAGAAGAGACAGACGTTCAATATAGGAAGGTAGACCAATTGGATAAGAAGGAGACGGAAAACAACGATAGAACAGAATTCTGGTGAATTGTTTTTGAACCTTCTCGAGCCTCTCACAATGCTTCTTTACATAGGGGTTCCAGAATGGACTTGCGAATTCAAGGTAAGGGAGAACATAAGTTTGAAAACACTTGAGTAGGATATGGGGACAATTGACAGAAACTGCCCGGAGCATAATAAATAGTGCAGTTTGTGCTTTGCTAATTCGGGCATCAATTGAAGCAGTACGGAGTAATGAAGGAACAACTTGAACTCTGAGATCTCGTTGAGGAGATTTTTCGGTTTTCATGGACACAGGAATGTTATTGATATGATAGGAAGGAATGGGAGATCCACCAATGTGGAGATGAGTACACTTAGATTCAGAAAGAGAGAGTTGATTAGCAATTGTCCAATCATGAATGGCATTGAGAGCAGATTGCAATTGAGAGGTGCGGGAAGCAAATGATTCAGATGAATAAGAGATGTACACTTTAATATCATCAGCATATGATTTGATTTGAACGTCAGGAAAGGCAGCGAGTACATTTGAGATATCAGCAATGTACAAAGTGAATAGGATTGGACTAGGGTTGCGAATCCGGACGGACAATCCGGACAAATTCCGGACAAAATGATCGGTCGATCTCATTTCCATTGTGTCCGGACGTCTTTGTCTGTCCGGACGGACGTCCGTATGTCCGGATTTGTCCGGGAATACTGTAGCCTGTCCGGACAACCTGATCGCAAACTGGTTTATTTTTAGTTTTTGAAAAAAAATTATTTTTTTCAAACTTTGTTTGGCTCAGCATTGCCAGTTTACGTTATTTTGCCATATTGAGTTGAGTTTCAACCATAGGTGACCACGCCGAAGGGTAAACCCATGGGGGTTGTGGAAGCCCCAAGATTTCATTTTGTCATCGGGCATCCACGTACAGGAAGCCATTATCCAAAGTGGGAGTACGGTAGGAGGATTACAGTATACCAACATGTGTTACCCACTCGAGGTCTCGAGGTTGCAATCTACCACGGGTAATATTCACACTTTTGTATTTTCGGGTTATGGTAGAATTGATTACGGTAGATTGTTTTCGTTATGGGACCGGTGGTTAAGTTGTAGTATACTACTTTGGGTTTGGTTGACACATTCCCACCCATTATGGGACATGGCCTCCTATACGTGGATTCCCCATGCCCCAAAGAGATTGTATGACATATACGGTATGGGGCGTGGGGCTTTCACGGCCCCTATTCATGGGTTTACCATCAGGCGTGGTCACCTATGGTTGAAACTCAACTCAATGTTGCACAATAACGTAAACTGGAAATGCTGAGCAAAAAAAATTGAAAAATAATATTTTTTTACAAAAAAAGAAGAATACTACCAGTTTGCGATCAGGTTGTCCGGACAGACTACAGTATTCCCGGACAAATCCGGACAGATGGACGTCCGTCCGGACACGGACAAAGACGGACAAGGCCCCGTTCATTTTTCGCTTTCACTGTCCGGCGTCTGACATTGTCCGGATTCGCAACCCTAGATTGGACTTAGTACGGAACCTTGGGGATCACCTGATAACACAGGAAATGAATTAGAAATGGAACCATTTAGACGGACGGAAAATTGATTATCTGTGATAAAGGAGGTAATCCAGTTGAGGAGATAACCGTGAATTCCATAATGAGAGTATTTGGATATGAGCTTAGAGAAGGGTACGGTATCAAAGGCACGAGAAAAGTTCAGATAAATCACATCAGTATCTTGTTTTAGTGAATGGGCCTTATTGTTAGTCCAATCGTACTCGCAGTCGATAATGTTTGTGAGTACAGAGGCACAAGAACGAAATCCATGCTGATAATCGGGAATAATTTTGAACCGGAATAAGTAAGGAGCTAATTTCATTTTAACTAGTCTTTCCATTGTTTTGGATGCAGGAGAAAGGATTGAGATGGGACGATATGATTCAGGGGAATTTGGAATTTTGTCTGGTTTGAAGAGAGGAGTGATCAATGAATATTTCCAGAGAGACGGAACAATACCAGAAGTCATGCTAACATTGAAAATATCACAGAGCGGAAGTGCAAGAGCAGAGGCAAAATTACGAAAGATTATTTGTGGGATCTTGTCATAGCCAGTGGAACAGGAGGGGGATAATTGTTTCAAAGCTTTCATAACATCGTGAGGAAGAAATGAGACATTAGAGAGGAACGGAGGAAGTGGATGGGAGGGAAGAATGGGAATGCGACCATCGTCAAAAGTGAAATATGACGCAAACTGAGTAGCTAATAAGTTTGCAATGTTCGATATACCGGAGACAGTAATACCAGAAGGTGACGTGAGCTCTTTAGGGACAACGGATTTGGTTTTTGTGAGAGAGCGAATGTGTCTGTAGAGATCTTTTGCCCTTTTAATTTTCTTTTTCTCGCAAAATTGGTTCCATTTTTTGATTTTAGCCAGAAGATCTCTACTGCACTTCTCGTATTGGATTCTGACAGAGTTTTGCTGAATCTTGGAAAAAAAGGATATTTCGATGAGTAATGAGATTTTGAATGTGTGTTGGATAGGAAGCGACAACTGGTTTAGGACAGTGAAAAGGAACGAATAGATCAATACCATGATGGATTACAGTAACGAAGTTGTTATACATGTCGTCGACATTTGGATTCTGACAAAATAAGTGGAACCAATCAATTGAGTGAAGATAGGAAGTGAAATCATGATAGTTCGCTCGAGCAAAATCTCGGACGAGAGACTGACATGGGAGTGACCTGAACTTACATATCCCGATCTTTTTTATTTTACCATGGTACCATACATGTCTATAGAGTATCTCAAAACCGTTCTCAAAAGCTGCGAAACTCGCCTGGGAAGCGAGATAGCAGTTTTCACGCCTCATAAGAACGAGATAATGCACTGTTTCCAACTACAGCGGTGGCCGAGTGGTCTAAGGGATGGGATGGGGAAGGGAGTGAGGGCGTGGGTTCGGTTCCGCTCCCCGAAATTTTTTTTTGCTCATTTTTCGCTGCTTGTTTTCTGGATTGTTGAGTCAATCTTGATGTGGGAATGGTTTTTTTCACTTTTTAATTACCCTTTTACATTGCCTGTCGTGGCATGACACGATAGGCAATACACATTCTAATGAACATTGAGGATGTGGTAAGTAGATCAATGGCTAGGCATTCAATATTATCTGAGATGGATTGGACAACTGAGAAGTGGAAATGGTCACGGATAATTAGAAGAGTACCACCCCCACGGGTTTTGCACCTGTCACGGCGGACTACAGAGTACGGTAGATCACCAATCAATAGAGACGAGGGAGTACGATTATTAAACCAGGACTCGGTAATACAGAGAATGTCAGGTTTTTGAATCGATAGTAATAGACGAAGGGCGGAAAGCTTATTGCAGATAGATCGAACATTGTAATATAGACAGGAGATAGTGGGAGGAGTGGGCAGAGATGAGGGAATGAAAGAGGGTCTGGAGGGACTGTCTAGTTTGACGACTTAGATCCGTTGGCAGAGAAGGGGAAAGCAGTCGATGAGGAGGGGATCAGAGGGGTATTGGGCTGGGTCTTGGTTTTGGAGAGAGATCTCTTGTAGGAAGCCACCTGAGACTTCTCCAACAACTTGCCCGCGTAGCTGACCCACGTGTTCTTGTCCTTGCCCTCCTCCTCCGCCTTCGCATTCAGAACTCTCTTCTGCTCTCTCAGATTGAATGCAGTGGTGCGTTCATTCTGAGTGAGAGAAGGACGAATTCGAATAGTCGAGTAGATGGAATGAGTGGAGAGAACGGTTCCACACTGACGAAGGACTGACTTCTGGGAGGAGGCACGAGGGAGGAGCACATTCAACAATCGGGATTTCGGGTTGGGGTTGCCAGTAGAGTGCGCGAAGTGAGACGGCCCGATAACATTTTGACCCGACAATTCAGAATGAGTGGGAGGCATTACCCGTGTACTTCTTGTCAATTACCCGTGTACATTTCTCCTCCAGCTCATTTGAGTTCTTATCACCTGATTTGACTGGAATTAGTGATCTTGAATGTTCCCAACATGCTAATTCATTGTTCCCCCTCATTTCTCTCTCGCACAGTCTCAGGGAGTGGTCCTCCGCTTTCTATGGAATCTTCGCGCGCAGAAAACACTCATTGAGGACGTTTATTTCTTCTTTACCATGTCTAAAATCGATAATTGATATCAGAATAACCAATCTAAACTATCAGGGATCTTCAATACTGGAGAATCTCTCCTCCGTAGAAGACAGTGGCGAGATACTTTTATCCTACTGAAAAGGTGTAAAATTGGGTCTAACAGATTGCGCTTACCTCCTATTTAACTAAGCACTTGATAGAATTGTGATTTACTGCAGTTTCGTTGTCCTTAAGATAGTTTCCAGTGAGCCGGAGTTGAAAAGTACACGAGTAATTGAGATGAAGTACACGGGCCAGCTCATTTCGTGCAAAATGAGAGATGGACCGGTCTATTACCCGATTACTCGACCCGAATAAGGCACTCTAGTTGTCAGTAGTGGGTGTCGACTTCTCGCCCATCCTGAATACCGTATCCGGGCTGCTACTTCCTAACTTATGAGAGGAATCGCGAGAGACTCGAACACTTCGAACATGGCCGGGACACAGAAATTTATGATTTTTAAATTGGCTGAAAATTCAGCACAAGGTACTATCAACCTACCTCTATCGAATAGCGTTTTCAGAATTTTTTTAAAAAAATTTTGTTTTCGCGTGAAACACAAATCAACCTGGTGACTCGGAGATTTTTTCAAGTAATATCAAAGTTTGAAAAATCATAAATATCTTCAAGTGAAGTTAGAAATCCGCTGTTTGTTGCTTTAGATAGACAAATGACTCGGCTTGTTTACCAACCGCTTGAAGTCATTCCTGGTTCGTGCGATGCGGGGTGTTGTTTTTGCAAGAGTTGGGCTAATTTTCTTAAAAGTCAAAAGTGCTGGTTCTCTCTAGAGATGTTCTGGTGAACATTGTTGGTACTCCAGTATAAATATGGGCCAAATCGGTCAATGCGTTGTAATGTTGGAAAGCATTGTGTGAAGTCCTCCAGATGTAACTATTATTCCCGAATCGTAATTCCGGTTCTTTTTTACTGAAAGCAATGTCAAACTAACAGAAAACAATAATTATCACGCCTCTCACGTGAGGCTCGGACTGAACTTGGCACAGTTGTACGATATATCATAGAAAACGTGATATCGTACTATCTCCCGAGTTGGGAGAGCATAGACATATCATTCGAATCCTTGTGACCTACCGGAGGCTATGGTGAAATAAAAATGCGGTGGTTTCGAGCGGATTTTTGTCAAATCACGAAATTTGATTATTATGCAAATTTGAAGAGCAATCGAAAAACGAATTTTATAGATCGAAAGAGCACTAAAAAGTAGCACTAGCTCTAAGCAAAAAGTATTCTCAGAAACTTCGTTAAAACACTGAAAAACGGCTTCAAAGTTCGCAGGCTGAACCTTACGGTAGGTGTAGCAACTCGTGGAATGACTTCTGTGGCATAATAGCTCTCTGGGATCTTAGTTGGACCTAGTGGTACCGAAATCGTAAAAATCACGTGATCGAAATTTCGAACTGTGACTAAATAATGCCATTCTGGTCCGAGCCTCTCGTGAGAGGCGTGTTATGTTGTTTGTGAAATTTTTTATTGATAAGTTTTTGGAGGAAAAAAATTGAAAATTTTCAGCTTCGATTTTTGTATTTGCAGAATGTTTTATATTTCGATGTCGAAATGAATATTAAACATCTCCATATATTTAGATATACTCCCTGGAGGAAGATTTGTCTCTAATTTATAGAGTGTTAAACTTTTCTGCACGGAAATCACAACTTGCGGGCGAAATTTTTCTATGTATAGTAGAAGCAGTCCAATTCTTTCCATACTTCATGATAAGGCTCATCACTATAGGTAGACCAATTTCCATTTTGGAAGTGAATGTCTATCTATTCGTGGAGAAGAGTTACAGCGCCTAGAAAATCGATTATAATGCTAAAAGCGCGTGCTGTAGCTTCTCTAGCACTCTCTCAACTCCCCACGCTCTCTCGCCTGGGTTCGGACCCCGAGCTGGGCAGAAATCTTTTTGCAAAGCTTCTATGTTATCGAAATCACGTGAATTCAGCCCACAAACATTGGTGGTGAATCAGAGGAGTCTACCTATAGTGATGAGTCTTATCATGAAGTATGGAAAGAATTGGACTGCTTCTACTATACATAGAAAAATTTCGCCCGCAAATTGTGATTTCCGTGCAGAAAAGTTTAACACTCTATAAATTAGAGACAAATCTTCCTCCAGGGAGTATATCTAATCATATGGAGATGTTTACTATTCATTTCGACATCGAAATATAAAACATTCTGCAAATACAAAAATCGAAGCAGAAAATTTTCAATTTTTTTCCTCCAAAAACTTATCAATAAAAAATTTCACAAAAAACATAATTATTGTTTTCTGTTAGTTTCACATTGTTTTCAGTGAAAAAGAACCGGAATTATGATTCGGGAATACTAGTTACATCTGGAGGACTTCACACAATGCTTTCCAACATTACAACGCATGGACCGATTTGGCCGATATTTATACTGGAGTAAGTATCAACAATGTTCACCTGAACATCTCTAGAGAGACCAGCACTTTTGACTTTTAAGAAAATTAGCCCAACTCTTGCAAAAATAACACCCCGCATCGGCGCACGAACCAGGAATGACAAGCCGAGTCATTTGTCTATCTAAAGCAACAAACAGCGGATTTCTAACTTCACTTTGAAGATATTTATGATTTTTCAAACTTTGATATTACTTGAAAAAATCTCCGAGTCACCAGGTTGATTTGTGTTTCACGCGAAAACAAGATTTTTAAAAAAAATTCTGAAAACGCTATTCGATAGAGGAAGGTTGATAGTACCTTGTGCTAAATTTTCAGCCAATTCAAAAAATAATAAATTTCTATGTCCCGGCCATGTTCCAGTCTATCCCGATTCCTGTCTTATATCAAAAAACTATGCGTAACCCAAAGCCTCGAAATTACGCTTTGCAAATTACTCAATTAAAGAAGGCCTCTCACGAATATTTGGTCACATAGACTGCCAGCGTAGCGTTGTTGGGGGCGCTCACCCGAGCACATTGCAACGCATCCAAAATTCTACCGTAATCTATAAATCGATATATTGGCGCTCAAATGACCGCAAAGGTACCAAGAATCGACAGGCAACGCGTGCTAGGACCAGAAGATAGGAAAACAAACGGGGGAAAATGAAGCTGCCAACGATATAATAATGTTTCCCCCTATGGATAATATCGGTTTTCATAAAAAATATAATAATTTTCGCAAGGGAATGCTTAGAAAATTGCCCCTAATGCTAGTGTGCGCGCTCCATTATTGGTCGCATTTTTCAGGTGTACTGTATTTGGCTTATCGAAAAACAATATGGAGCGCGCACACTAGCATTATGGGCAATTTTCTAAGCATTCCCTTGCGAAAATTATTATATTTTTTTATGAAAACCGATATTATCCATAGGGGGAAACATTATTATATCGTTGGCAGCTTCATTTTCCTCAGTTTATTTTCCTATCTTCTGGTCCTAGCACGCGTTGCCTGTCGATTCTTGGTACCTTTCGGCCATTTGAGCGCCAATATATCGATTTATAGATTACGGTAGAATTTCGGATGCGTTGCAATGTGCTCGGGTGAGCGCCCCCAACAACACTACGTTGGCAGTCTATGTGACCAAATATTCGTGGGAGGCCTTCTTTAAGGATTACGGTAATATCTTTTTGTTGTACAGCGTCTTTCTGTGTTCTATATTTTCATGGGGTTGCATTCTAAAATTATTGATCGATTTTAATTGATGTATTTGTAACAGAATAAAAGAAAGAAAGATTGTTCTACTGCGCTTTCAGTTTTGTCATCCTAATCATGAGTGTGACCTAGCGATACTAGGGAGTCGCTCTGCTTGAACTATCAGGCTGTTGCAAAAGTCCTGTCGTTTTTGGGCGTTCACTTTCGCGGGTTGTCTCGGCTCTGGTTCTTTTTGTAATGTGCCTTCCAGTATACAGTAGAAGGGGGACCATACCTTCTCTCTAAAGCACGGTTATGATTAGTCCCTTCTAGTTCTCTGAGGGAGAAATACGAATTGTTGTGATAACGTCTCTCACAACTTTTGGGAGGTATTTTTGTTCGTCTTCCTGTCTGGCTCAAAGTCACCCGAATTTTAACCCCATGTGGATGTAAGTCATCAGTCATATACAACCTCTTTTGCACATCGTGAAAAATTGGGCTCTCAATAGCGAGAATATGGACTTTTTCTGGCAGAAGAGAAGCGATCCGTAAAATCCTCCATCTCTATTTTGGCACTCTTTGCACAGAACAAGAAGCAGACCCTTATCAAATCATGCGCAAACTGGGCGACACACTAGGGGCCGACTTTTCCACCATACATTTTGGAGTTCACGAAATTGGAAAGAAGAAAAATATGGGACGGTTGATTTACTACGAATTCTGGGATCCAGTCACTTTTTTGAAGGTGGACATGTCTTTGATTTTTCTAATTTTCCACAGGGTTTTCAACTGTCTGGACTAAATGGTGAGTGGGGCTTATGCATGAGTAAAGGGCAGACGATGTTCCCAAACACAGTTTTCAGTAGTCAAAAAAAAAAATATATATATATATATGCGAGTCACAGGGAAACGCGGTACAATGATACAATTAAATGAAATGAAATGGAGATCGAACAATGCAAACTAGTAACGATGGTCACTCAGACAAACTGGTCAGTTTTCCGGATTTAATGAAAAGCCTTGCCGCTCTGGGAAAGAAACTATTATGCCTGTAGTTCGAGGGAGAACTTGCATTAGTGAAATTAATTCCGTTTCGGGTGAAATAGACGTTGAAATGATGTGGTTTCTTTTTAGATATTTTGTAATTGCCTATCAGAAGACTACTGGCCGACTTCAGATCTATTTCTTCTCTGCGCCTCTCTAATGAGATTAGACCCAGTTTATTATTTCTGGTGGTGGGATTTGGCAGTGTTTGCCAGGTGGAATTGTAACAACGCATGAATAATCTTCTAGTAAAGTAATTTAGAACATTTTCTAGAGCTTCTTTGACGCGCGCTTTCTAAGATGGGTGATGTTGTGAAATTCATGATGTTGTGAAATTCATCGAGCGCCCGGGGCGCTCAGTGCTGGGAGCTCCTACTCGAAAGCACCACTATCATGGCACAGGTGTGCACCATTGATATATAATAAGGCAAAATCAAAGTCGATAAGAGACGCGAATTGTGGGCAAATGTTTACTTCCAACACTGCATCGCTGGACCGCGTACAGCGAGGGCGGCCAATTCTGAACTGGCGGCGCATGGAAGCACCATCCTAATATATCCTTCTTATCCGTCAGACATTACCCTCTCAGAAAATAACTTGTTCCCCACCATCACCAACTTCCTCAGAGAACAACACTTCAAGACCCGAGTCGATATCGTAAACGAGATGACCGGCTTCTTCAAATTATAGACCCCGGCGTCCTATGAGGGTGGTATCCATAAGTTGCACGAATTATAGAGAACTACTAGTGGTGTAAACGTAGACTATTCCCAAGTTCATTGGTTCATCTTTGAAGTTAGCAGGGATAAAGATGTTCGAACCCCGAAACGCGACAAGACTTTTGCAACAGCCTAGTAAAACGTCGCATGCGGAGTTCACTTTTCGAAGCAATTTTCTTGTTATTTAAGTTCTATTTTGCAAAAAGTAAATTGAAATAGGGCACACTCAGCTACCGATTGAGCACAAACTTGTACTTTATCTTCGGTTCCATTTACACGACCACCGTTACACGACCACCGTCTAGAAGAGACAAAATGATTTTTTGAAATAATTTAACAATTTTTTTCGAATGTATAATAATAAAATAATTGTAGATGATGTGCATCGAAGATCCGTTCATTCTCAATCACAACTTGGGCGGAAACGTAGGCAATGAGAGTGAGCGATATCTTTGTTTTACTTCATAACTTCTCAACTTTTTTATGTTATCACTGGGGATGACAAAGGAAGATGGAAGAGTGAGATACTCGCATGCTAATGGATCTTACTCTTCCGGAAGAGGAAGAGTGTTTAAAGGTTTCAATGCAAATGCATGTTCTGGGCATTGTAAATTGCTTCCAATGGATTTGGAGGGTGCTGATGAATATTGCATGCCACAAATTAGTTCGAAATTCCTCTTCTTGAAAAGACCTACTCCTCTGAAAGATCGTCAACTCTTCCGGGAGAGTTCGCCCGGCCTTCCCTACTCTTCCTTCCCATTCCCCATTATCATAATCACAACGGCGAGGGAGAGGAAGGCCTCACTCTTCCTTTGTCACCCCTAGTTATCACTGTGCATTTTACCATTTTTCATGCCTTCTGAAGATACTTTCATAATTTATATTTTTTTAAAACCAAGTATTAAAACCTGGGCAATTCCCTTTGTTCAATTACTTCGCCAACTTTTCAGTGTTCTCGTTCATTGTCAAATCGTTTGCCGTTGCCCGCGATGTTTTCTGCTCACACAAGGAACGATATTTATTCACGGGGAGTATTGAAGGAGAATCGATCAAGAGGGAAATTGGAGAAGATAGCATCTTCGAATATGGAGTACGTGATAATTAAAATATTACTGCGGCAAATCGGGGATTTAGAACATTCAGTACATTCAGTTAAATAACATCCCCAAGCAGCCTTCGACCTACCAGTACACGATTCATTATAGTATCTCTTTGATACCGTAACCTTCTCCTCATCACAGAACGCCCTCCTCTCCCGCTGCCAATCGTCACTCGGAGCCGCCCCAATATCTTATCGATACTCCAATTCGAACCATCACATATTACACCATGGCTCTTACCGAGTGTCACAGTGAGTCACACCAAATTTAATTACGCTTACAAAAGATAACTTTATTCTTTCAAGACCATTCTACGTCTACGGCAACTCCATCCCTCCGTTTGTGCCGCAACACCATTACGACTTCCATCGCATGCCCCAGTTTCCGCATTACTTCCCCCCTCTTGATCCATACAGATCGCATGTGTCTCAGTATGGCGTGCCACCGCCCAACATGGGCATGTACGATGGGTGGTAATACGCGTCTACATAGATTGACAAACAATTGATATCCCGGAGCAACAATATACCGTAATCACCGATGTTCCAGACATAGGCACTGTGTCGAGCATGTTTATTTATTTATTTATCGTACACCACAAGGGTGCGACAACATGTACATAAATTTGCGAGTAAAAAAGAAAATTATTAAGAAGGGGGTTCAAAGGGGGCATGTAGTTTATTGCATTGTGTTCGGATTTCATATGTTATTTTGTGCTTTGATCTCCTTATTTGCATAAATTCGTCGCTAGACTCGTATTTTCTCTTTTTCTTGTGCATCAAAATGAATATTTTACTTTCAGTAGTCTTTTTCTTTATTTGAGCGGGGAATAAGTCAGTTACACAAGCGTTAAGGACGAAGCAACGGTTCCAAAATTTTCTTTTTCATATCTGGAAATCAACCTAACAGTAAAACAATAATAGATGAGAGATGAGCTAAGGAGGAGAGAAATTATTAATGAGCTAGAGAGGTGAAGATTGATCAAAGGGGATACGAGCCTATGAGTGTGTCCTTTAATAATTTTAAGTTGTTGCTGCTCCATTTATAAATTTTATTCTTCGACTTATTCCCCGTGAAAATTTCAATATTTTGATACAGCACTATCAAATCGTCGTTTACGTTACCTACATTCCAGCAGAGCAATATCGACCAATTAGACGCGCGTTCTAATTCGCCATTTTGCGTTTTCCACCAGTTCTCATGTTTGTTCTACAAGATCACCGAGGGAAGTGTCCAGCGCCCGGAAACGAGGGGAACCAAGCTTTCAAAAATTTTCTTCACTCACTTTCACAAAGTCTGCTCCCTTTTTTTGGGTTGAAATCGTGGAATCTGTGTATCCTCAGTGCAACCATATTAGTTGGTGATACCGTAAACATCTTCATCTGAATTCTTCGCAACCCAACAAGAAGAGAACTGGCTATAGCCATTATAAAATGTATTTCTCCCGACAATCAAACATTGATTGATCGATAAGACAAGACGAGTGCGTTTCCCTCGGGATTGGTCAGTGTGAACCCAGTTGATAAGATAGTGAGAGAGAAAAAGATTTTTGGCATTGACATTCTCTCCCCATCTTGAAATCGATCTGACATGAACTTAACGCAAGCGCCCCGAATGATCTCTACGGTATGTCTTTCTCATTTTTTTCCTATAATTGAACTTGGAAGTCGAAGTGACTTAAGTGGGAGAGCATTAAGCCAACAATTAAGAGCTGTGAATTACAGTTCTCCCACTCCATCTTAATATTACATCAATGAAGTGCTTGCGGTTAGCTCCAAGAACTGCGCGTAATCAAATGGAGGTATGTAAAATAAATTCATGATTTAGATTTATTTCAATAAAAATTGAAAAAAATCAGTACACAATAGATGGTGACCGTGCATACTGTACGACACTTTCTTCCGGCTTTGGCTCAAACTTCTTCTCGAATTTTTGCTGTTTGAATTTTGCCTTAATTTAGAGGTGATTTATGGTGATTTTAGGCGTAAACTTTATTGAACATTTAAAGATATTTTCTACAATTATATTATGAGCTAGATGCATTTTCTGCCATCGTTTATTAAGCTTGTTAGCTCGCATTTCATCATTGACAACTTATTTCTCTTGTCACTTCTGCATCATCGTTCCATTTCAGAAAAGACGATGGTTCGACCTGCCTGCTTCACGAGCTGCGTCTTAGCAGCGACCTGCCGAAGTGGATAGACGAAGTTGTGCGATGCGTGTGATAACTGGGACGAAGAACAACCTCTCGTGTGCCGCATCTATGGCGCGCAATCGCCGAAACGCTGGCTTGCAGCACGTCCACACGTACCGGCGTGTGATTGTCATCCATGCATCGATCACTATGGACAAGACCGTCGCATCATACTGGCGGCAACAGTGATGGAAGTGCGGCGTGAGAGCGGGCAGCCGATGGTGCTTCAACTCAAGAAACCCGGCTGTTACAAGTCGTGCTCAGAAGCGTTCGTGGCCGGAGCTGCACCTCTGTGCACAGATTGCTGTAATTGGCGTATTCTTCTCTCTGTCACCAAGACTCTCGCAGGATTTCGCGGAAGTAGGGAGGAACTAGCTAAGCTCGCAAATCGACTCCCGGAAACTGGCGTGTGAGTGTGTGCATATATTATATAAGTTGAATGCTATGACATTGCACAACCATGCGTGTACATATAATCAGAATTGCGTTTGCAGATACGACTCGCGTCGAGTCGAATACATCCGTCGGTGTGCAGTCTGTGGGAAGGACGGTCCTGAGCGTCTCGCCGCCTTTCTACACTGTGGACACACATTTTGCGAGGACTGCATGAATCGGAACACGGCTGATCTTTCGGTGCATCGCCATATCAACTGTGGATATAGACTTGCGATTCGCCTGCGAGAAGAGACGTCCGCCGATGGAAGGTGAGGATCAGCAACTACATATCCGGTCAATTGATGAGATAATATGCGGAACCAAACTAAAACAATTATGTATTCGAATTTCCCCTTAACTACTTTCAATGACCAACGAATATTAATTTCAGACCCTCGCGATGGTGCGTCATATGTTTTGATGAGAATCCTCGCACGCAGAGGACTCTCTTTCTGTGCGGGCATTCGGCCTGCACGGGCTGCATTCGTAAATCGCCTCCTGCAAAAGACGGAGTTGTGCACTGCTCGATGTGTCGCTTCGAAGGACCACTTGTCTGCTTGAACGAGGAGATGAGGTAAAATGATGAAAACACTGTCAATATAAATAAATCACATTTTATCTGAGTATTATTTCAAAATCTTCATTCAATTTTTGAAAGCTTTTGAGTTATTAATGATTGTATATTATAGAGGGGAGAGAGCTATCACACGGGCAGAAGATTACCGTAACGTCCTTCGTCTGCTTGCAGACATTGAGTGAGTTACATCCAAATTTCTATGTTGTGATAGTGTAACGATGTAGGAGTGTCGTGTCCAAGTCTCTAAGTTGTGTCCAATTTCACATTTTACAATTGGCTTGTTCGTTACAGACCAGTCGTGACGTGCTGGGACGTGATGATTGTGCCATCGCTTCAACCTCCAGTTCTAGTCACCGCACAGAGTATGCCGCTTCATACACACAACACACGCCTTCAACAGGCGAGGTATCTAGCTTCCCCTTTTCAGGACGCTTTGTGAAAGAGAACATTGTTATTTCGTTAGTCACTAATTAAATTACCTGATAGAGGGGTATGAAACTCGATGTAGCTTATTTTGCTTATTATAAACATAGACATATTTATCCCGACATCAAGGCAATGGACATTCAGGAGGTATTATTTGGGGACAGAGGTGGTCGGGATCTTCGAACTCAAGTAGGCAACTGGGTCACGGGAATGAATCATGCTTCGCTTCCTTGGACAATTGTAGTGTCTATCTTGGACGATGAACATTGAGCGTAGAAGTAAATCATCCTGCTACCAGAGACGTCCTGCCTAGCAGGCATCAATTTCAAGTATATACTCACGTCGCAGTCTTTCCGGTTTTGGATTTTCTTGATAGTTGACGACTTGAATTAGACGTAGTCGATCCGGGTCCTCTGTTCGAAGTGGTATCAGGTGGGCGATACTTGCCGGGTTGCCCAAGCTGTCTGCCAAGGATTCTCCAAACTGGAGTGAGAGAGGAGCGGTAATACTGCCGACCGCCCCTCACGAGGCACATGACGATTTTGCTTTTTACATTATATATTTTTTAATGAATTTACATTCATTTATAACATACATAGAATCAATGATGTATGTAAGAGAAGCAGTAAATTTTAATAATAAAAGTATTCCAATCTTTGCTTGCAGACTCATCGTGTCTACACTGCTGGAGAACGAGTTGACAACTAGATATGTGACCTTCAGCGAAGGACTTGACTATGGCCTCTTGAGGGACTTCACGGTGATTCTTTCACTATTTTGGAATGTTACTTATTGTGCTTAGGGTTCGCCTGCAAGCAAGATCCCGAAATAAGTTATTCCAATTATCTCACTTCTTGAAATAACAATGAAAATCACTCCAAGATCTTGATTCTTGGCAATTTCTTGGAAAGATTTCTCAGATTACAAATGTTTTTTTCATTTTTAAGTAATACCTTTGTCTTAATAATATTAATCATTTCGTTTTTGTTCCTTGGATTCCATTCCTGATTCGTATTATATTTTTGTCGCTACTATCAATATGGGAACAATGGGACAAGGAGATTATACACTTGCTAGCAGTCATTTTAGACACTAATCGTAAAATAAAAAAATAACAGAAACGAAAAGTTGTTATTGTTTTAGGAGCTGTAGATTCGACTTTGCAAGAGCTTTTTCAGGAAAATTTTTAATTTTCTTGCCAGGCGAACCCTACTTGTGCTCACTGAATGAGATTATAGGCAAGGCATGCCAGTCGTGGGTGTCGCTCTCAAATACTGAATATATATTAAATTTAGGTCCGAATTATCGTCTACTTCGTGAGCATCACCCTGAACAACGTGGTTTTGGTAAGTGGATGCCAGGAAGAAGCTGAATTAAACTTCGCATGTGTTTGGGAACTTCAATTAGCAAGGAACATTGATCAAACAACATTATTCTCTTTCTTCTTCATCAAATTTTATATATTCTCATGGAGTTATGATTGATTATTACTCACTCTCATGCTATGTTTCCAGGGTACAACCGTCATCCGGACAGTTCTCCAGGCTACGGATGATCAACTGATCGGCCATGAGAGTGACGTTATGGTCAGTTATATATATATGACGCTGTCCACGTAAGGATCAGCAAGGGCTCAACAGAGGCCTGGAACTAGGGTTCGCCAGGCAAGCAAGATCTTGGGATCCCGAAATGAGATAATCCAATTATCTCACTTCATGCAAGAACAATGAAAATCATTTCAAGATCTTGTTTCTTGACAATTTCTTGGTAAGAAAACTTAGTCAGTTCTCATTTTCAAAATATCGCATTAATCAAAATAATTATGCATAATAGTATTAATAATTTGCATTGTAATCGCTAAACGTGATCCATGTCCGTACCTGATTCAATTTATGTTCGATCCTCAGCACAATAGGACCACACAAGGGTGCAAGGTACTCATGGAACCACTGATTATCTTTAGAAGTATGCTGCAATATCGAAATAACAAGCAAAAGAATATTTCCCTCATTTTCGAAGTAGTGGGTTAGATTTTGGAATAATGAAGCCTAAGTTACAAATCTCATGGTTTTCATGCGTTCTCAAATAACTGCCGATGTTGTATAAACGACTATTTTTTTATAATCAATTCAACAGATTTCTTGAAATGTTCTTGGTTCTTGGTAATTTCTGGGTCATTTCAAGAAATTAACAAGAAATATTCCCATTTCTCTTCTTGCCAAGATCATTCTCTTCATTTCGGGAAAAATTCTTTTTTTGCGGTCTTTTTTCTTGCCAGGCGAACCCTACCTGGAACAGATCAAAAATCGAAATGGCTCAAAACACGCTCATAGGGGTAACTTTCGACGCTGAAGACGCTGGTGCCATCAACTTCGCAATAGGACGCCTGCGGGCGCCGATACGGCGCCGCGCCTTTTTGGTGGAAAACGTGTATTTCGAGTAAACTCGCTTCGGAGTGCTCGTACAGGGGGCAAAACCTTATTCTCTAGAACAGAATTTGACGCTCTATCTTCGTTATAACTAGGGTTGGCTAAACGATTGCGGCTTTGCGAGGTTGCAATAAGCTCCGCCCACAATTGCGAGGGCGCAATTCGGGGGGACGGGGAGGGGAGGCTATGCGAGGGCGTAATTCATTGCGACCTCGCAATTTTTTTCTAATGGCCGATTAGCTCCCAAATGCGAATTCTTCGTTTATTTTATTCTTAGTATTTACATCCCCAATTCATAGAAGTGAAAATGGGTAGTAAGAAATGAGGTTTCATCATCACTACTCAACAATAGTGGTTGACAATAGTGGAAAAAAACATTTCTTACTATCTATTATCCACTTCTATGAATTGGGAATGTTACTTCTAAAAATGAAATACACGAAAAATCTACTTTTAGAGCTAATCGGCGATCAAGAAAAATTGCGAGGTCGCAATTAATTGCGCCCTCGCATAGCCTCACCTCAGAATCACGCCCTCGCAATTGTGGGCGGAGCTAATTACAACCTCGCAAAGCCGCGCGCGGGAGAGGGGAGGAATTGCGAGGGCGCTAAGGCCGAATGGCCAACCCTAGTTATAACCACATTACACGATTCTGCCTGGTTTTCGAGAAAAAGTGAATTTTTGACCCGTACATATCTCGAGCGAACCCGTTACCAGATCATAGAAAATTTTTTTCTGATCATTTTGATTCATTTGTTACCCCCGGGAAAGTTATTTTATATTGCTTCAAAGAATTTTCGCGCGCGCGGAACGCGTGTGCTGACGCGACATCCGCGTGGCCGAAGTGGTATTGGTCCAGAACTTCAACCCGAAGGTCGTAGGTTCGATTCCAGTCGATTGCGAAAGTTTTTTGCCGATTTTTTTTCATCGAAAAATTGACTTTTCCAAGATTTCAACAAAAAAAGTGCGAATATTGTCAGGGAGTGAAAAATCGATAAAAAAGTAGGCAAAAAACTTTGGCAATCGACTGGAATCGAACCACTGACCTTCGGATTGAAGTTCTAGACCACTACCACTTCGGCCACGCGGCCGCGTCAACACACGCGTTCCGCGCGCGCGAAAATCCTTTGAGGCAATTTAAAATAACTTTCCCGGGGGTACAATGATTTAACAAATGTATCAAAATGATCAGGAAAAAAATTCTCTATAATCTGGTAACGGGTTCGCTCGAGATATGTTCGGGGTCAAAAATTCACTTTTTCTCGAAAATCAGGCAGAATCGTCTAATGTGGTTATAACCAGAAGATAGAGCGTCAAATTCTGTTGCAGAGAATAAGGTTTTGCCCCTGTACGAGCACTCCGAAGCGAGTTTTACTCGAAATACACTTTTTCCGCCAAAAAGGCGCGGCACCGTATCGGCGCCCACAGGCGTCCTATTGCGAAGTCGATGGCACCAGCGTCTTCAGCGTCGAAAGTTACCCCCTTTGAGCCATTTCGATTTTTGACCTGCAAACAGCGTCATATTTATATATTTAAATTCATCAATAAGCATTTTTATGATGGGATTTAAGTTACCGGAAATCCACATTGTTGAGGTCTGATCTTACGACCTAATCAAATAGGCAAGTGCCGTAAAAGAAAGCAAGTAAAAACAAAAACAATGAAAAATCGATAATTAGGCCGTGGCGCAGCTCCTAAATATCCGAAAATGGAGCACTGATCATCAGGAAAGTACGCGCAAATGCAAATGTGAATAGATATTACATGAAGCTGTTTATGACACTCCGGTCTTTTTTCTTTTTTTTAAAATGCTTCCGTGCATCATTATTTATTTAAGAGAGCGTCCACGAGAGAACGTTACAAGGGGGTAGGGGTCCCGGATGAGAATTCGACAACCTACCCTCAAACTTTTTTCATGGAATGAGCATCACGAATGCTGATCGACGTCGCATATATTTAAGCTTGAAAAAATTTTTCGAGGTCAAAATTTTTTTCAAAATTTTCAGAAATTTTTTGGACGAAAAATAAAGTTTCGAAATATTAAGCGAATAGTATTTTATTATACGTATATTTACACGCTGATTCCGAATTTGATAGTTAGAACTGCTAAAACACAAGTATGAAAAAGTTATGGTCGAAAAATCAGATTTTTTTGCACAAAATCGAGAATATCTTTTTTCGCACCCCCCTTTGAAAACTTCTCACTACTATTTTTGGAATCTACATCAAAAAGTAGGTTTGGAGCCTTCGATTCAGATTTTTAAAAATAGCGCGTTTTTTGCTATAAGACGGCAAAGTTGCTTACTTTTGGATTTTCCTCTCTAATGGTGTCTAATAACTTGTGAACCCGTCCATTGTTTTTACGAGTTTGGTTTCAAAAAATAATTACTATTCAAACGAAAAATATTACAGAACATTTCGAATGAATACATCGACTTTATGTCTCCATTTTGACGATAAACCGATTTTTTCGACCTAAAAATGTAAATTTCATAAATGCGATGATATCAATCTAATTTGAGGTTGAAAATAAGAGAAACGTTTAACTAGACAGAGTCTGGCTAAGCAAGATCAAAAACAGTCCCATTTCTTTGAACTATGCATTTTCTCCATTTTTGAAAAAAATTGATTTTTTTTTGTATTTTTTAGAAGTCAAAAAATTATGTGTCAAAATGCAATTTCAAACAGTATACATTATTTTGATTGAAAATAAACACAATTGCATCGATTTGAGGTTCATTCAAAAATCTCTGGGAACTTTTGATGCAACTCGTGGATCAACTTTTTGGCTTTTTCGAATAATTATATAACATGACTGGGAAGACGACCCTTACATTTAATTTTTTTTTCCTGGAAGATATGTCAGTACTGATTAATATTTGTTAGATACAATTTTGATTAAATGCAAAATTGAATTTTTAAAATTTGGAATTTTTTGAAAAAAAAATTTCACAAGTAACTACTATGATCATCATTTTTTTCTGGACATTACGTCTACAATATGACTTTCTGTCGTACACTCATCACTAAAATACCATTGCCCATTAACAATTCGAGAGTACTTAGAGTGTTCCTTTTTTGTGATTTTCATGAAATTCATTAGTTGCCATTCGTACGGAGTTAGATGTAGTACACATTTCGATAAGTATCTGAACCAAAAGACATTAGAGAAAATTTATAACAGGGAGTAAAAATATTTTAAAACTGAGTCAAAAGTAAGCTTTACATAACCGTAGATATATCAAATATTATTTGTAGCTGCTACAATAAAAATTTAGAATTGTGATTTGAGGAATATTAAGGAATGTATGATTTACTCACGTTTAATATCTGCATGATAACTGTGAAAATACAATTTAACGCATACTAATGAATTTTCAACTTGAGTCCATTAAATCTCGCCAACTGTGTGAATATTGTATTTTAATTTCGAAACCTTTCGAATGGCTTTTTTTCGAAACTAATGAATTTCATGAAAATCACAAAAAAGGAACACTCTAAGTACTCTCGAATTGTTAATGGGCAATGGTATTTTAGTGATGAGTGAACGACAGAAAGTCATTTTGTAGACGTAATGTCCAGGAAAAATGGTGATCATAGTAGTTACTTTTGAAAATTTTTTTCAAAAAATTCCGAAATTTTAAAAATTCAAATTTGCATTTAATCAAAATTTTATCTAACAAATATTAATCAGTACTGACACATCTTCCAGGAAAAAAAATTAAATGTAAGGGTCGTCTTCCCAGTCATGTTATATAATTATTCGAAAAAGCCAAAAAGTTGATCCACGAGTTGCATCAAAAGTTCCCAGAGACCTTTGAATGAACCTCAAATCGATGCAATTGTGTTTATTTTCAATCAAAATAATGTATACTGTTTGAAATTGCATTTTGACACATAATTTTTTGACTTCTAAAAAATACAAAAAAAAATCAATTTTTTTCAAAAATGGAGAAAATGCATAGTTCAAAGAAATGGGACTGTTTTTGATCTTGCTTAGCCAGACTCTGTCTAGTTAAACGTTTCTCTTATTTTCAACCTCAAATTAGATTGATATCATCGCATTTATGAAATTTACATTTTTAGGTCGAAAAAATCGGTTTATCGTCAAAATGGAGACATAAAGTCGATGTATTCATTCGAAATGTTCTGTAATATTTTTCGTTTGAATAGTAATTATTTTTTGAAACCAAACTCGTAAAAACAATGGACGGGTTCACAAGTTATTAGACACCATTAGAGAGGAAAATCCAAAAGTAAGCAACTTTGCCGTCTTATAGCAAAAAACGCGCTATTTTTAAAAATCTGAATCGAAGGCTCCAAACCTACTTTTTGATGTAGATTCCAAAAATAGTAGTGAGAAGTTGTCAAAGGGGGGTTCGAAAAAAGATATTCTCGATTTTGTGCCAAATAATCTGATTTTTCGACCATAACTTTTTAAGAGACCATCCACGAGAGGCCGGGGCGCTGGGGGGAAATCGTCGGATGTCTTTTTTGCAACCTATGCCAATAACTTGGTGGTGAAGTCAGCATCACAAGTGCTGATATTGAGCGAAGTAACTAAGGTTCTGGGTCCCGCACCGAAAAGTTACCGTAACCCCACCTTCCGGTATCGATTTTTTTGAAATTTTAAAAAGTAGGTTTTTATAGCGTTTCTAGGTGTATTTTGCGAAAAAAATACGAATGAAACCACATTGAAAGTCATCTGAGGACGATAAAGGGTCGAAATTTCAATTTTTCACGGTTTTTCGACCGTCCTGAAAAAAATTTGCCCATGTATTGACAACGATTTTATGATTTTTGGAATCCTCGTCAAAAACTCTATTAACAACTTTGTTTCGTTGAATCCGCGCTATGCCCGCGATGGTCGTAATTGTGGCCTGAATGTTCGGATTTTAGCCGACCTTCGCGTGTTCCTGGCGATATTTCTGATCCCGATTGCGAAATATCCCGTGTATCAAGTGATATATCATTTTCCTACGATACCGCGAACATGACTGACGCGATGGTTTCATCACCGTGTGAAAAAAAATCAAATATTTTTTTCGACCATGAACCCGGGTTCATGGAAATTTCGAGAAAATATTTTTCTGCAAAAGTCGATGCACCTGTGTGAAACTTGTTCAGTAGATAGAATATATTAAATATGCACCATATTCACTATTATTCTTGCACTATTTGACTATCTAGGTGTAGCCTACGAAGGAAAACCACAACGCAATATTCAACACAAAAACGTTAATTCTGGGAGCAGTAAGCACTTTCATAGTCAAATATGATGCACATTTATTATAAGCTATCTACTAAACAAGTTTGACACAGGTGCATCGATTTTTGCAGAAAATTTTTTTCTCGAAATTTCCATGAACCCGGGTTCATGGTCGAAAAAAATATTTGAATTTTTTTCACACGGTGATGAAACCATCGCGTCAGTCATGTTCGCGGTATCGTAGGCAAATGATATATCACTTGATACACGGGATATTTCGCAATCGGGATCAGAAATATCGCCAGGAACACGCGAAGGTCGGCTAAAATCCGAACATTCAGGCCACAATTACGACCATCGCGGGCACTGCGCGGATTTAACGAAACAAAGTTGTTAATACAGTTTTTGACGAGGATTCCAAAAATCATAAAATCGTTGTCAATAGATGGGCAAATTTTTTTCAGGACGGTCGAAAAACATTGAAAAATTGAAATTTCGACCCTTTATCGTCCTCAGATGACTTTCAATGTGGTTTCATTCGTATTTTTTTCGCAAAATACACCTAGAAACACTATAAAAATCTACTTTTTTAAAATTTCAAAAAAATCGATATCGGAAGGTGGGGTTACTGTAACTTTTCGGTGCGGGACCCAGAACCTTAGTTACTTCGCTCAATATCAGCACTTGTGATGCTGACTTCACAACCAAGTTATTGGCATAGGTTGCAAAAAAGACATCCGTGGGGTATGTCCGGCTTCTCGTGGATGGTCTCTTAATACTTGTGTTTTAGCAGTTCTAACTATCAAATTCGGAATCAACGTGTAAATATACGTATAATAAAATACTATTCGCTAAATATTTCGAAACTTTATTTTTCGTCCAAAAAATTTCTGAAAATTTTGAAAAAAAATTTTGACCTCGAAAAATTTTTTCAAGCTTAAATATATGCGACGTCGATCAGCATTCGTGATGCTCATTCCATGAAAAAAGTTTGAGGGTAGGTTGTCGAATTCTCATCCGGGACCCCTACCCCCTTGTAACGTTCTCTCGTGGACGCTCTCTTAAATTGTTTTCTAAAAATATATAGAAATTACTTCTTGAATAATTTAGCCTCTTTGAAAAACAAACTAGAAAAAAGAGAAAATAATTTCCTTTATATTGAAGATCGTGGAGGACATGGCGGAACTCTTTCTTATTCGTTGTGAAACTCTCTCAATCCATCGCAAGTTGCTCCTATCAGAGAAGTATCACCTCGAGACGCTCAAGGTTAGTGTTATTTCTTTTTTTTAACTTCTATGCTGCGCGGAACTGATATTTAAAATAAAACTTCACGTTAGTGTTTTTCTCATCTTTTTTTTGGATTTTTTTATCCTGGCTCCTCTTTTCGGGTCGAAAAATATCCCTAAATTAGAGGAACGGATTTTACAATTCCGGAATTCAAAAAAAAACGCATCTACGCCTAAGGACATAATGATCTCTACTTGCGCACGTCACTATTAATTTTGTTTAAAAAATGAACAATTCGAATCGTGCAGCGTCAAAAACATTTCTCCTCTTCCCCATTCCCATAGATCTTTAGGCTCAGGCAACTTTCGGGGAGGATAAAAATATTTAGGGTAGAATATGAACTGCATAAAAAAGAAAACTACCCATTATATTAGAGAATATAACAATAGGTTTCAAACCTAATGCATAAGGTATATTTCAGGAGGAAATGCTCAAGTTGTACAACATCAAGGCGAATCTGATCGCATTGATTCAATCGGAGGAACTGGTTCATCTCTCCCCCGATCTGACTCGATCGCTCTTAATAAAGTCGTGTCACTTGCTCAAATCCCAAGAGTAGAGTTAATCGATATTTGTGATGTTACTTTCGTTCAATCACTGTATCTCTGCAGTACGGTAATAAAGCGTTTTGTTCTTTTTGAGTATGCTCGGTGGCGATTGGTTCATTTCCAATATTTCAACTATCTCTGATTGAAGATATAGTGCACTTATCGTAATTCGGTTGTTCCTGATTTGTTGTCCATTTATGCAATTTATTTATCTAATTTAGTGAACCGTAATCGATTTGGTCTCAATCGACAACGATGGCCGACCCTTCACCTAAGAGATCTCGAGGTGAATGTCGTTGACGCGATTAAATCAAATTGGAAGCTAATGATACTTATTTTAAAAGGAGTAGTTTATGTAATGAGATACAATACAGTACCGGTCAAAAGTATGGCCCCAAATTTCAAATCGTGATAACTTTCTTCAAAGTTGAGATAGAACCCTACGGTTTGGAGCATTAAATTGCAAATGAATACAAGAAAATTTCGCAATAGTCCATGATTACCCCTCTGCATGATTCTAGTTCAGGCATTCCGTTTGCAGAGGTGCGGTTGCAAATAAAATTCCATTCTCACATAGATTTTAAATACAGGCTCAAACACTCAGTGGTGATAGTATATCCATTGGTGTATACATTCCACTATACGAGTCATTTTTCACTTTGCGATTAAAGCTGGTGGCATTATTTCCCGGCACCACCGAAAAAATCGGAAAATCGAATATCTCTTGTCTAAGTTGTGCTAGAGGTCCCATATATTGCAGAAACTATGAGAGTATAGTAGAGTACCTTCGTGCAAAATTTGGCTTCGATCGGTCGGTTATTGCGAAATTTTGAAAAAAATCGAAATGCGATTTTTGCACTTCCAGAACTCTCCGCTACGTTAAGCTAAAAATCTGAATTTTTGTCATGCTGTGCATGTACTATCAGGCACCACATCTACTAAATTACGAAGACTAGGAAATTTATTCACTGCTGCTGGAGTTGAAATACCATCGAAAATCGGGGTGCGTAAATCGCAACTTTTCTCTAACATCAATTTTGAAACTGAGATTTAACAGGGTTCCGAGTTCAATAAAGCTTCTTCTATAAAATATATACGTTATATGAAACAAGTAGCACGATTTGCGTCCGTTCTTGACCTTATGACGGAACAGTGAATTTGCTCGACCTGCATTTACCAAGCTCCATACACTTCGAATTTCGACTGTTTTTCAACTCCAGCAGCAGTGAATAAATTTCCTAATCTTCGTAACTTAGTAGATGTGATGCCTGATAGTACTTGCACAGCATGGCAAAAATTCAGATTTTTAGCTTAACGTAGCGGAGAGTTCTGGTAGTGCAAAAATCGCATTTCGAAATTTTTCAAAATTTCGCAATAAGCGACCGATCGAACCCAAATTTTGCACGAAGGTACTCTACTATACTCTCATAGTTTCTGCAACATTTGGGACCTCTAGCACTACTTAGACAAGAGATATTCGATTTTCCGATTTTTTCGGAGGAGCCGGGAAATAATGCCACCAGCTTTAATCGCAAAGTGAAAAATGACTCGTATAGTGGAATGTATACACCAATGGATATACTATCACCACTGAGTGTTTGAGCCTGTATTAAAAATCTATGTGAGAATGGAATTTTATTTGCGACCGCACCTCTGCAAACGGAATGCCTGAAATGGAATCATGCAGAGGGATAATCATGGACAATTGCGAAATATTCTTGTATTCATTTTCAATTTAATGCTCCAAACCTTAGGGTTCTATCCCAACTTTGAAGAAAGTTATGACGATTTGAAATTTGGGGCCATACTTTTGACCGGTACTGTAAGTAATTTTTTTTCAGATAATGCTTTTTCGAATTATTATTTGTTTTTTTCCAGAGTCAAACATCATCAAAATGGCAATAGAAGATATGAAGAAGGAAACGTATACTTCACCAACGCATGACATTTCGGGCTTTCCTTGGTGAGTGTTCGCATTGTGAAAAATATTTTTATTTTCTTATAACAACTTTCTCGCCGTTGTTCAAAGAATTCTCATAATAAAAAAAATGTACTTGATTAATGAAAGAAACAATTTATTTTGAGGGAATTGAACGTCTACAAATTTGATTTCTCTAGTCGCATCTCTTGTGATGTGCACTGCGACAAATCTTGGGTGGCGTATCTGTGGAAATGCAAGGCTTCCGTTACGCTCACTGCCACATTCGCAAAGTCTCCTCCCACCACAAAGGTATATTTTTTTTATTTCGGGGTAATCGCTTGACATGGAACATCTTTATTTTAAAAAAAGTTTATACGCCCTCGAATATCTGGAATATGAACTTTGGAATAGGAATAGGAACGAATGGCTCGCTTGTAAAGTTCCTATTCCAGATATTCGAGGTCAAACAATGAAAAGAAAATGGAAGTGGGCCGAACGGCTCGCTACGCTTAAGGACGATAGATGGGCTAAACTAATTATGGAGTGGTCTCCCCTATCGCGAATCCGCCCTGTCGGAAGACCAAAAATGATATGGCGAGACGAAATAGTTAATAATCTCGGAGTCAATTGGGGCAACACATGCAGAAGAGACCCCCACGCATGGAAAAACTGCATCATTCAACAGGCACAAACCTTGAATCTTGAATAAATATGTATATGTATATGTATACGCCCTTGATATGTTCAGACGGTGGAACACACTTTCTCGAGCTGGACCGATGGTAAGCACAAGTGTGAGTTTGAAGATATCGATCTATCGTGCAAGACTCTGGAGGTTGAAATCAAGACGGAGGACGACGGAGAGAGGTACGGTAGCATTACAAGGTGTACTGTATCATATACACAAATATTACTGTATTACTTCGGACGAAAAATGAGTACTGAGTTCTGTGAATGGACAAATATTGTAAATGTTCCTTAAAGGGATATGGTACTGCAAATGAATTGAATTTCAGATTAAAGGTGGTGTCCCACGAACTTTTGGTCAACTGAGTTCTCACTGTAGGATTATGGTAATCGGTTTCCAGATAAGAGCCCTGCAAACCGCATGTTCAGCCCATAAGTTTGAACAAAGTTATTTGCGTTTCGCTCTGTGCCAAACTGACCCTGAATGCAGGAATTCAAAAATGATAAGGAGGGATAAGGGTGGACGAGGAGAAAGCGACCGCGTCATTGAAACATATGAGATGAGGAATGATGGAGCAGGAGATTCGTGATACTCCTTCTTTAAAAAGAATTTTCTTCCGAATCGAATGCAAAAACCTCATATGTTTATGATTAAAAAAAAGAGTTATGAATTTTCAAAGACCTCAGTTTTGGCTAGAATGACCCGGCACAGAATGACCCGGTTCTTTTTGGCTAGAATGACCCGGTTCACTAAATTAGATAAATAAATTTCATAAATGGACAAAAAATCAGGAACAACCGAATTAAGCATGGACAGAGAAATGGTGTATTTTTTTCCTAAAAAAATATGAAAATTTCTTTATGATTACAAATGTTTACAGTTTTCGCTCGAAACCGTATTTGGATCCGCTGAATCGTCCACGTGACGGAATTCTTATTGTCGAAGGCAAAAAACTATATGGGTAAGAAGGTAAACCAATTTTTTTCCATCCATTTTACTAGCTGGGTAATATTTTAAAAAAAACTCATTTCCACTAAAAGAATGTTAGTGGACGACATTATAACAGTACTACATTTTCTCCTTGGTAGTCCCTCGCTTCTCACTCTTCGTTCTTCAAAAATCTATTCTTCGGTGGATACAAGGAGAAAAATGATATGCTGATCGAAATTAAGGAAGTCGAGTACAAGGTATACGGTATACTGTGAAATTTATTTATCTTACTAATATTTCTTCTCGCAGGATTTCGATAACCTCCTACGATTGATGTACTGCTATGAGGGACAGTCTCTGAGAGGTACGTTCTCTTCATACAAAATAACATATGTTTTCGTTAAAAAAATACTTTTGTTGCCTTATTGCCTCATTACGAAACTCTGCAGTTTCAAATGTGGAACTCGTCTTGCAGCTCGCTATCAGATTTGATGTGAAGGTGTGCATATATATATTTATATGAATTTAAGCTATGAATATTTTAAAGCTAAAATACCGCGAGAAATATTACTCCTGTTTTCGTTGCTTCAGATCGTAGAGGACCGGGCAGTCAACTCCATTCTCAGCAGCGTCAAAATCTCAAATCATCGCAAGTTGCTGCTATCGGAGAAGTACCAACTGCACACACTCAAGGTTGGATAAAATAAACAAAACAAAGAAAAATAGAACAAGAAAGAAGTTTAACGAATTTCAAGCGCTGATTTATTCGCAAAATGGTTAAAAAAAATTTTAGTGATAATACTCGTAATACAAATATGAAGACTATAATTATGAAATACATCTTATGAAGCCGTTCGCCTAAGGATTCGTAGCACTTATATTTTCTCTAAAAATCTATATTTTGAGGTTGTCGAGTGTGCTGATGATTATAGGCACACTGATTTTGATCTTGCCCCGCCCCCCGGGGGCGGTCAGTGTCTAGTAGAGTTTAAAAAGTGACATTACCCGACACTTCGGGTACCCGACTGCGCAAAATGAGAGGGCGAAAAGAGTCGGGGAATAAGTGATTTCACTCCATTACCCGACACCCATATCGACCAATTTCAATGTTCACGTGAGTTTCTCGCCTCATTTTCACTGGATTCTGATGACATGAACGGTCGATCGACAAATTCTCACGTCGGAAGCCCCCTAATTCACAGATACGTCTATTTATTTGCTTAATATAGATGATGTTGATCGCGAGATTTCTGTATTGGCCAAACGCTGTCACTCTCACTTCTCAAATGACCAAGTAGAATTAATTAAATCACCATATCTCTATTCTTAAGGACTTGACCTTCATCACTGTTGATAAGAACTCGACTGGACTCGATCGAACAAATGTTTTTCATCTCTCCAATGGTTACGGTAGGATCATCAAATTAGATATAACAACGATCTCTCTGTATTTCCCCTCCTTGCTTGTGGACTCGGTCCATGTTTCAAGTATGCAACTCTTCCCGCACGCAGCCTTTGGCAGACTATACCTATATTGTCATCAGCAAGCGTTACCTATAAGTCAATCTAAATACTATGGGAAACTTATGACAACTTTGCTGCTTTGTATTTCAGCGGCCAAGAGAGAACACGAAAAAATCAACCTTCAGCTGATAAACACACTGAGGTTTGTTTTCTTTCTATCAGTACGGAAAGGATGAAAACCGGCTATATTAATTTGTAACAGTTTTGAGTTGAGCCTTCTTCCTAATAGCTTTTCTAATAGCTTTTTGAATGTTGCCATTTCAAAGTTTTCATCAGATTCAATATGAGTTGTTTCAGGTTACGTGCAATGGGACGACGACTGAACGCCTGTTAGACAGACATGATTACCATTAAATTTGTATATTTATACAGAAATCTACAATAAGATATCTGTTTATAGCAGTTTTAAGATCAACCCTGGTCGAGTTGGGTGTCGGGTAATGATTCCTTTCTGACTACGAGTGTCGGGTCCATTCATTTCTCGAAATTGAGTCGAAAGAACCGGTGAGACCCGAATTACCCGACCCGAATTACAAACTCTAGTGTCTAGACCGCAGGGCCGAAACACTGGCAGCCATTTTAGGCGTATTGATTTAGTTAGCTCTTCACATGACTAGTAAACATGGACTTTCGCATACAGTTATACCTAATATTGGATTTTTCATTGACCCCATGCTGCGTTGCGTCGTAATAACCCCTGAACAAATATCTCAGCTCCTGATAATGCTAATTTATGTTCTTATATTTTCTAGGGTAGAATTTCATGGCGGTGACGCATCATTTACAAATATTTTTTTAATTGAATCTTTTCGTAGAGCCCATGCGCCGTACCAATTGCCCATTTCTTGTTCATGTACACAGATCGGATCGGCTTGACGAGAGGATTTCAAATCTATAATTTGAGCGAAATTGTGCATGCGAATAAATGTTAAAGGGACCAGGCAGCAAAAAAAATAAGTTATTTTTAAATAAAAGAAAATCATGTTCCCGGAAGAATGCTAAAAACCGCATATTTTTGCGATTTTTTTAAAATTAGTTATGATTTTTCAAAGTTCTGTTTTTCTCCACAGCAGGTTACGGAAGCGACTACACCACAATTCAATTCTCTAAAACAAGACATTTTCATGAACTGTAGTTGTGCGCATTTTGTCTGGGAGTGTTCAAAACCCCAACAATCCTCTTTTCAAATCAAAATCTAATGATCCAACCAAATTATGTTGCTTTCTGTCTTTTCGGAAATAGGCGACGCACCGTTCCTGGGGCTAATTTCTAATTAAAATAACTAATTGTAAAAAAATGCTTAAAATTTAATTTTTTCTTCTTTTTTCATTCGATCGTAGTGAGTAAAGATAATTAAAAAGTTATAGAAATTAAAAATCTGTTTCTGTTCTCTGCCTGGTCCCTTTAAGCTAACATAAAATGAGTAAAGATTGTAAAAATTTCCCTTTTTGTGAATTGAACAGTTCGGGAAATTCGTAAACGTCTGTCTTGTTTTTTTTATCACTGTTGCTGTTCTTTGCGGATTTGCTCGATTATTAAGCGAACGACATCATATCTTCAGGAAGAGATGCTCAAAATGTACAACGACAAGGATAAGTTGGTCTAATTGAGTAAATCGGGAGAATTCGCTCAACTTTCTCCTGAGTTGATTCGATCGCTCTTTCTCAAGTCGTGTGACGTCATGCAATCGGAAGAATAAATTTGGATTATTGATTTGTTCTTTTTTATACTGCTCAGGACAGGAAGAAGACGCAGCTGATGAGGAACGCATGGTGCCCTGGCCCAGATATCGCTCTGCACGGAGAGACCCTCGTGGAAACTGATGCATACGTATATCTTGGAAGAGAGCTGCGAGGCGACGGCTCAATCGATACGGAACTGAAAAGGAGGAAGAGAGCAGCCTGGGCGGCCTACGGAAGCATCAGAGAAGTCACGTCCATGCTGAAGGACGCCAAGCTCCGCTCTGCGCTCTTCGACTCTCACGTCCTTCCCGCTCTGTGCTATGCAGCCGAGTCATGGCCTCTCTCGAACTCAGTCATCTCCTACATGCAGACCACACACAGAGCGCTCGAGAGATCGTTGATCGGCACGAATCTGTACACGATGCACCAGAAGAAGCGCAGCAGCTCGGACGTCCGACGGCAGTCACTCCTCACCGACCCGATACGCTACATCAAACGGGCGAAGCATCGATGGGCCGGACACGTGCTTCGACGGGACGACGGCAGATGGTCAACAACAGTCACGGAATGGTTCGCTCCCGATCTCCGCAGACCTCCAGGAAAGCCGCCAGTGAGATGGAGGGATTCGATCGTGGAATATGCGAAGATGCCCTACAGTGTTCAAGGACGTATTACCCGAACGTCCTCGCAGCGTCAGCCCTACAGACATTGGACTACGCGCGCTCGCGATAGAGAAGAATGGAGGAATTGTGATCCACACGGCAACGGCCGATGAAGATGGATCTTCTAAGTATCTAAGTAAGTATACTGCTCAGGCAATAATGTTAGTTATATAAATTGTATGCTCCCAAGTCAGCTAATAAAGTGCTTTATTCTTTTTTTGAGTATGCTCGGTGGCGATTGGTTCGTTTCCACTATATAAAATATCTCTGATTGAAGATATACTTAGAGACCACAAGGTCGATAACCGAATTCACCTGACTACTTCGACTCACCATGAAATGTGTTTGTCATGGTCTCAATAATATCACACTTTTTGCCGTTTGTCGATATTCCATCTCTGAGCCGCGCTAGAGCTCAAAAACCATGCTTCGCGCACACAACGGTGGAGGGCGAAAAGGTGGGACGAGAGATTTGTGGGCGGAGTCTTTTCTCAAATTGATTTATCGGTTTCCAATGCTCGAAATGTCGATCCCCACTGTGTGGAAAGGATAAAATACTTTTGACCAGACGCGTGATTAATAATTAAAAGCACATAATGAGCGGCAAAAGGTAGATACTGCTCGGCCATTATCAGAAGGAGATAGAGCGCGACAGATAGCATCATTGCAACTAGCAACCATGGTGAAGTGGTTGTGGTTCACACTCCCAAACGAAAGGTCGTGAGTTCGACGCTCTGCTTGTGCACATGATTTTGCTCATACTTCTTCTCATCGCGAGATAGTGTGTGAAAGTGAGAGAGCGCTCGCTTTTCTCTTCAAATTTCGGATGCTAAACACCGTAAGTGAGCGACCGTTCTTGTAATAAATACGCCCGTACTACTTTCTTTGAAGTCGAAGCACAAATTTGCGCAGTCACATTTTTTAGCTTTCTTTTGCTAATTCGTCGTAGAAATATAATACGAATCGACGGTGAAATGCGGAGCCTTGTGCACAACCTTCAATTGCCGAAATTCACCATTCTTGAACATTCATTTTCCATTTTGACCTACTTAGTGAAATCCATGCGACCTCCGCATCTCATGGCTGATAGAATATTTCAATAGCTATCGAATAAGCCCTGATTTGTCAAGTTTGGTGAAGAATTCGGACTGTGCTTCGCCCATCCCGCCTTTTTGTGTTTCCATGTCGACAGAGAGGTGGGCGGAGCTGGGGGTCTCTAAATATACTGCGCTTATCGTAATTCGGTTGTTCCTGATTTGTTTTCCATCTATGCAATTAATTTATCTAATTTAGTGCATCGATTTGGTATCAATCGATAAAGATGACCGACCCACCGCCTAAGAAAACTCGAGGTGAATAGTGTTTTGTTGTCGAGAAGTCTGAAGGCAAATTAGAGAACTAGTGATTTCATCTTTTTTTCGGACCTCTCTTTTTTCAACCTCTATTCTCGAATTATTCTTCAGACAACATTTCCTCATTTTTTCATAGTCAAATATCATCAAGATGGCATTGCATGAGAACGGCAATACTCTCCTCCCATTCCCTATGCAGAAGCGGGTCATCTCGGGATTTCCTTGATTCTTATCTGTGGAATTCTTATCTGTGGAAGTGCAAAGCCTCAATCACTCTTACTGCCACATTCGCCAATACTCCTTCAACGACTATGGTTCGCCAAGTCGACTGATTTAATTTGTAATTTGGGGAATTCAATGAAAAATTAATGAGAACACAAACGTCATTCACAAACAAACACAAACGACAAAAACAAACACAAACGTAAAAATTAGTGAAACAAACGTGTTATGTTTATATCATAAATGAAAGTATTTATCCTGACAGTAGCACACATTCTTCAGACGATTGAATTCACTTACAAGAGCTGGACCGGTGATATTGTAGCGCGATTCGAAGACATTGATCAGTCTTGCGAGACTCTGGAGGTGGAGATTAACACGGATGACGACGGAAAGAGGTACGGTATTATGACGGGGATACTGTATACGGTATAAAGATACGGTGATACTGCGGATGGATGGTGGATGCTGTGATCTAATTAGACCACCCTCGGATAACTATGACTCGTTTAATACTTGTTCAATTTGGAGTTCAAATTAAATCTTTCACGGAAAATAATATTAGTAAGCATTGCAAAATGCAAAGTGCAAAAAAAAATTAGTAAGTGTTTACTATCCCGGATGACTATTGCTTTCCTGCCCTACCCTTCCCCACTCACCTTTCTCGAGAATAATATATTTTATCTTCATTTATTCGACTAATTATGTAAATGTTGACGCACCATTGCGGTGTACGATAAATAAATAACAAATTAATAAATTTTACTTTCAGTTTCCCCTCGAAACCGTGCTTGGATCTGCTCACTACTCCACATGACACGGCTCTTGTCGTAGAAGGCAAAAACTACATGTGAACAAGCAGGTAAACTTATTTTGTTTCAACATTTTGGAACTATTCGGTACTATGTAAACAGACAACATGTAAATTTCGATTTTGTGGACGAAAGTATGCTTTTACTCTATGTGGTCTCCCCCTCATGACCTTTTCCTCGCTCTGCAAACCCCGACTGCATTTTGTTCCTTACCAGTCTCTCGCTTCTCAATCTTCCTTCTTCAACACTCTCTTCTACGGAGAATTCAAAGAGAAGAATGAATCGGAAATCGAAATCAAGGACGTCAAATACTAGGTATATAAATTAGTTTATTTTCACTGTCATTTTTACCGTTGCAGGATCTCGATAACCTGCTTCGATTGCTGTACCGCTATGAGGGCGAGTCTCTAAAAGGTACTTTCATTACACTATAGGATAACCGCAAACAAATACTAATTTTCTGTATGTAAATGACAGAATTGCTTGGAAAGATCTTTTGGGACGACATTGATAAAATTATGTGTGTATAATTGAAAAAGAAACTGAAAACACGTTTTTTCGTTACTTTTATGCTGAGCAGTTAAGTTCTGTGAAATTCCATGCAATTATACAATTTACACACTACAGTTGCGAATGTGGAGAAAGTTGTGCAGCTTGCCATTAGATTCGATCTAAAGGTACGAATATACATTTATTTATCAATTGAATTCTGGGTAGATTGTTAGCTAAGAGAAAGCGAAATTATCGATTCGCAGGCCGTTGTGGACAGGGTAACTGTCTTCCTACTCACCGATGCCGAATTGTCCATCCACCGGAAGCTGTTGCTCTCGGAAAAGTACTCGCTGCAGATACTCAAGGTTAGATGCAAGATTTCCTATAAAATTAAAAAAAAATCGTTTGAAATAATTTTCAAAAAGTGGTTCATGACTGTTTTTCGCCATACAAGTTGCATTAACTGATTTGGAAGAAGTAATAATAGCAAGAGAAGGATTTTAGTATATTATTATGATCTGAGAGAGTCATTGGGAAATGCGACATTCTAACCAAAGAACTAACCAGGAATAGTAACGGACAGCAAAAGCGGAAATGGACAATTTTCCGGATTTATATCTAGAGAATGGACTCGTATATCAGGAGGAGATGCTCTCTTTGTATGGAGACAAGGAGAACCTGATTGAATTGAGCAAATCGGTGGAATTCGATCAACTTTCTCCCGAGATGATTCGATCGCTCTTTATCAAGTCGTGTGACGTCATGAAATCTGATCAGTAGATTTTATCGCTTGCTCATCCATAGAGTCCTCATTTAATTGTTTTTTTCCTGTCATCGTGACTTTTACCGTTGTTGCAGGAATAAAGCTGTTTTGTCGCATTCTTGAATTGGTCAATAATGATTGTTCCGATTCCAATGTCCCATATCTAATTATTCGCAATGAATTTATTTTAGTGCTTTAGAGTACACGAGTGAAAATAAGGATGATGGATGAATCCATGGATACTACGAGTTCCGAAGGCCAGTTTTTTTCTCCATATACTTATCAACTTTATTACATCCTTAGATCTTCAATTTAGCATTACGCGAGCATATTTATTGTGTACGTAATTGTTTGGGGAACTCTGAATATTGCATCATGCTTATGCAATTTCAGGTCCTTGCGTCATCTCGATGCAAATCGATAATGTGCAGAATGTGTGCTCCAGTGAGGGAATCTACTCGGAGGTTAAGCGATACAAGGGATTCCAGTGGTGTGTTAGCAGTTACTTGAGGAAAAAAGTTACTTGATTAACTAATTTTCAAACTCCAGTACCTGTTACCATGTTTATTTGTTGAATTTTGAGGCACGTTCACTTCACTCCCAAGTACAACTGCTCTTATGGACGGGTCTTTCTCTATTGCAACACATCGACTGAATCCGATATTTGGATGTGCAATGCTAATTTCACCATCAAATTGACTCATGACGATCAGATTCACGTCAAGGTACTGTAAGAAAATGTTATCTCGGTTGAACAATAGTCCGTTACTGGAAAAAAGAAAAAAAGTGCTCGATAAGCCAAGAGTGTGAGATCTTCGCTGGAAGATAAATGATAGACATTTCTTTCCCTTGTCTTATAAAATCATTGGGGCTTCGATAGAAAATATCATCGACGGTTATAACCTGTTAAAAGTTTGCAAACTTTTCACGCATCTTTTTTCATGGTTTGAGGATATTTTCTTTAGGCTTTGCGTTAGGTCATCGTTTAACGCGAGCTAGATAGTGACGAGAGAGCACGTGAACAGGGAGAGCACAGAAAGACACCAAGAACGTCGCTTTTACCTCTCCTCGTTCTGGAAAATTTCAGAATTCCGCGAACTTCTAAAAGGAGTGGATAATTCCCCATTTGATATTTTTGGCAAACTTCTTCGGCGTTAGTAGTTTATTATGCTGCTCCTAAGACCTACCGCAAATTATACAGGAAATAGCCTAAAACGAGCATGAAGAGAAAGTTCACGAGTTTTTAATATATTATAAGCGTCGTATGAGTGCACTAAATTTGAATTTTTAGACCAAGAAGCACATTTTCAACAGCTGGGACAGTGATCTATGTGGGGAAAAGGATTTGCGGCTTGGGGAGGACTATTGGGACACGTGCAAAGTGGAAGTGGAGATATTCACGGAAGATGACGGAGAGAAGTAAGTGAAGATATAAAGATATCTTGACCCAATTATCGATCGATTATCCGAATTTCTACAATATTTTAGTTTGCCGTACAGGAATGGAACGCATTTATGCAGTAGAAAAAAAACAATACAGCACTGGTCACAGTTTTTCTTGCTGGCGTATCCTGTATATTCTTTTTATATTCTGTATATTCTGTACAGTATTCTTTTTTGCGAATATACATATTCGCAAAAAGAATACTGTAGATTCGGACTGAGATTACTGTAGATTCGCTCGCTGGTCTACTATCAAGCTCTTTCTGCCTACTGATGTCGCTCTGATCATTGGAGATAAGAAAATCTACGTGAACAAGCAGGTAGGAGAGAGATAAGAAATCAAAACTAGGTTTCGAAATTATCTGAATTCAGCACATTGAAAAAAAACGCTGATTTCTTCTTATATAGCTTGATAAAAAACAGTAGTTGATTGATGTTTCTAAGTTTTAAATAATATTCCCAGTCTCTGGCTGATCGGTCGGACTACTTCAAAGCTCTCTTCTTCGGTGATTTCAAGGAGAAGAATCAAGAGGAAATCGAGATCAAAGACGTCAAGTACAAAGTAATAAAAGGTGTTAGTTATCGATTAACTGCTATTAATTGCAGCACTTTGCTCGTGTTCTCAAAATGCTCTATGTCGATGATCCCGTAGTGACTGGTAAGTTCCGTTTTCGGATTTATTGATTTTTATGATTTAAAATAAGTTTTTTTTTAAAATTCACAGATAGCAATGTGGAATCCATTCTGACAGTGGCCGATCGATTCGGAGTGCAGGCGAGTCTATTAGAGTAGTTAAAAACATGAGCAATTATGTGGTGTTTTACCCTGTTTTTCCTTAGAGATACGGTACAAGAGACTGTAAAAAAATGATAATTTATGATACACGTCCTCCTTTTACAAAAAGAATCTCCCAAACCTGAATCAATAATATTTTTCAGCCTGCAAAGGACAAAGCACAACTCTTCCTTCTCACTTCATCCTATCTGAGTAAGCATACGAAGCTACGCTTTGCTGACCAGTACAATGTGCCCTTCCTCAAGGTTCGTAAGCCACTTTTCCATCATTTATACAAGAAATTTGCCTTTTTTCTATAAATATATTCACTACTTCCCTTCATTTTACTAGCCCATTTTTATAATTTATTGCAAAATATTTTGTTAAAGTAATTAATTTTTTGAGGAGGCGATGCTTCGTCAGTACAAATCGCTCGCCGATATTCAGGGATTGAAGGAAGTACAATGAAATATCGAATGAGATGAAACTGAAGATATTCGATTCCATTTAATCACTTTTTATAAATAGTCGTGCTATTCTAAGGAAAAATATTCAATTATTGTAAATTTTGATCACTACAATTTCCCATGTTTTAGCAAATTTATTCTCAAGCGAGTTTTGTGTATTCCATACAAACCATGTTTAAGGTTATCATCAGTGTTTCGCCTTCCTTGATTTAAATTGTATTTATCAAAACTATTATGAAAAATTGGCGGCATTTATTCTTCGGCATGCTATCACTGCTTCTGTTTTAAGAATATGATGTTAAAGTTGTTTTCTCGGAATTTTGCTTAGCTGATTATGATGAGATGGTTCGATGCCACATTAATCTATCTCTTATCGTTCGATTTATTTGAAAACATCCTCTATTAGGGGGAGGATCAGATTAATTTCTGCTTACAGTAACTCGTCATATCGATGAATTTTCTGGTGCATTCTTCTGATGAATTCTCGACAACTTCGTCCGAGGAGGAGGAAACAGGAGGTTGGATCGATATCGTACTTTATTTTGTGTCGCTAAAGAGTACCGTCTGGAAAGTTTGAATTGCACGAGTCAGAAAATTAGGATCGTGGAGCAGAAAATTAGCGAATACCGTGAATATTCAGCGGATTTCTCAATCTCGTTGAATTTCAGATTCGGGCAGAATCAAGATGAATCTGAATGGAGTGAGGCTAAATTCTAGTGAAATATTCTCTCCCGTCCATCGCATCTCCGGATTCCCATGGTATGCACTTTATTTCTCTCCTCTCCAATTACTTAATTTCTTCTTTTTTACATATTCATTTGTCTCCATCGTTTTATTACACTGTATTGAGGCGACTCCGCATTGCTGCCAATTCGAATGGATTCATTCGTCATGCCTCGCTTCACTGTGACAAGTCGTCTGAAAGCTATCTGTGGAAGTGCAATGTCTCTTTCACTATTTCCATCCACAATTTGCGCTCCGTGTTTAAGAATGTGCGAGAAATATTTGCGTAAAGGATTATGTAAATTCTTCAGAATTGCCGGGCTGACTTTTCGAGCTGGAAAGGTGGGCATTCGGGCAATCTCATCGACAATTACGCTGGTAGATCAAGCGTTACGAAGGTGGAAGTGGAGATGAGAGTCATTCAGGATGGAGAGAGGTGTGTACATTACGTTATTATTCTACTTAACCGTCACGATACACCAGCAATATTAAAATTTGTTCATACTTACACACTTCCACAACTTTGTCCCATTAACTCAGGAATGTTCTGACAAACTTTACTATTGTAAAACAATTGCAAGTCAGGTTCCGTAAGAAATCGATATTCACTGGTGGCGATGTGACTCTGAAGATCAACGGAATCGGATTCCGCGTCGTCAAAAAAGTGAGAAATTACACATTTAAATATTTTCATTAAAATGTTTCAAATTGTTTCAAATTGTTTTTCTTGCAGTGCCTGGCCGATCAGTCTCCCTACTTCGAAGAACTCTTCTTCGGAAATTTCAAAGAGTCAAATTACTTTCAGGTCGAGATCAAGGACGTTACTCACGAGGCAATATTTATTTTCTCATTGTAATATTGATCGATACGAAAATTTGATTATTACTATATTTTATCCAATGTTTTCAATAAGGTCCTTATTATGACGATGTTTTTTTTAGGAATTCTCGAACCTTCTGGACATCATTTATGGCAACAATAAGGCTACTGTGTCGAGTCAGTTGTTGTCAGTTGAATATTTTTTCTTCATATTTCAGAATTTTTATTTACTTCGCGAACTATAATTTCAACCACAACAATGTACTAAAATATGAGTTACGAAAATATAATGTGGTGTTAGTTTCTTGGAAAAGAAAAAGGAAAAAGGAAATAGGGTGTTAGTTTTCCGCCGCCTATTTCGGAAAATGCCCGAGATTTGAATTCCCGCATTTTCAGTATCTCGGCTTCCAATGAAGCTAGGCATGAGAAACTTATTTTTAGGGTTAATTTCGACATTTAGAAATCACAAAACAAGTTTCGTGCCTAGCTCTCCTGGGAACCGAGTTATAAGCGATAATCGATAAATGCGGGAATTCAAATCTCGGGCATTTTCCGAAAAAGGCGGCGGAAAACTAACACCCTTTTTCCTTTTTCCATTTTCTTTTCAATGAAACTAACACCACATAAGTTTCAGTCGCTACAGCAAAGGATATTTTGAAGCTGGCAGATCGGTTCGAACTCAAGGTCCGATTTTATACGTTTTTCAATATGCATATTTCCCTTATTTTATCGTTCTAGATTATCACTGACATGGTTGAGAACTTCATTCTCTCATCTCCCCTTTCCATTCACAAGAAATTGTTTCTCTCTGACAAATATGGACTGGGCACTCTCCAGGTAAGCGTTTATCTATTTCTTTCTAATTTTAGGATAACTTGTTAACACACAAAACACTTAAACCTTGTTGCCGGGGTTATCCGATGCAAGGCTCATCGATAGTGCCGGCTGTGTGTAACGACTATAATAATAATATATTTATCATGCAATTTACTGAGGCTAAGTATGGGGAGAAATAATAAGTTAGTCTAATAAACAAACGGCAAGCATGAAATACGATGTCACATTATGTGACAAAGAGTTTTGTTGAGATATACTAATACAATAATGAGAAGACAAGAGAGAGCGAAAAAAAATGCATGTTATGAAATGGATAGAAAGTCTAAGAATTTGATGTAGTTTGATACGACAGAGATGCTATGACTATGCGTTTGTACGCGCCACCTTGCACAATCAGTTGATTGCCTCCCGGAATTTACCGCTTAACAATTCTCAAAGTGAATTTTGGTTGTCTAATGTTTAAAGAATAATTAATTTTCTAATTTAACCTAATTATATTCTAGAAGGAGATGCTCCGCGAGTACAAAATCAGCTCGAATCTAATCCAGTTGAGTAGATCGGTTTTGCTCGATCGACTTTCTCCCGAGTTGACTCGCACTCTCTTCATCAAGTCGTGTAGAAAAATTGATGAACTAATCGATCGCTAGGTTGTTTTTGTATCTGGGTTTAACATCCTCATTTTGTCCAATTTCTCCTTCATGTTTGTCGATGTGTAATTTAATTGTTTTAGCGCATCAATAAATCCCTTTGTCGGGGGTAGCGGATTCTCTGAAGAATTGGTTTGACGCCCAGTGACTGAGCTATCTAAGAATGAATGTGCGAGAAAAATATGGGGTCATGTTGGCTCCCTCAAATATTTTTATGCGATGAAATATTAATTTGTTGTTGCACTGTTATAGCGCGTTCAGTGCAATCATTCTGAATCACGTAACATCGAATCATATGAAGAGACGGGTTTCTGGTTTTAGGTGGTGAATATTAGACATGAAGTTGTAGTGAGCGCCAAGTATGCTCACCACAGCGCCCTTAGGAACTTTGGTCTTTTACGAAAATTAGCTCAACTTTTGCAAAAGCGACCACCCCCCGCATCATCCAGGAATGACTTTGAGCGGTTGGTAAACAAGCCGAGTCATTTGTCTATCTAATGCACCAAACCGCGGATTTATATCTTCGCTTTGAAGATATTTATGATTTTTTCACACTTTAATGTTTCTCGAAAAAGTTCCCAACTCACAAGGTTGATTTGTGTTCCACGCGAAAAAGAATTTTTTTTTAAATTCTGAAAACGCTATTCGATAGAGGGAGGTTTGTAGTACCTTGTGCAATGTTTTCAGCCAATTCAAAAATCATAAATTTCTATGTCCCGGTCGAGCTCGAGTCTCTCGCGATTCCTCTCTAATGAACATTTTGAGCCCGACCAGAGCATTGTAGCTCACGACTGAGCTGAGTTATGATGAAGACTTTGGAACCGGGAATTTCCTAAAAGCTGGTTCTGGGCCCGGGACCAGGATAAATCGAATTCTCGTTTGCTGGGTACTCTAATATTAAAGTTTGGTCGAAATCAACAATATTTTTTTGAAAATTGTTCCGAGCCACCTGCAATCTCTGGTGAGACCTCTCATAAACCATTCTTCTATCATGTTCTGAAAAGAAAAAAGTCCATCATGAAAGGCAAATGTTTGTCTTCTTTCTGTTAAAATAAAACACTAGGAAAACCTTTTTTATGAATAAAATTCAAACCATTCTTAATTATATTTTCAGAGTATGGTGAACTATTTAAAGGAGAAAAATGAAGAATTGGTTCATGAGAATGATCAGCTCAAGATCGAAATTGAGGAATTACAGAGAAAGTACACGAGGCTTCTTATGATATTGCGACAAGGAGGAATAATTTATAGGAATAATATAACACTTTTTCCAGGCCGGTCGTAGGAACTAGAACCCCGATAAGAAGTTTTTTTTAAAAATTGCAATTCTTTTTTCTTCGGATTAAAAAATCTTTTCTTTGATAATAACATACAATAGCAACTGCTAATCATTACTGTAGTATCAATAATTGATCAAGAAGCAATTCTTATTAATGATTCGCATTGGTGAATTATTATTTTGACCTCGCCAAGACTTGTTTAAATTGTTATACTGTAAAAATAATTGTATTTTCTGAACAGAGGTGTAATTCACTTGTGAATTTCGTGAGCAGTTTAATTTCGAGAAGTGAGAAGTTGTTCTCTGTCTGTCTACTTCTCCGAAGTGACCTCAATGTACATACACTTAGGCAAGAGTGAATTAAAACAGTCCAATCATGCACCCTTTGTTTTACGATGATTTTATTGTTTTGTGATTGCTCCCATCGTTTCAATTGCTTAATTCGCAGAAGCTGTTGTTCATGCCCTCATTTATGCAAATGGTGATACCAGTTCGTGATAAAGCAAAATTGTGTGGATCAAAGTTGTACAGAATTTGCCCTAAAGTGGTTTGTTACCCTCGCGTTGCTATCTAATTTTCGTCAAAATTTTCGGACGATTTGATGATAGTCTAATTTATAATAATAAAAATGTTTTTTTTTCAGAATGTCTGGAGATTCCGAACTGGTTGATGTCATGGCGAATGCTAAATTGAATATGGTGTGTTTTCGGAGAAATAAAGATATAGAGCTATAGTTTTTTGTCCAAAAAAAGCATGAATTGATTAATTGCAGTCTCTTCTCGATCTTCCGGATGAGATCATCGAGGTGATCTTTTTTCACTTGAATTTCGCCGATCAACACAGAATTCGAGTGAATAAGAGATTGATGAAAATCGCGGAGAGAATGGAGAAGAGAGGGGAGGGATCGAAGGAAATGTTGGAAGAAGTTTATGTTAGTTTTCTAGGCTATTTCAATTTTTAATATTTAAAAGAACAAATCATATTCCGAATTAAACTCCAGTTTTATGCTACGCGTTTATGAAAGTCCCTTCCTAATAGTAAATGCCGTTCTATTCTATTTTCTTTAGTCATTTGAAGACTGTTCGTCTTCAGCAATGCGATTCATGTAACATCCATTGCAGATTATGTGGCATTCGTCATCAGAATTGGGTATTACGATTAATTCCGAAGCCGAGCGCTTCATGCCTTTTTCTACCGTCGCTACTGTAATCCGACGCCTCAATGGACATATTAACAGTCTAAATCTCGGAGTTTGTTTACTTCAATCTCACTATTATGTCTCGCCGTGTGCGATGTTTCATTAGACATTAGCGGGTAAGGGACGATTATCCCGAATCTGTTCAGGTGGATCCTCATGACCCCTTACTGGGCGATCAACTGAAGGTTATATGCAACAGTCAGAACAGGATGATCACCATTTTCGACATGCTCCAAGAGGTGAGTGAGACTGTTGTTTAACAGAAATTTAGTTACTCGTTGTGTGTTATTTTTCCCGATTGAGCCTTTTTTCACGCAGGGCGATTCTCCCACCATTACGGTGTTTGACCTCGCTTTCTTCTCTCGTCTCATCAAGAACAATACCGAGATTCTAGTTGCATATCTCAACCTTGCATTGACTAACGATGATATCATCGATTTGAATAAGGTGAGTCTCTTTTGTAGTGAGACTAATGAAAACAAGCATCAATATGAATATAAAAGTTGTGAAAATTTTTCTACTCTTCAGGGCATTACGTCATAGCTATTTCCGTTTTATCAAAAAGTGATCATAGGGATTCATGAGTGGTATCAATCAATTCCCCATAAAATTCTAAGACTTTTTTGAATCTATGAATTTTAGTAAGAAGTTGGAATCCCTGTGAAAACACAGGTAAATAGTGTACCTCATTTTTTCTTATCTTTTTAGTAAGTTAGAAAAGTTTTCACAGGGATTTCACAGGGATCCCCCATAGTAAGAACTCAGTTGACCAAAAGTTCGTGGGACAGTGGATATCGATATCGATGGATATCCACCTTTAAATGTAAAAGTTGTCCCGTCTGCAGCATGGTTCCCATACGCAGACCATTGCGTCTCCACGTGTATTGTATTCAATGCACTATGTTCGTATCAATTTATTTATCGCCTTATTTCAGGTGATTGGCTCAGACAACGGCGTCTTCGAAGCTATGACTTTGAGAGTCGATTTCGCTTATGCGAAGAAGTTTGTCGAGGGATTCATGAGTGTCGCTCCTTCCTACTGCGATCAAATCCAGCCACCCTTCATTCCTCGTCGAACGAATCTAAATGTTCAGGTGAATGCGACGATATTGATTATAAATTCCACATTTGTCTTATTCCCTCTATTACATTTTAAATATTTTACAAAACAGGATTTGACATAATTTTCAATTTGGATAATGTCTCGCAATATTCAGAGAGATCGTTCGACTTTATAATAGCAACTATCTCAATAAACTGGTAGGGTATGGACGAATATGGTAGATCTAAAATAATATTAATCCCAATCCAATCAGAAAACGAACTTGCGAGTCATGGGTTTTTGTTGCAATTTTGAATTCATATAATTGATTCAAATGAGGGTGTCATTCAGAAAATTCAAATGAGTATGCCGCGAACAGTCCTATAACTTCTGCATCCGTTAACGGTTCCTTTTGTTCAGTTGCAACCGTATTTCCGACATGATTGGTATCTCCGAGTGAAGACGGACAATGTCTACACATCGATTCGACGCGCAGACGACACCACTTTCACTATTCTCTTCTTGAAGACATAGGTCCTCAGACGATCATGAGCGCTCATTCTATTGTCTCGCACTTTCTCGATTTATTACAGTAACCGTTGATTATGTATAACTGTAATAAACGTTTAACTGAAAGCCGGTATATTTTTGTTGATAGAAATGGGTTCACTGTGGATCCCTCTCATATCTCTACTCTCACTAAATGATTATTGACTTCATAATATACTTGCTGCCATGAAAATATCACAGATTCTAATACGTCGTCGGACATCAGTCAATTGTTTTTTAACGGTACACCTCCTTTGTGAAATCTTAGCTGTTAATTATATTTTAGCGAGCTTACTCGAATTTATTTATCCCCCACTTTTGCATTTTCCAAGCCTTCATTACATAACGTTGAATTGCTGAGTTTTATTGTTTTCTGCGCGACCAAACCGATTGTTGAATTTCTTATGATTTAAAACTCAATACATTCACTAATGAACAATTATTTAAGTGCTTCACCGTGACCGTTGGATAATTGGAAAGAATGGAAACGGCACCTGAAGTGAAACATAGAGGTTAGATCTCTATCTCGACATTTTTTCATATAAATAATTTTAGTCAATCAGTTCATTCAGATTCGAGAACCATCAAAATGAATCTGAGAAGAGTGATGATGAATGCGACCGGTATTGAATCTCCCGTCCATCGCATCCAGGGATTCCCATGGTGAGCCGCTTATTTCACTATTTTCAATTAAAAAAATATTTATCTTCCTAATTTTTTCTCTCAAAAAATTCGACTTCGCTACTTTTTTGTTATTGTACTTCGAAACATGTAAAGTGAAGCGGTGGAGGGATTATTTCAAAGAAAATTTGAGGAGTCTTTTCATCGCTGATCGATCGTATGGACGCCAGTACACTGTCTGGCTTAAGTGTGAGAAATCGACCGAATCTTATCTGTGGCATTGCAAGGCGTCTCTCAAGTTTACTATGACCTACTCTTCCGGAGAAAAAAGCCATTATGTATGATTAATGTTATGTGAATTTTTGTTTTGAGATTGGCATATTCAGAATGTTGAGCACTCATTTGAGAGCTGGGGAGAGGACTGCAATTTTATCGGAAATAATCGACCATTTCTGTCAATAAAGGTGGAGATCAAAACGGATGAGGATGGAGAGAGGTGAGGCGCATTTATTTATTTATTTATGTAAAAAAGCTGATATTTATTGGCTTGCAGATTCCGAAAGAAGCCTGATTCGGATGAGTTCAAACTACATGACGGCGCTCTAGTCGTCGCAGGTAGAAAGATCCCCGTGAACAAGAAGGTAATCCTGGTTTACCCGAATTTATTTGTGCAAATATTTGATTTATAATTAAATAAATATATTCTTAATAACATACCATATTAGGATTAATATTTTCCAAGTCTAATTTAGTTCAGACAAATTATGGCCTACTTTTACGGAAAGAAAATGCATTCATTACCAGTCTCTGGCCGCCCAATCTTCCTACTTCAACGCTCTTTTCTTCGGTGGATTCAAGGAATCGAATGAATCGGAGATTGAGATCAAAGATGTCGACCCCGAGGTAAACTAAATGATCGACTAAAATATATTTAATCTCTTCAGGATCTTGACAATCTCATTCGATTGACCTACGATCTGGATGGACAATCAATGAACAGTTATTGTCTAATACTCTCTCACTAATTTGCATTCTCATAATTTCAAAGCTTTTTGTGTGATCGATAAACGCTATATTTTTAGTGGATAACGTCGACAGGATGGTGCAGCTCGCTGGAATGTTCGATCTCAAGGTCAACTTTCCCTATTTTATCGTGTACTTTTACGCGTATTTTTGTATGAAATATTGATTATTATTGTATAAGGCTGTTAAGAAAGTCTTGCCCGATTTTCAATATGAACTTTGAGCTTTCAGTTCTCTCGAAGTTCAAAACAATGTTCCATTTATTCATTGGATCTTGTACGAGGTCTGTTTGATAATGACACCCAACAATGGATATTGCCCTGTCTAGATTGATATCCAAGAGAAGATCCAAAATATGATTCATGTTTTCCAGCAAGCATATCGTAAAAGCTATTAGAGCTAGTTTCTCGCAGGGAATTTGTTTCCAAGAGCTCATTGTAGAAACACAGATAGTAGTTTAATCCCCCTCTAATATTATAGTTAGAGTGTCTAGCTATCAAACGTATTTCAAAAGTTGTGGTGGTTCAAAGACGACCTGTCCGTCAAAAATAGTGTCTGGATGATTTCGACTGACAATTTCCAATGCGATGCGATCCAGATCTAGTGGTGCGCGTTTTTCTTGCTGACACTTTGCTATTATGCAACAATTGTTATTTCGAAATGTGATCCTCTGAATGTTTTCAAAAACCAAAAATTATTAAAAGTTCGATACACTCTGAATTACGGTAAAATCTCAATTTCTAGAATGTTCGTTTATGAAGTGTCCCATAAAAGATTGACAAATTCAATTATTGCCCGACTAATCAGTTATACTAGTGGACATTAGCTACAAAATGAGCGTAAAAACGAGATCATAGACTCTGATCAGAAATAGTAACTTTCGATGAACTGCCTATTTCGATGGCGAATTTCGAACATCATTTGACTAATCAACCAACACGGCGATGACAGTCTGTCACTCAAAATGGACAATGCTATTCTAACAGTAGTAGAAGGCGCTGTAAATGTGCAGAGATTGGGAGTTAGCTTCATTCGAGAAGCGCCGCTAAGTCAAAAACATTTATATTCAACATTGTTTGCACGCCTCTTCTAGATATGACACACATTTTCTTAGAAGCCCGATGTGGTGGTTGAGTTCAATAATTCATCACGAATTCATTATATACTTCCTTTATCATAAACCACTTGAATGGAGTCCTATCTCATTCCACCGTAGAACTGTAATCGTTTGAAAAGTTCGAGTCGAAATAGACCTGACCCAATTTCTCCATTCATATTTCTCGCCGGTATAAATGCATAGGCATGAGAAAGTGGCAACATAAAGAGGAAGACTCATTACATTTAACGTGCCTATAAATATTTAGATCGGGAACTTAGGAAAGAAAATTGGAGGATTTTTCAAGAACGTGAAATCGGGCAAGACTTTCTTAACAGCCTTATAGATTATCGAGGAGAAAGTGGTCAATTTCGTTCTCGGATGCGAGGACCTCTCCATCCATCAGAAATTCGTGATCTCGGAGAGGCTCGGACTGCAGAAATTCAAGGTAGTAATTATTATTTTTGTAGTTTACAATTAAAAAAAACAAAATGAACATAAACTCGAAAATGCAGGATGAGTACTTCTCAACGACAGGCAGAGTCTCATCAAATTGAGAACTTCGAAAAAATTCGCTCAACTTTCTCCCGAGATTAATCGTATTCTGTTCGTCAAGGCTTCCGATGTATGAAATGAGTAGAATACGAGAATATCTTCGAATTTTACTGTTTCTACTTGTTGTTGTAACTTGCTTTATTACAGTAACCGTTGCTTATGTATAACTGTGATAAACGTTTAACTGAAAGCAGATTGTTTTTTTTGAGAGAAATGTGTTTAATGTGAACCCCCTCATATCTTTACTCTCACTAAATTATTCTTAACTTCGTAATATACTTGCTGCCATGAAAATATCACAAAACATAGCCATGAAACATACGTCTATGTATCCCCCACTTTTGAATTTTCCAAGCCATTACATCACTTTTAATCACTTTCATTACATCACTTTTAAGTGCGGAAGATTGATCTGACGGATTAACGATATTCGATCAATTCAGACATTTTGAAATGTCTAATCGGGCCCATCCATTGATTGCCGTTGAAGGAACATGACAAGAAGTGTTGTGATTTCCGAGAAGAAAAGCAAAGGCGAGTGCTGTAAAATATTGATTTTCTGATAGTTGCTAAATTTTCGGCTACTGTCGAATATGGAAAATCATTTATCGATTGCTCATTAAGGTCCGGATTCGATCGCGATGAGGATTGTAGACGGGAAGAAGATATCCCGAGTGGGTATCTACTCTTCCGTCACTCGAATCGGCGGATTTCCGTGGTGAGACCGCAATTATCGCATTGAATCCGCAAGAAAAGAGAATGAATATGCTGAAAATTGATCCGTCACAGCTGATATTGATTATCGGTCTCTACTGCAAGAACCATACCACAGTGCGTCTTTCCATTTCCATGTGGTGCTCTAGGTACTGTAATAGTGTAGCAAATTATGAAAAAAAATAATTAAACATACCCCGTAATTACAGGCGTTTGCGCTTCGCGTCTCTCTCTGGTTCCGCTCCCTCATACACTCCAACTCTCGCCCTCTCTCTCTCATATGCGACAAATCGACCGAATCCGAGCTGTGGTCCTGCGACGTTGCCATCAAGACTGCGTTCACATTGCCGGCGCGTGCAAAGGGTTCGCCCGGACCTTACGTGAGTGATCTTTCATACGTAGAGAGAAGAGAGATATGAGATGGCTATATTTTCTGATATACAAACACGCGTGATATTTCAGAAGTTGATTCGACGTTTCGCAAGTTGGAACGAAGAAAATGAGTCCCTCATTCTGGAAGGGATTCCCACTGAATGTACTGAAGTGGAGATGGAGATCAGGGTAGAAATCGATGGAGAGAGGTGAGAAGATGAGAGGGGATACGGTAGTTGCAGAGAAGATGAACATATGTATGTTACCGTAGTTTCTTGAGAAGAGTAGGACAGATGAACTGTACTTTCAAATATCAATCATTCTTATCGCACTTCTCACATTTTTATGTGCGATCTTTCCATAAAATTAGTGTCGCTTTTGGTTGTTTCATTCCTTAACTTTCATACTGTACATTATCGATTACAGTTTCCTTGCACGACCGACGCTTGGTCTAACGCTCGAGATGGAATTCTCGTTGTGGAAGGAGAGAAAATACACGTGAACAAGCAGGTAAGAAATAACGTGATACGATATTCTGTGTTCTGCGTTATCATAGCCAGTAGAACCCGTCGTTTTGTATAACAAAGGGAATTATTTCCCTCACCTCGATTTTGCATTTTCGAAAAAAGAGGTTGTGATGTTCATATTTCCCCTGTTTCCAGTCTCTCGCCTCTCAATCTTCCTTCTTCAACACTCTCTTCTTCGGTAATTTCAAAGAGAAAGATCAGACAGAAATCGAGATCAAGGACATCGATCAAGAGGTTTATAAAAGTCTAAAAATTATGGGCAAAATATTTTAATCGTCTGGTTCCTTTACATCCGTTACTGAGATTCGTTGCAGGATTTAAGGAACCTCATTCACATGTTGTATGGAGTGGCTGCCGATCCTATGACTGGTGAGTATCGTGGTCTAAGGGTTGCAGAATACAGTAGATCAATGACCACAATAAGTGATTACGGTGGCAAGAATGATATGGTGCAATCAGAATATTTCACCATTTTTTGTTGGAGCAACGAGCTTCTAAAAGTTTTTCGCAATCGCTGTGAAATCAATAATTGCATTTTAGCTGATAATGCCTGCGACTGGGTGCGACTGGCACAGAGATTTGATTTGAAGGTAATATATTCTAATAATTTTGATCTTGAAAATAGTATCGTAAAACAATCCATATTACTATCAATGCGATGTAAAATATTTAATTAGATTTAATTAATATTCATATTATAGATCGTGGAAGAGAAGGCAGTCAACTTCATTCTCGCATGCAATTCGATCTCACTGCATCGAAAACTACTGCTGTCGGAAGAATTTCGACTTGAGCAACTCAAGGTTCGCAGTAAATAAGTTTGACGGTAAATCAAGCGTCAATTTGTTTTGTGCGGATGATATCTCATACATTGCTCTTTTCTTTTTTAAATGTTATAATTTGTCGTTGTTGTATTAATGATATTTTATTTATCTTTCAGCGACTTGTACTCGTGCATTACGAAGTGGAGGAGAATCTTTTTGATCTGAGGGACTCTGAGGAGTTTGATAAACTCTCCCCTGAAATGCAGTCCTCTACAAGAAACTGGTCGATAAATGCAAGAAGTAGATCTAAATTTCATGATTTTTAAGATTACTTATTGTGTTGAGCTGTGCCACTTTACTGTTCCCACCTGTGTATTGCTGTGTGAAACTTCTTTTTCGTGAATAAAGACCTTCACAACAAACATTTGTTTCTGAATCGATAATGTGGTATTATTTCCCATCATCGAACTATCTCATTATTTATTTATACTGTGCATCGTGGATTACGAAATTATGACCGATTTCAGTTAATTAGATATTCATCGACCAAAATGGCCGACAGTTCATTTGCAACCAACAATCACGGAGGTCTGTACACTTTAGCATAATTAGCATAATTATTTTAATTATATAAGCATAATCATTAGCATAATTATTTTAATCATAATTATACTTTAGCATAATTATTTACTAAACAATCTACGAATTATTCCTATAGCTCTTCGCTTTCCTTTGATGAATACATTATTTGATAATAATATTTTTTTTTAATTTCTTGTGATATGAATTCGATTTTTGTCCAGACTCGAATTCGATCACGTTGGAATCGGATGGTACCAAAGTGGACCTCTCATCTCCCATCACTCGTATCGGCGGATTTCCGTGGTGAGCGCTAATTTTACAGTTATTTTAATTATTTTCAGTAACTTTCCATAATTTAACTTGCTTAAATACATGATTTTTCTCGGCTCACGTCCTGATTCCACCGAAATACTATATTTTTTAGATAAAGTGATTTTCGAGAAAAAATCACTGTCACTGATTCTTCTGAGTTTTCAATAAACTGTCAATCAATCGTTTACCATGATAAAATTCGTTGATCAAAAAATATAATATGTGCGCAAGGGTATGTGAAAACGGTCACAACTGTGTGACAAAGAGGAAAAAACATCTTAAATTCTGATGTTGACAGAGCTAGAAAGTAAGCTGCAGATCTGTAAACATCGAATCAAGTGCTTCTTAGAATCTTAGAGATACTCTTGATTGGATTTCGCATCTAATTAGCTGTTTTGAAGGATCATGAGGGTTCGGCGCTACCGTCGCACTCAATTATTGTGCATCTCCCTAAAATGCTCGAAATCGAAGGAATCGGAGCTTTGGCGGTGCAAGCCCATCCTCACGCTCACAATTAAAAAGGAGACTGACCGGCCAGTCATTGAGGTATTATATCATGCCTCTTTGGAGAGACTCGACTCGGCGGTGCACATTTTCAGAAACTGAGTTTACCCTTAGATCCACCGAAGATTGTTTGATTGAAATTATCTTTCTTTAGAAGCTGACACACGAGTTTGCGAGTTGGAAGGTTGATGGGAAGAGATGCGAATGGGAACTTCCATTCCCGGGCTATTATGAATCCTACAAGGTGAAGATGGAGATCGAGTGTGATGTCGACGGAGAGAGGTACCCATTCGAGAGTATCATAGTAATCGATAAATGAAAATTAATGTCATACCCGGAGGTATCCCCTACCCCAATGAATTCACGTTTTTTTCATATAATCTTAGAGGTAATTTGCAGTTTCCGTTCTCGTCCCCGTATTGAAGAATGGTTTACAATCGACGGTTGTCTCGTTGTTGGAGGAGAGAAGTTTCCTGTCTGCAAACAGGTACTAGGTCAAAAATATCTAATTTCACTAGTTTGAACCTACATAAGTGAAAAAGTGGGGAAAAAGGTTGGGGTGGAAGGCGCTAACCTAGAGTCTGACACTATTTTCTTTGAAGCTACCACTTCACCCGTCGATTACAACATAGGATGCAAACTTGTTTTGTTAAAAAGTGGTTTTCTTCCAGGAAATAAATATTGTCAAACTTATTTGATGCCTTTTTGAGCTCAATAGCAACTGTTTAACCTATTTTCAGTATCTGGCCTCTCAATCTTCCTTCTTCAACGCTCTCTTCTTCGGTGATTTCAAAGAGAAGAATCAAGAGGAAATCGAGATAAAAGACGTCAATAGCGAGGTTCCAAACAAACACCTTCCGAATATTTCAAAAAAATGCGCTTTGTAAAAATTTTACGCCATGAATTAAACGCCAATGACGCGGGTAACTGTCAAAAACTTTTTTTTCGCAGGATTTTCTGGATCTTCTCGAAATGGTGAAGGGAAGATCAGAAATGTCATTCATGGGTTCGTTCAAGATTCGCTTACATAAAAACATAAATTGTGCTTTATTTTTTAAAAATTATAAAAAAAATATATTGATTAAAATCATTGCAGGAAGTAACGCGGAACATTGGCTGCAGCTGGCGCAGAGATTTGACCTGAAGGTAGCCCCCGTTTTTACTTCTTCCTGCAAAATGAGAAATGGAGCTTCGCAGAAACATTATCATGGGAGCACGTAATACATAATATTCTTTGAACCGGACTCACCATGAAATTGGACTTTAGACATTCGAAATTAATTAATTAAAATTTTTAAAAAAATGATGTTTTTTCAGATTGTGGAAAAGACTTCATCGTGAATGAATTGCTTGGTTGCAAGTCGTCTTCCACCTACCGTAAGCTTAAACTTTCGGAGAAGTTCAGGCTGGAGGCACTCAAGGTATTTTTTTCAACTTTTTAAAATCTGTTTGCTTCATTAGTTATCTCTAATGATAAGTATGCATGTATGTGCGTAGTATGATCGCCAGATATTTTATTTAAAACATACGTTAAAACTAACAATACTAACATATTTCGTAAAAACAATTCCTTTTTCAGTCCAATCTCAACAAGTCTGATCTCGTTTCTCTTGCCAATTCTCCCGAGTGCTCGCGTCTGTCGCCCAAATTGGTGCTCGAGATGTTCCGCAAGTTGGCCGCTTGTGAAGAGTAGAGACTACGGTGGTGATAAGAATTAATTACTGTATCTGGATTTGATGCTAACATGTGAATCATTCATTTGATCTAACTAAGAGCTAAAGATCCCTTCTATTTTGCGTTGTTCGGTTTTTCCTAATTTCCGCTTCTCTCTCAATAAAGTTATTTGGATAAAGACTTTTAGCAGAAATGCGATATGTTGTGATGAAAGTGTGGTATCGATTCCAATTTCAAAAATATCTCACAGCTTGTTCTTTAAGTATCACATTGCTATACATCAATTAGGGAGAAATTTTATCAATCCGTCATAGCGGGCTCTGATTCAAAAGAATGAAAACGTCATCTGAGATGAACAGCGGAGGTAAGATCTCATGAATTAAATTTTTTTTAAAAGCACATTTCAAATTTATCACGACAGGCGTCAATGTTAGGTGCGATAAACACTTTTTTTCATAAGCAAAGTTCTAACATTCAGACTCGAATTTTATCAAGATGGATCTGAGAGGAGTGCAGTTGGATCCTGCCGGTATTTTCTCTCCCGTCCATCGTATCAATGGATTCCCCTGGTGAGCTTCTCATTTAATTATATAAAATTTAAATACTTTTCTTTCTCTTTTTTTAAAAACCCGAGTCGCTATTTTTTGAAATGTTTCTTCTCAATTTGTAAAGTGCCTGGAATATTATTTTTTTGAAATTGAGGCGTCTTTACATCGCTGATCGCTCGAATGGAAGTTATTCCGCGGTCTGGCTTTACTGTGATAAATCGACCGAATCCGATCTGTGGCAGTGCAAGGCTTCGCTCCAGCTTATAACCACCACCACCTGCGGAACAATTAGCTGTTTTGTATGATTCATTCTATTCCAGTTGTTGTAATATTGAAATATTCAGAATTCCGAGCGCTCATTTGAGAGCTGGGGAACGATCTGCATTTTTATGGGAAATCATGGACCGTTGGTGTCAGTAGAGGTGGAGATCAATACAGATGAGGATGGGGAGAGGTGAATGAATTTTATTTATTCAATCAGTCGATATTGATTACGTGCAGATTCCGAGTGAGGCCGGATTCGGAAGAGTTCAAAATGAAAGACGGAGCGTTGATTGTCGCAGGCAGAAAGATTCCCGTGAACAAGAAGGTCGGCTTGATTTTTTTGTCAGAGTTTTTATAATCATTTGGTTCTCTTATTTGGATATCGGCATAAACTATTATATGGAAAAGGAAAAATCTAATCAACATATTCGTTTGTTTCGATCTAGCCAAATTTGGATCTGTGTCGCGCTAGATAATATTCATTTCCAGTCTCTGGCTGCACAATCTTCCTATTTCAATGCTATATTCTTCGGTGGATTCAAGGAATCGAATGAATCGGAGATTGAGATTAAAGATGTCGACCCCGAGGTAAACGAAATAATCTATTTTAATAGAATTAGATACATTCACAAATTTATTTTGTGAATGTATCTAATTCATTTGCAGGATCTTGAGAATCTCATTCGATTGACCTACGATCTGGATGGGATATCGATGAACAGTAATTCTCTAATACTCTCTCTAATTTACATCCTCACAATTTCAAATTTTATTTTTATAAGCAGTAAATGTTATCTTTTCAGTGGATAACGTCGAAAAAATGGTGCATCTCGCTGGCATATTCGATCTCAAGGTATTTTTTCCTGTTTTTTTATATTAATTTTGATTTGTATTTTATGTGGAATATTAATTATCTTTTGTAGATTGTCGAGGACAAGGCCGTCAATTTCCTTCTCGGATACAAAAACCTCTCCATCCATCAGAAGTTGCTCATTTCGGAGCGGCTCGGACTGCAGAAATACAAGGTAGTATTTATATTGTTACATTTTTTTTCTATTTAAATATGCAAAAAAGCAAACCGCTGCTCAAATACAACAATAGAGAGAATCTCATCGAATTGGGTTTTTCCGAAGAATTCGCTCAACTTTCTCCTGAGACTATTCGTATTCTCTTCATCAAAGCTTGCGATATCAGAAATGAGTAGACCACGAGAAGTCTTCTAATTTTACTTTTTCTTTTTTTTCTCAAAATGCATAAACAATAAGTATGATTTGATATGTCAATCATTCATGTAAGTAATACATTTAGAAGTACTTCTTTATCCTCATATTTATTTGTAACGTGATGATTTGACCTCGCCTAGATTTGTTTCAATTGTTTTATTTTAGAATATGAACAATAATCATACGTGTCCAAGCCCCCGGCCCCGCACTGCCCCCCAAGAATTCTTGGGGGGCAGTGCGGGAGGCCATGTATAGGTCATGGTCCAAAATGGGTCCGAGGTCGACTTTGTCAAACCCAAAGTGGCCTATGGTAACTTAACCGCCGGGGTCCCGCAACGAAAAAAAAGTACCGTAACCCTACCTACCGTAACCCGGAAATACAAAATCGAGCAATCCGTCTCGATGTTTGTTGCATTAGGTAGGCCTCGTGTAGTAATAAATCGGACGGCATATGGCGGTCCTGGCACGAAATTGCCGATACCGTAATCAAGTCTACAGTATGACCAAATTTCAAATAGAGCCAATTCGCTCGGTATTTGTTGCATGAGCTAGGCCTCGAGTAAAAATTAATCGGACGGCATACGGCGGTCCCGGCACGACATTGCCGATACCGTAACCAAGTCTACAGTATGACCAAATTTCAAATAGAGCCAATCCGACTCGATGTTTGTTGCATGAGGTAGGGCTCGAGTAGTAATTAATCGGACGGTATATGGCGGTCTCGGCACGACATCGCCGGTACCGTAGCCCATGCTACCGTACCAGGAAAAACTGAAATGGAGAAATTGGACTCGGTATTTGTTGCATGAGCTAGGCCTCGAGTAGAAATAAATCGGACGGCATACGACGGTCCCGGCACGATATTGCCGATACCGTAGCCGTCTACAGTATGCGTAAATTTCAAATTGATCAAAACGAGTCAGAATTTTTGTGGAAGGTAGGGCTCGAGCAGTAATTAATCAGTAAATGTAGTCCAAATTTTCGAAATTGAGCAAACCAAGACAGAGTTTTTTTGTATGTAGAGCTCGAGCAGGTATTGTATGTGGAGTATGCCGTATTGAGTCTACCGTATCTGGGGTTACTGTTTCGCGGCTACAATATGATGAATTTATGAAATTGGGCGCATCTGTCCGCGATTAGTTGTATGAGTAGGATCTCGAATATTCGCTTTTCGGAGTGTCGACGTTAGTTCTGGATTGATATCGCCGCTACTCTAAAGTGTACCGAAAGTACGAAACGGAGCAAATCGGTCGGGAAAATGATTTTGTATGGGTTGTACTCAGATTGATTGAGTTGAATTCATCGTGTCTCACGTGGTTTGCTCCATTACTATGATATTGTATCGACAAATGCATATTTATAATGAACACTAAAAGAGTAGCGTATCAAGGCTACGATATCTCGCACATTGCAAACTCGAGGTCGACCACATACGAAATATCCCCGATCTGTGATATTTGACATTTCATGCGTACTGAAATCCCGCAACAGTAACCCCGAATATGGCGGAAGCAATGCCACATACCACTCCAATTTTACCTACTGGAGATCTACCTCCTGCAAAAATCCCCAGCCGATGTGTTCATTTTTATTAAAATTCGGGTTACTGAGGGATACAGTTACCGAGAAATAATACACAGTCCGATTAATTACTGCCCGTGGTCTACATCATGCAAAAAATAACGGGCTCAATTTCTCCATTTCAGTTTTTCTTGGTACGGTATCATGGGTTACGGTATCGGCAATGTCGTGCCGGGACCGCCGTATGCAGTCCGATTAATTTCTACTCAAGGCCTAGCTCATGCAACAAATACCGAGAAAATTGGCTCAATTTAATATTTTCTCATTACGGTAGGTCGGGTTACGGTACCGGCGATGTCGTGCCGAGACCACCGTATACCGTCCGATTAATTACTACTCGAGCCCTACCTCCCACAAAAATTCTGACTCGATTCCACAAATTTGAAATATCAGCATACTGTAGACTTAATTACGGTATCGGCAATATCGTGCCGGGACCGCCGTATGCCGTCCGATTTATTTCTACTCGAGGCCTAGCTCATGCAACAAATACCGAGTCCAATTTCTCCATTTCAGTTTTTCCTGGTACGGTAGCATGGGCTACGGTACCGGCGATGTCGTGCCGAGACCGCCATATACCGTCCGATTAATTACTACTCGAGCCCTACCTCATGCAACAAACATCGAGTCGGATTGGCTCTATTTGAAATTTGGTCATACTGTAGACTTGGTTACGGTATCGGCAATGTCGTGCCGGGACCGCCGTATGCCGTCCGATTAATTTTTACTCGAGGCCTAGCTCATGCATGCTAGATGCCCTGTAAATTGTCGATTGCATAAGGTTTGACTGATTGATAAAGATAGTCCTGTTGTCCGTTAGACATGCCGGATATTGATTGCTAACAGATATGTGTTTTCCTCACTTTTTTCTCTGCAGAAATAAATGCATATATTTATCATGTTTGTTGGAATGAGAATTGGGTTAATATATCCCATTGTGTACCTGTGACGCGATAGGTTAAAAATATGTTAAGTGCAATTTCTGATCGACTGCAGCAATAAAATGACCGATTCTCCACCCACAAAGAAAGATAAAGGTGAGTCATTCAATGATATTGTTCAAAAGATACTGTAATTGATCTCTTCAGATGCGACATCCATCAGAATAGGAGTAGATCACAACAAACCGTTCACTGAATGCAAGGAGTCCGAAGTCACCTTCATCGGTGGTTTCCTCTGGTGAGTGCAGATTAGGAAAGGCTTCGGAATGAAATTGCCGATTCAAACTGTACAATTGTAAGAAGTAGATCGATATGACTACTAGCAAAATTCTTGTTTTCCGAAACATCGCAAAGATATAAAGGTAATAGTGAAGCAATAAAAACCCATCCCTTGTGAAGATGCTCCCAACTCTCCGTCTCTCATCTGATTGCATTCCAGGGTTTTCTCTCTCAGCCATTCCGGAATGGCAAATATACGGATAATCAAGGTGGCATGCAAAATGGGCGAAGTATGCGAACTGTGGAAGTGCAATGCCAATCTCGTCATCAAACTCATTTCCACTGCGACCCCGGCATCGAACCACTCTGAGGTAATATAATGTAACGTAATCATCAAAATGTTTATTTTTTTCTCTGCAGATGCATTCTTACACGTATGCTAGTTGGATGACAGAGAATTAGTTCCAATTTCCTTTCATGTTCTCTGCTGAATTTGATCAGATGGAGGTGGAGATCATCCCCGACGTGGATGGGCGACTGTGAGTTCAAACGGCATTGGACAATTTATTGATTGCGCAGTGTGACATGAGCTATGTCTTATACAGAGAGAGAAAACATGCGAAAACTTCATTGTCGAATCGTTGCCGTGAAATATTCGTATGAATGATGCAATGTCGCACTCACAGGTTCACGCGTCGGCCGGCGAGACTGAGCGTACTTGCGAAGAGGGACAGGATATTGCTTGTTGGAGGTGAGAAGAAGGAAGAGATTGCAGTCAACGAGCAGGTACGAGAGTTTCTGCTCCTGAACTTAGTGTTTTTCTTCGTGGTTATCGGAATGCATTTAAACGCGAGAAAAAAAATATAAGAGTAATTAATGGAGCAGCTAGTATTTTTGAAATTAAACACCTACTTGCTCATAGTGCTCAGAGTTGCTCATACTTATACTCCTCAGAGCCTTGTGGAGTACTGCGATTACTTCAAAGGAATGTTTGTGGGAGGTTTCGAGGAAGCAAAAGAGCAATGTGTGCAGATTGGAGGAATCGATGCTAAGGTAGACTAATCACAAAAATGATTTATTATCCTGAATTTCAGACAACTAATAGATAGCAACCCTATAAAATGGAATCATCTCGATAGACACGATACATCGAAATTACATTGGCATTGCATGTGACATATGAGAATAGAATATTTATTTTCTAATATTCTTATTGTGCCGTGAATATAACCCATATCTCTTTTCAGGATTTCAGCGAGCTGCTTCGTATGTTCTACGGCGAGTCCACCATTGTCATGTCTAGTAAGTTAATTGTTATTTAAATTTGTAAAAAGTATTGGAAATAAAATTACGAGGGGGTGACAATTCCGCAACCGACATTACGGCAACGAGGTATAAATCTGCTCTAAACATATCTACATTCATAGGTCAAAAAGTCAAATCGACGGATTTAAATTATTTTTACTAGAATTTTTCCAAGAAGAAAAACGTGCCGGTTTTTAGCTTTTTCGATTCCTCTGATGGTCCTCTTTCTAACAAAAATATCGCTTACTGGGTCGCTGCACGGGAGGGCACTTTTTTGCGCGAAATAAATTTGCTCTAGGAAATGCATTTTTTTGCAGTCGGGCAGGTTTATTTCCAATTGCCGCAGATTTCCACAATTCGCCTCAGATTTTTAATTGATTGGGGCAATGGTAGCTGCAAAACAGTGTGGGTATCTCGGTTCTAGGTAATCGCCTTATACCCGAATCTGTCAGGTCGAATTCAATCCACTTTTAGAGCTATGTCTACATTGCTCCACCAAAGTCCAAAGGGTTATCATGATCAGAATTCGTAATTTTTCAACCCCACTAATTAGCCAATTAAACCTCCCCCCCACTAATTAGCCAATTAAAATTTCACTAATTAGTCAAAAATTCAAAATATTCAGAAAAAATACTACAACATGCCGTGTATCGATGCAGGTGAGCAAATAACGAACAGGGAAAAATCATACAGATTGCTCGAGTTTCAGCAAAGTTATAAGCCGTTGCCGAAATGTCGGTTGCGGAATTGTCACCCTCCCAAAATTAATTAGATGCAAATCACAAATACGATAAAATCATGGATTTATTATGTACGTATATGAGAGGAATCGCGAGAGAATCGACCAGAGCGCGGAACTAGAAAATTTTTGTCTTCGATTTCCCTGTAAAAAGAGTACAAGGTACATCAAACAGTGCTCTATTTGATAGCGTTTCCCATTTTTTCAAGATAGGCCTTATTTTTCGAGTACGCGAGTACCAAAATGACGGTCCTTCGGATTTTGCACCCGAGTGTGCTTACGTAGAAATTTAATAACTCGCTTTAAAGTTGAGTTATGGAGTTCTAATTTTTTTCGTTAGATAGAGGAATGGATTCTCCACAATATCGAGCCTTTAAGGAAATTTTTGGAAAAAAAATATTACTGCAATATTTTGAAACGCAAAAAGTGCCATAAAAAGTGCAATCGTTAATATCCCTATTTCCCTCTATGCGGGTTTTGAAGGACCTATATATGTTCAATTTATATCAACTTTTCAGCCAAATCGGTAGATGCGAACAAAATCGGCGCTCGCCTAAGTACGTTTCAAAAAAACCGAATTTTCAAACCAATAGTCTACAATACTTCAAAATAGATCATTTGCGGTCATAATTGATTAAAAAATTCCAAAAACATTTTTGAAGCTTTAAGTAGAACAATACTAAGCGATTTGACAAAGAAAAATTGATTTTCCGAAAATTGGGATCGAAATTTTTCGAATCAATAAATCTAGCGTCCCGGAAGTAGGACATGTGCCGTATTAGATTTAAATGAGAGCATATATTGGTAGGACATGGATAAACTTGCTAGACAAAATCGGCGCAGGTAGAAATAGAGTTATTTCATTTGGCAGTTTCTAGAAAAGTGTTCATCAGATCACATATCCATTCACGAGCTGGACAAAATCTGAACTGCCAGTACTATTGTACCATCTGTGCTGAACAACTTTGCTTTTTAGAGCTAGTTGATATCTTTTCATAGAAAGACGCCAGAGCCTCAGGAAAAGTGCGTTGAATGACGGGTGCGCGCGCTCTAACACCCCTCGCACTCTCTCATTTCCACGCACTCTCTCGTCTCGTATTTTGAAGTATTGTACACTATTGGTTTGAAAATTCGGTTTTTTGAAACGTACTTAGGCGAGCGTTGATTTTGTTCGCATCTACCGATTTGGCTGAAAAGTTGATATAAATTGAACATATATAGGTACTACAAAATGTGCATAGAGAGAAATAGGGATATTAACGATTGCACCTTTTGCTGCAATTTTTGCGTCGTAAAATACTACAAAAATAAAATATGTTGAAAAATCACGTAAAAATTTTAATAATGTGGAGAATCCATTTCTCTATCTATCACAAAAATTAGAACTCCGAATCTCAATTTTAAAGCGAGTTATTAAATATCTACCCAAGCACACTCGGGTGCAAAACTCGAAGGACCATCATTTTGGTACTCGCGTACTCGAAAAATAAGGCCTATCTCGAAAAACGGGAAACGCTATCAAACAGAGCAGAGTTGGAAGTACCTTGGACTCTTTTTACAGGGAAATCGGAAACAAAAATTTTCTAGTTCCGCATACCCCCCTCAAATGGTCGATTTTCTCGCGATTCCTCTCATATATTATTTACAGAATTGAACGCCGGATTTTGGATCGATCGCGCTCGATTTTTCCAGATGAAGGTATATATCACACGTCTTCTGACGTGCTTACAATCTAGACGAAAATGTGCATACTCTGCGACATTCACCAGGGAATCTGAGGCGCCTAGTAACTAGTAATATCTCGGTTGAAATGTATTTCGTAGAATTGCCATTTTTCTCTCGAAAAATCGGATTCTACGCCTCATAGTTAGGGGCCACAACGTGGTCAGCGGAAGTGACCGACTGGGGTAGAATGTAGTGTCAAAGTGTGCCTACATGTCTGATTAAGACAAATCTTTTGGATTTAGGTCGATATCTTATCTCTGAGCCGAGCTACACCTCAAAAACCACGCGCGCTTCGACTGTTGTGAGAGGGAGAGAAGACGCGACGAGAGGGGGAGGGGCGGAGCATATTCCCACATCTTCCTAGGGGCATAGCGCGCTTAATTAGAGATATTTTGATGGTATGCCAGAAGATAAGTAGTTTATGAAGGTATGGAGAGTACGATGGCGCATCATTTTGGAGGATTGCGCGTGTTAAAGCGCCGCGGGGGTGCAGGAGCATAGCGCGCAATTGCAGAGAGTAAGCATCTGCTCTCATGGCGCGGGTTGAGCGTTTGCTTTGTGAACGGGATCTCGCAGGTTCAATTCCCCTTTTGCGAAAACCATTGCTATTTACAGTAAACCGTTCTGTTTCTCGTACTCTTAAAACCCCTATTTTCACGCACTATTTTTGCAAACGAAAGCACAATTCGGAGTCGCCGATTTTGATTTCTTTTTCTCTTGTAATATTCCCATAAAAATCAAGAGAATAGAATGCGGGTATATCAGGAGTTGTGAGTTCATTATTAAGCCCAATTTCGACGATTTCGAAATTAATTTTCACTTTTTCGACACCTCAACGTTCTCTGATCATCCCTGATATAGGCAAAATCGATTGCGCTCTCCAAGAGCTCCAAAACAAGCCATAATATGACTCATATCGTTTCTAATTACGCTTGTGCTTTCGAATTTTCATTTTTTGTCAAATCCGGGTGCGCGAGAAGTGGGCGGACGTTGTGGACCCTACTCATAGTATTTTTATATTTGGGGTTATCCGGTTCATCCCTATTTTAACGATTTTTGAACACGTTTGAATTTTGTATTCAACATTTTGTAACAAATCTTTCAGAATAAACTACAGGTATCAATTATTTTAGTTTCAGTTGGATGGACCAAATTTTCTTATGGTATTTTAATAAAAAAAATAACAAAAATTATGAATTATTTGGAAAAGTATACGAATGAAGCGGTACAGGCTCTAAATTAACGGAATTTGCTCCACTAAATGTATATTTTGAAGATAGTTCAAGATTGGGTGGAGAACCAGCTGATCCGCAACGAAAACATCTCACTCTGTTCGAAACTCCATGTGTCGATCGAGCATCGCATGAGCACCGTGCAGGTGAGCAATTGCTTGTCCGTTCATTATCAATTAGTGTTATGCTTGACAGGAATACACGCTGGCCAAGCTGGAGGATAAGGAGACGCTGAAGCAGCTCATTAAATCTGACGAGTTCGATTCTCTTCCAAAGGAAACATGTGTTGAACTGGCAAGGAAACTAGCTAATTTCGTGTGAGGATCCGTCGGGGAGTACTGTAGTCATTGAGTAATTCGGTTGATTGCGAGTGCTGTAGTTTTCTTAATCCTTTATTTATTTCGTGATTACTGAGAGGAGCGGAACCATTACATACGTTACTTGTGGTTGTCTTTAAAATTGTACGATCAAATGAAATCTTTTATGCAATAACTTTAGTGGAACTACATTGAGGTGGTCTCTTACTGTTCCATCGAGCAAATCCATTCATATTTTTAGTTAACTGAAAAAATTTCATCAAATTTAAAAATTTCCGTTTTTAACCCTGAATAATCTTCCATATTTCTTGGATATATTTCCGAACATTTTCAATTTTCTTTGGTTTTGTTTCTTAAACGGAAGTTCCTAAATGTACCATCGGCCTAGGCATCTCTTTGAAAATTATTATGACCTATCAGATCACTCATCAGTTTAGAAAATCGAGGTTCGCTGTTTCTAGTAATTGCTCCTTCTTCTTCGATATCTTTAACCACAATACTTAGTTGGCCAAATTCAAAATATTATTGTTTCATGATTCCATTTCATGTGAACTGGCATTTTAAATATGTAAAAAAAGTTTGGACTGAAAACCCATTCGAAAAGTATACACTGGCACAGTGCACTCGCGAAAATGAATCTTCCTTCAAATACGACAGAAAAAGGATCTTGTTTCATAAGATTGTTAACGATGACTATTTGAAGTGGAGCAGAACTGAGACCGATTGGATCCCCGAAGGCGACGCGGACGACCACCAGCGAGATTGAAAGAACTTTCTAAAAAAACAACCAAATCGGTCAATATTGATAAACGCGATAGGTTTGCGCAAATAGGAAGTTTAAAATATGTCTCACTTCTGGGTCTCATTTTTCGTTTGCGATGATGCCGCTTTTCATACTGAATTTTTAGAAGAAAAAGAACAACTTTGGAACTATATTTGAGTAACACAAACTTTCCCCGCGTCGCTTATATGCACGCAAGACGTCGATGATGCACAATTGATTTAAACTGGCGTCGCGTCTCTTCTTACGAAATTACTATCGAGTAATCGTTCTACATTGTTACTAATGTTCGGTTCGGAGAGAAGTGGAGATGGTTTGTTGCATTTTATCATTGTGATATATTTTCCTATCTTTATGGTTATTATTTTAGATATAACTTCTAGAGATATAACTTTCTCGTGCATTCTTTTTCCTATTTTCCTAATTTTTTTCTTCAAAAGGTAAACAGTGCCCTAAAGCGACACTGATAATTATTGAATTGTATTGTATTGATGCAAATGTCATTTGAGACGCTCGACTTTATAGGACCTTTAATTGGCGCTACCGATTTCAATTTTCTATATATTCGAAATCTGTACTGCACTCAGCGTGTAAATGGATTCCCTATGTGAGTTGAATATGCTTTCCTTTTTTTAGATTATTTTGAGTGTTTTTTTAAAATTTAAAACACCTTGTTCAAGTCGTCTCTGTCTCGGGACAGCAGAGAGGAATGGTCGTTATCATCTAGACGCTGTAATTTCGTGTGATAAATCAGCGGAGTCGGTGCTGTGGTGGTGCGAAGTCAAGACCGCCTTCACTATCACCTACAATTTTCAAAGCACATTTACTGCATCCCGTGTGTGTAATACGGTAAATGCACTACGTTTATGAAACATATATGATTCATAAGATATCACCGATCCAGGAAAACAATTCAATTACCGCAATTCCATATCTCAGCTCACAATGCAGATAGATACTTACAAATTGAATTTGGATTTATGATGTTTTTGAACATGTGCATAACGAAAATTTCAAGCCAGAATTGCCGGAATTCGAAATTTTAACATCGTATAAAAATTATAATTAATTAATATAAATTATGTAAATTAAGCAAATTTTGTTGTCCACTCAAATTGCGCTTTGAAGTATTATGTATTTCAGGTAATTCGGAAGAACATGGACAGCTGGTGTACACTTTCAACCACAGAAGTTTTGCAATTAGACAAGGATATCAACTGGAGATGTAAGGTGCTCGTGGAAATAACGATAGAGGAGAATGGAGAGAAGTGAGTGTTAAAACATATAATTAACGTAAAAGAGAAAAGAAATATTAACAAATCAAAAAATCATTGCGCATTGCAAATGACAAACGCGTATTGTGCTCATTCCCTTCATAACATTCTTTAGTTCTAAAAAAAAATATTTTTCACTCTTGAAAAAAAGGTATTCCTTTTTAGATTCAATGTGAAACAGCCAATCTTCGACTTCTTGTCTCCATTTGACGGAATTTTGGTGATAGGAGATGAGAAGATTCACGTGAACAAAAAGGTTAGAATGAGCGAAACTCGGAAAGAAACGTGAGAAAAGTATTGATTTATTTTTATTCTTCTACACTGATGTGCGTTTGGTTGTCAAATAAATGATAATATTTATTCATTCATTTTGTATTTTGATCGCCTACAAGGAAGTGAATTGTGAATGAATATTGTTGTTAGATTACATAACAATCAATAATTTAATATTTTTTCAGTTTCTCGCCTCACAATCGGAGTACTTTTTCGCCCTTTTTAATCGTGATTTCAAAGAATCGAAACAAGAAGAAATAGAAATAGAAGACGTCGATCCACAGGTAAAAAATGGATTTATAGCATGGAATTTGAAAATATATATTATAGTCTTTAGAACTAATTGATTTATAACATTGTCAGTTGAAAAGAGTAAAGGAGAACAAGAATATAAAATAAATAAAAGATAAAAGAGAACTTCATGGAGTCAGAACAAGTGAAATTCAAGAATGTGGGCGTAGAACAATAGAAAAATTCTACGAGCTGAGAAAATTCAACTGCTCTTTACTGCTTCATTCAGGATCTCCGGACGGCATTATCGAATCTTTATGGATTAAAAGATCTCCCTATAACAGGTGAGCGTAATGAGAATCCTAATGAAACACATTCTCACGTCGAATATTTTGACAACATATCAAAGACTGAACCATTTTATACCCACCATTCGTATTCTAAGAGGTAATCGTTACCGTATGCAAAACCCTCGCGTTCATTTGTCCCATTTTAAATCATCGCTAGGTTATCGTATCATATCTAACTGGAATATACTTCCCGATAGAGTATTCGACCTTTCCGTTAAAAGTTTCTCGTCATATATAACTTACCACTCCCCCCCCTCCACACTTGCTAGTATTTGAACATCGAGCTACACGATTAGCTCCCTTACCTCATTACACAGTAAACAACCATCTACCTGTGCACTCCCACAAAGTTCCTATTATGTGTTGCTGAGATGAATGAATTGAATTGAATTGAATTTATGAAAACATTGTGAAACAAATCGATATGCATCCTTTCCTCTTCACCAAATAAATTACAAGTGTTCATGTCGAGAGAGATCTTTTTAGATGACAACGTGGAGAATATTCTGGTCGTCGCTCATCGCTTCGATTTGAAGGTAATGCAGACTTTTAACGTTTTGGAGGCATGCATAAAGACGGAAGTTTTCATCTATATTTAAAAAATATACTGAATAATAATCGTGGTTCTGATTTTGTAACATTATTGTATTCGGAGAGAAGTGGTGTTAAATCGCCCACATCCATTTATTATGAATATTATTATACAATATTTAATTATAATCTAATATTTAATATAATATAGCAATATTCAGTTCGTGGTTACTGTATCGGAACTAGTCCTTCTGCAATCGACAACTCGCTCTTTCCACCATAAGCTACTTCTTGCTGAGCAATTTGAACTGAATACATTCAAGGTTCGTCACGTAACGCGTTTATACTACGTCGATAAAATTTTGTGATTTCTTCTTTGTAAATTCGGAAGTAAATCTGTCAGTCACTGAGATGTGCGCACTTTATATATTTTTTCAATAATTAATGTAATAATTATTTTCCTTTCAGTTGGGCGCTCTTCCTCGTTATGACCTGCTCAAAGTTATGAGAGAACTGAAAAATTTTGAGCCTTTCAGAAACCTCTCTGATGCTAGAAAACTGCAAATTTATGATTGGATTTTATCTTAAGTTACGCCGCACATCATTCCACGGCAGAAAGGCCTTTGGAGTGAGAGAGCGTGCGAAATCGAGAGGGTCTCTCTCACTTTAGCATACTCTCTCGCTCTAACCCTGATCTGTAGGTTTGGAATCATGTGGCCGGGTTCGGTTACGATCCTTAATTTTTTTAAAATGTATCATTTTAAAGCTATCTTAAAGGATAAATGAATGTTATGGCTCACAAGCATAATAAAATATAATTTTTGGTAAACAATTACTTACTATGATGATCTTATGCTCTTTAGTTGTTTGACTATAGTTAGAGTCAAGTTCGGGTGAAATAATTAAGCGTTCTGCAGACGATACATCATGACCAAGCCACGTATAGAAAAGTTATAGAAAGAGTGTGCACAGGGTAGTATTCGATTTCATAAACTTATCATTTTAAAATTGTAAGAGAAATAATATTATTAAAACATTTCGGAAAATGATATTTTTTTATAATTGTGAAATGAAAAAGTATACTTTACCTTTAATCTTTATTCCTCAACGGACTAAAAAACAAATCATTGCCGCACTCTCGTCTTCAGGTTGCTTTTTTATCGATTAAAATAATAATTTTCAGAGAAGATATTCATTGCCCGAGTAATCGACCATTGTTTATATTTAAAAAAGGTAAAGTTGCTACCGAAATCAAGAGAACTTTACGTCGAGAAGCGACCACTCTGCCGGGGCTGACCGGTAAGGCCGGTTGCTGCACAGATCTACGTATCCCCCGCTGATCAGGCTTCTGGGGCACGTTACCTTTCGCAATCAAAGTTGCTACCAATTTTACCGCCAACGAGGGGGGATGGAAGGCTTGATGAATTTATTTTTTAAATTTTTTTAACGCCTCAAATAGATATTCACTATTTTCCTTCAATTAACAAATATTCATAAAAATCTTCCAAACAAATAAAGTACATATTTATATTATTGAAATAATCCTGAAATTCTACTAGAACATTGCATTAACATGCTGAGAAGGAAAACCTATCCGAAAGTAGAAAAAATTTTAAAAAAACCAAAAAAAAGAACAAAAAGGCTTTGAACAAACCAGAGCTTTGCTTATCTGTGTACACCTTCTTAAACATTGTTATAACACAAATAATCTTATGTATGCTACCTCACCGCGCATTTCCCTCGTGATTGAGGATGAAAGGTGCGAATATCGAAAACAACGCTCCAGAAAGGGGTCAGGAGAGGGAGAGTGGTTAAAGTGAGAGATTCTTTCAATTTCGCAAATTGAAAATGGGCCGGGAAATAGGAAGTGTTGAAAATTAATCAAATTATCTTTCAAAATTAATGTATAGTTAGTCTGATTATTCTTCCATTGTTCCCCCCTTTGCTTATTGATTTACTTCCACTCATTCCTTCGTCAATCGAACGAAACGCGCTGTTTATTCTCTTCACTTCTCCTCTCCTCTGAAACATCGTGATTGAATGATGTCCCAATCCGACTCCGTCCCTTCTGAGAGTGAGACAGGCACGGGATTCTGATTAGTTATAATTGCGATTATTTGTATCACTTCTCTTAAACTCACGAGAAACCACTAGATATTTAGAGAGTGCGCACTAGTGTGCCTTCTATGTTCACTACCTTCTATGTTCCTCATTTTCAGATTCGTGCTGTATTAGCATGGAGCTGAGTGGAGTCTACTTGGGATCGGCTGGTATCTTCTCTCACGTCCATCGCATCGATGGATTGCCATGGTCAATATTTCTTTTCTCTATTTACGAAGTCTAACATTTTTCTCAAAATGCCGCGAAAATATAGTAAAAATGGATAGAAATTAATAGGCGCCTGCACGTTGCTCAGTCGTCATCTGGCAAAACTCTGGACGTTACTGTTCACTGCGACAAATCGACCGAATCTCATCTGTGGGAGTGCAAAACGTCGCTCTTCCTCTGCGCCTTCTACCCCAATCACGACACTTTCAACCACGTAAGTGGACCTAATTTCACAATTTTAGTACGTTTACTGAATCACCAACATCATAATAACCTTCCAGAGAGGGGTCTGGAGCGCGGTAGTGTGCGAAAGTAATAGAGTCGCTCTAGACATAACACGCTCTGTCACTTCCTGCCCCTTTCTGGAGTACAGATCAATTACGAATTACGTATGGGGATAATGGGTTATTTGCAGGTTTCAAATTTCACCTTCGCAAGTTGGGGCAACAGAGAGAAACACACGATCCGCAAGTTCATTCGAATGCCTTGCGACGAAATCGAAGTAATCATCAAGGCTGAGGAGATTGGATGGAAGTCAGTGGAGAAATAGCGGAAACTGTTTCCGCTATAATCATAAAATATCTTGGGCACAACTGAACATCTTTCTGTTTTGCTTGTAGGGACACATTCTTATCCAAATCTATTTGTTTGTTCGTGGTTACTGTGGAAAATAAGTTTTCCCTTAAAAACATTTAACAAATTCTTCCACTACCATAAACAATACGTTCTTTTTTCATATCATGAAAAGATTCAATTTGCTATTGCGAGTTTTCAGATTCCGTGAGATATCGAAGACTGACGGTACGACTATCGTGGTCGGAGATAAGAAGTTTCCCATCGTCAAAGAGGTAATTTCATAGTTTTAAATATGGAAATAAATCATTAATGTCAACACTAGAGCAACGGCGCCTCATTTTTGACCTCCTTTCCCTTCATAAGACGATACATAATTTCTATTCCCTCAATTCCAACCTTCTTTTCAAAATATCCCCTCTAACACGTATCTGCGGAATACTCATAAGTTGCGCATCGCTCTTCCCTTCGCTGTGCCTAAGTCTCATTCTACGTTTGCCACTAGAACCGTACAACGATGGAACGCACTTCCGGGAGAAATTGTGAATAGTTCGCCAAATGTCTTCCGATCTCATATCTTGAACTTGCCGTCTATCTCTTTCACGTCAGAGTCTCTCTTACGACTCTGATTTGCCCTGCACCCCCTAAATCCTGCCCCCCTCTCCCAAAACAACCGAATCGTCTGGAGACGACGGACCTCTGCCAACTACTATAACGACAATCAACGACACATAAGCGAAACTAATAGCCCTCTGGCGGAATAAATAATTGTAATTGTAATTGTAATTAATATATTTACTGATTTTGCTTACCACACTGTGGAACGGTTCGATATTTGCAGTCTCTTGTCGCCCAGTCGTCCTACTTCAAGAATCTCTTCCTCGGAGGATCGAAGAATCAGACAGAATTTGAGATCATGGATGTCGAACCGACGGTAATGAAAATGTTTTACAGTGTATGAAATGACGGCATACCTTTTCCAGGACTTTTCCAGTGTCCTTGATATCACCTATGGACATCAGAGCCCCTTTGTGATGAGTGAATATTTTAAAAATAAATTTAGAAAAAATACAAAAAATGTAAAAATTAAAATATAACGGAAATTTTGTTCAGAGACTGTCAACGCGGAGAAGCTGCTGATTCTTGCCGAGACATTCGATCTCAAGGTACAAAATTGACATCGAAATGCGTAACTCTGCCCAAGCCATTAATTCTAAACTCACTCTTTTCTATATCTCGACCATTCTACGCGTGATTTATTTTGCAACAGATCGTCTCCGACTTTGCTGAGAACTTCCTTCTCGACAACGATCATCCATCCATCCACAAGAAACTCAAACTGGCGGATCAATTCAAGCTGGAGACACTCAAGGTTAGAGCAATAACTCAATGTCAAGACCAAAATTTGTCTTTTCAGTCGTCGATGATATCTCGCTACCGTACCAAGAGAGATCTGAAGGCACTGCGGGAGTCGGGAGAGTACAAACTGCTCTCTGCGGAGACACTGAAGGAACTGTTCGAGAAGAGCCTTAGTGTCAAATAAATCTATTACTGGATGATTCAATGATTCCTTTCCCTGAATTCCATTCCCTCTCTACTCATCCTTCTTTTGTAACTCGCTTTGAATTACATTCCTCAAAAGATAATCAAAGTAAAGTAAAATATTGCATGATGGCTTCTGTCTCTTTTTTCGATTAACCGGTTTCTATACCGATCGTTTGATTATCTAACATTCGAAATATCGTTGACTCTTTTATGGTTGAATTTCAGTAGGTCCGACTCGTTTTCAAGAAGGAATAATGGATTCCCCACCAGCGAAGAAAAGCCGAGATGGTCAGTTTCCCCCTTCTCTATATTCGAAATAAGCAAATTGTTCCTGAAGAATTGTCTTTCCTAAGAAGAACAACAAGAAAAATATTATCAGTTCATGACTTTTAAAAAATATTTGTAGATTGTAGTGTTGTCTAATTTTTGCAGACAACGGTACTATCAAAATGACGATAGACAACGTGATGAATACGTGTCCCAACTCGGGAGTCTTTTCTCCCGTCACTAGTATCAACGGATTTCCATGGTTTGTGGTTATCAGAACATTCAATTTCTTTCTCACTTTATTTAATAAATGAGAAATAAATAGGCGTCTCCACTTCATTCGTGGAAATGATGTCTCGAACTACGGCAAGGTCTCTCTCTTCTGTGACAAATCGGCAGAATCTGAGTTGTGGAAGTGTCAGGCCAAACTCAAGATGAAGATTATCTGCGGATTACTGGAAAAACCAGTTCAGGTGTGTATATTTTGAAATTGTGCTTATGAAAGAGCCGAGTCTGCTAAATTTAGACGCCACGAGTTCAATTTAAATTTAATTTTTTTTTATTTAAAAAAATAGTGCAAATAAATTATTTTTGGCACATTGTCAAATTTTAAATAAGATGGGAATTCCAAATGGGCTGAAATATAGTAAAAGTAGATTGCAAGTAAAATGGGCAATCTCAACTTTATTTTAAATACTTTATTCAGGAGTGTGAGCGCACGTTCACCAGCTGGTGGAGCAACCACTTCGAATTGGATCAATTCACGATCGGTTCAGATCCGTCGAGTAAATGTGAGGTCGAAGTGGAGATATGCACTGATGATGATGGAGAGAGGTTAGTAAAGACAAATTTAATTACCAGCGGATTTGATCTTCATGGAAAAGAGAAGGAGCTGATTAGATCGAAGTAAGAGACTAGAGAACTTCCTAAAGCATCGCGGTTGGATGTTTCGGTCCTTGGATTTCTAGACACCCAACCGCCTCACGATGGGTGGACCTCGTCAGTACGATGTTGATATTTTCACATATTGTCATCCACCGGGCTTCGTGCTCAGACTACCGAGTTGCTGAGTGTACTTCACTTAGAAACGACTATACAATTTCGGAATATGAGTTTTTTGAATGCACTACTTTCTAATATATGAGAAGAAAGTAGATGTATGAGAAGGTTCCGAGAGAGAGAGATCAAATATTTTCTCTCTCAGATTCTCGCTAAAGGAACTGCAATTCTTCCGTCCCACTGATGTCGTCCTTGTCGTTGGAGATGAGAAGATTCACGTAAACAAACAGGTAATATTGACCAAAAAATTAATATTAGTGTTCATCGTAATATATATTTTTATTACATTTCAAATATATTTTTAGCATTATTTATGAAGTATAGTGACGTTCAGTCTCTTGCCGATCAGTCTGAGTACTTCAAGACTCTATTCTTCGGAAATTTCAAGGAAGCAGAGCAATCGGAAATCAAGATGGAAGGTGTTACTCATGAGGTTTGCCTTTTTGCTATCCGGGATGAAATTAAATTAAGAATCAATAAAATATCGAAAGACTCTCATTTTCTTTCACTATTTTCACATTTCCTTTTCCTCGCAATAGTTTAAAAAAAAGATAAAATGAGTTTTAAGATTGCAGGAACTGACTCTGGTTCTCAAAGCGCTCTACAAGATTGAACCGATTAATGGTGAGAATCGTATGTTTTTTTTACCGAAATTATAGCTAGACTAGCAAAAATTAAGACGCGTTGTCTCACTCATTTTTTCATTATGTAAAATTGTGTTCAGAATCTAATGTGGAGGCACTTCTCAAGCTTGCTGATCGATTCGATATAAAGGTTCGAGAATTCGATAATAGTTTCAGATGGCATCAAATGGCATCAAAAGAAACATAATTGTAATTAGAAATAATACATTTTTAATAAATTTCAGAGAATCATTGACAAGACGGAAAGCTTCCTTCTCACTTCACCTCATCTGAGTCTTCACTGGAAACTCCGACTTGCCGATCATTTCAATCTCGAATTCCTCATGGCTCGTTTACTCCCTTTTCCCCCGTTTCCGATATTATTGTGTTCTCGAAGAATATCTCAAACCAATTAAATCAGTTTTTGAAAATGAAAACACAAATTGGGCGTTCAGGAGAAGATGCTTCCTCATTACAAATCGATTGACTCCATCTATCGACTGAAGAAGACCGAGGACTACAAGGAACTATCCAAGAATATCAAGGCGAAATTGCTCGAGAATCTCTGATTTAGTTCGATATTCAGTTAGAGGACGCTAATCGATTCTCTCTGCATTTTTATCCGATTCTCACTGTAGACTTTGCTTTTCGCAACAAGCTTTTTCCTTCTAGCTGAATAAAGTATTTATTTCTCCTAATTTCTCTACTTGTGTTATTGAGGTTTTAATTCGATGCACAGTCGATCATTGAAAAATCCATCGTTCAATCGTGTACGCACTTTTGCAGTCAGTCTCCTCATCAAATTTACAAAGGGAAATAAGGAGATAATGCCGATCCCGCCTGCGAAGAAAAGCCGACATGGTGATTTTCGATTTCTTTTTTGACAATTTGATAGAGTAATTGCAGGTTCGGGCACGATCAAGATGACAATCCATGACGTCACGGAGATGCGCACGGGATTCAAGTGTAAAGCCTTCACCGTATGCTCTTCCGTCGCACGGATCAACGGTTTCCCATGGTGAGCCGAAACAACGCGCAATAAGAAAATATCCAACAAGTTATCTAAACGACGTCCATGCTGTGGGGGAAATACCCTTAAAGTATAAAATACATAAGAAAAAAGACAAAGAAAAAAAATAGAAAATATACTAATGCAATAACCGTTCAACTCTGATTTGTATTCATTTGTATATCCCCCCTATTGTTTCCCTCTTTTCTGATTCGTTTCATTCCATTCATTCTCTCATCAATCTATCGAAACGCGCTGTTTCTTCTCTTCACTTCTGCTCGCCTCTCAATAATGTCGTTCCCGCATGCGAAGAAAAGCCGAGATGGTCAGTGTTTTCAGATCTTCAAATATAATCGTATTACATAGATACGTAAAATCTACCGTAATTTTGCAATCATTTGTTCGTAATCAGGCCCCATCACCATCAAAATGTCGATCGACGATGTCACGAAGGTTTGTCCTACCGTAGGGGAGACCTCTCCTGTCACTCGAATCAACGGATTCCCCTGGTGAGGTAACCTTCTAGACTCTATTTTTTTAAATAACTTATTTATTTGCGAATTTAATGTTCGAGATATGGTACCTCTAATTTTTTTCTTTTAAATCATCCAATTTTTTTTTATTTGGCACATTTACTAGAGTGTATGAAAAGAGGAGACGCGGACTCATTTTAAAAAAAACCACGATGAGATTGGTTCACATCAGGCGTCTCCGATTCACTCGCAGTGAGGATGGGCTATTCGGCGAGGTCGCGCTCATTTGTGACAAATCGACGGAATCGGATCTATGGATGAGCAAGACCTTTTTCAACACCCAGATCACGTGCGGAGGCGCGACGGTTCACAATCAGGCGCGTTGTCTTTATTTTTCTCATTTCCCATTCAACAGGAAGAAATGTACAATTAAAAAGCTGGCTTTAAAAGGTTGAAAATGAAATGTGCCGACCAAAAAAAATTGTCAGAGTATGGAGCAGTGGTTCAACAGCTGGACTTCCAGCGAGCGTACGTCGAGTCACATCCGTATCAGGAACGATTCTTATTCGCGTAAAAACGTTCAAGTTGAAGTTTTGGTTGCGACGGAGATGGGAAGAGAGAGGTGAGTCCGGTTGGTATACGGTATTTAGTTGTCACAGCGTTTCAGGTTACGGTATTCGTTATGCCGGATTACCCGTTTATTACCGACTGGCAAATTTACGAAATGATTTCTCCTTTTCAGATTCTCGGAGAGAAACGAGATGCAACTTTTCCTTCCTACCGACGTCGCTCTTGTGGTTGGAGAGGAGAAGATTTATGTGAGCAAGAAGGTATGTCATAGTTCATGATCCAATTCGGGGAAAAAAACGTCATAAAATGAATAAGGATTCCATTCTTATGATAGATTATGATTAACTATTATCGTGAGTTTTAGAGTACATAAATTCAATTCTAGGCACTGGCCGCCCAGTCTCCCTACTTCCACACTCTCTTCTTTGGCGATTTCAAGGAGTCAAAGCAGTCGGAAATCGTGATGAATGACGTCACTTACGAGGTTTTAAAACAATTTAGTCATTTTGAAATATAAATATGATTTATTAATTTGTATTCCGAACTTTCAAATTTACATATTACAGGATTTGACCCTCGTTCTGAAGATGCTCTACTGTGATAGTCCGGTGACCGGTGAGGATTCATCATTTGAGAGTACAACACATCTATCTCTTTAGTCACGAACGTGCATTTGATTCTGAAGCTGGCCGATCGATTCGAATTCACGGTGAATTACTTTTAAACTATATCGGCTTATTATGAATCTTTTGACGTGGTAAATTTTCTTGATCTATTTGTCGTTAGATTAGCTCAATTCTCGGGCACTAGCATTTGATTTACGATCGATTTTGATCTATTCCAGAGGATCATGCACAAAGCAGTGAATTTCATCCTTGCCTCGTCTCTCAGCAATCACACGAAACTTCTTCTGGCTGATCAATACAATATTGGATTCCTCATGGTTCAATATTTTTATTATATTGTCAACTAATATTTTTCATTAAAATTTTCGAATTTTCAAAAATATTTTATTTTTGAAAATTTTGAATTCATTTTTTTAGGAAGTTGTGCTTCCTCGATACAAATCGACGACTTCGATCCAGAATCTGAAGAAAACCGATGAGTACGAGAAATTGACGGAAAAGACCAAAGCGAAACTGCTCGACGGCCTTAATTAAGCCAAGTGCTTATTCTTAAATAAATTATTCGATCTAGTAGTTGTCTTATTATCTTAATTTATTGTATGTGAGAAGACGATAGAGAAGAATCATGGAAATGAGTATTGTAACTTGTTTCGTGTGTATTCTTTCTTGTTTTTCTTTCAAGTGAGATTTAATGAAGTTTTATGGCAAGTTGTCGTTGTCTGTTCCACTTTGGTTAAATTTCCATTTAATACCGATATTTTAAGAAACGACGACTTAAGTTAAGTCACTTAACTATGGTAGAAAACGTGGCAGTGAATTGATCGGTCGTTCTGGAGAGAACATACTATTGATGAAAAGTTTTGTTGATGTCTCACAGTGTCTACTCACATTTCATTTTCGTCTTGTTTTACTACGGTTACATTCCCATTCAATATTTATTTCACAAAGAGTATCTATAACGAAGAAAAACAATTACAGCAATTTGTTGACTTCCGTCGTCAAGGGATAAATGTCTACAAAGACAATACGAGATGATTAGTTATCGTTCTTTATATCTTAACCGATCCGGAAATTGAAGGTTCGGACACGATCAGAATAGCAATTGATGAGTCGACGGAGTATCTTCGCTCTGCTAAATCGGCCTTCACTCGAATCAATGGATTCCCTTGGTCTGTCGCTCCTACTTGCACACGCTTGCTATTTGGTTATACTGTCGGTTAATTAAATTAAGTGAATGAATTAAATTATTGAGGCGCCTCTGCTACCGTGAATCGGGATATTGGGGAAACGTGTCTCTCATTTGTGACAAATCGAAGGAATCCGAGTTGTGGGGATGTATGGTGTATGCCAATGTGAAGATTACCAATGGGCGAATGTGCCGCGATAAGGTACTTCGCAGTCTCATATTTCACTAAATTTCCACCCCCATTTAACAATTTTTTTTTTGGTTTTCATAATATAAGATCGATACTCCATTATTGACAGAGTTTGGAGCACTCGTTCAACAGTTGGAATAGTGACGAACTCTTTCTCGACTATTTCGAGTTTGACGCATCGAAGAAAGTTGTGGTTGAAGTAAGGATGACTACTGTCGGCGATGGAGATTGGTTAGTTGTGAGAACAAGAAATCGAGGAGTGGAAAAATATTCTCATAATCGAAGCAAAACATTCCATTGGACATATCTGCGATTTTCTTGAAAAGGGCCTTTTCAAAGCGAATTTTTATAAATTGTTTTCCATTGCATTTTTGACAGCAAACGGGTGCAAGTAATTTCATATTTTATCATCCATTAAGGTTCACGAGAAAGCAGCCAATGGAGTGGTTCCTTCCTACAGATGTTGCACTGGTTATTGGTTGGGAGAAAATTCATGTGAATAAGCAAGTGAGTTCAAAGAGTTCAAAGAACAATTCAGACATAATAGTAAGCGTCATTTTGGATTGTTAAATGAATTTAAAAAAAAAGATTCTTCCACAAAATATATCTTAGCAAAAGACTTCCGATTTTTTAATAATCGCTCCCACTTGCAAAGGATTCGTATACAGATGAATGATGGAAACAATTTATTTATCTGATATATTTAAATAAATAACAAACGCGTTTATCACATTGAATCTTGACAGGCTTTGGCGGCCCAGTCTGATTACTTCAATGCTCTTTTCTTCGGTGGATTCAAAGAGATGACTCAGTCTGAGATCGAGATTGAAGATGTGGATGAGCAGGTGTAGCAATTAATTGTTATTTAAACAATATTATTTTTATTTGGAAAAAAAATTCAGGATTTCACTCTCGCTCTCAAAATGTTGATGATAGACGAATATGTGACAGGTAACGCTCAGACAAACTCTCTCCACGAAATTAAATTCATTTTTTTTGTTTATATACATTATATTCTTTACCATTAGATGCCAGTGCGGAATCAATTCTGAAGATCGCCGATCAATTTGGATACAAGGATGATTTTTTAAGAATAACAAAAAAGTAATATTATAATATATATTTATTTTTAAAGATTATCATCGACAAGGTTGAGAATTTCCTCATTCGTTCTTCTGTGATGAGTGAGAATTCAAAATACGAGAAAAAGAAAGAGAAAGGATTCATCCAGGTTTTTTTTTAAAATTCTACTTGAACTTTATAAGAATCATCTTTAAAATTTTGTATTTCACTTCTTTTTTTATTATGAAATGAACGTTTTATGATATTTCGAAATAAAATGTTCAGATTCTTATCGACAAAATCCTCGGAATTCCGAAGCCTCTAAGTGATCACACGAGACTTCGTCTTGCAGATCAATACAATCTAATATTCCTCCAGGTATTACTGTTCATTCGAAGAAGTTATAAAGGATTCTACTTGGAAAACGAGACATTTATTATTTAGAAAATAAGAGATCCGATTTCCCGATGTGAAGTTCATTTAAGAAATATCTTCTTCCTCGTTACAAATCGGTCCAAATGGTACAAGAGTTGAAGAAGACGTCGGACTACAAGGAAATATCTAATGAGATGAAACTGAGACTTTTAGATGTCATCTAACCGCTCAGTTGTAAATTACTCCTTTTTGACACTACCGTAAACATGTTTTCTTCGAAGATTTTTTGATGGCATTCTTCATTATCTACATTCCGTTGCTTTTATGTGCGAATAAAGCGTTGTGAAGATATCTTTTCCTCCAATGCGCTCACTCTTTGGTAAAAATTCCATTCAATATCCGAATATTTGAAAATATTTGTAAACGTATTTTGATTACGACAAGATTTCATCTTTTAGATGGGCTTGGTTTACTCAGTCATTCGCTATCTTCCTACTCTTATTTTACGTTGGTATGAGTTTTTTTTTAAATTCTAATTTATTCATCTTAATTGAGGTTTACGAGCGGTCGGCAACTGCAGTTTTTTCTTCCCACTGACGTCGCATTGGTAATTGAAGGGAAGAAAATTCATGTGAACAAAGAGGTTAGAAAAGAGAAATAGTTCGGTAGGCAATTAGAAAAAAGAACTTATTAATTTTGCGTTTCTTTTATGCCCAAACTGAACCGATTCTAAGGCACTGGCGTCTAAATCCACATACTTCAACACCTTGTTCTTTGGTGACTTCCAAAACGCGAGTAAGAAGGAATTCGTGATCGCTGGAGTTAAACACGAGGTTTTTAATTTCTTTATTCTCTTTAAATGAAAAAAAAGTATTGATCTTTGATACTTTCCGATTTTATAATTTGTAGGAATTCACTCTCGTGCTCAAAATGCTCACGTCGACGAAGAAATTGCTGGTGAGAATCACAAAATAATTTTTATTTTAAAATATGAAATCAGTTCAAATTTTATAAGCCAATATCTTCAATATCGACTTTACCTACATGACGTTAGCGTCTTTAGCATTTGTGAAATGACCTTAATTGAAGTTAATTTAATTCCCTTTTTTCAGGTTCGAATGTTGAGGCAATTCTCAAGGTTGCCGGCATGTTCGGGTTCAAGGTGTGATTTTTTTTTTAATTTAAAATGAGTATTGAATGTCAGATTCTGCTCAACAAGACCAAGGCATTTCTGCTCACTTCTTCTTCTTTGAGCGATCACACGAAACTTCGATTGTCTGACCACTACAAACTCCATTATCTCCAGGTTCCTATCAGATTTTTTTATATGAGAGGAATCGCGAGAAAATCGACCATTTGAGGGGGGTATGCGGAACTAGAAAATTTTTGTTTCCGATTTCCCTGTAAAAAGAGTCCAAGGTAAAGCAATTCTGCTCTATTTGATAGCGTTTCCCGTTTTTTGAGATAGGTCTTATTTTTCGAGTACGCGAGTACCAAAATTACGGTCCTTCGAGTTTTGCACCCGAGTGTGCTTGGGTATATATTTAATAACTCGCTTTAAAATTGAGATACGGAGTTCTAATTTTTTGTGATAGATAGAGAAATGGATTCTCCACATTATTAAAATTTTTACGTGATTTTTCAACATATTTTATTTTTACAGTATTTTACGACGCAAAAATTGCAGCAAAAGGTGCAATCGTTAATATCCCTAATTCTCTCTATGCACATTTTGTAGTACCTATATATGTTCAATTTATATCAACTTTTCAGCCAAATCGGCAGATACGAACAAAATCGGCGCTCGCTTAAGTACGTTTAAAAAAAACCGAATTTTCAAACCAATAGTCTACAATACTTCAAAATAGATAATTTGCGGTCATAATTGATTAAAACATTCCAAAAACATTTTTGAAGCTTTAAGTAGAACAATACTCAGCGATTTGGCAAAGAAAAATTGATTTTCCGGAAATTGAGATCGAAATTTTTCGAATCAATAAATGTCGCTTCCCGGAAGTAGGACATGTGCCGTATTAAATTCAAATGAGAGCATATATTGGTAGGACATCGATACACTTGCTAGACAAAATCGGAGCAGGTAGAAATTGAGTTATTTCATTTGGCAGTTTCTCGAAAAATGTTCATCAGATCACATATCCATTCACGAGCTGGACACAATCTGAAGTGCCAGCAGTATTGTACCATCTGTGCTAAACAACTTTGCTTTTTAGAGCTAGTTGATATCTTTTCATAGAAAGACGCCAGAGCCTCAGGAAAAGTGCGTTGAATGACGGGTGCGCGCGCTCTAACTCCCCTCGCACTCTCTCATTTCCACGCACTCTCTCGTCTCGTTCGGGTCCAATTTAGAGAAATATATAACCCATATATTACCTATTTTCAATATTACCCATTTTCAACAAAAATGGGGTGAACTAGGCGAGAGAGTGCGTGGAAATGAGAGAGTGCGAGGGGAGTTTTTTTTTTTTTTTGAAACGTACTTAAGCGAGAGTACACATTCGAGCTTCTGTCAGTCGTCACGAGCGGTCGCCTCTCCATTTCGTCCGATGGAGAGGTGGACTTTCCCCTAGTTCAGCCCCAGGCTCCCTAGTACCCCTCGTCTCTACTATCGACTAAAGAAGATCCAAGCCATCCATCCAAGCCCATCCAAGCCATCCATCCAAGCCATCCAAGCCGGAGTGGTCGCCGTGTGATGGGTATGACCTACAAGTTGAATTGATCCTCACTATCCGTATACTTGTTGATTCTCTCTAAGATCGACGACTCGAGTTTGGAGGACTCTGGCTCTAGCTCCAATCCAAGATCCCTGTTTCGCACGAGATTCTAACGGATGGACCCTTCGCCATTGCCTATTCGATATCGGGATCATCTCTGATTTCCACTCATTCTCGACAAGAGACCGATCTTCATTCCGAAAACCATTCAAGATGATTCGTTCGTCAGACGAAAATCAACCGAAGATACTGAGCCTTTTCAACGTCGTCAGAGCTCCCATTCGATCCCCTGTGAACCCGAATAGCCTCTTGATAAACGACTTAAAACTGAACTGAAACTGAAACTTAAGCGAGCGCCGATTTTGTTCGCATCTACCGATTTGGCTGAAAAGTTGATATAAATTGAACATATATAGGTACTACAAAATGTGCATAGAGAGAATTAGGGATATTAACGATTGCACCTTTTGCTTCAATTTTTGCGTCGTAAAATACTGTAAAAATAAAATATGTTGAAAAGTCACGTAAAAATTTTAATAATGTGGAGAATCCATTTCTCTATCTATCACAAAAAATTAGAACTCCGTATCTCAATTTTAAAGCGAGTTATTAAATATATACCCAAGCACACTCGGGTGCAAAACTCGAAGGACCGTCATTTTGGTACTCGCGTACTCGAAAAATAAGACCTATCTCAAAAAACGGGAAACGCTATCAAATAGAGCAGAATTGGACGTACCTTGGACTCTTTTTACAGGGAAATCGGAAACAAAAATTTTCTAGTTCCTCGCTCTGGTCGATTCTCTCGCGATTCGTCTCATATATTTTAAAAATAAAAATGTTTCGAAATTGAGGATGTTACCCATTTCAGGAATTTCTTCTTCCTCTCTACAAATCCATCGAAAAAGTGCAGGAATTGAAGAGAACTGAGGAGTTCGCTGCTATTTCGAATGAAATGAAACGGAGAATTTTTGAAGGCATCTAAAGCTGGGAAATTCGAAATCCAATTATATTTGTTGAAAATTTCCCATGATCGTATACCACAGGAGCGAAACTTTTTTTTGTTAATTTGTTCGGATAAACTACTGTTTCAATATTTTTGAAGAATCTGTAAGCGTGGTTGTGGCTCCACTTTTTATCAATTATCTTTTACTAATTCATTTACTGTGACATTTAAGAATTCAGAAGTCTCCGCTCCTTTTAGCTGATCCTCTGTTTATCATAGAATTAGACCAAGAACAGCATCGGATTATGTACTTCTCGGCGAAGGTGGGTTCCCTTATTTTTCTTTATAACATGTTGTTGGAGAGTGCTACGCGAGCCGTGTTTTCAAGGACAGGAGAGAGAGTCGGCCCCACACCTCTTGACGAAACGGAATTCTTAGGTCGGAACTGGAAAATGACACACAATCTTTTTTATTTAACATTTTCAAATATAACTTCAAATAATGGTTGCTTCTGTGATATTTTACCTTAGTTTTTAGACGCTGATTTCTGCGAAGAATAACCACGTAATCAACGCAGTGAACGCACTTCTTGACAGAGTCACGCCGGATATTTCAATGGCAGAGAGAAACAAGGCAATTCGGAATTTTATGAAAATAGAAATGGATCTGGATACGGTGATACGCGTGAGGTATTTGTTAACTTTACTATTTTTTTTATTTTTAAAGAATATTTATCCAACTTCTAAACATGTTAGCAAAAGTTAAAAGAAAATATGAAAATAATTTTAGGTATGTTTCGTGGATTTCAAAATGGATTTGCTCAATTCGTTAAAATTCAGAATAATATACCAGAGAGCAATCGAAAATCCGGAACTATGTCAGTTCTATACTGATATCTTGCGGCCAAGGTGAGATATTGGTAATCTATAATTTGACGAGTACCGTAACTTTGCAAAAAGAATTAAAATGCCAATATTTCGTTTTCAGTTCTTTATGGAATCTGAACAAAGTTACAATAAATACAATTGTATCTTTATTCAGATTCATTGGTTGTCTCTACCAAGCCGAGATCTTCAATATGGGAATAATTTACTATTGTCTAATCTCTCTGATCGAACAACCAACACAAACGACGACCAAAACGTGAGATTATTCTTATTTTTTAAACATTTTTTTTCGAAATACGAATGAATAATGTTTGTTTCCCGTATGTCTTCCCCGGAAGATAGGGCAGATAGGGGCTTTGGCAGAAAGGGTACTGTATTTTATGAATTAAATTCATGCTCATAGTCCCGAAAGTCGGCGACCCCCCCGGGCGCGGGGGGTCCGAGCAGGGTAAAAATGTGAGAATAATACTGTTTTCAATAGATTTTATTCAAAATAATGTGATGACTGATGTCCCCGATGCCTGTACTATGGATCCCCCCGCACGAGTGGGGGTTGCGGGTGGGTCGACCCCCCCGCGGACCCCCCGCGCAGCCAAATTTCGGGACTCATGAGCATCACTGATTAAATTTCTCTATTCGATCAATTCTTTACAGGATTCACGTGTTCTCCTGAAGGCTCTTCTTCCACTCGTTAAAGACAAAGTGAACATGGCCTTTCTCACCTCTCATTATGGTGAAGAGAGAGCGACGAGATTGCGTGTGCTAATGGAGGAAGGTGAGAGGCAGAGAAAAATTATCACCTTCCGTTCCGAGGCTCCGCCCACCTCAACCAGAGTGGGGGCAAACTCCAATTTAGAATAGATGTTATTCTGCATAATTTATTTAATTGCTGTTGCACCCCTCGAAGGCTTGTAAAAATATTTTTTTAAAGAAGCGATCTACTGAATTTATTGACAAACGAAATATTAAAAATATATATAAAAGAATTAAAAATATCCACGAAATTATATTATTTCAAAAAATTAAAACATCGGATAAACTGTTAATTGCAGTGTGGAAGAGGGTCATCCAAGCACATTTGCGAGCCGAGATTCTGACAGCCTCGAGGAAATCGACGGCATGCAGGACTAGAAGATTTCATGAATATTGATTGATACTCCGAAACATATTTGTAGTATTTGTATAATTGCCCCGTGAAATACCGTAAACTCTTGTCACTGAGTTGTTAGCGATGTTTCCGCTGACTATGATACGTGCAAAATATTTATTCGTTATCCTCCCTAACAGTATAAGTGTTCTGTTCTCCCTCATTCCTTGAAAATATTATTTAAAAATATTGTCGAGTGTTGGAAGATGTTTGTCTTTTCAGTTGCGATTATTTCGGGACGGTAAGATGTGTTAGTCAGACGGTATGGAATGCCATAGAATGTTTTTTTGGATTGATCTTATCCATTTTAATATTAATCGGTGATCGGTAATCGGTGCGAAATTTGAATTTTTTTTCACAAAACGGATTTATGATATTGGAGGGTGCCGCAAAACCTTTTCTTCAGTGAAGTGGAAAAGATAAAAAAATTAGTGAAAATATTGTTTCATCTTCAAAAAGTTAATATTTGGCGTGTGCTCTACGATAAGTTCCGGCTCAAAATGAATTCCGCATTTTGTGTATTTAAAATAATGTTCAATTAAAAAAAAATCAAATATAATGATTTAAATGCCTTTCTCACAGTATAATGAAATGTCACATCCCAATGCAACAAAGACGGTCTTTCATTCAAAAATTCAAATGATAATACTATATCATTGAAATTATATGATATTTGTTTTCTTCTAGAATTCTCTGAATTTGACGTATTCTGCGAGAAATCACCCATATTTCACGGCGCTGCTTATCCGAATCTATGGGAGACGAGTGATAATAGAAGTCATTACACCCTCTGCTTGTCTTACTTGAAAGGATCAGCCAATGGGAGAGAGCTAGAGGAACTACATTCATAAAAGGATCTAATCATTCCAAAAGTAAAAATAAGTACTTCAATTTTTTACAGAAAGGCGCGTACTCGACCCTCTAACTTTTGTATAATCTCTCGCATTAGGTAAACACAATAAGTAACATTTTGACATTTTGTTTAATCGCATCATTTTATTAATGTAATAACATGGATTCGCAAAACATACCACGTCAGCTGTGGTTTTTAATAGTGTGAATAATCGTTTTGCGCTAGTGTTCCTTAATGATACACGAAAATCCAATTATAAAAAGTGGAACAAAAGAATTTCTATTGTTCCAATTTTTATAATTGGCTTTTCGTGTATCATTAAGGATCTCTATTTTGCGCTCTACATTATTACATTATCTGACCACAGCTCACTCAATTTTATGATAATCAACTATTTGTAAAATGTATAAACAATTATTGGCTCGTGCGTGTCTCTTGTCGTTGAATGATCTGTCTACTCTCAGTGCCTGATTATCTTCATCAAAGCATAAGTTTTTAATGGAGCTACCGTATCATCCACTCAGGTCTACCGTACTCTACAGTAACCTTTGCTATGGACGGAAAGGGAGGAAAGTCGAAGAAGGAGAAGAAGAGCAAGGAAGGAAAGAAGATAGAGGACAAAAGGCAACTGCTGGGGGAGAGACCGACACTGTTTGTATTTTTTACACTTATAAAATATTGAGTCATTCATACTATTATTATTGTTCAATACACAATTTTTATCAACTTTTGTTATCGAAGAAAACAATCCAATAGTGATTTTTAAACGGCCCTTCTGTACCAATGTTTTTGGGGCTTTTTAATGTGTTTAATTTAAAGTGTTTAGTGCCATTATTATTTTTTAAATTTTTTTATTTACGTGTCTTCGACAATACTCCAATATTTCAAAAAAAAATGCAGGCGGAAGGCACTCCGAGCACGATCAAGTCGATGAGTACAGAAGAGGAGACGGCGGAGGAGAATTTGAGTGCAGCGAAGGTACGATATAATAGGGATGAGACGAGGTACTGTAAACGAAGTCGGAACAGGTAATTAATCAAGCGATAATTCAATGTATATTTTTTTCGCAAATTTAACTTCGCGAATACACACAAGTCGGTAGCTTGGAACCGATAAAAAAAAACTTAAAAAAGGTGTTTCTTTATTTCTCATGAAACTAACTTATTTTCTAAAACGAAAAGTAGCATAAAATCGCGAATGTTTCACCGTTTGGTTTTAGAATCTGTTTTTTTATCTCTAGCGTATACTTCACATTGTGCAACCTCACATCATTCCCAGGCCGGTCAACCTTACAGAAAGGGCTTTTGAATGAGAGAGCGTGTGAAATCGAGAGGGACTCTCTCACTTTTGCACACTCTCTCACCCTGACCCCTGTCTGTTGGTTTGGAATCATGCAACCCATGTGAGGAAGCGAGATTGAAAGCGACGCTTGCGTCTAAACCGACAGAGAGGCAATTATGCTTGTAGGGAATTCTCTTTGTTTACATGTTGCTATTGTAATAATAGCGTCTTTCCCTTTCTGCACTAAACTCTCTCGTTGTTAGTTGAGTTTCTTCAAATCCAAGTCGTTATAATTCAGATACAGGGTCTTTTTCTAATTGAATTCCATCCATATGATCTAAAATCTTATTAATCATTTTTGTTCGTTGAAATTGTTCGTATTGTCATACCTGCCGTAGTATTTAAACTTACCGTACCACTCCGATGGCCACCAGTTACTTTCGATTCCAATGCGGAATGACTCCTGCTTTGGTGCGGAAAAGAGTATTTGACCAGCTGCACCGATGCATAGCCGGTCACAGTACGCCGTGTGAGGTTTGATATTTTATTCGTCTTATGAAAACAATTCCGTGTAAAAATTAGGATTATAGACTAGGATTATTGATTTATAGTAAGAACATTTGAAAAAAATGAATATTCCTAAAACGCCTTATTGACAATTGCTTCGATTTAGTCGAAATTGTTTCTCTGTGATGTCTTCGAGTTGTATCATCCGTATGAATCTCTCGACAGTCCCGATCAAATGTCTCAAGAAGAATTAAATGTAAGATTATTTTTACTCATTATTTGTTTAATAAATTTCGATACACAGCTTTACGAATTTACGTAATTGTGAAAGTGGCGAAAATGAAGTTCATTTGTCATAACCTCTGATTTTTTTCTTCCCTCTAATTCTTTGATTCAGGCATAATCATTCTTACTCCTACGGTATAATATTATGCAAAATATCATTTCTAAAAGGGTTTAATCTAGACTTCGAGAAATAACGAAACAACAGGTTGCGTAAGAGGCAAATCACTCTCCGCTCTCTTCATTTCCCACAATCTCTCACTGCTGGAGCGGTGCATTTGCCTCTTATGCAACCTGTTGTTTCGTTATTTCTCGAGGTCTAGTTTAATCCAAACCGTCTTATATTTATTAAATACGCCCAATGCTACATTTTTCTTTGAAATTTCTGAGCCTCACGCGTGGTCTCACAATTAATACACTTTATTCGGGGTTTTATTTCAGATCAATTTTTTTCCAAACTTGTTGGAGACGATCCAAATCGGAGCAAATAAAATGGTGGTTTAAAATTATTGATAGGCGGGTAAATATATTTACTTCATCTCCTTTCACTGTTCTATTTTTTCAGATAGTATACAATTTTTTTGAAGAAAGCGAATCTTACTGCACCATGTTCACAAACATACGGATTTTTTGCTGCAAGAATGGCTTACTCTGCAGGTATATGTTACAAATTAAGTGTGGACTATCAAATATAGATAAATTCATATATTTATTGAAACAAAATCGATGTCATAAATAATTTTCAGAATTTTTATGTCGGGATTCTCGTATTTTCGATTAAATTTCTTGCCTTTGTGCTATGAAATAAGTGAGGATTTCCGACATCGCGACCGTGTCGTACGTTTCATTTTCATCATTACAGGTTTGCAGCCAAAAAATCGTAATTGTCTATTATTTTAATTATATTTTTATTCAAAGGAGCTGAAAATTCTAAGAACAGCTGCGAAAACCACATTTTTTGGTATTTAAAAAAATTAACCATGAATTTTCAAAAATCGTGTTTCAAAGGTACTGTAGCTCCTACATCCACAAAACTCACACCGTTTAGCGGCTGCAATATTTGAAAAAAGGCCTTAGCAAAGGGAAAATAAGTGTTTTTCTATTGATTCGACTATGGCGAGTATCCGTGAGGACGAATCAGAAGAAAAAAATGCAAAAATATTACGGCATCATCCCTTTTGAGATTCAACAGCCGCTAAACCGCGTAAGTCCGCGGATGCAAGAGCTACCGCATACCGCCACTACTGTGCTTAGCCGCTAAACACAGTAGTGACGGGTCGCTCCAACCTGACATGGAACCAAATTCATAATTCATAACTAATTTTTTAATTGTAAAAATATGCGATTTTTACGTTTAAATCTGAAGAAAATGCGCTTCAAACATAAACTATTGCAGTTCCAGGTCCCTTAAATACAATGAAAAACGCATGTTACTTCGCATAACTACTTAGTATATAACTACTCGCTTCGATTTCAGATCCATTTCTTAGGCCAGATCGCCAATGCGGAAGACTGGTTAAAGGGACAGTTAAGGCACCGTTGAATTCCCGCAAATGCCCTCTTGGTCCCGCAACGATTGTCATTTGGTTGGGGAAAGATAGGAAATAAAGCAAAACAACCAGGCGACGGCGGGGATTGAACCACCGTGAGCCGGGTGGGATGTCCAGAACACTGGCAGTACACCACGCAGTCACATACCCGAGAACTAGTAAGGATCGTCTATCACTTCACGGTCGGGAGAATTGTACGCAAAGCAAATCAAGGATGATCCCTCGGCGTCGATTATCTATCGACTTTAAAGAGTAGCTACTATTATCATAAAAAGTATTCCTTAAAAGTTTCATGGATGCCGTATAGTATCCCTTCTAACATAACTACCGTACCTCTTCTCATATCTACCGTACATCCTCGTTTGCACTACCGTATCTCCTCTACTTCTCACTTCTACCGTAACTTCGCCCCTCACATATGCCGTAGACATGACTCTCATGCCAAACAGCTCGTGTAACGTTCTCCTAGCAATATAATCTCCATCCACGAGATGTTCCTCTTCAAACAGGTTAAAAAACAACAATTTATTTGATCAGACGAGGTAACGGAATGGGCTAAACGAATAACAACTGCTGTTTTAATTATGAGCTGCGCCTCAACTCTCTTCGCCTTTCGTCTCTTCACGCGGTCGGGGTGTCCACCTCCGAAGAGCGACTTGAGGGAGAAATTGATGTGCTTCTGCAAGTCAAGAAATTGGTAAAACATAAATGCAACGCACACTTTTCTCCTCGTCCTAATCTCTGATTTTTCCGACTTTCTGCCTCTCACTAATTCCACTCCCACATCGAGAGAATGATTTTGTAAAGTTAGATACAGTAGATTAGGGATTTTTTGAAGTTATTACTCATAATTTCAATCGTATAACAAATGGAAACATGATATTTTGGGGTAGTATCGGGTAATTGATACCTATTGTCCCACAGAAAGAACTTATTTCCAGCTCAACTATTTGCAATGCAAGTAATGAAGCGCCAAACAATATTTACGAAGACCGAAACTAACCACATACCTGGGTCTGAAGACGACGCTCGAGGAGGTCCTCAACATTCGTGGGGTCCTCTGCGAGCACTTCGATGCGGAGAAGAAGCCTGAATTATGTTAATAAATTTGAGGAAAAAAGAGAGGAAAGCTAATTCCGAAGTAAAATCGATCTAGACGAGTGGTCAGAAGCAGCAGCCGTCTAGCCAATAAGCAGTGATCCTATCCGTACGCATACACGAACAACCATTCATCCCGTGAACTTAAACTTCTATCGATTTATATTCAATAAAGAAGGTGAAAACTAAAGTACTCGCCTTAACATCCTCTTCTCTCCTCCATACTCATCAGCCACGGATCGCCGCCGTCCTCCACTTATCACAGAAGAGTACCATGAGGTACTACGCGCGTCTGGAATGAAAAAATAAAACGTGAAAGCAACAAACAAAACGTAAAACGAGAACAAAACGGAAAAAAGAGGAACTGGTGAGACTTGGCAAAGTGCCAGGAAAACGCGCCGCACCGCGCGTGAGGCCGCGAATTCCTACCGTATGCTAGCAATCGTGGTGAGACATAAGCCCACTTCAAAATTCTTTTTCTCTGGGTTACTGTATTTTTGAATTTTATTTTTGTCTTAACTGTCCCTTTAAAGAAAATGTTGCGGAAATACATAATGAAACTGGAGGAATGGCAATTGAAATCGGATGAACCAATTACTAACCTGACGGTTGAAGTGAGAAATTTCTAACTTCACTCTGCAACGAAACCATATTTAGAATATCGTTTGCAAACAAAAAAATACGAATTAGATAGGACGAAACTGAAAATTTGCAATTTTCATCAAAAATTTGTTCATAGATCACTTTTTATATAGTTGATATTTTTTTAAATATAATCTCTTCTCCTGTTTGTCTCGAAATGTCTGACTTTTAGGACAAGAGATTTTGTGCCAACGGTCACTCGTGGTGGGAGGAATCGTTCACTACGGACAAAGCAGTGAACTACAATGTAAAGGAAGAATACACGCTCTCGGACTGAATCTAAAATCGAATGAGCTGGAATATTTATCCGGTTTCTAATATTTCTTTTCAAGTTGGCATTACCGTACAATTTTTTTTATTCGAAGCATGCTTTCTAAAAATAAAATACTTCATTATGTTGATCCTTCTTTTATGTGCGAATAAAGTGTTGTGAAAATGTGATTTATTCCAATTCATTCCTTCTGTAAATGTGTAAATTCTATTCATTTAATTCTCAACTATTTTTCGGGGGGGGGGTGGTGACAAAACCGCAACGAGGTTAATGACTTCTTTAGAACTATCTACATTACTCGACCAAAGCGTTATCATGGTCAGAATCGCGAGGGCTTTCAAACCCACAAATTAACTAATTAGCTAATTAAAATTTCGCAAATTGTCGAAAATTCAAAATGGTCAGAAAAATCCAGCAACAAGTCGAATCGATGTAAGTTAACAAATAAAAAATCGGGGTAAAATTAATGCAGATTCGTCAATTTTGAGCAAAGGTAGCCGATGCTGTTTTGTCCTTTGCGGTTTTGTCACCCTCCCTATTTTTCGCATGTGCATTTACAACAAGGTTTAATTTTTTATTGGTTTACTCAATCATTCGCCTTCTTCCTACTCTTGTCTTACGTTGGTACGAGCTATTTAAAAAAATTCCACTTTTATTAATCTCAATTGAGGTTTACGAACGGTCGACAACTGCAGATTTTTGTCTCCACTGACGTCGCTTTGGTTATTGAAGGGAGAATATTGTGAAAAATGCTAGAAAATAGCGACTGGTGCGATTTTGAAATTTGCAGAAATTCACTCTCGTGCTCAAAATGCTCTACGTCGACGACGAAATTAATGGTGAGAATAACAAAACCATATTTATTTTAAAATTATGTAATCATTTCAGATATTTGTTATGCCAATATCTTCAATATCGACTTTACCTACATGCCGTTAGCGTCTTTAGCATTTGTGAAATGACCTTAATTGAATTTAATTTAATTCCGCTTTTTTTCAGGTTCGAATGTTGAGGCAATTCTCAAGGTTGCTGGCATGTTCGGGTTCAAGGGGGTTTAAAAAAAAATTTAAAATGAGCTTTGAATGTCAGATTCTGCTCAACAAGACAAACGAATTTCTGCTGAATTCTTCTTCTTTGAGCGATCACACCAAACTTCGATTGTCTGATCACTACAAACTCCATTATCTCCAGGTTCCTATCAGATTTTTTAAATATATATTTTAAAAATAAATATGTTTCGAAATTGAGGATGTTACCCATTTCAGGAATTTCTTCTTCCTCTCTACAAATCCATCGAAAAAGTGCAGGAATTGAAGAGAACTGAGGAGTTCGCTGCTATTTCGAATGAAATGAAACCGAGAATTTTCGATGGCATTTAAAGCTCGGAACATGGAAATATCATCAACCGTATTTGTTGAATATTTCTTATGATCGTATACCACAGGTGTTATTAAAGCTTTTTTGTTTATTATTCCGATAAACTACTGTTTCAATAGTTTTGAAAATGTTTATGCGTGGTTGTGGCTCCACTTGTTATCAAATATCTTTTACTAATTCATTTACTGTGACATTTAAAGGGACCTGGCACTGCAAATGAAGTGTATTTCAGATTAAAGAGAATTTTATTTGGATTCGAACGCAAAAAATCGCATATTTTTACGATTTTTTTAAAATTAGTTATTAATTTTCAAAGATCTCATTTTCGGCTAGGATGCCCCAGCACTACTGTGTTTAGCCGCTAAACACAGTAGTGCTGGGGCATTCCAGCCAAAAATGGGATCTTTGAAAATTCATAACTAATTTTTAAAAAATCGTAAAAATATGCGATTTTTTGCGTTCGAATCGGAATAAAATTATGTTTAATCTGAAATTCACTTCATTTGCAGTGCCAGGTCCCTTTAGGAATTCAGAAGCCTCCGCTCCTTTTAGCTGATCCTCTGTTTATCATAGAATTAGACCAAGATCAGCATCGGATTATGCATTTCTCGGAATCGCGCGGAACTTTCAAGCTGTCTTTGTTCAAAGCAATTGTGATCGAGAAGGCCAAGGCACTATTCAACGAATGTATGGTACCATCAAAGAAGGGAACTACGAGAGGATCGGATGAGAATGCTAAAAGAGTCGTCAATGCGAAGTTAGTGGACAAGATACTCCATCTCTAACACATTCATTACAACGAAACAAATATTAATGACTCACTCCCGTAGTAGATCACTATTTCAGTAAAAATGAAAGTCTAATTTGTTTCCTCTCCAAGGAATGAAAAAAGAGTGCTATACCGAAATGAGCTATCAGCTTACTTCTATGATAATAAGTATATTTTTAACTTTATTCAGATTCATTGGTTGTCTCTACCAAGCAGAGATCTTCAGCATGGGAATCGCCTATTAATGTCTCATGAATCTCTGATAGAACAGACGACAAAACGGACGAGCAAAACGTGAGATTATTCTTATTTTTTAAACTTTTTTTCGAAATACGAATGAATAATGCTGGGTTCCCTCTTTTCACTCCAGAAAGGAATGCACTATGCGCTACGGTTTTTCAGGATTCAATTTCTCTATTCGATTGAATTCTTTTTTTATTACAGGATTCGCGTATTATTCTGAAGACTCATTATTGATTCTATGAAGTTACTGTACTAGCCGAAATTGCTTGCCACACACTCCTGTCCTAAATAAAAAAAGAGAGTGGCAATATTAAAGGAAAAATCCGCAATCGCAGTATGGAAAATTTAAAAAAATTTAATGTTCACTAAATATGCTTTTCAGTTTATTGAAAATAGGTAATTGTTTAAATATAATTAATTAACTATCAATTTAGTGCCGATGAAGGTCGTGGCTGTGCAAGAGGAGATTCTTATGATAAGGAGGAAGGCAAAGGCAGTCGGAATTAGAAGATTGCACGAAAATCGATCAATTCTCTGATACATATATATTTATTACTTGCATAATGGTCTTCATCACAATTGGCATAAACAAGAGATATTAAATGGTTACCCTGTCGAGAGGTAAACGTGTTCTGTGCATCAAAATACAATTGTGCTTCTTATTTTTCGAGTGTGTAAAAATGGATCTTGTATTTTACGGATAAACAATGTAAATTGGTTAAAACGATCGGGTGAAGGCAATTTCTTATCTTTGTGTGAATATTTACGAATTTAATTCAAACATTTACGGTTCATAATTGGAAAACATATTATTTAGCCATAATTTTCTTATGAATTTTGAACGCACTCTTGAGTCAAACTTCCAATTGTTTGTATCGCCTGGACAAGAAAGTCCTCTCCTACATTCTCTTGTGATTTTGGATAGCTAAATCAGTGGATTCTGTAATCAATGAATTTTTGGTAATTTACATGTCTATTAGAGGGGCGTGAAATGTATTCTGTCGAGCTTCACCTGGAGACGTTTCAGATTCCGAATTGTTTCTCTTCTCCTCCATGAATATTGCAACATGTCACTTACTGCGGATGTTGTCAATTTTAAAACGTTGCACATCATATTTTTCCCTCTCATCGAATTGTCAAAATAGTTTATGTTCCACTCAGTGAGGCTACTACAATACCACGTTATATTATTTCACGATCATGTTATTTCTATCATTATTACTCAACTTGAAGAACTTTTAATATTTCTCTCAAAAATGATAAAGATTTTTTAAAAAAAATATAGTTATTGATTCATCTGCTCCACATCTGTCTATTCTCAGTATCAGATTATCTGTTTTATGTAATTTCTCCTGTTCGGGCTATTGAATCCACCCATTCAAGCATAATCTCATCGGCCCGATATGGCACCCACTCTCAAAAAGAACCCGCTATTCCCCGTGACAGTGCAGTACTGTGGAGTGTGCACGATGCCCTTTGAGTACTGTGAATACTCGGGCATGTACGACAGGTACTGTTTACACATTTTATAGCACTATTATTAATTAACTTTACAAAAATGATACAAAAATGTTTATTCGATACACTAGGGGAGACGGTATTGGGCTGGAAGAACTTGAGCTCTAGAAAGCGAACCTTTATTCTTCTGCAGATGCAAGAAATGGGCGGAGTCTCACGCTTCGACTCTCATGTATGGATTGAATGTTAGTGGACAGACGAAGAAGGTGGGTCATTTTTTTCCTTGGTTTGTTAAAGCTGTAGGAGAATTTTCCGTGCAGATTTTTTCCACATATATTTACAACTGTAAATTTTGGGGCTCTTGCTCTTAGTGTTAATTCATCAGAATTCCGTGCAGGAGACGACTCCCACTCCATTTGGAAAGTCCGGAAAGAGCAAGAAGAACAAGAAGGGAAAGGCGGCAGGAAAAGAAGATAAGCAGAGTCTTATTGATACTGACGATGAGGAAGAGGATGGACAGGTACTTTTTAGCGTATGAAATTATTTATTTAAAATGGTATTTATTTTCTTCGAAACGCCTGTTCCATACGAGGTGTCTTATTAATGTATTGCGATTTTACGACGATCTATTTTTTTATCAGAATTCTGGTAGTGTTCTTCTCCACAATGCGAACGAGGGGGAAGAGACAGAGGAAGAGGTAATTAACGATACAATTTCTGTCACATTTTCTTTTTTTCCGATCTGACTCAGTAAAATTAAATTGCCAAATGTACTAAAAAAATGACATCAATGGTTCTCTTGTCTTAATCTCGCTCACCCTTTAGCACGCACTACGGTATTCATTCCTTTCTTCTCCCAATTTCACAATTAAACTTGATTGTTATCGATAAGAGAACCCCAGTGGCACCACACCATACCACACACAGTGCGGCCAGTTCTATTGAGTAATATTCAACTGGAAAATCGATAATTGCCAAAATAAATCAAGCTTATTTCAGAAAGGGCTTCGTATCGATCGCCAAATACAGCTGCAGATTGAAGCTGATGCGAGGGACTCCCTTGATTTCAGTTGTAGCAGTACGTTCAGAGGGACGGTGAGAGAGGTACGGTATTTAAATGGTTCAGCAGTCCCCAGACAATGATTTTATTTAAACGACCTGATTTCCCTTTTGAATATTTTTTTTATAATATTTTTTTCCTTTCCCCTTTATAATATTAAAGTTTTTTATTGTTAAATTTGTGAAACAATTATTTTTCTGAATAATCGATATATAATTAATTAATCAATAATAAATAATTAATCATAACCTTTAAAAAAAATAATATTTTAAAATCTCCCTTTTTCGGATACGTGAATTGCTTTATCAATCTCGTCTGTTGTTACCAGATCGAAGCTCTTCGGTCTCTTCTCGTCGCCACTGAGACGAAGAAGCAGATAGAGAAGGCGCTCAACGATGTGAAGTAAGCAGATATTATTTTTTGTATTTAAATTTTTTTACATTTCGAAGTTAATCGTTTAATTACTGGCAGCTCATCTAATCGTATCAGGAAAGGCGGTGCTGTTCCTCTCCCTGGCAGTCAGGTGCTCGACCTGTCTCAGATCCGCGTCCAGCTGACCAACTATGCGATCGATCACCCTGGTCGGTACTCATTATTGGACTACATACAAAAAAAAGAAATTGAAAAAATTCATCACCCCTATGCAAGTTCGCTTTGCAGGAGTGGAGTACTACTTCGTTGTGATTCTCAGGCACAGATTGCAATTGCTCAACACGGAAGTTGTTCTGGGCAACACTGAGGTGAGATGCAGCTATAATTATGAAACTATGAATCGGCTACATACAAACTTTTAAAATGCGCCTTAGACAGGACAGGTTCTTTCCATAGGTTTTTCTTAAATAACAAACGATTTTTTCGACAATCATTAGACGAGGATGAAGTGTTGAGCCTTTTTACGTTTATTCAAAAAAAAAGTCGAACTGCTGTTCAGCACCGATACTCTGAACCGATTTTGCAGACGCTTCAAGCCACTTTCTCGTCTGGTCTCCGTCTCGACAAGATGAGTGCCGGCAACGATTGTACGGTAGAAGTGTGGGCGTTTTTGAGTCGATTGAATAGATTCGGTGCAACTTTTTTTCTTCGAAGTTTTCACATAGCGCGCGTTTCGGTGAAAACGAGCTCTTCGATGATTACGTATCGCAGTTCGGGAATCTGCCCCCATCACCAAGGGGTGTTAGTTAGTTTAGTTTGAACACATTTATCAAGAATTCAATTGGGTCTTCATCCTCGATTGCGGATTTAAAGTTCAGTTGAGAGCTCTGATGTGCATGGCGTTCCAGTTGCTGCTCTTCACTTAGAAAGTCCGGTCCGATCGTTTTTTGAAATAAGTCGCTCCATCTTGTCGTTGGTCGTCCTCTTCGTCTTTTCCTTCGTGGGAACCATTCGATCACAGATCGGCTCCACTTCAAGCAATCATCATTAGCGATTTTGTGCACCCAAGACCATTTTCTCTTCATCGCAGTATCAACAAAGTCTGGCACCTTAGTAAGGTTACGCAGCCGTTCATTCGAGACATGATTGAGTACAGTACAACCAAAAATCCAAGGGGTGACGCAATTTAAAATAAAATGTTTCAGGCAGTGCAGAGTAGACACAAGTACGAGAGCGGCACGGTCCTGCCGGAAGGAGGACCTCATCGAGCGATGGTGAGCTTTTAAAATACGATTGTTTCATGCTCAATTAGATCTCGTGATCGGTCTGTTCTAACTCCCCCACACCCTTCAGAAAGCGATCTTCTTCAATCTCCTCAAAGGAGTCCTCCCCTCCTCTTCTCCCTCGATCGTCGCTGCAGTCAAGCCGGAATTCTCGCCTCTCGAAGCTCCAGTCTTCAAGGCGTGCGGCAAGTGCGTCTCTATTGATTTTATGCGTGAACTACATCATCAAACCGGGAATTTCGTGAACCGTGAACAAACCGGGTGATTCAAGATCTCTCCCCAAATCTCCAACTTTAAAAAATATAACTCGCTTCGAAATTAAGATTCAAATTAGCATTTTTTTGAAAGTGAAACACATAACTACGAAACAAAAGTGATTTCTTCAAACCGGGATAATGAACCGAGGCTGAGCCAAGATTTTTTACAAATAAAATTTTAAAGAAGGAGTGTCAGCAAAAATAGAATGTGGAGTTTGTGATATTAATCGCTTACACCTGTGAAGGATAATGGAAATCCAAAATTTGGAAGGTCTTTCTTCTCTCCGAAGCGAAATACGCGCGTGCAAAGAAGCTACAGTACTCAGGGAAATCAGGTTCAAGTGCCGCGCACGCATACGCGATTAAACAAATCTACCGGTCAACTTTCTCTCTCGTGTCGAATTTGCGTGCGCTTTCTCCCCCGCTGGGGAAGAGGGAGGGGAGGGAGGATTTGGACTCTTGCTAATTTCTGCCCATCTGCATACGCGCATTTGTCTAGACAGCGAGTTCCATCGCAGACGTCGGACGATTGTTCTTACAGTATTCCACATTCCTTCCTCAGGGTAATCGTGCCAAGATATTTAGCTGACACTGCTTCTTTAAGTCCAAAATAAGAGACGCATCTTGGGGCGTTCTGAATGGGGTACTCAGCAATCCTTATGAAAAACACTAGAGTGCGAAATGTGAGTCCACGGTGTCTCCATTTCGCGCACTCTCTGATCAACCGACCGGTGAAGAGAGTGTGTGTGAAATAGACTTTCAAAGGTAACTATACAATTACCCGCATAAGAGGGAAATTACACCCCCACCCTCTTCATTCTCCGCACTCTTTCTTCAAAAAAAGCGGTCAATTTCCCTGTTATGCGGGTAGTTGTTTAGTTACCTTTCAAAGTCTAGTGTGAAATGAAGAGAACGTGGTCTCACATTTCGTACTCTAGAAAATACCAATTAAATTTGGTTATTTAATTTTACTCATGGCCAAAATCGATATTTGTTATCAGAATTATCCAAAAATATCAGGGAGCCACCACATTTTCAATAATGGAGAATCTCTCTTCCGAAGAAGAAAAATGTTAAATGGGAAAAATGGGAAAAGTTTAAATTTCAGTTCAAAACATTTTTTGGTAGAATTACGATTTCTTAAGTTCCCCGTAGTTGAAAGGTACATAGGGAAGCCGAAGAAAATAATGAGAGATGACCCGGCCCCCTCGTCCACCTTTAAATATGGAAAATTGTCCAAAACATTTTGTTTTGACAATTTTATTGGAAACTTTTTTTTATTTAAAAAAATACATTTTTCAGTTCCAAGTTTTGTTCGAGGAATAAGCAAACGAACCAATACCCAAATCCCTGTCGTCTATATTATCGTGATTAACATGCGAAATTTAAAAAAAAATTATGCAACGTAATTAAGAAAAGAAAACTGACTTTGAAGGACTGAGCTGAACATGAAGAGTGCCAAAAGTCGCACATTCCTTCTCGATGGCGTCGGCCATCCACTCGAGGGAACCATCCAGATCAAAGTGGAGCATCACGAATCGGCTGAAGCAGAGGAGAAGTCGAAGGTCTTTACTATTTACTAATATTGTCTTTACAAGTTTTATAATGACGCCTGCATACAGTTTAGCTCCTTCTAAGTCGTTCTATCCGATCCTCGTCCTAATGTATGCGCAATGAGTATTCTATCGAATCAATCTACTTATTTTTTTCTCTTGAAGGCTCCTCTGATTGATCTGGACAATTGCGGCGACGAGATGGTCGACGGAATTTATCTCGATCTGAGTCAGCTTCGTGAGTGTTCATTTTGTCTTGGAGTTAGCAGGAAGGAACAGTAGCAAATGTTAAACTGCGACGTATATTTGGTTCTTTGGACAACTCTTCTTTATCCGGGTAGCAATAAACCTCACCGATATCGGTTATGGCGCATTTTCTGTTCCTATCTTCAAATTATATTATTTCATTATTCAGGTTCGTAATTTGCGACCGAGGTATAAGAGGAGCACGGCCGACATCACTGAGTCGCCTCCTTCTCTCCCATTTCTTTCTCATTTATTTCTTCTTAAGTATGCCCGGTGTTTGTTTCTTTTCTTTATCGATGTCCCATGACTTGTAGCCATGAACATTTGTCTGCAATCATTCGCTCATTTGTTTTGGGTATTTGATCTCGAATTATATGTATGACATTTCAGTCAGATACAGTACGATACTTGTCTACAATGTGCAGTGTTTGGCGTATATGCTTTCCCTCAATGCACGACGGATTGATAACTTTCAAGTGGGAGTTCGAAAATACTTTTTTTGTTGAATTCATTGATGTCTTCGCGTGAAAATTGACGCTACATTGTGCGCGTGTCCCTCCATCAAAAAGTGTCAAAAGAGACGCTGGCTGTTGTTTCGCGCAAACGGTTATAAAAATAGTTTTCCTGCGTATTTTCCTGGCATAAACTTATACCTGAATATTCATATAATTCATATTCTCATTTCCGCCCAGTAGGTACTAAATTATTTACAGTCCATAGTGTTATGTATATTTTATTATACCTTTCCGATCCTCCTATCAAAGCGTTCCATAATCCGTTCTTGTGACAGTGGCGAAAGAGTGTGTGGAAGTGAGTTCATAAAAATATCTTATTTCCATGTGCTCTCGGGCCCCTGACTATATTTGTACATTGATTTGGATTGCCGTGGTTCTATTTCAGGGCAAAAATGGATAATGTTGAACCGCGAAAACAATTGTTTGACAATTTGGACCGTTGCAGATTCGGTTTCCGAACGATACATAAGGTTTTCTTTCATTTATATATATATATATATATATTTATGCGATCACAAGAAACGCGGTACAAAATTAAGTTAGATTAAAAACGAATTCAGTTGGAAGACAATGACAATCTAATAACGAGTCACTCAGAGAAACTGATCAATTCTCTGGACTTCACTAATAGCCTTGCCGCTCTTTGGAAGAAACTATGATGTCGGTAGTTTGAAGTGGAACTAGCGTTAGTGAAATTTATCCCATGTCGAGTGAAGTAATAGCTAAAGTGATGTGGTGTCTTTTTAGATATTTTGTATTTGCCTCTCAGGAGATTACTGGCTGTCTTCAGGTCAATTTCCTCTCTACGCTTTTCTAATGAGACTAGACCTAACTGCATATTTCTATTAGGGAAATTCGGCATTGTTTGCCAGGTTGATTTGTGGCATCTCATAAATAGTCGTCTAGTGAAATAGTTCTGAACATTTTCAAGGATTTCTTTGTCACGTATTAAGTAGGGGTTGAAAACCATAGAAGCGCTCTCTAGTATGGGTCGAATGTAAATAGAGTAGGCTTTGAGGAGTATTTCAGCGTTATTGGTGCGAAGAGCTCTGAGAATAATGTGGCACGCGGATACACCTTTCTGAGCAATTGTCTTGCAATGGTCGGAAAAAGTGAGCGATTTTTCTAATATGAAACCGAGATCTCTCATGACTAATTTCTGTTCTAGTATAGTATTGCCTATTTTGTATTTATTCTTCGCATTTGCTCTACCTAAATGTAATGAGTTGCATTTATGTGCAGCTAATGGTAGCTGCCACTCTTCAGACCAATTGACTATGGTATCAATTGCGCTTTGTAATGGAATAGTGGTTTCCGTTCTTTTAAACGGGCGGTAAATTTTGATGTCATCTGCATACATTCGTGCAACGACACCATTTTTCTGGACTAGTAAGGGGATTTCAGACGTGTAAATCAAAAATAGCAGTGGACCTAATACCGATCCTTGCGGAACGCCACTTGTAACTGGGAATGATGACGACAGTTTCTCACGTACTCTAACTTGGAAAGTTCTGTTCGCAAGATAACAAGTAATCCAGTCAATAGTTTTATGTGAAAGCCCGATTTTTCCTAGTTTGTGTTTTAGTTTAGGGTGTGATACTCTATCAAAAGCCTTCGCGAAGTCGAAATATATTACATCTACAGGTTCGCCATCACTAATAGACGCTGTCCAATTTTCCAAAGCGTCTAGCATTTGAAGCTCGCGGGAGCGTTTCTTTCGGAATCCGTATTGTTCATCAGGGAATATATCTAGGGTTTCACAATGTTCTATTTATGCATTTTTGCTGCTATTGTGCTCGCGACTCAATCAATATATAGATGGTCACAAAGATTTCAGAAAACTTTCGTGCAAAAAAATGTTTGAAGAAAGTTTTTTTCCCGCTTTACAGAAGCATTGTTAGAGCAAAATCGGAAATTATATGTCCATTCAGGCAAAATTATTTTTCTGTCATATCTACGACGTGTATTATATTCATGAAGGTCTCGTCAACATCGATAACATGTCCGCAGAAGAACAGAAAGTAGGTCAAATCATTGAATCCCCGTTTCAGATCTAGACAACCTTTGGAGGGCAACTAGAGCTCGCGTCTGTGTATAGAGTTTGAGAGAGAGAAAAGGATGCGCAATTCATTATCAGTCAGAAATTTCAATTCTTTAGAGAAAACGTTTACATTATACAATTTTAAATTATTTTCTCTTTCTCATCCTCCTAAATGTGTCTCCATTCTCATTTCCCCCGCCATGAGCGTCGAAAGAGAGAAATTATTTAAAGAAGGTGTCCCACGAATATTTGGTCAACCGAGTTCTCACTGTGGGGCGTATATATATATATATATATATATATATATATATATATATATATATATATATGTATATTTATTTATTTATTTATGCGTGTTCAATGGAAACGCGGTTACAAATAGAAAGAGAAAACGAATACAGCATAACAGAGTGAGATCATGAAACGTCGGGGTGTAGGCGTCGCTCATACAGGGAAACTGATTTGATTACCGGGTTTTGAGAAAAGCCGAGCCGCTCTGGGAAAGAAACTATTGTGTCTATAGTTCGCATGAGAGCCATATACGCCAGCCATATGCCATATACGTATTTGCCTATCAGAAGATTCATGGCTGTCTTCAAGTCTATCGCTTCTCTACGCTTTTCTAATTTGTCTAATCCTAATTTCCTATTCCTATCCGCTACTTTAGGGATGTTTTCCCGTGTCATATTGTAGCAACGCATGAAAAGTCGACGAGTAAAATAATTCTGGACTTTTTCGAGTACCTTTTTGTTTTGGATCATGTAGGGATTAAACACAGTGGACGCACTTTCTAGGATGGGTCTTATGTATATCGAGTAGGCTTTCACGAGGATTTCAACATATATATTGTCCCGACCTAAGTGAAGTGAGCTGCATTTATGCGACGCAAAGGGGAGCTGCCACTCTGCTGACCAATTTGATATACTATCGATAGCATTTTGTAGTGGGACAGAGGCATCACCCTTTTTGAAAGCTCGATATATTTTTATGTCATCTGCATACATTCGTGCAATGACACCGTTGTTTTGCACGAGGGAATGTCAATGGAGGTCGAATACCTGATGAGAGCCTAGAAAATCGCATGTTTCAGTTTTTAGTTTGAAGAAAGTTATGTTTAATAAATTGTCCAAAACGACTAGAATTTTTACAGTATCTCACATTGAACCTGCAATCTTTTCGCGGTGGGAATTGGCATTTTGTGGAGAAGAAGTCAGAGAAAAGTTTAATAAACTGTCCAAAACGGCAGAGAGATAAGGGGAAACGAGGAGGGTGCGCGAGCGAAACGCACGCTGCATTTGTGTTTCACCAAATATTGATAACAGAAATGAAACCCCAAACATCAGGGAAAATAAAAGGTTTCAATCATTCGTGTTGCGCCTTTTTTAAAGGGAGAGAGAGAGAGCTCTTGTCGCAAAGAATATATTATTTGAAAAGATTAGTTCGCGTGTAAAGGATTAATCACCCACCCAAGGTTTACTGCTTTATAATTGTTCTTATTTTTCAGATAACAGACAACTTTTTCGACGATCGTTACGCCACTCGCGTCCTATTCAGGGTGATAGAGTTGTTTGATCGTGAAAACATGCTACTAAACAGGTAAAAGTTCTTCATTTATTTACGCCCAACCCTCGAATCATAGGTCAAAAAGTCAAATCGACGGATTTAAATAATTTTTACTAGAATTTTTCCACGAAGAACAACGTGCCGGTCTTTAGCTTTTTCGATTCCTCTGATGGTCCTCTTTCTAACAAAAAGCACGGGAGGACACTTTTTTCGCGAAATATATTTGCACTAGGAAAAGCATTTTTTGCAGTCGGGCAGGTTTATTTCCAAGTGCCGCAGATTTCCACAATTCGCCTAAGGTTTTTAATTGATTGGGGCAATGGTAGCTACAAAACAGTGTGGGTATCTCGGATCTAGGTAATCGCCTTGTACCTGAACCTGTCAGATCGAATTCAATCCACTTTTAGAGCTATGCCTCGAATGACAACTGGTTACATGGCGAACGTCTCAGTGACTCACTTGAAACGGAAAATGTTTTTTTATTGTTCTGCGCAAATTTCAGAAGCGGAAAGTTAAAATTTGAATTCCACAAGGGGGGTATCGCGGCATCCAAAAGAGTTAGAGAATTGGCAATGTTTTCCTGAGATATAGAGGGGTGCAGTTTTACAACACAGCAAAAAAATTTCAGGCCTCTAACTTCACTGGGTGCACAGATAGCCAATTGCGGGAGTTCAAATTTTAACTTTCCACGAAATTTGCCCAACATTACATCTTACAGCTCGATTCACATTAGACTCGTGAAAAATACTAAAAAAAAGTTGTTTTTGCAAAGCTGTTAATTATTAATCCGATAAATTGAGAGGGCCGAAGAAGATTATGTATATGTGCTGTCCTGATTTCACGTGATAACGTTACTATTCAGAACAGTTATCTCTGGATTCGCATTTTTGCGCCTGAATTTCTTACCTTTATTCTATGAGATGAATAGAGACCCTCAACGTTTCACACGAATAGTAAGTTAATGTTACATTAATCCCGAAAAAAATATGCATCTACATGCAGGTGAGTGAGAAAATGAACATTTCGGAATTGATAAGAGGGAGAAAGAATTTTCAAGAGGCTAACCTGTTTTCATTACTATAGAAAAAGTAATTGCTAAATTTTATACGGTGTCAGATTGATTTCATTCGCAAACTCGCTGCTGAGGAAGATTGGCTAAAATTAGCTTTGAAGAACTACTTTGTAGAAAAGGAATCATCAAATGAGAAGACAAAGGTAGGCTCCATAGGCATCTATTTAGACTAAGATATCAGTGATGAAAGTTCCCACTCTGCCTCAGAGCGTTTGTCCAATACAGGAGGTCTTACATCATTTATGAATTTTTCAAAGTGATTTCACGAGACATTGATCGATTATTATTTTGCAACCCTTAATTAAATATTTATTTCTTAATTAATTTATTTCAAATAAATCTATTTTCAGGGCAGAATTTATTATCCCAAAGGGCATTCGTGGTGGGAGCCGTCGTTTACGTCGAATAAATTTATAAATTTCGATATCAAAGATGAATACGATCTTGCTGACTGATCCTAAATTCAAATGGTTTGCAGCTGCCTAATGGTCAAGCCGTTTAACTCAAATCTTGTAATTATCAATTTTACATTGTACTCTTAAAGGGAGAGTTACCCCATGTTTTAATTCGCGCGAATTTCGAGGGTCTCGCAACGAAAAGACAAACTATTCCATCCCTTTTCCGGACTAGTGTGATTCCCTGGTTGAGAGGTCACCACTCCTCTCTCGCACACTCTTTGATCTACTCAGTCTCTCTTCTCCTCTCGCATCTCTCGCCCCTCCTCGATTCCCCAATCTATCTTTTCTGATCACTTTCCTGTCTGTTCCCTCTCGAAGAGAGACAGAGGAGGAGAGGTCAATCTCTGGGTGTTTTCTAGGGGTGTTTCTCCCTTTAAAGTTTTGGTTTAAATCTCCAACTTTTTACTGATTATTGGTGTTTAAAAAATCAAACTCCCTTTGAATCAACGACTGTTTATTGTTGCTATATACTTTAATAAATTGTTTCTGTATCGTTCTAATATAAAATGCCTGTAACTATGACGCGAGGAATGCAGTCTGATCACAAACTAAATCTTAAACCACATCATTCCACAGGCCGGTCAACCTTACAGAAAGGGCTTTGGAGTGAGAGAGCGTGTGAAATCGAGAGGGACTCTCTCACTTTTGCACACTTTCTCGCCCTAACCCTATTCTGTAGAAGAGGGAATACTTAGTTATCTTCATGAGGAATCAGTTAGTTAGAGTGCTGAATTATAGCCATACGAGTACATGAAGGGTTGGATCAGATTTTTATCGGGTCAGACGCGTTTCGGGCACTAGGCCCATCATCAGTGACAGACTTACCTCAAACTTGGGTAATTAAACCAAGTTTGAGGTAAATCTGTCACTGATGATGGGCCTAGTGCCCGAAACGCGTCTGACCCGATAAAAATCTGATCCAACCCTTCATGTACTCGTATGGCTATAATTCAGCACTCTAACTAACCTATTCTGTAGGTTTGGAATCATGTGAGACGCTGTACCGCTGTCTCAAATGGCATTTTTGTAGGTAGAGCTGTGGCAGCGTCTGTTCTTCCTTTTATTACAAAAGAAATAATTGTTTCCTCCTTTTCAGGAACATACCATTTTTTCCTTTCATAAGCCAGTTGCATGAGTTAAATCCAATTACGTCCATTTAGTCACGTTTTATGACATCCTAATTATTGTTATTTTTCAGTATCAGGGTAGCTTCGGATCTCATTCGCGTCCTATCCAAACTCAAGAGTTAAATGTAATTGAAAAGATGTGGCGCGAGAAAGAATATGTAAAATATTAAAAGATTACAGAATCGACTACACACAGAGGTTTCTTCCGTTTCCTTTTTACCACTAAATATATTAAAGAAGGCCTCCCACGAATATTTGGTCACATAGACTGTCAACGTAGTGTTGTTGGGCGCGCTCACCCGAGCACATTGCAACGCATCCGAAATTCTACCGTAATCTATAAATCGATATATTGGCGCTCAAATGGCCGCAAAGGTACCAAGAATCGACAGGCAATGCGTGCTAGGACCAGAAAATAGGAAAATGAACGAAGGAAAATGAAGCTGCCAACGATATAATAATGTTTCCCCCCTATGGATAATATCGGTTTTCATCTAAAATATAATAGTTTTCGCAAGGGAATGGTTAGAAATTGCCCCTAACGATAGTGTGCGCGCTCCATATTTTTTTCGATAAGCCAAATACAGTACACCTGAAAAATGCGACCAATAATAGAGCGCGCACACTATCATTAGGGTGCAATTTCTAAGCATTCCCTTGCGAAAACTATTATATTTGACATGAAAACCAATATTATCCATAGGGGGAAACATTATTATATCGTTGGCAGCTTCATTTTCCTCCGTTCATTTTCCTATCTTCTGGTCTAGCACGCGTTGCCTGTCGATTCTTTGTACCTTTTCGGCCATTTGAGCGCCAATATATCGATTTATAGATTACGGTAGAATTTCGGATGCGTTGCAATGTGCTCGGGTGAGCGCGCCCAACAACACTACGTTGACAGTCTATGTGACCAAATATTCGTGGGAGGCCTTCTTTAATCCGAAATATGGATGGATATCTCGTGGTACATTTTGGTATTTTCGCATAGAGAAGCGGCAAAAATTCCAAAATGTACGATCATCAATAATGTGAGGTATCCTCCCTCTCTCCTGTTAATGACTTCATTCTTGAGGTCAGAGATCTCCATGAATTTCCAAATTATAAATGTATTTATATGAAAATCTTTTTCGTTTCCGATCCTCACACCAGAAATGACTCGAATTCTGTGATTATTTTCACAAATTTCATCGCTATTCAAATGGGCTCATTCGCACCAGTCTAACACGCTGCGGACGTGGTCGATGGTCTTCTTTAGAAAGATGTTCATTTTGTACAGAGTTCAGCACTGGGAACGATCTTCTTTCCATATGAGGCTGTTCGCGTAAGAATCAATAAAATCCGATGTATTCGGTTGGCCGGAAAGTCTTGATAACTTTTTCATTCGTTTATTTCTCGAAGCAAACACAAGTACATTATGGGTTATATGCTCCATCATTTTCGACGATATACTGCCAACGTTGTGTTAGCTTGTGGATGCCCTGTCTATAGAACCCTGCTGGGTGTGATGCGAAATATTGCTTCAGTGCGGCCTCCAGACTTCCTCGTGTTGTGAACGATCTCTCTCTAAGGGCATGGGTCAGGCCCGAGAAAAGCCAATAGTCACTTGGGGCGATGTCTGGGGAATACGGTGGGTGAGGGAGAATCATCCAGCCATACTTTCCCAGTTCCTGCTTGACGAGTTTGGCGACATGTGGACGAGCGTTGTCATGCTGATAATATATTTTCTTATCTTTCAGGGCTGAACTATCGACTTCCTTCTTCAAATTACGTAGTTGTTTCACATAACGGTCGGCGTTTATGGTTTGACCTTCGGGAAGGAGGTCCCAGTAGATGGGCCCATCCACTCCCCACCATATTGAGAGCATCACTTTTTTGGGGTGAAAATCGGGTTTAGGGACATCCTGTGGCGTCTCTCCTTCTTGAATCCACTGGGCTCGCCTGTGGTGATTATCGTAGAGGACCCATTTTTCATCTCCAGTGATCAGCCGTTCCAACCATCGATCGCCGCCGTGGAGAGTGAGAAGACTGTATGCATCATCGACTCGGTGGTCCAGCTGGTCCTGGGTCAGATCATGGGGTATGAATCGACCAAGAGCTTTTCTCATCCGAAGAGATTTCAAGCCTTCCTCAACAGTGCTATGGACAACCTTCAGTGTGGATGCCAGTTCACGAGTGCTTTGGAATGGATCCGAATTCACCTGGGCTCTCAACGCATCCAAATCCAACTCACGGGGCCTTCCAGAGCGGTCCTGGTCATCGAACATGGCGGATGTGGATTACACTGGGAATATACATCGTGCGTTAACTTTAGCACGGAGAAAGAGAGGGGAATGGGGAGTTGTCTACTACAAGGGCCCTAGTCTCCTTGTCATTTGTGAGGAACGAAGGGTCACCAAAGTTCGAACGCGGCACACAGTAGAAAAACAAAAAGAGTTATCAAGACTTTCCGGCCAACCTGATACACTGAAAATGAAATGTATGCTCAAAATTAGGGAACTTCCGTTTTCGAGGGTGCTGATCATCATGGTGACAATCATTTTTCATTTTAATCATCGGCTGAAGCGTACTGTAACTACCGATTTTCAGGGACATATCACAGACCCAACAGGTATGCTGGAGAATGGATAATCGATAAAGCGAGCTGTCTTGACTTGAAGCTCGATGGGAGAGAGTTCCTTTTTTTCTCGAATTTGCGAAAAAAATCAGATCATCAATCTAAAAAAATGAGTCATCGATTCTATAACCTGAGGGGCATGCATCATAGCGCGTAAACTCTGGCTTGATTGAGCATATTACTCGTTTGAAATTTTCTATGACAAGGAATCCGTAAACTCTTGATGCGCTGTAGAGTCCATAACTTGACTTGTCGCGTATGGAAAGAGACGCTGATACGTGGAGTCCTTTTCGTAATGCCAGTGGCCGGATTTCATGTAACCAAGCGCAGACTATTGATTTAATTATTGTTTTCACCCCGAGTTCTCACTATACATAAGTATAAAGTAGACTTTGAAAGGTAACTAAACAACTACCCGCATAATAGGGGAAATTGACCGCTTTTTTGAAGAGAGAGCTCGGAGAATGATGAGTGTGGGGGTGTAATTTCCCTCTTATGCGGGTAGTTGTATAGTTACCTTTCAAAGTCTAGTATAAAGGTGTTGATGCCGCGTTAGCATCGTCTTTTCTCTTTTCTTCTCCAATCTCTGAGTTATGTCCTCTTTTATGATAGACAATACCATCAAAACAAACTAATTCTCATCTTTTCAAACCGTTAATAATTGTAATGCATATTTTCATTGAGCCGATTATCATTGTTCTACGCCTTCCTCGTTCCCCCTCGGTATATAGAATTTATCATAAGACGTTAAGTGTCCTAATGGAGTCTCTATTGGAATCCCGATACTGGAAATTCCAATATGGTATGAATTCCGCTTTGGCACGGAAGAAAATATTCGAAAAACTGGATCAATGCAGATCTGGTTACAGTGATCTGGGAGAGGTTTGTTACCATTTTTTTATATTTTTTCTTCACCTTTTCGGAATATCTTGAACTGTGTATAACCAAGTAAGAGAAGCGGGTGGAATTGATATGCTTTATCGGACGTTTCGTCAACACTGTGACATCATCAGCGAGTTAAGCTACAATAAGAGTTAAAAGTTAAGAGAAAGAGTTAAGCGAGCTACAATGACAAGAATGAATAGCGGAAAAGACGACAGGGCGAAAATACGACATGACAAGATAGTGAAATGGACGCAAGAGTGGAAGAAGTCACCGATAAAGCATATCAATTCCACCCGCTTCTCTTACTTGGCTATACACAGTTCAAGATATTCCGACATGTCCTCTTCAAGAAGCATACCAAGTTTGAAACAAATACTTCACTTTTTCGTTTTGTGATACGGGAAAATACTGAATTTGGAGTGCGAATCATTATTATTGCCGCTGCCAGGCCCCTTTAAAGATGTAATATTCAATTTATAATCTATATATACATTTAGTCGAGATTTTTCCTCTGTAACATTTTCGAATTATATCATCCTCATGAAAACCTCGTGAGGTTAGATCAGATGTCTACCGAGGAATTGCAGGTATGATATTTTCAAAATTATTTTTTCCCGGGAACATTTCACTTGATATTTGCATAATTACACTGTATTCTCTTCAGATAGCGCACAATTTTTTTGAGGATAGCGACACATACTGCGCCATGTTCAGAGATATACAAGGATTTTGCTGTGCGAATCTTTTTCTCTACAGGTAATAAATTAAATATTTCACATACTAAATATGGTCTTTATTATGTTTTTTGCTACAAATTAATTCACGAAAAGGTGAAAACGTTAATTCATATTCAGGATAACTCTGTCTGCATTCGCATTTTTCAGACTGCATTTCTTGCCTTTGTGTTATGAAATGGGTGAGGATGCCCGACGTCGCGGACGTGTCGTATGTTTTCATTTTATTATTAGCATGCTGTAAATAATTATTTTGTTACGGATCTAATTAGTGAATATTTTTTCAACAATTTTAGGCCCTTTTCATTCGCCAACTTGTCCATGCTGAAGACTGGTTGAAGAATACGTTAATGAGATACTTCGTGGAAAAACAGGAGAAGAAGGAGTTGGGAATTAAACATTTGAGAATTGAAGTGATAATTATTCATATTTATTTTTGAGAAATATGATTTTTATGATTAATTCATACGAGATCTAACGTTGCCAAATGCTAGAAATATAAGTAATGAGAATTAAAAATAAAATTCATAAAAAGAGCCTGGCTCAACAAAAGCACATATTTGTCAGTTTTTTAAAGCTGTTTTAATTTTTAAAGATGTAATTTCGGATGGAACTCCGCTCCCGAGCCTTTTCTGAATTCTCTCTGTGTAATCAACTTTCCATTCTCGCTTCTGAGTATTTTTTTGTATGTATCTCTATAATATAGGAAATATATATTTTTAAAAAAAGTAATAATCGATCTTCGTCAGCTCGAAATGACTAACATTTAGGACAAGAGATTTTGCCCAGAAGGCCACTCGTGGTGGGACGATTCTTTCGCTTCGAACAAATCAGTTAACTACAATATCCATGAGGAATACATACTCTCAGACTGATTCCAACGATCATTCTGGATAAATAATAATAATTTTGTTTATGATTTGTATGTGCGGATTCATTTGTATTGCTGAATAGTACAGTCTTTCGTACACTTTAACACTTCAGAAATAATTGATTTTCGTTGAATGAACTGGCAATTTGCATTAACAATTTTTCTATATTTCAGATAAAATCTTCACGCCAGAGTTCCTCTTTCGATTTCATTACTGCTAAATTACATACATGAATTTAAGTTTCCCATGCGTGAAAATGGACGCTATAGTGACAGGCGACGCTTAAAGGTGGTGTCCCACGAACTTTTGTTCAACTGAGTTCTCATTGTTGGGATATGGTAATCGGTATCCAGCAGGAGAGTCGCGAGACTCCTTCTTTAATGACCCATATTGTGATCACACGACTAAAATAAACACTACTTGCTCACACACTTACTCTCGAATGTAAATTTCTAATGACCTGTGTTAAAATTTTTTTGCTAGCACGGTAGTCAACTTTTTTCAATTCATTTTCTAAGAAAATATCTCGACAGAACATGGGTGGAGATGCTTCGGCTCTGTTCTAGTATCCCCTCACTAAGGGAATAGAAAGGTCCCATGGGAATAGAAAAGTCCCAAAAAAACAGAAAGGTCCCATGGGAATAGAAAGGTCCCAAAAAAACAGAAAGGTCCCATGGGAACAGAAAGGTCCCAAAAAAACAGAAAGGTCCCATGGGAATAGAAAGGTCCCAAAAAAACAGAAAGGTCCCAAGAAAGAGAGAAAAATAAATTACCGGAATAGAAAGGTCCCAAGAACAGAAAGGTCCCAAGAGCGCTGTAAAAAGATGAAAAACAATAGAAAGGTCCCAAGAACGTTGAAAATCGCATGTCAAGAATAGAAAGGTCCCAAGAATCGAAAAAATGGCTTGAAAATAAAAGAAAGGTCCCAACAGAATAGAAAGGTCCCAAGAGTGGTCTAAAAAGACGGAAAATAATAGAAAGGTCCCAAGAGTCGACAAAAATGGCTTGAAAATAATAGAAAGGTCCCAACAGAATAGAAAGGTCCCAAGAACGTTGAAAATCGCATGTCAAGAATAGAAAGGTCCCAAGAATCGAAAAAATGGCTTGAAAATAAAAGAAAGGTCCCAACAGAATAGAAAGGTCCCAAGAGTGGTCTAAAAAGACGGAAAATAATAGAAAGGTCCCAAGAGTCGACAAAAATGGCTTGAAAATAATAGAAAGGTCCTAACAGAATAGAAAGGTCCCATGGGAATAGAAAGGTCCCAAAAAATCAGAAAGGTCCCATGGGAACAGAAAGGTCCCAAAAAAACAGAAAGGTCACATGGGAATAGAAAGGTCCCAAAAAAACAGAAAGGTCCCAAGAAAGAGAGAAAAATAAATTACCGGAATAGAAAGGTCCCAAGAACAGAAAGGTCCCAAGAGCGCTGTAAAAAGATGAAAAATAATAGAAAGGTCCCAAGAACGTTGAAAATCGCATGTCAAGAATAGAAAGGTCCCAAGATAATAGAAAGGTCCCATTCCTTCACAAGATCGTTCCAATCCCGCTCAACCACAGTCCTTCCTCCCATTACCACTCGTCGTCCCACTATTACAAATTCACGAACACTCGTCCAAAATAATAAAATGTTCCTTTGCTAATCCGTGCTAATCGCAGAAATGCTCGGCCAGAGTGCACGGTAAAGTTTACGAATATCGGCGGGACAGTCCTTATTCAAGCTTTTATGTTCCTCGATACAGTTTTTGATGAAGATTCTAAAAATCGTAAAATCGTTGTCAATAGATGGGAAATTTTTTCAGGACGGTCGAAAAAACGGAGAGAAATAGAAATTTTGACCCTTTATAGTAACTTATTATTTCTCCTCTTAAATTAGCTTCAGTAAATTGCATGATATACATATTATTGTTATTATTATTATTATAGTTGTCAGATCACTTTCAAGGTGATTTTATTCGTGTTTTTCTCGGAAAATACACCTACAAACACTATAAAAACGCACTTTTTCGAATGGTAAAAAATCGATATCAGAAGGTTGGGTTACCTGTAACTTTTCGGGGCGGGACCCAGAACCTTAGTTACCCGGCCAAATATCAGCACTCGTGATGCTGACTTCACCACCAAGTTATTGGCATAAAAAGGCATCCGACGATTCCCCCCCGGCCTCTCGTGGATGGTCTCTTAGTGCGAGTAAATAGCTCTAGTGGGACGACGAGTGGTAATGCGAGGAAGTACTGTGGTTGAGGGAGGAAGTACTTTCTGTTCTGTTGGGACCTTTATATTATTTTCAAGCCATTTTTTCGATTCTTGGGACCTTTCTATTCTGTTGGGACCTTTCTATTATTTTCAAGCCATTTTTGTCGACTCTTGGGACCTTTCTATTATTTTTCATCTTTTTACAGCGCTCTAGGGACCTTTCTATTCTGTTGGGACCTTTCTATTATTTTCAGGCCAATTTTTCGATTCTTGGGACCTTTCTAATATTATCCGTCTTTTTAGACCACTCTTGGGACCTTTCTATTCTATTGGGACCTTTCTATTATTTTCAAGCCATTTTTTTCGATTCTTGGGACCTTTCTATTCTTGACATGCGATTTTCAACGTTCTTGGGACCTTTCTATTATTTTTCATCTTTTTACAGCGCTCTTGGGACCTTTCTGTTCTTGGGACCTTTCTATTCCGGTAATTTATTTTTCTCTCTTTCTTGGGACCTTTCTGTTTTTTGGGACCTTTCTATTCCCATGGGACCTTTCTGTTTTTTTGGGACCTTTCTGTTCCCATGGGACCTTTCTGTTTTTTTGGGACCTTTCTATTCCCATGGGGACTTTCTATTCTGTTGGGACCTTTCTATTATTTTCAAGCCATTTTTGTCGACTCTTGGGACCTTTCTATTATTTTCCGTCTTTTTAGACCACTCTTGGGACCTTTCTATTCTGTTGGGACCTTTCTTTTATTTTAAAGCCATTTTTTCGATTCTTGGGACCTTCTATTCTTGACATGCGATTTTCAACGTTCTTGGGACCTTTCTATTATTTTTCATCTTTTTACAGCGCTCTTGGGACCTTTCTATTCCGGTAATTTATTTTTCTCTCTTTCTTGGGACCTTTCTGTTTTTTGGGACCTTTCTATTCCCATGGGACCTTTCTGTTTTTTTGGGACCTTTCTGTTCCCATGGGACTTTTCTGTTTTTTGGGACCTTTCTATTCCCATGGGACCTTTCTATTCTGTTGGGACCTTTCTATTATTTTCAAGCCATTTTTGTCGACTCTTGGGACCTTTCTATTATTTTCCGGCTTTTTAGACCACTCTTGGGACCTTTCTTTTATTTTCAAGCCATTTTTTCGATTCTTGGGACCTTTCTATTCTTGACATGCGATTTTCAACGTTCTTGGGACCTTTCTATTGTTTTTCATCTTTTTACAGCGCTCTTGGGACCTTTCTGTTCTTGGGACCTTTCTATTCCGGTAATTTATTTTTCTCTCTTTCTTGGGACCTTTCTGTTTTTTTGGGACCTTTCTATTCCCATGGGACCTTTCTGTTTTTTTTGGGACCTTTCTGTTCCCATGGGACTTTTCTGTTTTTTGGGACCTTTCTATTCCCATGGGACCTTTCTATTCTGTTGGGACCTTTCTATTATTTTCAAGCCATTTTTGTCGACTCTTGGGACCTTTCTATTATTTTCCGGCTTTTTAGACCACTCTTGGGACCTTTCTTTTATTTTCAAGCCATTTTTTCGATTCTTGGGACCTTTCTATTCTTGACATGCGATTTTCAACGTTCTTGGGACCTTTCTATTGTTTTTCATCTTTTTACAGCGCTCTTGGGACCTTTCTGTTCTTGGGACCTTTCTATTCCGGTAATTTATTTTTCTCTCTTTCTTGGGACCTTTCTGTTTTTTTGGGACCTTTCTATTCCCATGGGACCTTTCTGTTTTTTTTGGGACCTTTCTGTTCCCATGGGACTTTTCTGTTTTTTGGGACCTTTCTATTCCCATGGGACCTTTCTATTCTGTTGGGACCTTTCTATTATTTTCAAGCCATTTTTGTCGACTCTTGGGACCTTTCTATTATTTTCCGGCTTTTTAGACCACTCTTGGGACCTTTCTTTTATTTTCAAGCCATTTTTTCGATTCTTGGGACCTTTCTATTCTTGACATGCGATTTTCAACGTTCTTGGGACCTTTCTATTGTTTTTCATCTTTTTACAGCGCTCTTGGGACCTTTCTATTCCGGTAATTTATTTTTCTCTCTTTCTTGGGACCTTTCTGTTTTTTTGGGACCTTTCTATTCCCATGGGACCTTTCTATTCCCTTAGTGAGGGGATACTAGATCAGAGCCGATGCTTCCTCTACATTCGACGAACGCTTGCTAAATATTGTTAAAATACTGTTCTTTTCATCTTTGAGTCTATCCTTCCGTCAAGTCATAACTCTTTCTTTCTTGCCTTCTTACCAGCGATGAGAGATTGTGTGTGAAAAGGATCGTACTCTTCAGTAACACATCATCCCTTCTTCCTTTGATCCGCTCGGTTTGGAATATTGATTTTATTTTTCAATGTAAAAAAGGAATATGTTGAAGCGCGAAAACAATTGTTCGACAATTTGGACCATTGCAGATTCGGTTTCAGAACGATACAAAGTTTTTTTTAAACCATCCTCTTTATTGTTCTGCCATTTTGATAATCCATCAAAACAATATGTTTATTGACAATGATGCTTTATCGAAAATGAAATACGTGCCTCAATAAATTTGAGAAAAAATTTTGTTGGCTTAAAATATTTTTAAAAAATCGCCTGATTGCATTTGCCCAATAAAGGAGGTATTACACCATTTATAATTTTTTCAAAGTGATTTCACGTTACTTTACTATCTAGTATCTTTTTTTACAATCCCTTATTAAGCGGGTCAAGATAGACGCTGCCACATGGACGCGCTTTCCTCATCACAGTACTTGGTCACGGTCAACTGAAAATTGTGCACAGTAGGAATGTCATTTCGGTTTTCGTATTACGACCCTCTCAGCGAGAGACCAGTAATACGGCTGATAAAGTGGAGAGAACGAGAGAAAAGAGACGCCAGGGGGGGGGTCCGTATAACCGAAACCGACGCCAAACGGGCATAGATAGAAACAGTTTCTCAATATTTATTGGACTCTGAGAATGAAAATTGAGGGTGTATCTTTTTTTCATTCTAACTCCCTCGTAATGCATGTGTAATATGATTATTATTGTATTTCCTTCGCCCGCCTCTTCCCGTATATGATTCATTCATATTTAGATAGAATCGAATATTATTTATGAAATTAGTGTACTGTTTCAGATGTCATCCGCCTATTGGAAATTCCAGTGTGGGGTCGATCCTGAACTGGCACGAAAGGGAGTTTTCAATAAGTTAGATCAATGCAGTTCCGGTTCCAGCAATTTGAGAGAGGTTTGCACCCGTTATAAACCTTTTTTAAAGTATTTATTCAAACATTCTACTATGTCGTATGAAACGGGTGTCTCGCAGTTTGTGAGGTACGGCTTGGTTTTTGTTTCTTTATCCTATCTTCTTATTCTCTATAAGTAATGGGCTGGAGATACTATTTTTATCATTAGGTTTCTAACTTTTATTACATTTTTTTTTCAGATTGCGTGCAACTTCTTTGAAAACGGCGACTCATACTGCGCCATGTTTAGAAACACTAGAGAATTTTTCAGTACAAATCTTTTACTGAACAGGTGAACATTACAAATTCCAGGGTGCATGAAACTACTTAACTCATATTGAGGGTAATTATTTCTGGATTCTCCTTTTTTTCGGCTTCATTTCTTGCCTTTGTGCTATGAGATGAATGCAGAATTTAGGATTCCGAAACGTGTGGTGAGTTTCATTTTAAAATAATTTTAATGCAAGCTCAAGCAAGCTCTCATCATAAAACGTTTAGTTTTGTGCCACAATGCCGCACAAGGATTCAAAAATGAGTGTGAGGGAAAATGTAAATTAGGAAAGAGGGTCGCTCCATTGGAAGGAATAAATGAGGAGGAGAGATACTCCTGATACTCTTCCTTTAATTTTAATTAAGAATTATTGTGGTATTTTAACTAAGAATTATTTTAGAGTCATTTGATGAGGCGGCTAGCTGCTTTGGAAGACTGGCTCAAGCAAGCTCTCATTCTAAAAGCAGTGGAACTAGAAGAATTGCAAGAGAACAGGAAACAGAAGAGCATCGAAGTAAGACTGATCAGTGAGATTAAACATTCGAAGTCGCTATAGTAAAAACGAGTAAATACGTTAGGATTTCTAAACGCAAGGCGATATCTACCGGGGTGGTACCCCTATTCCTGATTGTGAGTAGCCAGGAGAACCTATGAGACTTCAAACATATTATTTCCAAGAATTACGAACAATAGTTTCACAGAGTACGACGCATTAAAGAAGGAGTATCACGAATCTTTTGCTCCCTCATTCCTCATCTCCTATGTTTTAATGGCGATGTCGCTTTCTCCTTGTTCCCCTTTATCCCTCCCTATCATTTTTGAATCCCTGCTCGTCAGGGTCAGTTTGGCACAGAGCCAAACGCATTAATGCTTTATCGGGAGAGCTCGCATTATGTTCACTAGCCCTTCGTTTCTGATAAACCCAGAAGCCTATCAGACCCATCACCGAATTACAAGCCAACTTGTTTTCCATTTTCTCGAATTGATTGCTATTCAGGGCAAGAGATTTCGTCCCAAAGGGCATTCGTGGTGGGAGGAATCGTTTGCTACGGATAAATCAGTAAACCACAATCTGGTAGAAGAATACGCCCTCTCTGACTGATTCCACCGATCATTCAGAATAAATATATATAAGATTATACATTATTTTTGTCTCACCTAACAATAAAATGATTTTTTTGCTAAATAGTATAGTCTACCCCTTGGAGCTCAGGACCCCGGATTGACTCTATCTAATTCAAGTCTCCATCTTTCATAGTCTTTTCATAGTCTATAAATAACGAAACTAAATTTTTTAAACGAATGTAATGAAAATGTGCATAAACAATATTTCTTTCACGCTTTAATGAACGGTGGTTGCATATTGAACGAATGTTTCGAATGGACGAGGGATTTAACGAAGATTTTATATATTTGATTTGCATTAGGATGCCAAATAGGAGTAGTACTTAATTTTGAAGAAAACAAATGTATTGATACACTCGGAAAAGCGAGGGCGGTGTACTGAAACGCACTGTGCACTGCAGTACATGCACGCCCACAGCGCGCCGTGAACTAGCAGTACACAGTGCATTGGCAGTGAACGGCGTGCATGTACTGCGTTTCAGTGCACTGCCCAGTGAATGTACTGAAAACGCACTTTGTATCGATACTGCACTAATTTCGCCATCCTAACTTGCATGTTTCACCTCTGCCAAACACTATGCTCCGGCCTAAACTCGTTGTCCATATACATAGTTAATCAATTATAGCGTATTTTAACTTGTGATTTAACTTGTGACTGAAGTCTGAATTACTTCCATTTTTTGTATGCGCCGGCAATGAATGTACGCTTGAAGTCTGGGCTTTGAGTCGATTGCATTGATCCGATGCAACCTTTTTTCGAAGTTTTCACATAGCACGGGTTTCGGTGAAACGCAATTATTGCAACGCAGTTCAGGATCCCATTACCTGGGGATGGAGCAATATAAAAAAAATTGCAGATGGTGCAGGGAAGACACAAGTACGACAGCGACAAGGCCGTTCCGGAGGGAGGTCCTTATAGTCTGATAGTAAGCTTTTAAATTCCTGAAAATGAATTTTTAATCAGCGAAAATAAGAATTATTACTCCGAGAGTATGAATTATTTTTTTCGAATACTAATTAAGATAAAATTCAATCGAAAATGTGATTACGTTCAACCCAATCTCACCGCCCAATCCATGCTCCAGAATGGCATCAGGAATGAGGGAGTGTGGAAAAGTTAGACAAACTCCATAACCTGTTTTTTGAAGTTTGAGTGAGGAGAACACACAGAAAAAATATTCGACGAGCAGTCAAAGCGAAGTCCATGCTGACAGGGGAAAATTCCGGGGAAATATAAAATACCTTTTTAATAATGGCGGTATATCCGAACAAAAAGCATACTAATCCATCAATAGTTCAACTTTTATTGTATCCATTTTATTGTACTTTTATTGTTTCATTCTACATTTGCAATGTTTCCAAGATTTTTCCTCATTTCTTCTTCTTTAGCACCTGCTCTAAGTGAATGTGAGCTGCAGCAGCTGCAGCAACCCCCTGCAGGTTCCATCACCTTTCCCCAAGTCTTTTTTATGCAGCCGATCTCTGTTCCTTCCCTCGTTCTCGACTCACTCTGATCTTCAATCTCTCGATCAACCAGATTGCAATTTTTTTAAAGATTTTCCTTGTCAAATTGTAACTGTATTTATTGTTTCTCCCTGCAGAAAGCAGCTAGTCATGTTTTTAAAAAGTTCTTCTCCTCTCGCTCTCTCTTCTCAGCTGAATCATATATGATTTTCAGTTAGCCCCTTCCCGAAAAATCTCTATATTTTGTGCGCACCATTGACTCTGACTGATAGATTCGTGTTTTTTTATGTATCGACTTGAAATTATAGACAATTGCCTTCCAATTCGATTGCGGCGTAGTTTCTTTCATGTTTGTTGAGGCAACGGCTCTGGTAAGAAATTGGGTGGAGTTCCTCCACTTATAGGAAATGATTGTGTCTATCTGTCTGTCTGTCTGTCTGTCTGTCTGTATGTTTTTTTTTGTTGCAGCGTGACAGACATTTTTCCATTTTCGCCATAAATCGCTTCAAATTCGCGCAATCTTCCCAGAACCTTTTGCATGTGATAACTGACCAGAAAAACTTTCAAAATTTTAATATAAAAATCCGCTAATTTCATAGCCAAGTGGATAAGGCGCCAGACTTCGAAACCGCGACCCCCAGGTTCGACCCCCGCCGCGGGCAAATCTTTTGCCGCATTTTTCGCAAGTGCCAGATAGCGCCCTGACACATTTTTGAGTATCGTGAAACACGTTTTCACCTGTTTTGCCGAGTTTTAACGTGAAAAATCGAAAATTTCGAAAAGTTTCCAATTGATGCGCAGAGCGTAGGGGATCACAGGAAAAGTGTTTTGCGATGTCAGAAACGTGTCCGAACGTGTTCTAACATGTTTTAACGTGAAAAATCGAAAATTTCAAAAAGTTTCCAATTGATGCGCAGAGCGTAGGGGATCACAGGAAAAGTGTTTTGCGATGTCAGAAACGTGTCAGAACGTGTTCTAACATGTTTCAACGTGAGAAAAATCGAAAATTTCGAAAAGCTCTCAAACGAACCGGGGAGCGTGGAGAATCGCGGGAAAAGTGTTTTGCGATGTCAGAAACGTGTTCGGACACGCCAGGGAAATCAACATACGGTATCCTGCGTTTCCGTTGAGAAAGGCTCGTGAGGCTGAGAGCGATCGAAAAAAAGTTGCCACGGAGCCACGAAGTGGCGTAGTAGTTCATCTTTTTCGTTTCTTTGTAGCAATACTGCTGCAATTGCTTTTCCACTAGCGTCTGTCTCGATCTGGAACGGTTTGCCTAGTATTACAAATTTACAAACACTCGTCCGAAATATTAAAACGTTCCGCTGATAAACGGCAGAAACGAGGGCGCGAGAGCATGCAAAAGCGAGAGAAGCAGACAGTAAGCACTCCACAGGTAGTAGTTGATGTGGAACGTAGTATTATAAATTTGTAATATAGGTGCGGCGAGAACTGGCGCTTCGGTTAATTTGGATTTAATCGTTTCCAGGCTGTTTTCCATCTCTTTTGTCCATTTTAAGTTTCCGGGTTTTGCGGCTGCTTTATACAAAGGGTCAGCTATCCCAGCGTAGTTTTTCACAAAGCGTCGGAAATAGCTTGCCATTCCGAGGAAACTTTTTAGGGCTGTGGCTGCCTTGGGTGTGGGGTATTGGGGGCGCAATGACCTTGACCTTGTCAGGGTTGACTGCTACTCCCTCTCCGGAGATTATGTATCCGAGGAAGGGGACAGATGATTTCGCCCATTGGCATTTGTTCATTTTAAGTTTTAGACCGTATTTTGCGAATGTTCCTGGAACTTCATCAATATCGATCAAGTGTTCGTCTGCTGGCGACTATGATAGCGTCCACGTAAACCATCATTTTTCCGGGCATTTTATCAGCTACTTCCGCCCCTATTAATCTTGCGGCTTTTCCGACTATATTCGTGGAATTACACCAACCCATCGAAGTGCGCTTAAAGGAAAAGCATCCGAGCATAGTTTGAAATGTTGTGAGATAGCGGTCTGATTCCCTCAGCTTAAACTGATAGAAGGAGCCGTGCATGTCGAAGGCTGAGAATATGTACGAGCCGCTCATCGAGTCTACTATATCTGCCACCGTTGGTAAGGCCGCGAACTGTGGCTTGGTAATTGCGTTGAGTCCCCGAAAGTCCTGACACATGCGATAAAATCTCTTATCGCTCTTCGGGACCATAATTATCGGGGCCGCGAATGCTGACTCGCTAGGTTCGATTATGTCTTGTTCTATCATGTATTTGATTTGCGTTTCTACCTCTTTGCGATGCTCGAGGGGGCGCGGTACAATTGGGGTTTAGGCATCACTGCATTTTCTATTAGTTCGATCTTTGCTTCTACCGGTAATGTGCACAGTCCTATTTTTCCATCTTTTAGCATGAATGCTTTCCGGTTCTTCGCTTTCCGGAAGTTTATTTCGCCATCGATTTCGTTGTGCTTGCTTTTGTCTTCGTCCGGAATATGCACATCGACAGCGTTAATTTCATTGAACACCTTCGGAATTTCGAAATCGTGGATGACTTCCGCGGTTGCGAAGGTTGCGTTTGCATAGATTGTCTGTGTTTCGGCTGTCGGATGCAGTAGTCTTATCACAATGCTATGGTCTGGCTGTGCCTTTGATATCGATCTAGCAATCAGGATTGAACTTTTGGATGGGTGCGGTGTAACCTTGGATGGGTGCGGTGTAACCAGATAGTTAATCAATCGTGGTGCTGAGATTGGCATTTTTCCCATTATAATCATTTCTGTCCGTGGCTCTCTTTTCCCTCTCGTATTTTGGCCTTGGCGTTATTTCGAGAGTTAGCGTTGTTCTCGTGCTTTGATTATTATCTTTGCAGATCAAGCTGCAAGGACTGCCCAAGCCACGCCGTCCTCGCATCTATGCCCCATTGCCGAAGGCTCCCGTCGACGACCATCCTCCGGCGAATGCTGTGGAGGTACTGGACATTGATTCGGATGTGGGTTCTTTTGACTTTTTATTTCTGTTTATCTTCATGATTATTATTGGTTTATTATTCTTATTCTATTCTTGCAGGATGACGATGCTCCGGGAACCTCTCAGGTCTCGTCTTCTCGTTCTCTCCGGGTGAAGGATGTCTCGCCTGCTGAAGGCTTCGCTCCTCGTGATCCTTCCGAGCCGTTGTGTTTTATTCTTTAGTCTTTCTTAGATTCTTTGACTTTTTGTTCTACTGTTCTTGCCGGTTTTACTTGCAGACGCAGAAGCGTGTCTCCACTGGGTCCTCTTCTGACGATTCTGTCATCGCTCCCACCTGTGAGGCGGTCGTCCGTTCCCCGAGCTTTGATCCCATTGAACTGTTCATGGACGACGGCGTCTCTTAAGGAGTTATCGGGTTGATGTGTACAATAGTAGCAATAGTCTTGTGTTTATGTATTGATCCAATAAATTCTTTTTTTGTTGTGTGTTCGACTTCTCGTTTTCTACCGAATTCCGAGAACAGAAAGGGTGAATGAGATACGGGATGGAAGAAGTTTATACTTAATCGTTCTCTTCATTTCCTTCTTCCAATTAGCGTCTTCATTCGAAGAGTTTCCAATTTGATCTCTACTCCTCTCGTTACGATCATCCGTTTGATTGGTTGTTACCGGTTTTAGCTTGATTGTCACATGTGCCAGCACATCCCGCGTGCCGGAACTGAGTGAAAAACTTCGAAACTTGGATATAAAAGCATGATAGAATCTGTTGACTTCATTCGCTTTCTTCCCTTTCTTGCCTTCTGCCTATTTAGCTACTTATCGGTTTTGTTTATAGGGATGTTGCCTGCCCCTACTCCCCGTCGATCCATGGCGATGGTTCTGTATCTGGGAGACCGCCCCTCCAATGCGTTTATTCAGTCGACCCTCGCCATCAAGGACATAGGGGTAACCAATGTCACTTAGTTGATGAAAAGGGTAACCAATGTCACTGAGTTGATGAAAGGGGTAACTAATGTCACTGAGCTGATGAAAGGGGTAACCAATGTCACTGAGTTGATGAAAGGGGTAACCAATGTCACTGAGTTGATGAAAGGGGGCCTTCATCGACAGCCCTCGGCATGTTTTATTCCATCCTTTATTAGTTCTTTTCCTTCTTTTTTCCCATTATCTATATTATCTATACTATTTGTTTCCTCTTTCTTCTCTTATTTCTTGTTGGTGTTTGGAACCTGGTTTATTTTTTCATCCCTTTCCTTCCTTTCAGACCACTCGCTCTCTCCATAATTCTCTCGTCCTCAAGGGCGGCATCTGTAACTGTGCTCTCCCTGTGCGTCGCTCTCGGGGAGGGTCACTGCATCTCATCGGATCCCTGACCGTGTACCTCTAGGCCCTGTTGCCCATCTGAAGTTTGAAGCGATTTGAAGCGTGATTTTAGCTGAAATAAACTCTTTTTCTCCTCATTCGTTCTGCTGTTTTTCTCGCATTATATCTTGAACATCTGGGATTGGGTCTAAATATGATGGGTCGGGTTCATGGACTTATTTCGTTCTTCCTTTAATCCATATAGTGGTAATAGTTGTGTTTGGCGTTCTTCTTGAATATCTCATTTCTCTTGATTATTCGGCTCTTTGCCTCTCTTAATCGTCTTTTTGATTATTGCCTCATTGTGTTTGTATTTGCATGGATGAGGCTGTGCTCTCTTTATCTCGCAATCTAGGAGTCACACTTATAGAGTGGAGGGGGGAAGGGAAATGTAGTGGAGTATGTGTATCTTGAACTCTTTCGAATTGCACTCTTCATTAGAAAATTGAAGGAAATGATAAAAATGATAAATAATGATGGAACTGATAATGATGTAAAGTCTAAATGTCAGTTGATATGGAATAAAGTGTCAGTAATCTATTCAGCATTGTTGAACTGCGGCGATGAGCGGTCGACTGGCTATCGCCTAAGGAAGGGGAACTCAAATATATAATAACATCGCGCGGAATACAATAAACCATTAGTTTTATCAGAGATCCTAGAATGGAACAATTATTCATCAATCAAACAACAATATAATAACAGTTCTCAGCTGAAATAGACTAATACTTACCGATCGAACCAATAATCAGTGATAAGCGAATTGGGGTTAAAATATGCACGGCTAACCAGGGATATCTTTTTTATGGACGGAATTATGGTGGGCATACTCTTCGTCTTCACAAACTTTAGGAGGTCAGATTGCCGTGCCCCTCTATCAATATTTTCTTCTTTGATACCCCGTGGGTACCCGGCCTATGCATGAGGATGCAACTCCGGTCTCTGATAAAACTTACACAAGGGACACCTTTACTCACAATAACGTGACTAAAACACAATAAAACACAAAATATAATATTTTAACCCTAAACAAATTCGGCTTCACGTAAAAATCAGTTTGCCGTCTCACAATTACACTTGCTTAACTATTAACACAGGATAAAATGGAACAGATTGGCGAAGCATTTCGAGATTCTTTCTTACACAGGAAATTGCAGAAAACGAATGGTTTCTGTGAGGCAATTAATACCAATCTCAAGAGTGACCAAATGTGGCAAATGCATTGCGAAAGTGTGAATTGAATAGGAATAGTTGCGAAAGAATGTGTGTTTTCAGTGATGAAATGTCAAAAGGATGTGTGTTTCGTAATCTATTCAATTCACGTACGATCGGAAGATAGGCAACGGTTTCAAGGTTACCTAGATCAACAGTTTCCGATATCAATCTCGACGGGTTTACTCACCTTATCCCCGTGGTCAGTAGATGATCAGTCTTCTGGCGTGGGGATCTGCGGAGAGCGTTCAACGGGACCTTCCATGATCAGCCTGTGCCCTACGGTGCTGCTTGCAGCATCGATTAAAGCTATAATAGAGATTTCCCCTACATGAGTCCGCATGACTCAGTATTCAGGTGTCAATCATGGTTGGTTAACATATACGAAGGGCTAGGCAGACGGGTGTTCCACGCTCTGAACTCGGTGCAGACTCCCAACGTGACTCCCGGCGGAGCTCAACGTACGCCTGAGTTCCTTACGGGAAAGAAGACGAGTTGCACCGATGCGGGCAACGGTACCTAGGAAAGGGAAAGGACGCGAGAGAAGGAGAGAAGAGAGGAAGAGACAAGAGTCAAGTCAGGAAGTGGAGAGATGGGGAGAGATAGTGATCATGCAATATCATGAAACGCGGATTAACACGAACACATAGAAAGAAGAGTACTTTATAGTTACAAAAATAAACATGGGATACAGTAGATCATTCTCCCTCTTATTTCTCCCCGATTGGGCGTCGGGCGTTACTTATATACTAGCCTCCAGCGAGGTGTTCGGCGAAGAGATTGGGCGCGGCCGGCAGAGATGACCTCGGGATGAGTAAGCGTTCGGCGAGTAGAGATATCATCACGGAAGTGGGATATCAGTGGGATAAGTAACCGGAACTAGCGATGGAGAAATAGGGTTTCCGGTTACGCGTTTGGCTCCCCCTTAACAGAAGAGAACAGGAAGCAACATAACTTGTACCTCAAGGTAAGACAGATCAGTGAGGGGAAAACAATGGCGCTTAAAGAAGGTGTTCCACGAATGGTTCAGACCTTTTCTTTTTCCCGATGTTCCAGGTTTCAATTCTGTTACCAGAGGTCGGTGAAACACAAAGCGTGCTTTTCGCTCGCGCACCCTCCTTGTTTCCTCTTGTCTCTCTGCCTTTCTCTGACTTCTTCTCCAGAAAATGTCAACTCCCACCGCGAACCCCTACAGCGTCAATGTGAGATACTGTAAGAATTCTAGGTGTTTTGGACAGTTTATTACAGTAGCGAATCTATAGACTAATGACTAACTATAGACCAGTAACTATAGACTTACCAATAAATTACCATTCAACTTCGTCTTCATATTTCCGAAACCATTGTCATTTAGAGCAAGAAATGTCGTCCCGAAGGGCATTCGTGGTGGGAGGAATCGATGACTCCTGATAAAGGAGTAAATCACAATTTCGTTGAAGAATACACATTGTCGGACTGATTCCACCGATCATTCAGTTGAAAATTTCTATGCGACTTTAGTTCCCCCTTTTTCTTTCTTTCCTAATTCACATACAAAACGAATTAGCGATCCAATTAGTTGACCATAAGAGTAGGCATACAACACTTTTCGATGGGTTCTGTTGTTTGAAGAGAGATCTGAAGATGAAACTTAAATTAGCAACTAATTTAATTGCTGTTTGGCATTGTAAAGTATCGTCTGTGCTACTCCGGAATTTTTCATTTTTTTTCGGCCTTTAGGGCTTTGTGATGTCACGATTCATTCTTCAATTTTAATTTAATCATAAAGTGATTCAAAGCGATTATTCCTTATCAAAACATAATAGTCACAACATTGCATATACCGGTCCAGCGAACAGAAAGCTGTTTTGAGAGAGAGAGAGAGAGAGAGAGAGAGAGGGATGAGAGAGATATGAGATGAGAAAGAGAGGGATGAGAGAGAGATGAGATGAGAGAGAGAGAGGGTGTACACTCGAGATGGACGCTTTCACCACTTTCTCACACTGACCCCTTTTAGTAGGTTGAGATCAAATTGAATGCCGATTTCCTTGAACCGCCCAATCATCGCGAGTCAGGAATGAGAAAGTGTGAAAAAGGAACTTGGAATTATGTGAGTGAGGGGAGCACAGGAAAATATTCGATGTGCCATTAAAGAGAAGTACGCAAGTTCACGCTGACGCGGGGAAATAACCGTGAAATATAACATACAAAAATGCATATTAATAGTGTACTGATAAAGACAAAAGTTAAAAGATTCAAATGCAATCATCGCTCAATTCTAATTTGTTTTCATTTGTCTGTTCTCCTATTGTTTCCCTTTTGGTCAATTGACTTCATTCCACTCATTCCCTCGTCAATCGACTGATACGCGCGGTCTCTTCTCTTCATGTCTTCTTCTGCTCTGATAGTTTGTTGCTTATTTTCTTTTATTAACTGATCCATGCATTTGCTACGACAAATGCAATAAACAATCCCAAGAGTTTTTTTTTGCCGATATTCAGATGGCTTGCATTAACTCAATGTATTTATTATTTGAAATGTATTTGCGCTATTCATTTACATTTATTTTTAGATAATAGCGAGAACAATGGCCGCTCCGCCAGCGAAGAGACCGTGTTGGTAAGCTTTTTTTTGTCTAAATTTACATTTCGCATCAGTTAATCCCTAGCAGTTGATTATTGGTAGTTTTATTAGCAGGGGGAATTGTAAATTTGTTGCAGGCCAACCTCCATCAAGATGACGATAGACAATATGCTGAGGGTGTTCCCGACTGGCGGAATCTACTCTCCTATCACTCGTATTGGCGCATTTCCATGGTTAGTATTTATGTAAACATTTTTTTTTCAATTCGGGAGTATACTCCTATTATTATCTTTATTTGTTTTATTTCTCAAATAAATTGAAACTACTTGATTAAATTCAATCGATTGAGGCGTATTCGCTTCACAAGCGGTGACGGTGGATTTCACGGCCAAGTGAGTCTCATCTGTGACAAATCGGCGGAATCCGATCTGTGGATGTGCGAGGCGAATGCCTTTCTGACAATCACCAGTGGGGCTACGAAAATCGACGAACAAGTATGTTTGCTCAACATGTAAATATCATTTTCGTTTGTATTCAAACAACTTTTGTTGGAGAAAACTTCTTGGCCGGTGATTGCGGTCTTACGAAGCATTTTTTGGTAGAAATTAACAACTTTAAGATTTACAAGCGCACGTTCAACAGCTTGAGCAACACAAGCGACTTCAGTCGAATTCGCATCAGGGAAAACTCGCATTCTTGCATTGGATGCGAGGTGGTAGTCGTGATTTCGACGGATGATGATGGAAAGAGGTAATGAGTATTACAAGTTTAAAATACTTCGTTCCACTTCGAGAACTATCGTGCACCAAGTCCACTTTCCACGAAAGTGTTCCACTGTGTTCCACAGTGGAACACATTTTTCCACTATTTTCCACTTCCACCAGTTTATGGTGACAATAGCTATAATCACAGCTGTTTTTCACATTTATCGGTTCTTTATGAGCTGTTCTATCGAATTAATATAATAAAAACCCCCACCGCTCCCGAGGTTCCTGCCCCTCCACCGCTCCCGAGGTTCCTCCCCTCACTTCTCATTCCCGTGTGGTTGACAATATCACTCCCTTCCCGCCCCCTTTGAACCCCCTTCTTAATAATTTTCTCTTTTACTCGCACATTTATGTACATGTTGTCATAAAGAACCGATAACTTCGAAAAACAGCTGTGATTATAGTTATTGTCACCATGAACTGGAGGAAGTGGAAAATAGTGGAAAAATGTGTTCCACTATGGAACACAGTGGAACACTTTCATGGAAAGTGGACTTTGTGTACGATACCTGTGGTGTGCTTACTATCTGATTCTCTCGCTTTCGCGTGCACTCGCGCTCTCGTTTCTGCTGTTTATCAGCGGAACGTTATGATATTTCGGACTAGTGTTTGCGAATTTGTAATATGTGTATTGACCACTCCACTCGAAAGCCACTCGAAAACAGAAAAGAATGATTTGACTCTGTTTCGGAACAATTTTTCTGTTTCCTTGTTCATCTACTTGTGTTTTCGAAGAACGGGTGTTTCGAGGGGTCAACGCTAACATTTAGGCACTGTCGCAGTTTTAACCTGCTTTAATGATCGTTCTAAACTTAAAGGGACAGTAAAGGCACCGTTGAATTCCCGCAAATTTCAAGGTCCCGCCACGACTTTCGTCCCGTGGGAAGAAACAAAAGCATAGGGTGGGTATCGAACCCGCGACCTCACGGTTGCTAGGCAATCGTTTTACCACTGCTCCACTTGGGGTGATATGGATAGGGCGCCCATTATCTCTGTCCCTACGTCGCTCGTGGAAATTGGATCAATTTTACAAGAATTTGTGTGTTTACTGTTCAGTCACGAATAATAGAATTTCCAAAAAAACCATTTCTAATATTTTTCACTTAAAGGGACCAGGCAGTCAAAAAATGAGTTATTTTTGAATAAAAGAAAATCTTGTTCCCGGAAGAATGCTAAAAACCGCATATTTTTGTGATTTTTTTTGAAATTTGTTATGAATTTTCAAAGTTTCGCCTTTTCTCCACGTCAGGTTACGGTAGCGACTACACCACAATTAATTTCTCTAAAACCAGACATTTTCATGAACATTGGTTGTGCGTATTGACTCCGGGAGTGATCAAAACCCCTGCATTCTTCTTATTGTTGCATTATCTAATCATCCGACTAATTTAAATTGCTTTCTGTATTTTCGGAAATAGGCGACGCACCGTTCCTGAGACAAATTTCAAATTAAATTAACTAATTGTAAAAAAATGTTAAAAATTTAGTTTTTCCTTCATTTTTCATTAGATCGTAGTGAGTAAAGCTCATTAAAAAGTTATGAAAATTAAAAATCTGTTTTTGCACGCTGCCTGGTCCCTTTAACCATATTTTACACAAAAACAATTTCAGGCTCTTGCCGATCAGTCTGAGTACTTCAAGACTCTCTTCTTCGGTGATTTCAAAGAGGCTAATAAATCAGAGATCAAGATTAATGACGTCACTCATGAGGTTAGCATTTCCCCTATAAAAAATGTTCCTATAAATATTTATTGAGAATATGTTTTGAAAGGTCTTACTTGTTTTACTAATTTTTTTAGAATACCGTGAGACGGTTTGCGAAATGGTTGGCCAGACTTTAAAACAATATAATTTCAGGATATGACTCTCTTGCTCAAGTTGCTCTACAACAATGCATCGCTAACTGGTGAGCATTTGCTCAAATAAGTTGTTCCATTTATGAATGTGCAAAATAAGTTCGATTATTTACCGTACTTTTAGATTCAAACGTTGAAACAGTTCTAAAGCTTTCGGATCAATTCGATTTCAAGGTTTGTCATGATGTTACTATCTCGGACTGAATATTACTACGTTATTATTTGTATGTTTTGTTTTTTTTCCCTTGAACATTTGCATTACCAAATTCTTACGTTTTTCAGACTGTCGTCAATAAGGTGGAGAACTTTCTTCTCGTTTCTCCCGATCTCAATCAGCACACGAAACTTCGACTGGCCGATCAATTCAATCTTGGATTCCTCATGGTTTGCATGCATTTTACTGTTTCATGTTCCTATATTATTTCGATTTCGGATAGATTTGTAGTACTTTTTTTCAAAATATTTTCAATCCTTTAAATGTAGCATGCTCAGGAGACTGTTCTTCCTCGTTATAAAACAATCAATTCAATTCATGAGCTGAAAATGACCGAAGATTATAAGGAACTATCAGAGAAGAAGAAAGGAAGATTGCTCGAGAACCTCTGATTTGCTCTCCATTTACAATCGTGGTTGCAAATAGTCTCTTTCCAAGATATTTATCCAACTCGAATTTGGATGTGGGCTTTGTTCTTCGTAACAAGTCGTTTGCATCCCTATTAATCTTTCTGTAATTGAATAAAGGAGTTATTGATCGCTTTCAATCCTTCCAAAGGCTACGCATGTTGTACAACCACATGCGAATCTACGAGAAGAGTTGGTCTCTAAATCAGAAAATAGATGACATATTTTGAATATCGATCTGTTCAAAGAGACTCTTTTCGAAACCTCCCATCATTTGTGACAAATTGTGAGGCGATGTTCCCTTTTAAATTAAAATTGCAAATAAAATAAAATAAAATAAATGCGAAGGCTCAACTCAATGTTAGCGCAGAACCGAACCTTTCCTCTCTCGTCTCATTAGCGAAAGATCACCTAATATCCCTCTAATTATGCGATTCGTGCAGGAAACATACTTACCGGCTAGCAAGGGGCACAACACTTCGAGAGCGGACCTTCGGCATATACGGTTAGAAAAAAATTGAGAGCTTCCGTTGAAGTGAGAGGCCATAAGGCGAAACACCAGAATGTCATGGGAGGACGAAAGTTACCCGAGGCGGGGTTAACAAGTAGTACGGTATCGAGTTGTGAAGAGACGCAGAGATGCCACAGTCCTCTCCCTCTCTGTGTTTAAATGGAGAGAGGGGTGGGCGAGAGGTCGTCTCTCACCCCTCAAACCCGGGTCGAGTACTGCGGCAAATTCCTTACTGACGACGTGAACGTGGGTAATCATTCCCATATCACTGGTAGATGTGAATGGTAATCGGGTATTTTTCTAGTTCAATCTCATCGTGATCGTGAAACGCTGTGAGAGTGAATGGATGCACATCATTCCACAGACCGGTCAACCTTACAGAAAGGCCTTTGGAGTGAGAGAGCGTGTGAAATCGAGAGAGACCCTCTCACTTTTGCACACTCTCTCACTCCAACCCTGGTCTGTATGTTTGGAATCATGTGGATGAGGAAAGAACAAGACAAGGCAGGTCGACATCTTCGGTTCTTTTCACAACAACAACTTTTGTCTTTTTCATATAATTGAACGTTAATTATTTCAAATGTTGATTAAAGCAAATAAAATAAGTTAATTTAAAATTATAGCAGGAAAATAAAGAAGAAAGTACCAGTCGAGGGTTACTGTAATGAACAATTTTAAAAACTCAGTAATTGATCGACCAAAGTAAAATAACACTGTAAGATATTTCTTCTCTCGTTTATTTCCTCACTTTTCCTTGAATAATTCAAGGCTTGAATTCCCTATTTCACTTGTTTTTGTAGCTTGTTTTAATATATTTCTTTTATAATCACATTCAGCCTCGTCGATATGCTTAAATCGTCGCCTCTCCGAGGTTAGCGACTGCCGGAATGCAAGAATCTCGGCGGGGCTTCGCACGGCAGCCGAGCGAGTGAGTTTTAGTTAATTTATTGATCCTAATTCTCGTACTTTTGGCCATAATATGCGCTCCCGTGTAGCTGCCAGCCTTGCCTGCGTTCATTTCAAGCGAAAACTTGCTCGAACGCGCGAAAAACGCCACTAACAGTCATGACTGAGTTGTTTGAAAACGTTCTCCGCTTTATTCCTTGTTATGATCTTTTTTCTTTTGTTTTGAAGTCTGAATATATTCATATACCGCGCGTGCTGTCTTCTCTCTGTTTGGCATGCCTTTGAAAAATTAATTTACCAGCAAACACGTTCGAAATGAGGTTAGGAATTGTTCCTAACCTCTTGTCAACTCTTTCCCTTCAAATGTCGATTGTTTCTTCTCAGGAATGGATCAAGTGGATGCACATTCTCTTCCCCCCAGATACAGTACCCCTTCTCTCTCAGATTTCTCTTCTCTCTCGCTGTCACTCTTCAATCGGCGATGCTCCCCGTGTCGGACTCTGCGATGCGTGTGGCAATCCCATTCACTACCGAGATCGATGCCCTGTCCTGAAGTAAGATTTATTAACCCCATAATAATGGAATACGAATTAATAACAATAACGAAGAAGCCAAATGCAGTGTATTCGTTTTCGCGCATCAAGAGAATACGATAAGAATCTTTTAAAATTGTTTTTGGACTTATGTTTTCCTGAGAAATGTACAAGGTACAATTTAGAGAGAAATTGATCATTGCTTCATTCTGCGAGGAGTAAACATTACTGCGAGATAATTGTGTTAATGATAATTTGAGTGTGCTCCGTCCGAGTGCTGGAGGCAATAGAGGAGGACGGGCGATGGCGACCAATGAAGGAAGAGGAGGAGAGGAGACGGGAAAGGAGACTGAACAGAGGTATGGTAGGGGTACGGGGAGATTAGGGATACACGTTACCGTAGGATTACGGTAGATGGGAAGACGTGATACGGTGGGAGTACGGTAGACAGGGAGAATGTGGCACTGTAAGAGTACGGTAGACGGGAAACATGATACGGTAAATGAAGCGATGTGCGACCTGATTTTGTGGAACAATGTGACGTTATTGATTGAAGTAAAATACGCGCAGAACATGTATCTTTAAAAACTCGAAGCATGATATTATTTAGGCTCCTCGACGTGAAGGAACAACTGGCGGAGCAGAGAGACGCATACGATAATTGATCTTTGATCTCTGACAACTCGTCTCCGTCCGCCGATTCTGCCACTCACATGCTTTATGTGTTAATTAATGCTAATTTATTTACCTTTTTTTCACAATTTTGCCTTTTAGTTTGTTGATTTCCTTGTTATTGCATTTTTTTTGTGTTCGTGTTACATCATTGTTTTCTTCGTCACTCCTGATAAATTTTTATCAAGATGTTTTGGTTACAAAAATGTGATTCGAGGTTGTGATTCCAATCTGCTATCTAAGCCTTAGATGCTAAGGACCGAGCAAAAACCAGTTGCTCATTTGTGCTTATAAATATAACGCTCGTCTCATTGTTCCGGGAGCGGAACAAAAAAAAATGCGAGTGAAGCACCGTTCAGTACAAATTATGTGCAAGATTAGAACAAGAGCGTGCATGAATTCATTAACGCACTTCTTCTTTTTTCTTCTGAAACCTAATTAATTAGCATTGCCTCGTTCAGATGACGGGGTCAAATACCGCCGCAATCAAGCATGTTGAAGCACTTCTGGACAAGATTACGTCGAAATCAACGACATTTGAGAGAAATTGCGTCATTCGTGAGTGGAAGAGCAAGGAAATGGATGAGGAGACAGCGAGACAGGTGCGTTCTACCCTTTTTATTTGTAAAGCCCTTCGAACTTAGCAATGACTTATGCTAATGGTTAAAGAGTAAGAGTAGCTAATGAGAAATTACTAATGAGTAAAGCTCTAAACGATGTTGGAGATGTGGTCAAGTAATTCCAATTCAGATTGTGGGTTCTCTCTACGAGAGAGCAGTCAGGAATCACGACCTGTGTCAGTTCTACGCGTATCTCTGTGCGGGAAAGGTGAGACATTATAGTTTTTTTAAATATGATTAAATAAGGCGGTAGTGGTGCCCGGTCCTCTACATGCAACGAGTAGCAACGATAACCTAGTCGGTGAGGATCAGTGTTGCGTGGATAACCTCTATTTTCGCAATCGTACCGGGTCCCTTTTCGGGATATGGATCGTTATATTATCCAATCCCTGCAACATTTATTTCACCCATTTTTTTGTTTAGATCTGATATGCATTTTCAAAAGCCGTTGATGTTGCAGGTGGGAGCAGAGTTGGAGGCGTCCGAGGGACTTTCGAAGTTTCGCGACGAGTTAGTGGATCACGTGCAGGGAATGTTCGAGAAGTGCCTTGCTTCCATTGATGTTCAAGGAGAAAATGAGAAATCGAGAAGCGTCGGCACCGCTGTGTAAGTTTGCTTGCAATTTAGTCGGACACTTTGAACGCGCCCGAAAATATGATTGCTTGGTTCCACATGTAGTAGAAATCAGCTAGCCTAACGAGAAATTCTTTCTTTTTGCGATCTTACCATTACTATTCAACATCAGATAGAAATTCTGGGATAATGTCCTTCTGGGATAATTTACTTTTTCTTTCAAATTATGCATTCTCGCTGTAATTACCTATGCTCTCACAAGTAATCTAAACCGTATGAAATGCTCAGATTCATCGGTCATCTCTACAAAGAGGCACTCATTTCGAGCAGAACTGTCCGGGAATATTTTCTCTGTCTGGAGAGAGCATTACAGACTGCCGGCGATATGGAAAAAGTGAGATTTTAATAAATAATGAAATATAAAGTAAACCATCTTAATTTAAATATTTTGTGGATTTTTCTAAAAATCAATTTCAGGATTGTCGAGTTCTCATCAGAAGACTGCACCACGTCATCAAATTCAAGCTGGTCCGAATTGAGAACGAAGATTAGATGAATTCATTCATAAATTTTTCACGTCTATCTCGTGTTTCGATCAAAGTCCACGAATTATATCATATCTGTGGGGGGGGGGGTTCAAAACGGATTGTATTGTTTTGGAGTCTTTATTTGAAAAAAATTTGGTAATAGTCATACTATAAAATCAAATGCTTACAGGGAACAGTTCCGGCTCCTCATAAGCACAATTAGACGCTTGAAAGAGGGCGATCCTTTCATGGACAATAAGAAAGTAAGAGGATATACGGTGTATTTGATTATTTTGGACTAGTAAAGGAATATTCGAAGTTCTAAAACAATAGCGGTTGATAATCTGAATAAAATCTTATTTTTTTAAATCTGTTTACAGTTTCTTCGAAATTATACGTTGAATATAATGCTTCTGTTCAACGGATCATTTCTCATCCAGCTTTGCCAGCTTTTACTAGACACCTCTTCGAATTTATAATTGATTAGCACATGACAGTATATTTCCATATATTGCTATTATCACAGGTTACTGTGCGAAAGAGCGAGGTAATGAAGAAAGTGGAAGCAGTTCTGGCCAAACTTCAGCCGAGAATCGTCAACACACAGAAGAAAAAGATCATTCAAGAGTTTGTGAGGATTAAAATGGATGAAGAGACGGCGAGACAAGTACGATTTCGCATTTTTATTCTTTAAAAGTATAACTGACTTTGAAAAAAGTTTTATGTGGTTCTCGCATTCAAGGTGTAGCTGTACGCATTGAATTCGAGAACCATGTAAGGTGTTGATTCACTGTTGAATGAAGTAAACGAATTACTTATTAACGACAAGCGAAATAGTGGGAAACAAGTGTCAGTGGACGCGTATTCTACGCCTTTTTCCCCAGGCTGCGCATTTTGTCCACGAGAAGACACTCAAGACCGCCGAGTTTGGCAAGTTCTTCGCCGATCTCTGCAGAGCTAACGTAAGACCCATTTAAAATATGATTTAACATTAAGTATATTCTTGATAAACAAAAATTTCTAATACTTTTGGCTCATTCGGTAGTCGGAGAGCGTGGCAATTATTTTTATTACAATTTCATTATGTTCGCCCGATATTACCCGATTCACTTTTCAGAGAGCCAAGGGATTCCTCTCCGAGCTGCTTCGTCTCACTCTGAGAATGTTCGATGAGGAGCCGAATTGTCTTGAAACACGAGACACGCGTGAGAAGAGTAGGAGACTGTGCAATATTGCGTTAGTTTTCACATTTCGCTACAGTCTTTTCTCTATTTTCAGTTGCATTTTCAAAAAAATTTGTTAGTGACCTTTCAAAAAAGTGCATTTCAGATTCATCGGCAAGCTCTACCAAGTATCGGTGATATCTCACAGAACCATCCATGGCTGCCTACTGTATCTGGAGAAATGCGCTGAAAATGTGAACAGCTCCCCTTTGCCAAGCATTCTATTTTGCCTCAGTCTCTATTCTTTTAGGCTATGTTTAGTTTGTTTAAGAACTAGCGGAGTTGTATTGAGGTTAAATGCACTACGCTCTATGTATAGTTCTGGGTGCGGGCTCGGTTCAGGGGGAGCTCGGTAGATGGCTCCAGGTTCGGTTCAGGGGGAGCTCGGTAGCCGGCTTGAGGTTCGGTTCAGAGGGAATTCGGGAGCTGGCTTGAGGTTCGGTCGAAAGGGAGCTCGGGCCCGGCTCCAGCTTCGGTCCAGGGGAGCTTAGGATGTTCGGGAATGTTAATCGCTAGAAAGAGTACTGGCTTATTCCATTGCAAAAGGCTCGTGAGGCTGAGAGCGATCGAAAAAAAGTTGCCACTGCGCCACTTTGTGGCTCCGTGGCAACTTTTTTTCGATCGCTTTCAGCCTCACGAGCCTTTCCCAACGGAAACGCAGGATACTGTGTTGATTTCCCTGGCGTGTTCGAACATGTTTGTGACATCAAAAAATACTTTTCCGGTGATGCCCCAGGCTCTGCGCATCAATTGGAAACTTTTCGTAATTTCCGATTTTTCATGATAAAACGTGTTAGAACACGTTCAGACACGTTTCCGAAATCGTAGATCACTTTTCCTGTGATCCCCTACGCTTTCTGAATCATTTTGGAACTTTTCGAAATTTTCGATTTTTCACGTTAGAACGTGTTAGAACACGTTCAGACACGTTTCGAACATCGTAAAACACTTTTCCGGCGAACTCCTACGCTCTCTGATGTATTTGGAAACTTTTTGAAATTTTCGATTTTTCACGTTAAAACGCGTTAGAACACGTTCAGACACGTTTCTGACATCGCAAAACACTTTTCCTGTGATCCCCCACGCTCTGCGCATCAATTGGAAACTTTTCGAAATTTTCGATTTTTCACGTTAAAACTCGACAAAACAGGTGAAAACGTGTTTCACGGTACTTAGAAACGTGCCAGGAGCACTTGCGGCACTTGCGAAAAATGCGGCAAAAGGTTCGCCCGCGGCGGGGGTCGAACCTGCGTCGGTCGGACTTGAATGTCGCGCGCTTTAACCACTTGGCCATGGATTTGATGACTTAAATTTTGTAAAATTTTAAAGCAATTCTCGTCAGCTATCATATGCAAAAGGTTCTGAGAAGATTGCGTGATTTTGAAGCGATTTATAGCGAAAAAACGATAAAAACATTGCAACGGAAGGAATAACAAAAAAAAACAGACAGACAGACGTTAGCATTTTCTAATATATAGTAACTAAAAAAACTAAATTTTTCAGGATGCACAATCGCTTCTGAGGAAGTTGCTCACAGTCGTCAAAGGTTTTCCTTGAATAATTCAAGGCTTGAATTCCCTATTTCACTTGTTTTTGTAGCTTGTTTTAATATATTTCTTTTATAATCACATTCAGCCTCGTCGATATGCTTAAATCGTCGCCTCTCCGAGGTTAGCGACTGCCGGAATGCAAGAATCTCGGCGGGGCTTCGCACGGCAGCCGAGCGAGTGAGTTTTAGTTAATTTATTGATCCTAATTCTCGTACTTTTGGCCATAATATGCGCTCCCGTGTAGCTGCCAGCCTTGCCTGCGTTCATTTCAAGCGAAAACTTGCTCGAACGCGCGAAAAACGCCACTAACAGTCATGACTGAGTTGTTTGAAAACGTTCTCCGCTTTATTCCTTGTTATGATCTTTTTTCTTTTGTTTTGAAGTCTGAATATATTCATATACCGCGCGTGCTGTCTTCTCTCTGTTTGGCATGCCTTTGAAAAATTAATTTACCAGCAAACACGTTCGAAATGAGGTTAGGAATTGTTCCTAACCTCTTGTCAACTCTTTCCCTTCAAATGTCGATTGTTTCTTCTCAGGAATGGATCAAGTGGATGCACAGGGCACTCAATACGACAAGCGAACGCTTCCCGAGTGGAATATCGATTGAAATGGTGAGCTGAATCAGTTACATTAATGCAAAGTCACCGGTGAACTTGAAGCTTTACGAATGAGCCCTCGTTTGTGATTTTATTCTTTATTATTTGCAGAGCTCATAAATATGTTTATATATATATTAGCATATTAATTAAATTATTATACAATATAAGTAATATCCGTTCCAACATCGCAGGTGGTTCTTCTCCGTTTGGTGTGCTCCTCTCTTCCCCTCAAATCGACCATCAAACTCGTGGTTTGTGGAAGGAACGCAATGGAAGTGAGGAGAAGTACGGACTCGAAGCGAAGGACAATGAGGTGAGCGATGTTATGAGGAGTAATGTAATTATTTATTTATTTTGGTATTTAAGTGTTGTGAATGTTAATCGCTAGAAAGAGTACTGGCTTATTCCATTGCAAAAGGCTCGTGAGGCTGAGAGCGATCGAAAAAAAGTTGCCACTGCGCCACTTTGTGGCTCCGTGGCAACTTTTTTTCGATCGCTTTCAGCCTCACGAGCCTTTCCCAACGGAAACGCAGGATACTGTGTTGATTTCCCTGGCGTGTTCGAACATGTTTGTGACATCAAAAAATACTTTTCCGGTGATGCCCCAGGCTCTGCGCATCAATTGGAAACTTTTCGTAATTTCCGATTTTTCATGATAAAACGTGTTAGAACACGTTCAGACACGTTTCCGAAATCGTAGATCACTTTTCCTGTGATCCCCTACGCTTTCTGAATCATTTTGGAACTTTTCGAAATTTTCTATTTTTCACGTTAGAACGTGTTAGAACACGTTCAGACACGTTTCGAACATCGTAAAACACTTTTCCGGCGAACTCCTACGCTCTCTGATGTATTTGGAAACTTTTTGAAATTTTCGATTTTTCACGTTAAAACGCGTTAGAACACGTTCAGACACGTTTCTGACATCGCAAAACACTTTTCCTGTGATCCCCCACGCTCTGCGCATCAATTGGAAACTTTTCGAAATTTTCGATTTTTCACGTTAAAACTCGACAAAACAGGTGAAAACGTGTTTCACGGTACTTAGAAACGTGCCAGGAGCACTTGCGGCACTTGCGAAAAATGCGGCAAAAGGTTCGCCCGCGGCGGGGGTCGAACCTGCGTCGGTCGGACTTGAATGTCGCGCGCTTTAACCACTTGGCCATGGATTTGATGACTTAAATTTTGTAAAATTTTAAAGCAATTCTCGTCAGCTATCATATGCAAAAGGTTCTGAGAAGATTGCGTGATTTTGAAGCGATTTATAGCGAAAAAACGATAAAAACATTGCAACGGAAGGAATAACAAAAAAAAACAGACAGACAGACGTTAGCATTTTCTAATATATAGTAACTAAAAAAACTAAATTTTTCAGGATGCACAATCGCTTCTGAGGAAGTTGCTCACAGTCGTCAAAGGTTTTCCTTGAATAATTCAAGGCTTGAATTCCCTATTTCACTTGTTTTTGTAGCTTGTTTTAATATATTTCTTTTATAATCACATTCAGCCTCGTCGATATGCTTAAATCGTCGCCTCTCCGAGGTTAGCGACTGCCGGAATGCAAGAATCTCGGCGGGGCTTCGCACGGCAGCCGAGCGAGTGAGTTTTAGTTAATTTATTGATCCTAATTCTCGTACTTTTGGCCATAATATGCGCTCCCGTGTAGCTGCCAGCCTTGCCTGCGTTCATTTCAAGCGAAAACTTGCTCGAACGCGCGAAAAACGCCACTAACAGTCATGACTGAGTTGTTTGAAAACGTTCTCCGCTTTATTCCTTGTTATGATCTTTTTTCTTTTGTTTTGAAGTCTGAATATATTCATATACCGCGCGTGCTGTCTTCTCTCTGTTTGGCATGCCTTTGAAAAATTAATTTACCAGCAAACACGTTCGAAATGAGGTTAGGAATTGTTCCTAACCTCTTGTCAACTCTTTCCCTTCAAATGTCGATTGTTTCTTCTCAGGAATGGATCAAGTGGATGCACAGGGCACTCAATACGACAAGCGAACGCTTCCCGAGTGGAATATCGATTGAAATGGTGAGCTGAATCAGTTACATTAATGCAAAGTCACCGGTGAACTTGAAGCTTTACGAATGAGCCCTCGTTTGTGATTTTATTCTTTATTATTTGCAGAGCTCATAAATATGTTTATATATATATTAGCATATTAATTAAATTATTATACAATATAAGTAATATCCGTTCCAACATCGCAGGTGGTTCTTCTCCGTTTGGTGTGCTCCTCTCTTCCCCTCAAATCGACCATCAAACTCGTGGTTTGTGGAAGGAACGCAATGGAAGTGAGGAGAAGTACGGACTCGAAGCGAAGGACAATGAGGTGAGCGATGTTATGAGGAGTAATGTAATTATTTATTTATTTTGGTATTTAAGTGTTGTGAATGTTAATCGCTAGAAAGAGTACTGGCTTATTCCATTGCAAAAGGCTCGTGAGGCTGAGAGCGATCGAAAAAAAGTTGCCACTGCGCCACTTTGTGGCTCCGTGGCAACTTTTTTTCGATCGCTTTCAGCCTCACGAGCCTTTCCCAACGGAAACGCAGGATACTGTGTTGATTTCCCTGGCGTGTTCGAACATGTTTGTGACATCAAAAAATACTTTTCCGGTGATGCCCCAGGCTCTGCGCATCAATTGGAAACTTTTCGTAATTTCCGATTTTTCATGATAAAACGTGTTAGAACACGTTCAGACACGTTTCCGAAATCGTAGATCACTTTTCCTGTGATCCCTTACGCTTTCTGAATCATTTTGGAACTTTTCGAAATTTTCTATTTTTCACGTTAGAACGTGTTAGAACACGTTCAGACACGTTTCGAACATCGTAAAACACTTTTCCGGCGAACTCCTACGCTCTCTGATGTATTTGGAAACTTTTTGAAATTTTCGATTTTTCACGTTAAAACGCGTTAGAACACGTTCAGACACGTTTCTGACATCGCAAAACACTTTTCCTGTGATCCCCCACGCTCTGCGCATCAATTGGAAACTTTTCGAAATTTTCGATTTTTCACGTTAAAACTCGACAAAACAGGTGAAAACGTGTTTCACGGTACTTAGAAACGTGCCAGGAGCACTTGCGGCACTTGCGAAAAATGCGGCAAAAGGTTCGCCCGCGGCGGGGGTCGAACCTGCGTCGGTCGGACTTGAATGTCGCGCGCTTTAACCACTTGGCCATGGATTTGATGACTTAAATTTTGTAAAATTTTAAAGCAATTCTCGTCAGCTATCATATGCAAAAGGTTCTGAGAAGATTGCGTGATTTTGAAGCGATTTATAGCGAAAAAACGATAAAAACATTGCAACGGAAGGAATAACAAAAAAAAACAGACAGACAGACGTTAGCATTTTCTAATATATAGTAACTAAAAAAACTAAATTTTTCAGGATGCACAATCGCTTCTGAGGAAGTTGCTCACAGTCGTCAAAGGTTTTCCTTGAATAATTCAAGGCTTGAATTCCCTATTTCACTTGTTTTTGTAGCTTGTTTTAATATATTTCTTTTATAATCACATTCAGCCTCGTCGATATGCTTAAATCGTCGCCTCTCCGAGGTTAGCGACTGCCGGAATGCAAGAATCTCGGCGGGGCTTCGCACGGCAGCCGAGCGAGTGAGTTTTAGTTAATTTATTGATCCTAATTCTCGTACTTTTGGCCATAATATGCGCTCCCGTGTAGCTGCCAGCCTTGCCTGCGTTCATTTCAAGCGAAAACTTGCTCGAACGCGCGAAAAACGCCACTAACAGTCATGACTGAGTTGTTTGAAAACGTTCTCCGCTTTATTCCTTGTTATGATCTTTTTTCTTTTGTTTTGAAGTCTGAATATATTCATATACCGCGCGTGCTGTCTTCTCTCTGTTTGGCATGCCTTTGAAAAATTAATTTACCAGCAAACACGTTCGAAATGAGGTTAGGAATTGTTCCTAACCTCTTGTCAACTCTTTCCCTTCAAATGTCGATTGTTTCTTCTCAGGAATGGATCAAGTGGATGCACAGGGCACTCAATACGACAAGCGAACGCTTCCCGAGTGGAATATCGATTGAAATGGTGAGCTGAATCAGTTACATTAATGCAAAGTCACCGGTGAACTTGAAGCTTTACGAATGAGCCCTCGTTTGTGATTTTATTCTTTATTATTTGCAGAGCTCATAAATATGTTTATATATATATTAGCATATTAATTAAATTATTATACAATATAAGTAATATCCGTTCCAACATCGCAGGTGGTTCTTCTCCGTTTGGTGTGCTCCTCTCTTCCCCTCAAATCGACCATCAAACTCGTGGTTTGTGGAAGGAACGCAATGGAAGTGAGGAGAAGTACGGACTCGAAGCGAAGGACAATGAGGTGAGCGATGTTATGAGGAGTAATGTAATTATTTATTTATTTTGGTATTTAAGTGTTGTGAATGTTAATCGCTAGAAAGAGTACTGGCTTATTCCATTGCAAAAGGCTCGTGAGGCTGAGAGCGATCGAAAAAAAGTTGCCACTGCGCCACTTTGTGGCTCCGTGGCAACTTTTTTTCGATCGCTTTCAGCCTCACGAGCCTTTCCCAACGGAAACGCAGGATACTGTGTTGATTTCCCTGGCGTGTTCGAACATGTTTGTGACATCAAAAAATACTTTTCCGGTGATGCCCCAGGCTCTGCGCATCAATTGGAAACTTTTCGTAATTTCCGATTTTTCATGATAAAACGTGTTAGAACACGTTCAGACACGTTTCCGAAATCGTAGATCACTTTTCCTGTGATCCCCTACGCTTTCTGAATCATTTTGGAACTTTTCGAAATTTTCTATTTTTCACGTTAGAACGTGTTAGAACACGTTCAGACACGTTTCGAACATCGTAAAACACTTTTCCGGCGAACTCCTACGCTCTCTGATGTATTTGGAAACTTTTTGAAATTTTCGATTTTTCACGTTAAAACGCGTTAGAACACGTTCAGACACGTTTCTGACATCGCAAAACACTTTTCCTGTGATCCCCCACGCTCTGCGCATCAATTGGAAACTTTTCGAAATTTTCGATTTTTCACGTTAAAACTCGACAAAACAGGTGAAAACGTGTTTCACGGTACTTAGAAACGTGCCAGGAGCACTTGCGGCACTTGCGAAAAATGCGGCAAAAGGTTCGTCCGCGGCGGGGGTCGAACCTGCGTCGGTCGGACTTGAATGTCGCGCGCTTTAACCACTTGGCCATGGATTTGATGACTTAAATTTTGTAAAATTTTAAAGCAATTCTCGTCAGCTATCATATGCAAAAGGTTCTGAGAAGATTGCGTGATTTTGAAGCGATTTATAGCGAAAAAACGATAAAAACATTGCAACGGAAGGAATAACAAAAAAAACAGACAGACAGACAGACAGACGTTAGCATTTTCTAATATATAGTAACTAAAAAAAACTAAATTTTTCAGGATGCACAATCGCTTCTGAGGAAGTTGCTCACAGTCGTCAAAGGGCGACTCAATCGAATCAATACCGATCTTGGCGACTCCATTGGAGATGATGAGGAAGAGCAACCTGGTGAAGGGGCGAGGTACGAGAAAGATCGTTTGAACACTACTTGCTAGATAAATAGTTGTAAGATAAGAGCCCATTTGCGCAAGACAATTCACAATAGATTTTTAAAATAATTTTTGTAGCATTAGAATTCCGCCAACAAACGCAAATCGACGATCAAAACACTCATTTCTACGACAGGTCCTTTCTTTAGATCCTGGCCATTTACATCCTATGTCTGCGCGGCGTCTGAAAACCCACGATTTCGTATGTGAGATTGTTCTGGTAGTTTTTAGTGTTTTCTAAATATTTCGACCTTTATTTAATTTGTATATATATTTATGCGATCACAAGGAAACGCGGCACACAATTAACTGACATGCCTTCAGAGACGAGTCTCGTCTGCTGCTGGACACGGTTCGTCGTCTGGACATCATCAAATTGACTGGCAATTTCACGATCAACAGGGTTAGTTGATGATTCATTTGCTGCTACCGTATCTGTGCTACAGTACCTACACAATTCATTGGAAGAATATTAAAATGCCCTCTGGACGTTAAAACTTTTGCAGTTGGATGGAATGGTAGGGAAGATGAAGAAGAAAGTAGGGCCTGTTTGCGAATTCTCTCCAGCCGACTGGCCGCAATCCTACATTCACGCGATCGATCGAGTGATTGAGAGGAGCTACGGTAAGCCGAGACATGATTCAGACCCTCCATAAAGGGAAAGAGATGGGGCGAGAGAGTGCCTCTGAATTTTACATACTTTCTCTCTAAACCCCATTCTTTTGCGTTGACCGGACCATGAAATAATGTTCAGAGTTATTGATTGATCAATGTTTCCTTCTTCAGTGAACGAGAAAATCACCGAGTCCCGTAGAGAGGACCTCGAGGTTGTTCGAATGCGATTGGAGAGGGCTATCAAGATGAAGATTGAGCAGGGATTCAGACTCGATGTGAGCTCATATTTTACACGTGCATCTTTAGCGATGCTCTCTACATTCACAAACCATAGTTAATGAATGTGCTTCTCGCGACCACTTTAGATCTGCATTTGAAACTCGGTGTTCGGGCGGATTCTATTTAGCCTGGTTGTGAATAGAAATGGCTTGTCAGGAAGGCAAGCAAGATCCTGGGGGCATGACAGAAGCGCAACGGCGAATAACTCTGTTCAAACTTCAAGAATCGATTTGAAACTTCAGCGGTGATTTGTCAAGACCATTTGACATCGAAGCCGCACGATAATTTGTTGTTCCTTACATTTTGAAATCGTTGCGCAAATGTCGTTCCGCTCATTTTAGTATAAATTCACATAGTGGGTTCGATAGAAAAAAAAAGAGAATTCAATTTCGAGTCAAACGAGCTACTATACAAATTTATAAGACAGTTTTAAAGTGAGTTAGAACAATCGAAAGAGGTTGTTGCGCTTTTGTCGTTTGCGCTTCTGTCATGCCCCCAAGATCCTGTTCGGAAATGAGACGTTTCAAGATTCCCATTTCGAGCAAGAATCTTGTTTCCCCTCTCATTTTCACAGATTTTGCGGTGTTTTACCAAGCAGGACTCTTGCCCGGTTTGCTGCTTCCTATCAGTTCTTATCCCAAGTTCAATTCCCTCTCATTCTTCGCATTCGCAGGATCTGAATCGGTCATTTTTCCTGCGAAGCCATCCCTGGTTGTGACGGTGAATTTGTGATATTCTTTGAGGTGTTCGGATCGTCTGCGAACGGATTCGGATCGATCAAATCGGACTTTGACGTCTGCTTCAGATTCAATGCGGAAGATGAGGGGAAAAGAGTGAAGGTGAGGTGTATTGGTTCTCCTCTACTATGATAATCAATAGGGTTGCCCGTTCGGCGTCGGTTTCGGTAATACGGACCCCCCTGGCGTCTCTTTTTCTCTCTTTCTCTCCCCTTTATCAGCCGTATTACCGATCTCTCGTTGAGAGGGTCGTAATGCGAAAACCGAACTTGCATCCCTAGTAATCAATATGATTCATGCTCTCACTCAGCTCAATCCCCTCTCTCGGGAGGTATACGGTAGAAACCAGCGCGAAAAATTTTCCTGAGCGACTGTCGCAATTTTTGTGTCCTTCTGCCATTATGCGTAGATCCATTACAACACCTATTCATGGATATGCATTTCAGAAGAGAGGAAAGGAAGTGACCATGATAAAGACGATTGCGAAAGCGCTGGATGCCGCTCGATTCAACAAGGTCCTTCCGATTACGAAGTCAAAGGTGAGCGGAGAAGGTATACAAGAATACGGCAGCTGACAATTTATAGCTAATTTTCGGAAATGGCACATTTGCATTTCAAAAATATCAACAAAAAATATAGAGTCCGAAATTGGCGAGAGTCGATTTTACGGTTATGTACAAATGGTGTTGCGTAATTCAATAGGAAATGCAGAAACTATTGATATATCTCGATAAAATTGTACTTTGAGGTGCCAATCGTAAAATTCTCGATGAAACCGAACACCGGAAAAGCTGTTGAGGGAGAGTGAGTCTTGTTATGCCTTCGTATCTTCAATAAAACCAGATCTTGATAGCTACATAGATCATTCCATTTCGATGCCAAATATTTAACATTTAACAATAACAACAACATTTAACAACAGCAATAATTCAACAATGAACATTTAGATGAATGATTTTATACGATTTGGTAGTAGTCTATGTACGTGAAATATCGATTGTCCGGGCTACAGTATACCTGTTACAGTATCTCGTACTACAACGACCTCGCTCTGCACAACACTCGACTGCTCGCTCGCTACTGCTCCTGGACGAACGACAATCTGCTCTCCAAACTGGGTACGGTAGCTGCTATTGATTGATAAGCGGCATCAAGCTAGATTAGATAAATGCGATATTTGTATGGGTAGAAATGTTATTTTCGTGTACGAAAAGATTCTTGCAATATTTGTAAGATTTTAAAATAGAAAAATAAAGGTGAACTCTCTTTTTTCAGGAATGTTCATCAAGAAATGGGCTAAGAAGTGTGAGATAGCAGACGCCGCACTCGGATCTCTCTCGTCCTACGCCTACATCATCCTCATGATCCACTTTCTGCAGCAGCTGCAGCCCGCCCCTCTGCTTCATCTAAATGTTCATTGTTGAATTATTGCTGTTGTTAAATGTTGTTGTTATTGTTAAATGTTAAATATTTGGCATCGAAATGGAATGATCTATGTAGCTATCAAGATCTGGTTTTATTGAAGATACGAAGGCATAACAAGACTCACTCTCCCTCAACAGCTTTTCCGGTGTTCGGTTTCATCGAGAATTTTACGATTGGCACCTCAAAGTACAATTTTATCGAGATATATCAATAGTTTCTGCATTTCCTATTGAATTACGCAACACCATTTGTACATAACCGTAAAATCGACTCTCGCCAATTTCGGACTCTATATTTTTTGTTGATATTTTTGAAATGCAAATGTGCCATTTCCGAAAATTAGCTATAAATTGTCAGCTGCCGTATTCTTGTATACCTTCTCCGCTCACCTTTGACTTCGTAATCGGAAGGACCTTGTTGAATCGAGCGGCATCCAGCGCTTTCGCAATCGTCTTTATCATGGTCACTTCCTTTCCTCTCTTCTGAAATGCATATCCATGAATAGGTGTTGTAATGGATCTACGCATAATGGCAGAAGGACACAAAAATTGCGACAGTCGCTCAGGAAAATTTTTCGCGCTGGTTTCTACCGTATACCTCCCGAGAGAGGGGATTGAGCTGAGTGAGAGCATGAATCATATTGATTACTAGGGATGCAAGTTCGGTTTTCGCATTACGACCCTCTCAACGAGAGATCGGTAATACGGCTGATAAAGGGGAGAGAAAGAGAGAAAAAGAGACGCCAGGGGGGTCCGTATTACCGAAACCGACGCCGAACGGGCAACCCTATTGATTATCATAGTAGAGGAGAACCAATACACCTCACCTTCACTCTTTTCCCCTCATCTTCCGCATTGAATCTGAAGCAGACGTCAAAGTCCGATTTGATCGATCCGAATCCGTTCGCAGACGATCCGAACACCTCAAAGAATATCACAAATTCACCGTCACAACCAGGGATGGCTTCGCAGGAAAAATGACCGATTCAGATCCTGCGAATGCGAAGAATGAGAGGGAATTGAACTTGGGATAAGAACTGATGGGAAGCAGCAAACCGGGCAAGAGTCCTGCTTGGTAAAACACCGCAAAATCTGTGAAAATGAGAGGGGAAACAAGATTCTTGCTCGAAATGGGAATCTTGAAACGTCTCATTTCCGAACAGGATCTTGGGGGCATGACAGAAGCGCAAACGACAAAAGCGCAACAACCTCTTTCGATTGTTCTAACTCACTTTAAAACTGTCTTATAAATTTGTATAGTAGCTCGTTTGACTCGAAATTGAATTCTCTTTTTTTTTCTATCGAACCCACTATGTGAATTTATACTAAAATGAGCGGAACGACATTTGCGCAACGATTTCAAAATGTAAGGAACAACAAATTATCGTGCGGCTTCGATGTCAAATGGTCTTGACAAATCACCGCTGAAGTTTCAAATCGATTCTTGAAGTTTGAACAGAGTTATTCGCCGTTGCGCTTCTGTCATGCCCCCAGGATCTTGCTTGCCTTCCTGACAAGCCATTTCTATTCACAACCAGGCTAAATAGAATCCGCCCGAACACCGAGTTTCAAATGCAGATCTAAAGTGGTCGCGAGAAGCACATTCATTAACTATGGTTTGTGAATGTAGAGAGCATCGCTAAAGATGCACGTGTAAAATATGAGCTCACATCGAGTCTGAATCCCTGCTCAATCTTCATCTTGATAGCCCTCTCCAATCGCATTCGAACAACCTCGAGGTCCTCTCTACGGGACTCGGTGATTTTCTCGTTCACTGAAGAAGGAAACATTGATCAATCAATAACTCTGAACATTATTTCATGGTCCGGTCAACGCAAAAGAATGGGGTTTAGAGAGAAAGTATGTAAAATTCAGAGGCACTCTCTCGCCCCATCTCTTTCCCTTTATGGAGGGTCTGAATCATGTCTCGGCTTACCGTAGCTCCTCTCAATCACTCGATCGATCGCGTGAATGTAGGATTGCGGCCAGTCGGCTGGAGAGAATTCGCAAACAGGCCCTACTTTCTTCTTCATCTTCCCTACCATTCCATCCAACTGCAAAAGTTTTAACGTCCAGAGGGCATTTTAATATTCTTCCAATGAATTGTGTAGGTACTGTAGCACAGATACGGTAGCAGCAAATGAATCATCAACTAACCCTGTTGATCGTGAAATTGCCAGTCAATTTGATGATGTCCAGACGACGAACCGTGTCCAGCAGCAGACGAGACTCGTCTCTGAAGGCATGTCAGTTAATTGTGTGCCGCGTTTCCTTGTGATCGCATAAATATATATACAAATTAAATAAAGGTCGAAATATTTAGAAAACACTAAAAACTACCAGAACAATCTCACATACGAAATCGTGGGTTTTCAGACGCCGCGCAGACATAGGATGTAAATGGCCAGGATCTAAAGAAAGGACCTGTCGTAGAAATGAGTGTTTTGATCGTCGATTTGCGTTTGTTGGCGGAATTCTAATGCTACAAAAATTATTTTAAAAATCTATTGTGAATTGTCTTGCGCAAATGGGCTCTTATCTTACAACTATTTATCTAGCAAGTAGTGTTCAAACGATCTTTCTCGTACCTCGCCCCTTCACCAGGTTGCTCTTCCTCATCATCTCCAATGGAGTCGCCAAGATCGGTATTGATTCGATTGAGTCGCCCTTTGACGACTGTGAGCAACTTCCTCAGAAGCGATTGTGCATCCTGAAAAATTTAGTTTTTTTTAGTTACTATATATTAGAAAATGCTAACGTCTGTCTGTCTGTCTGTCTGTTTTTTTTGTTATTCCTTCCGTTGCAATGTTTTTATCGTTTTTTCGCTATAAATCGCTTCAAAATCACGCAATCTTCTCAGAACCTTTTGCATATGATAGCTGACGAGAATTGCTTTAAAATTTTACAAAATTTAAGTCATCAAATCCATGGCCAAGTGGTTAAAGCGCGCGACATTCAAGTCCGACCGACGCAGGTTCGACCCCCGCCGCGGACGAACCTTTTGCCGCATTTTTCGCAAGTGCCGCAAGTGCTCCTGGCACGTTTCTAAGTACCGTGAAACACGTTTTCACCTGTTTTGTCGAGTTTTAACGTGAAAAATCGAAAATTTCGAAAAGTTTCCAATTGATGCGCAGAGCGTGGGGGATCACAGGAAAAGTGTTTTGCGATGTCAGAAACGTGTCTGAACGTGTTCTAACGCGTTTTAACGTGAAAAATCGAAAATTTCAAAAAGTTTCCAAATACATCAGAGAGCGTAGGAGTTCGCCGGAAAAGTGTTTTACGATGTTCGAAACGTGTCTGAACGTGTTCTAACACGTTCTAACGTGAAAAATAGAAAATTTCGAAAAGTTCCAAAATGATTCAGAAAGCGTAGGGGATCACAGGAAAAGTGATCTACGATTTCGGAAACGTGTCTGAACGTGTTCTAACACGTTTTATCATGAAAAATCGGAAATTACGAAAAGTTTCCAATTGATGCGCAGAGCCTGGGGCATCACCGGAAAAGTATTTTTTGATGTCACAAACATGTTCGAACACGCCAGGGAAATCAACACAGTATCCTGCGTTTCCGTTGGGAAAGGCTCGTGAGGCTGAAAGCGATCGAAAAAAAGTTGCCACGGAGCCACAAAGTGGCGCAGTGGCAACTTTTTTTCGATCGCTCTCAGCCTCACGAGCCTTTTGCAATGGAATAAGCCAGTACTCTTTCTAGCGATTAACATTCCCGAACATCCTAAGCTCCCCTGGACCGAAGCTGGAGCCGGGCCCGAGCTCCCTTTCGACCGAACCTCAAGCCAGCTCCCGAATTCCCCCTGAACCGAACCTCAAGCCGGCTACCGAGCTCCCCCTGAACCGAACCTGGAGCCATCTACCGAGCTCGTCTTCGGCTAAGGCTCAGCCCGTGTGGAAAATTGATCGAGGTGTGTCTATTCTGCGATAAATCGGACGAATCTCATCTCTGGTGGTGCACGGCATTTGTGAAGCTGATCACCAAGACTTCCACGGCTGTCACCAAGGTGTGACGAGATGTTTTTTTTAAAAATTGTGTTACGTTTAAAATTTATTCCTCTTACATTATCATTGCTCACTAGAAATGTACTAAGCATGGACTACGTTTCTCTATGCATATATTCATGTTTTTGTTGAAAAAAATGTGTTTGAAACAGATTCTTAGTCTTTTCGTTTATGATCATAATAATATGTTTACCATCAAGGAAGGAAATGAGATCGTATTTAATACGACGTATTATCACGATGCATGACTATTATAAGGGTGTCCCGAAAGTCTTTGCACTTTTTCACGTTTTTGCTTCTCCCTCGTTTCGCCTCAGCCGTATGGGACATTGCTGTAGCATGTTAGTTTGAGCGCCTGTTCTCACTACTTTTCGAGCGTTGACTGGGGAGATATGACTCACACGGTGCCTTCTGTAGAACTTCAAACTTACCATACACAGACCAGAACTTCACTAGTTTTGAAATTTTATCTCGAGTTCGAGTCGTAAAAGTTCGCCCAAAGTGCCAAATGAGTCAACGGGTGATTGCGGACAATTTCTGAATAATTTCGTCATCACTACGCAACAATAAATTTTCACCGTATTTTCCGAACCGCTGGGAATTTCTAGGTAAAATCGGTGGCTATGAATTCCTATTCACTTATAAGTGTTTATAAGCCATGTTTTGAGGGAATTGGGGATGAAGGAGTAGGAAATTTGAAAATGTAGAAAAAAATATTTCCGACGATTTTCCAGTTTTCATTTATGGAGAAGGAACGATTAAGAGTTAAACCTGGAAATGGTAGTTAAATTCACTCTAGTCACACTTATAAAGTTGTATTTAATTTGCTTCAATATTCAACCAGATTTAGAGTGTAAAAATTAAGTTTCGGAAATCATATAATTCCATATTGCATCACTACTAGGTAACATCCCGACAAGCCAACAACATTAAATTTCGTTAATTTTTTATATTGATAAAACAAGTGAAAATTCGCAGCTAGGAAGTATATTTTTTTCTGAAACTTTCGAAAAACTGAAAGTGCAAAAACTTTCGGGACATCCTTATACTTTATAGGAACGGGGTAAACGAGGAAGCAATCGAGGGGATAACAAGAGCTAATAAATATTAGGACATTTGTTCTGCAAAATTGTCGTGCTGTAAAATTTTTACAGACGTTCACTTACAAGTTTGCCAGCTGGGAAACCGACGAGGAGTATAAGGAATTGGCGGAAATCGATGTCTCGCGAGCTAAGATGAATGTGGAAGTGAAGATCAATACGGATACGAACGGATGCAAGTGAGGAAATAAGATACCGTAGGACACGGCTAATGGGCACTGTAGGCATTGACGATAAGGGGGGAGGGTAAGGCGGCTGTCGCCGGATATTGCATGCGCTCCATTCAAGGTTTTTTTCCTATGCGTCTTGTCTAATTAACCGGTGATTTATTCCAATCAGGATTGAGATTTTTGAAATTTTACCCCAGCTCATATTTGTTCTGTCTGCGGCAGCAACTGTCGTACGATACTAAGGCTGCTGCAATTTTTTATTTGCTGCAATTTGTAGCTTCCGCGTGCGACCGACGCTGGGCGTGCTGGCTGCACGAGATTGTGTGCTCATCGTGGGCGGGGAGAGAGTCCACGTCAACAAGCAGGTATCGACGTTCTATTATTTTACCACTTGCAACACTCCCCCATCGTGCCAATTTTAGACATCGAAAAGGATAAAATCCATTAATCAACAACAATTCTAGATAACCGATTTAGCTCTTCTAAATTGTTGCGCGGTTGTCTGTCTGAAACTTCGCAGGAACCGATAACTAGCGGGGTTGTATTGAGGTTAAATGCACTACGCTCTATGCGTACACTACGCTCTATGCATAGTTCTGGGTGCGGGTTCGGTCCAGGGGGAGCTCGATAGGTGGCTCCAGGTACGGTCCAGGGGGTGCCCTGTAGCCGGCTCCAGGTTCGGTCCAGGGGGAGCTCGGAAGCCGGCTCCGGGCTACATTAAAGCTCGCAGTATGCTAGGGAATGTTAATCGCTACAAAGAGTACTGGCTTATTCCGTTGTGAAAGGCTCGTGAGGCTGAGAGCGATCGAAAAAAGTTGCCACTACGCCACTTCGTGGCTCCGTGTCAACTTTTTTCGATCGCTCTCAGCCTCACGAGCCTTTCACAACGGAAACGCAGGATACAGTGCGTTCTGAACTTTTAGAACAATTTCAGAAACGTTTTCTGTGATCCCCTACGCTCTCTGAACAATTTTGGAAGTTTTCGAAATTTTCGATTTTCACGTTAAAACGTGTTAGAACACGTTCTGACACGTTTGTGACATCGGAAAACACTTTTCGTCTGATCACCTACGCTCTACAAATCATTTGAAAAGTTTTCGACATTTTCGATTTTTCACGTTAGAACGTGTTAGAAGACGTTCAGACACGTTTCCTGTGATTTCAGACACGTTTCCTGTGAACCCCTACGCTCTCTGAATCATTTTGGAACTTTTCGAGATTTTCGATTTTTCATGTTAAAACGCGTTAGAACATGTTCAGACACGTTTCCGACATCGCAAAACACTTTTGTAGTGATCCCCTACGCATTCTGAATCATTTTGGAACTTTTCGAAATTTTCGATTTTTCACGTTGAAACGTGTTAGAACACGTTCTTACACGTTTCTGACATCGCAAAACACTTTTCCTGTGATCCCCGACACTCACCGGTGCGTTTGGAGAAGGTTCGAAAATTTCGATTTTTCATGTTAAAACTCGGCAAAACAGGTGAAAACGTGTTTCACGGTACTCAAAAACGGGTTAGGACGGTTTCTGGCACTTGCGAAAAATGCGGCAAAAGGTTTGCCCGCGGCGGGGGTCGAACCTGGGGGCCTCGGATTCAAAGTTTGGCTCGTAACCCACTTGGCTATGGATTTGGTTAATTATATTTTGTAAAATTTGAAAGGTATTCTGGTCGGTTATCATATGCAAAAGGATCTGAGAAGATTGATTGAGTTTGAAGCGATTTATAGCGAAAACACGAAAATTTCCGTCACGCGGTTAAAACTCGGCAAAACAGGTGAAAACGTGTTTCACGGTACTTAGAAACGTGCCAGGAGCACTTGCGGCACTTGCGAAAAATGCGGCAAAAGGTTTGCCCGCGGCGGGGGTCGAACCTGCGTCGGTCGGATTTGAATGTCGCGCCCTTTAACCATTTGGCCATGGATTTGGTGATTTAAATTTTGTAAAATTTTAAAGCAATTCTGGTCTATTATCATATGCAAAAGGTTCTGTGAAGATAGCGTGATTTTGAAGCGAAATATAAGGAAAATGAGAAAAAAGTGTGACCGGACGGAAGGAAAAAAAACGGACAAACAAACAAACAGACAGACAGACAGACAGACGTTAGCATTTTCTAATATATAGTAACCTATAGACGTCTTGCGAGATGAAAAGTTTTTTCCTTTATTTCCAGTCCCTCGCTTCACAGTCTTCCTACTTCGACGCCCTTTTCTTCGGTGGATACAAAGAATCGAATGAATCGGAGATCGAGATCAAAGACGTCGATGCGAAGGTTGCATATTTATTTATTAAATATTTAATTGCAAAAATCTATGAACAGATGTACGTAACGGTTCAACACGTTTCATAAACGGGCGCTATTGCTGACGCCCGGAATTCTCAATAAAGGATTCTTAGAACAATGTGATTTGGAATGATCATTTCAAGAGCGCCTCGACTATTATCGACTATCGACTACTATTATTGGCCTGTTCCGGGCTTCAGCAGTAGTTCCCATGTGGTCATTGTTTCGTTTCCTCTAAATGCAGCATCAATTGCAGGATTTTATGAATCTTCTCTTGCTGGTGTACGGTGATCCGTCGCATTCGATCACTGGTGAGTAACCTTTAAATAATTCATGAAAAATTAATAAATTGCGATTTAAAAATAATATTTTTATATCTGCAGAAGCGGATGCGGAGGTGTGGCTACTGCTCTCGCAGAGATTCGATCTGAAGGTATAACAATTATAACATATACAAAATCAAAGAAGATCCATAAAAAATTTTCTTCTCATATTATAATGAATCTGAATCACGGCTATTCTTTGCTCCGAATTCGTTTCGCAGTACAGCGATCCACCGCCACACGCTTCTTGATTAAATTCTATAATAGAAGAGGGATCAAGGTAAATCTACGAGCTCTTTTAGCATTTTCTAATTGAATCGATGCCCGATGCAGGATCTTTACATAAATGATACAGAATGCAGGATACAGTAGGATGCTTTTAGTGTTGTGAAATGGAATTGGAACAAGGTCGAAATTTGAATTCCCTCAATCGCGTTTCTCTGTTCTCATCGACCAAGTGATTTGAATATAAATTTTAGTGGTTTTCATTCAATTTTAAAATTTGCAGTTATTCAAAATTTCCCAATTCCATTTCAGAAAACGACCACCACATTACTAATTTGATACTAATTAAATGATTAATTATTACTAATTATGAATTAGTGTTGCGAGGAAAAGAGAGAAAAATGTGATTGCAGATCGTGGAGGATTACGTGGTGAATGCGCTCATCGACAGCGCCTCAACAACGTCCTTCCATCGCAAATTCTTGCTGGCGGAGCAATTCAGACTGGAGACACTCAAGGTATATCTGCTATTTATTATTCCACTACTTTATTGTTATGATGTATATAATAATAATAATTATTATTATACGGTAAACAGAGAAAAATGTATTAGCTTTAATAACGGGAGATGAACCGTGCGCACACAAATGTATCAAACGTAATATTTGTTGTACATTACGTACAAAAAAGGCATTGTCGTACACGCGTGTAATTAAAAGTTCCACATGTGTGGCCGCACATCATTCCACAGACCGGTCAACCTTACGGAAAGGCCTTTGGAGTGAGAGAGCGTGTGACATCGAGAGGGACTCTCTCACTTTTGCACACTCTCTCGCTCTAACCCTGGTCATGTGGCCGTGCGGTCCTTTGGTATGCTTGCACACGGATATTGATCATTTGCTGATAAAATGCGCTGTTACGACAATGTTAATTGTAAACGTGTGAGTGGTGCGTTTTCGAAATTGCATTTAGGAATGGAAAAATAGGAAATTCTTAATCCCCCCTGAAGCATACCCCCAAGAAAACTATTTTGAGGATTCCTAAACGGAGGTTCAAAACGTAACAAACTTCAAGTCTATGGCAGCATTTCCTTATTACCATTTCCTTACCCCCCCCCTTCCCCCAAAGCCCCCAAAACAACCGAATCGTCTGAAGACGACGACGAATCGTAAATTATTACTTCTAGGCCCATGTTATGCCGTTGCTCGATGTGAAGGAGAATCTGATCGCTCTGGTGGAATCGGCGGAATTCGACGATCTCTCCCATGAAATGTGCAAATTCCTCAGCCGCAAGATGGCAGCATTGTGGAATAGGGATGGCAGAATAAAAGTTGTCTGGGGTCGACCGCCCAAGCGCGCCCGACCAAGAGCGCAATGAATTCAAAATGAGAAATTATCTGAAGACAGTTTAACTAACAGTTACTATGATCCGTTGTGCTTGAAGTTGTTCGAAACTATTTTAATAAAAATCTTCGTTTCTGAAATCTTCAATCCTTTTCTTTTACTAAATATTCTTTCATTTGTTCAAGAAACGTTATTCACTGTTGTCGAAGTGCCCTTCTTATCCATACACTATCTCATGTCAACGTTCTCACCTTGTTTTCACCGCCAATTCAAATAAATTGTTAGCAGAATGATGCGTAGACATTTGGGTCAATGAGAAGTCACAATTTTCAGAGTGAATTATGCATAGTTTTACAGGCTTCCATCACATTCAAAATCGATTTCGACCTCTCGCACTTCATTCGGAAAATGATCTCAACCTCCTAAATCCTATTTTCGAGTCTCTTCTCGTTGTCCATTTACATCTCGGCAGTTTCGAACAGGGCATCATTATCGCTCTTCTTTTTTTCTTCTCAAACATAATCAGTAATATCTCGCTCAGATCCTCATAGGGCCTTGTGCATCCTCTTGCAGATAGAAGACATCACAGATTCCTGATTGATCAGAGTAAAATAGCCCCAAACCACTGAGCTTACAATGGTAATGCGTCTTTATTGATTCAAAAATTGGTATGGGGAGGAATGATGGACGTTGGGACAGAACTCTCGGCTTAAAGTCTTGATATTCTTTACTGCTTTTTTCTGCGATCGGCGTTGACGGAATCAGTTTCGAATTTCCATTACTCTCCACCACTGTCAAGTTTTCAGATCACCGATCGTACAGTACCTGTATTCATCTAACCGTGAACTTTGTTTGCTCTGTGCCGTGTTATTGCGTATGGAATGTGCGTTGAGTGGCGCGATTATAATACTGACTACGAATAATGTGATAAGATAAGAAATGATGGTTTGAAAAGGGAAAAGTGAGCTAAGCATTTCTCTTGAGAAGTGTTGACAGCAATCAGCGCTATTAAAACAGCAGTTTCGTTTTCGCCCACCCGCCTAGAACTGACACCGAAATTATATTTTTTTCCCGTTTTCCGAAACAATATATTTCTTCCTAATAAATTTTTGCCTTATTTCTCAATTATTGCACCAGTCAACGAAGTTTTGTCTTCATATGTTATTCCTCAGTAAAGATCAATAATAAAGAAAATAGGTTGATTCTCAACTTCCTCTCGTGAATACTCGTGACTTATCCAAAGCATAAATGAGTTGCAGATTAAGAATGACGAGACCGGCCTGCTACTATGATTGCCTGATCCGCGTGCTGACGGAGGCGCCTGGATCCTGGTGCGAGGAGTGCGCGAGCTGGGATGCGGCACATCCGAATCTCTTGTCGGTGACGCGTTGGCGCTCCGCAGCACCTCACGAGTCTCCGTGCGGCTGCGCATCGTGCGCGGCTCACTACGGTACTGGGCTCGCTCTGCTCGCAGTCATTGTGATCAGCGCGCGACGCGAGCGAGGCGAATCGATGTTACCGCCAGTCGATCAACCCCTCTGCTTCAACGAATGCTGCCAAAGATCGGTATCTAGAGGAACCAATCTGTGCGAAGCTTGCAGGTAAAGTTCACATGCTATCTTGCATAGAGAGCGAGTAACGAAACCCGCATATCTTTCGCGTTCTCAAAAGTACGAGCCTGGCGAAAATGCCTTGATGTCGTAAGAAAGAGTTAACGTTTTTTTTTTGTTATCATTCCATCAGTGACATTCAAATTGCAGAGAGTATGCTATCTGCCTGGTTGTGGCGAAGAGGTTGGCCGAGGAGAGCTGTCGATGTCTGGGCATTAACAATGGACAAACAGTCGCTATTGACAACAGTGATGATGGAAGGTTCGCATTTACTTAATCGGCGACTGGCCCATATCCAATAATATAAGTAGACGCGTAACCGTATGATAGAACTTCTATTATGCTCGTATCTATATTACAATATAAAAATTATACGTTCATGAAATGAACTACTGGTGGTGTACTCTCTTTCTATACCTCGACGTGTCTCTCACTTTGCCATGCTCTCTCGCAGCCGTATCTGTTGTTTAGCACAGATTATCCACGGAACGTTTTATTATTTCGGACGAGTGCTCGTAAATTTGTAATACCATGATAGGAATAGTGGCCCTTTTCAACAGGCTGTTGAAACGAGTATTGATTATTGTCCTTTTCCGATTCACTCGTCGGTGCGGGTCGTGTCGATGTGATAACCCCGGCAAGCTAGTCGTCTTTATCCTATGCGGGCATGTGTCATGTTCCGATTGCGTCGACTCTGATATGATGAGGAGCAGAGTGAGAGATCGATGTCTACACTACAATGTCACCGCGTCGGGCCCGGTGTGGTCATATTCGAGGATCACGCTGATACTATGCGATATGGGAATCACTTGGCACAAAGATGACTAAGGAGAGGCATTCGTTAAATCCTTTATTTCATTTTCATTTGATAGACGAGCAGAGTGCGGAGACTCTCAGGTAAGGTAATATTCCTGTTCAAGATACTCACGTCGCTGCGCGATTTGCCTGGTTGCCAACCCCGGTCAGCGGGCGCTGTTTCTAATGTGCCGACACTCCTTTTGCGCGCAATGCGTCGCTGCGGATTTCCATGCTCGTAATTCGTCAAGAAGCCACTGCTGCCCGCTGTGTCGTCGAGTGGGACCGGCTGTGACGTTTCATGAGGAGGTTGTGGTGTCGAGGTGGGATTAAAGGCTTATTCAGATACGGTGTGCGAATACGTGACAGTATAATAGAAACTAGAATTTCTCTTAATAACATGTACACGGTTGAAGAAATTACTCTTACTACCATGTACACGGTTTAATAAAATAGAGTGTCATTGCTAATAAATAGTTTTTTGTTGCAGCCAGACCGTCTTGCCCGACCTGTCTTCGCAGTGAGGCAAACATGAAGAAAGAGGGAGAAAGTGAATCACATGAGACATATGTTATATGTATCAATAATAAATATGTTAATTAATGGAGAAAGTAACGCACAGACAGCAAATGGTGTGCAGATAAATTCCAGAAAAGAATTTATACACGTTTAAGGAAAATGAGTACAGCGATGAGTTCAGAAACGACCGAAATTCATGAGACGCCAAATAATAAAGGGACACAGATAAATGAGAGGCAGAGATGAAATGGAGATTGTTTGCAGAGTGACTAATCGATATCAATAAGATCGGAAAGATAGGACAGCGGTATGGGCATTTCTCCCCAGTTTACCAGATATTTATTACCACAGTCCCCGCATGCCCATCATTTGTCTCCCATATTGAGGAACGTACAAGTTGTACGTGCTAGGATGAAGAACAAAAGGAGTGAACTGAGGTATGGGACGGGCGGTCGAAGGAGGGACGACACCGTGAGTAGGCTGAATCATAGGTGGTGCCATGTCACGGGTGGTGAGGTTTTTAGCCTTGGATGGATGTATTTCAATTTTATTGCTACTCTTCTGTGATCGAGGAGGAGTCGGAGGACGCATTTTGTTCGTAATGTTTTCAAAACCCGTCGGTTTGTGGTGCATGGTCCTGGAACATTGGATATATTGATGGAAGTTATCTTTTTAATTTGAATTGTATTTTACTGACTATGCATATGTGTAATACTGTATATTATATATATTATATTTATGATATTTTAGCATTTTACTCACTGTTGGTTTGCGGGGATAGGTTGCTTTGGGGCGGGCCTAGCCACAAATTGAGGAGGTTTCCCGATAGAAGATTGGCAGCGAGAGAGAAGGTCGTTCTGAAAATGACAGACAATGTTGAGAAAACGATTTAAAAAAACAGAAACTTTTCTTTCATTATAAGAGCCTTTCTTGTGTTCGACCATGTTGCACCCTGCGGCGACCGGTGAACATCACGCCTCTCACGAAAGGCTAAGGGCAAATCGCATTTTCTAAGATACTACATTGTAACAAATCTTAACTTGACCGAGCCTTACGTGAAGGGCGCGATAGTTTTTAGAACATTCACTCTTTCTTTAACTCACTCCAAATCTGTCGATGAACTCCTCTTTAATGGAGCCGTCGCTCATCTTGTTTCCAATCTTTTGCGTGAACAAATTTCGTTCTGTCAGCGTGCAGAATACATCACGGGAAACGGCAAATGATTTGCGGATGAATGCGAACACTGAAATTCGCTTTGGTTATTGGGGAGAATGGATGATACTGATAAAAATAGAAGCTTTCGAGGGATGGATACACCCAAAATGAATACACTTAATATTGAGTGTATCATACACTGAGATAGGGCATCTAGTGTATGATACACTTACAAATCTCTCGTTTTCGCACGCTCTCTCGACGCGCGTACACTAGATTTAGGGCATCTAGTATCATACACTAGATGCCCTAACTCAGTTTATTCATTCTCTGTGTAGTGCGAGAAACTGCACTCACTCTCCATTGATATGTGTCCGCCCAAATTGTGATCAAGATCGAAGGGATCTTCAATGTACATCGTCTGTAATTATTTTATTTTACTTCATTACAAGACACGTAACTCATAAAATTAGCCACACATTATATAAGCGGGTTTACCAGTAAACCATCCAAACTGGAACTAGTTCTGGGGTTTTTTTTGGGTTAGAACTAGTTCCCTCAGTGGAAAGTCCACTAACTTCCACTGAGAGAACCAGTTCCAAACCAAAAAAACACGGAACTAGTTCCAGTTTGAATGGTTCACTGGTAAACACTCCTATATCCAAGAAAAATAATCACAAAACGACTCACTTTGTTTGTCCAACCTTTGTGTTGTTTAGTTATTGCCCGAGCCTGTCTAATTTGCACCACCTGTAGAATATTATTTTACTTTAGAGTTGTGTAATAAGTTACTTTGCTCAAAGACATAACTCAAAGAATGACTGAAAGAAGACTCAAAGAATGTTCAAGGAAAATCTTTTGACCCGTTTTTTTCACAGGTTTAATACATATATGAGAGGAATCGCGAGAAACTCGACCATAGCCAGGACGTAGAAATTTTTATTTTTTGATTTGGCTGAAAATTTTACCTAAGCTATTTCAACACTTCCTCTATCGATTGGCGTTGACAGAATTTTGATAAAAAATTTCGCAACCGCGTGAAACATATCCAAACCTGGAGTCTTCGGATTTTTCCGCCGAGAGGTCAAAGTTTGCAAAATCATAACTTGGTTCAAAATAAAGATAGAAAATTGCGGTTATGTTTGTTAGATAGAGAATATTGTTGGCTACAATTAGAACCGTGCCAACTCATTCCTGGGTGGCGCGTTGGCGCGAAGTGGTTGGTTTCATGAAAAATGTTATAAGTCACGTTAAAATTAAAAGTGGTCTTAGGTTCTTTGTTAGTTCTGATGAGCACCGCAGTTACTCACTATAACCGAGAAAAAAAAAAAATCGGCCCATGCATGGGAATCGGCCCATGCATGGGAATTGCGCTAAGGTGAACTTTTTTTTGTTAAAAAATTTTTTTTCTTTCTTCGACAATCAGTGCTATTTTCGTTTAAAATATTCGTAAATATTCTAAAAACACTATTAAAGTTGTTTTAGGGGACTTTAAACGCTAACTTTTTGAAATAAAAAAAATTGAAAAATTTCAAGGCTGAATTCAACTTTTGACGAAACTGTACTTTTGCAGCGACCTATTGTGTACTAATGTTCCCATAATTATTAGATATGATGAATGGGTCAAGAATTGTGCATCTAACCATATACACTAAATGCTTATAACATTTCAGCACTCGTTATGCGATGATCGGCTTCATATTTTACAGCGGTCACATATCCACCAAACTTCATTAGAAATGCACTCAACATGAGAAGAGGAATTAGTTAATTGAAAGTGAGTTCCTATCTCTACATTATGGTCAGATACAACAACTACATTTTTCAATATTTGTCTGAAAGAGCAAATATCGAATTTTTCGAAAATACGTCCACTTTTTCACACATATCTCAGAAATCTGGATCTCTACCGAATCCTGGCGTAGGTCAAATTGTTCGGAGAGTTTCATTGAATCATTTTGTTGTTGGTAGTATACAAATCTATGAATGATTTGATCAGATAAAAAATCGAATACACAAAAGTGCTCAAATTTTCCAAGAAAAAAAATTAATTCTAAAGGTATTTGAAACGTTTCGAGCGAAATATTGCTCACATTCATTTTCTTATACCTAAAGAAGAACTATGAAACTCATAACTTATACTTATGAAAAAAATATTTTTTTGAAAAATACCATGAACCCGGGTTCATGGTGAAAAATTATTTTTGGACCATGAGCAATTCCCATGCATGGGCCGATTTGGCCCATTTCTCGGTTATAGTGAGTAACTGCGGTGCTCATCAGAACTAACAAAGAGCCTAAGAGCACTTTTAATTTTAACGTGACTTATAACATTTTTCATGAAACCAACCACTTCGCGCCAACGCGCCACCCAGGAATGAGTTGACACGGTTCTAATTGTAGCCAACAATATTCTCTATCTAACAAACATAACCGCAATTTTCTATCTTTATTTTGAACCAAGTTATGATTTTGCAAACTTTGACCTCTCGGCGGAAAAATCCGAAGCCTCCAGGTTTGGATATGTTTCACGCGGTTGCGAAATTTTTTATCAAAATTCTGTCAACGCCAATCGATAGAGGAAGTGTTGAAATACCTTAGGTAAAATTTTCAGCCAAATCAAAAAATAAAAATTTCTACGTCCTGGCCACGGCCGAAGTGGTCGAGTCTCTCGCGATTCCTCTCATATGTCTGCTTTTTAAAGCTAAGCGATTAACAATATTTTTTTTGTACAATTTTGCCAACTTGATTCGCTTATGATAATCGACTATGCTGACCTGATTTTGCCAGTCGAATTGGTCATAATATTCGAGATATTGAAGGAAAATCTCGCCCACGGAGAGACAGGGCCATGTGAACTGAATTGACGATATTAGATCACTTTTTAATAAAAATCGTTATTGCCTTAAACAATATTAAAGTTAAACAATATTAAAAATATAGTATTGAGATATTTTGCCAAAAAAATATACATATCGCCAACCATCGGTTCATCATCGCAGAAGTAAACATCGCATCCCTTCACTTTAATTTTCCGCTTCCTCGTGCCCATCTGCAAAATATGTATTACAGAGAAGAGCAATCATTTTTTATTTAAAAAAAATCAATACATGCTTGCTGAACTACCGTACCTCCTGCAACAAGGGCAGCGCCTGAGGCTGCAGCTGCTGCAGAAAGTGGATCATGAGGATGATGTGAGTGTAGGACGAGAGAGATCCTTTTGCGGCGTTCGCTATTTCACACTGCTTCGCCCATCGTTTGATGAACATTCCTTGAATTAAAATAATCACTTTTTATTAATTAATTTAAATGTATTATGTAAAATACTATTCCCAATCAGTAGCTTAATTGGCCACCACCTAAAGATATGCATTGATATTATAAATACCGGCCGATGCCCATTCATTCAATCGATAATCACCATGGTACCAGCTACCGTACCCAGCTTTGCGAGCACATTGTCCTTTGTCCATGAGCAATATCGAGCGAGCATCCGAGTGTTCTGCATCGCGAAATCGTTGTAGTACGAAATACTGTAACGGGCATACTGTAGGCGATTGGCTTTGTTTTATTAGATTTATCACATGTAATACATAGGATGTGTTTACTCACTCTCCCTTAATTTCGTCTCCGCTTGTAGTTTTTATCGAAAACTTAACGATCGGCACCTAAAATAAAAATGTATATATTGATCGTAAGCAAATAAGATGCAGTACATACTTTTTACACTATATTCATAACCAATCATACGTGTCCAAGCCCCCGGCCCCGCACGGCCCCCCAAGAATTCTTGGGGGGGCAGTGCGGGAGGCCATGTCATGGTCCAAAATGGGTCCGAGGTCGACTTTGTCAAACCCAAAGTGGCCTATGGTAACTTAACCGCCGGGGTCCCACAACGAAAAAAAGTACCGTAACCCTACCTACCGTAACCCGGAAATACAAAATCGAGCAATCCGACTCGATGTTTGTTGCATTAGGTAGGCCTCGAGTAGAAATTAATCGGACGGCATACGGCGGTCCCGGCACGACATTGCCGATACCGTAATCAAGTCTACAGTATGACCAAATTTCAAATAGAGCCAATTCGCTCGGTATTTGTTGCATTAGGTAGGCCTCGAGTAGAATTTAATCGGACGGCATACGGCGGTCCCGGCACGACATTGCCGTTACCGTAATCAAGTCTACAGTATGACCAAATTTCAAATAGAGCCAATTCGCTCGATATTTCTTGCATGAGGTAGGGCTCGAGTAGTAATTAATCGGACGGCATACGGCGGTCCCGGCACGACATTGCCGATACCGTAATCAAGTCTACAGTATGACCAAATTTCAAATAGAGCCAATTCGCTCGGTATTTGTTGCATGAGGTAGGGCTCGAGTAGTAATTAATCGGAAGGCATACAGCGGTCCCGGCACGACATTGCCGATACCGTAACCGTCTACAGTACGCTGAAATTTCAAATTGACCCAATTCGCTCGGTATTTGTTGCATGAGGTAGGGCTCGAGTAGTAATTAATCGGACGGCATACGGCAGTCCCGGCACGACATTGCCGATACCGTAATCAAGTCTACAGTATGACCAAATTTCAAATAGAGCCAATTCGCTCGGTATTTGTTGCATGAGCTAGGCCTCGAGTAAAAATTAATCGGACGGCATACGGCGGTCCCTGCACGATATTGCCGATACCGTAATCAAGTCTACAGCATGACCAAATTTCAAATAGAGCCAATCCGACTCTATGTTTTTTGCATGAGGTAGGGGCTCGAGTAGTTGAGAGACAAAGAGAGAGGAGAAGTGATGAGATTTTTTGCTTACTTTTTCGGTCGGTTTTGTCATTCCCATTTCGTTCGACTCATTTTGCAACCTTTATAAAGTCTTTTGCTCCATTACTATGATATTGTATCGACAAATGCATATTTATAATGAACACTAAATGAGTAGCGTATCAAGGCTACGATATCTCGCACATTGCAAACTCGAGGTCGACCACATACGAGATATCCCCGATCTGTGATATTTCACATTTCATGCGTACTGAAATCCCGCAACAGTAACCCCGAATATGGCAGAAGCAATGCCACATACCACTCCAATTTTACCTACTGGAGATCTACAGTGGCGCCGGAAAGTATTTGCCCACTTTTATTTTCCGATGTAATGTTTGAACCATGCAAGCAATCGGGTTGAAAATTTTACTGAAGAGAGCAAATCTATCGGGGAATAAGGTGCTTGTAATGCCATATCAAGGAAATTGAAAGGTGTTGCATAATGATGACGCAACTGAACACCACTTATTTGAAAAATTATATCTCTCAGGAACGTTTTTCTACACTCACCAAAATATTTGAGTGTTGAGTACTTACCAAGGACTGCTCAGAAAAAATGTTTCAAGTTGCTGCGATTTTTCTCCTTTCCAGCAGCCTTGCTGCAATATATGGGCGGCAAACTCATAACTCGGCTCCCAGATAAGCTAGAGACTCGTTCTAGTGCTCAAAATGATTGTTGTGATGAGCCCAGACATCTCTGAAAGTTTGGTGCAGATTGCTCATCATTTGCCTTCAGGGCACAAAAAAATCGACTTTCTACATACCCCAACTTTGACCGTGTACATCTCGAGAATTTTCTAAAAATATGGTTCCTGTGCAGGAAAGACCCAAAACAATCAAAGAATCGATGCCCAACTTTTTGTAGCAGCAGCATTTTTTTCCTGCATGTTGCGATCGCATCCCTGACGCGCCCTGGTTTCGCAAGCGGGAGATTCTAGGGGGGCGGGGCGAGCGTATGCAAAGAGAGATGCGAGACTTTCGACACTAACGCGCGTCAGGGATGCGATCGCCACATGCAGGAAAAAAATGCTGCTGCTACAAAAAGTTGGGCATCGATTCTTTAATGGTTTTGGGTCTTTCCTGCGCAGGAACCATATTTTTAGAAAATTCTCCCTTGGAGATGTACACGGTCAAAGTTGGGGTATGTAAAAAATCGATTTTTTTTGTGCCCTGAAGGCAAATGATGAGCAATCTTCACCAAACGTTCAGAGTTGTCTGGGCTCATAACAACAATCATTTTGAGCACTAGAACGAGTCTCTAGCTTATCTGGGAGCCGAGTTATGAGTTTGCAGTCCATATATTGCAGCAAGGCTGCTGGAAAGGAGAAAAATCGCAGCAACTTGAAACATTTTTTTCTGAGCAGTCCTTGGTAAGTACTCAACACTCAAATATTTTGGTGAGTGTAGAAAAAACATTCCTGAGAGATATAATTTTTCAAATAAGTGGTGTTCAGTTGCGTCATCATTATGCAACACCTTTCAATTTCCTTGATATGGCATTACAAGCACCTTATTCCCCGATAGATTTGCTCTCTTCTATAAAATTTTCAACCCGATTGCTTGCATGGTTCAAAAATTACTTCGGAAAATAAAAGTGGGCAAATACTTTCCGGCGCTACTGTACCTCCTGCAAAAATTCCCAGTCGATGTGTTCATTTTTTTAAAATTCGGGTTACTGAGGGATACAGTTACCGAGAAATAATACACAGTCCGACTAATTACTGCCCGTGGTCTACATCATGCAAAAAATAACGGGCTCAATTTCTCCATTTCAGTTTTTCTTGGTACGGTAGCATGGGTTACGGTATCGGCAATGTCGTGCCGGGACCGCCGTATGCAGTCCGATTAATCTCTACTCAAGGCATAGCTCATGCAACAAATACCGAGCAAATTGGCTCAATTTAATATTTTCACATTACGGTAGGTCGGGTTACGGTACCGGCGATGTCGTGCTGAGACCGCCATATACCGTCCGATTAATTACTACTCGAGCCCTACCTCATGCAACAAATACCGAGCGAATTGGCTCAATTTGAAATTTCAGCGTACTGTAGACGGTTACGGTATCGGCAATGTCGTGCCGGGACCGCCGTATGCCGTCCGATTAATTACTACTCGAGCCCTACCTCATGCAACAAATACCGAGCGAATTGGCTCTATTTGAAATTTGGTCATACTGTAGACTTGATTACGGTATCGGCAATGTCGTGCCGGGACCGCCGTATGCCGTCCGATTAATTTCTACTCGAGGCCTACCTAATGCAACAAACATCGAGTCGGATTGCTCGATTTTGTATTTCCGGGTTACGGTAGGTAGGGTTACGGTACTTTTTTTTCGTTGCGGGACCCCGGCGGTTAAGTTACCATAGGCCACTTTGGGTTTGACAAAGTCGACCTCGGACCCATTTTGGACCATGACCCCCTATACATGGCCTCCCGCACTGCCCCCCAGAATTCTTGGGGGGCAGTGCGGGGCCGGGGGCTTTGGACACCTATGTAACCAATACTCACTATTCTCAAAATCACTTACCTTTGCGTTCGGAATTAACACGATATTTTTGAATTCAGTTCCTTTTAGGGCTGATTCTATCGCCATGAGCGTCTTCCTTCTCTGCAAGAACTAATATACTTTTTTGGTTAACAAAATACAAGACCGTTCACAATTTCATTTCATTTCACAAGTTCACAACAAACTGCACAAGACCGTTCACAATTTCTACTCATTCAATTGCAAATTTCTCCTAAAAATGTCCCCTCTTACACGCGATTTGCGCAATACTCACGAGCTTCGCATTGCTGTACCTTTCATTGTGCCTAAGTCTCACTCTACTTTTGTATCTAGGTCAGTGCAAAGATGGAACGCGTTTAGTCGAGAAACTGTGATAAGCTCTCCTAACGTCTTCCGATCTCTTGTTAACGAATTGCCGTCTATTTCTTTCACGTCAGAGTCTCTCTTACGACTCTGATTTAACCCACCCTGCTGCACCCCCTTCACCCTGCCCCAAAACAACCGAATCGTCTGAAGACGACGGATATCTGCCGACTCCACTATCGACAATCTACAAGGAACTCTCGCGAAACCCCTAACCCTGGCGGAATAAATAATTGTAAAATTGAAATCCTCTACAACAGAAATCAATAATAGTAAGAAATGAAATGGATGCACAATTAAATGAATCAATCATTTGTATTAATTGAGAATGCATTTAATCGATATTACTAGGGAATGCGTGTCTCCCCTCACACTCTATCAAAATAGCATACCTTGCCCACGGCCTCTCCTACTTCGAATCGGAAACAAACGTCGAAGTCAGCTTGAATCGATCCAAATCCGTTTTCAGTCGATCCGAAAACCTGAGAAGTAAGTATACTTCCAGCTATCAGCTGTTATCCTTGTCGACTCTGTCAGTTGGACCCGTTAAAAATCATTGCACATGATTCCACACCTACAGACCAGGGTTTGAGCGAGAGAGTGTGCAAAAGTGAGAGAGTCCCTCTCGATTTCGCACGCTCTCTCACTCCAAAGGCCTTTCTGTAAGGTTGACCGGTCTGTGGAATGATGTGATTGGCTCTTTTTCCACTGAGAGCCAATGATTTACTTGTCGCCATTCCCTTACACATCATTTCATCGCCTCCTAAATAGGGACACTTGCGTTTAAACGGTTGACGTGTACATTTTTCAAATCCGAACAGTCTGTTGTCTAGCGCTCTCTCACTTTCACACGCTATCTCGTGTTTACTAGTTTCTCTGCCGCTCTCCGCTCTTTTGCCCGCCAATGTCCGCGCATGAAACGTTGCGCGCTACCTAGCTCGCCAAAGCGGAGTAAGATAAGTAACTAAACTGCCAGTTAATTCTAAGATTGGAAAATCCTCAATTATAACAAAATTAATTAAATTTGCCAACATCGAGTCTGATTTTCTTTTGAATCCTCTTCTCGATAGCCTCCTTCAATTTGGTCCGAACTTTCTCCAGCTTCATCCGACGCTCATCCGTAATTTTATCATTGTCTGAAGATGAAGACGTTACCGTAATAGACTATTACATCAGTTTGCGATCCAAACAATAAAAGCTTGATTTACCGAAGCTCTTATTGATCACTCTGTCGATTTCCTCAATGTATGCGGGCGGCAATTCGGCGCTTGAGAAGTCGCTCATGGGCGATGGGCCGTTTTGTATATATTCTTTCTCAATCGCTGCAAATTTAGTCCTTCTGTCTACGATAACCGTAAAATAAATATGTAATACCTTTAAGTTTGATGAGGTTTAGACGTTGTACGGTGGCCAAGAGAACACTCCCACTGAAAATATTCCAAGCGAAGGTAAATGTTTTTCCTACACAAAACGGATAATGATTAAAATTACAGAAGAAACGGCTTTAGAGCAATTCTCGTATTCTTGAAACTACTTCGGTTGGAGCCGATATGACAGCGACGTGCAATGCTTCCAATATCGTTGTCGTACCTGTCCTCTTCGGCAAAATCCCGTTCTTCATCTGCTCCAAGACTCGGAAATTCCTGCTTGGCAAGGACTCTACTTAGCCTGCCTTTGATGACGCCCAGTAAAGTGCCGAGAAGAATTGTATATTCCTGTAATCGATTTTTCTCACCTTACTCACAGTGGATATTTCTTTTTTTAGCTGCGTGAGTAAGAAGATTCACTTACATTGATGATAGTGCCCTTCGTTTTCCCCATTTCCTCCAAATAAAGAATGCAATCGTGGATAGTTTTGTGCGTAAAGAAGGCCACGTTGTAGAGATTTCCAAGGAATCTGGAGTGAATAAGACAGGTATCACCAGAGATTGCATGAGGCGGGGAAAAACTTTCAAAAAATATTTTTTGATTTCGATGAAACTTTTTAATAGGACTACCCTGGAGACAAGAATTTGATAATTCCAGGTCTCAGGTTCCAGAGCTGGCTTTTAGGAATTCTCCGGTTCTGTCCCCGGAATCGGCATAACTCATCGTAAAATGGTGCTAGAAGGCTGCGGTTGGGCTTAAAAAATGCAGAGAATTCGGGCGCATGATTTTTCTATTGAAATAAATGCACCATCTCTCAAACTGAACAAAATAATTTCAAAAATTCTAAAATTCGCTTTTTCAAAAATTATCAACTACCATCAGAAGGCCCGGCGGGGCAAAATAATTGCGAAAAAAAAAAATTTTTCGGGCTGAGATTATCTATTTCAGAGATAAGTGAATTAAGATAAATGTTAGTCACAACTTTCGAAGCGATTTTTCGGTTTCGGGAACATATTTAACTTTCAATTTTTTCTGGTACAATTCAACGTCCTCTTTCATAATTTCGCAATTATTTTGCCCCGCCGGGCCATCTGAGGATAGTTGATAATTTTTGAAAAAGCGAATTTTGAAATTTTTGAAATTATTTTTTTTCAGTTGAAGAGATGGTGCATGTATTTCAACAGAAAAATCATGCGCCCGATTTTTCTGCATTTTTAAGCCCAACCGCAGCCTTCTAGCACCATTTTGCGATGAGATATGCCTATTCCGGGGTCAGAACCGGAGAATTCCTAAAAGCCGGCTCTGGAACCTGAGACCTGGAATTATCAAATTTTTGTCTCCAGGGTAGTCCTATAAAAAAGTTTCACCGAAATCAAAAAATATTTTTTGAAAGTTTTTCCCCAAAGGGTGTGTTTTCATGCAATCTCTCGTGATACCTGTCATAAAAGGTTAGCAGAAATTGCCACTTGATATGTTCGCTCTAGAGAGATCGTAGAAACAATAAACTTTCCGCAGTCAAACATACGTTCCGCTGGCGAAAGAGTTGTCCATTTCAAGAACGTGTTATTTTAAAATAGTATTATACTCACATTACGTTGCCCAGTCTTCGCATTTTCTTTTCGTTTCTGTGAGTACCATTGGAAGTCGAGTTATCATAAAACATTCCTTCAGTGAGTTGGGTCAGTTCACGATGAATAATCGAAGTTCCATTATTTGCAATTATTTCCGTATTCATCTGGAAAATATATTTTTGTTTGATTTAAAAGGACCAGGCAGCGGCCAGAAACGGATTCACAATTATTTATTATTTTTCAAACTGGCATTTAACGGATATGCAGAAAAAGTACATTTTCGCATTTTTGTTAATAATTAGAAAACCGTAACCCGCGGTTGAGAACATTTTGAAAATTCATTGCATGAACAAGGAAAAAGTATGCGGGTTTGAGTATTCTTCCGGGAACTAGATTTTCACTTTTTTCCATGGACGAATAAATAAATTACGGTTCAAATGGCCCAATCAGTTTCAATGAGCCTAAACAGAACCGCAATTACTCACTTTAGCTTTGCATAGATCAGCGTAGAACAGACAGAGCTTTTCGTCATTGATTGCTCGCTCGTAGATAACTCGAGCAACCTGCATTTAGAAAAAAAATTATCAGACATCATCTCACCTAGAAAAGTTTGCCTATTATTATAATTTTCTTGAAACAAATTAGAGGATCATCGAAAAGTTTGTAATCGCAGGTTAAAAAAAGAGAAAAAGAAAAGTCGGAACTCACGTCTTTCACGTTTTCCTCAAACATTTCTATTTCCGCAAACTCTTGAATTACTCTGTTCATTTCTTTATTCGTTGAATTTGCTGTCACTCTTTCTAGAAGGCTTTCAACATTTTTGATTATTGCGAAGTTGTAGTAGCTCATCTGAGTTAGGAAATGTCGTTATATGAAAGGACGAAAAGAAAATGGATTGATACCGTTGCAAAACTGGGACAAAACAATTGGAAAGTGGCAATGACAATGCGCAAGAGTGATGGAACACATCATTCCACAGCCCGTTCAACCTTCCAGCAAGGCCTTTAGAGTGAGAGAGCGTGCGAAATCGAGAGGGACTCTCTCACTTTTGCACACTATCTCGCTCCAACCCTGGCCTGTAGGTTTGGAATCATGTGGAACAGACGATTAAAGGGACCTGGTACTGTAAATGAAGTGAATATCAGATTTCAGATAATTTTCTTCCGATTCGAATGCAAAAAAAACGCATATATTTACGATTTTTAAAAAAAATTAGTTATGAATGTTCAAAGTTCTCATCTCAGGCAATAATCACCCGGCGAAACTGTGTTTGGCGGCTAAACAAGTATTGGTGCCGGGTAATTCCAGCCAAAAATGAGACCTTTGAAAATTCATAACTAATGTTTTTCCTCTAAAAATCGTAAAAATATGCTGTTTTTTTGAATTCGAATTGGAAGAAAATCCTCTCTAATCTTAAAATCACTTTTGCAGTGCCAGGTCCCTTTAAAGAATGTGAGCAGCACTTGGAATAATATTATAATTATGGTATTGGCAGGTGCAGCAAATATAAAAATGAAAGTATGGAAGTATGGGTGGCGTTTACACGAGATTTAAAAATAAAAGCGACGCCACAAATGCAAGCAACGCACGCCCAGCGTAGCGTGAAGCGTCCCTTCATTTAATATGAACGCTGGGATTTGTGACAAGACGTCCAATCAGGTACTTAATTGTGCACACGCCAGTCTCATTGTACTTTTGATAAGTTCGGTAACAGACATCTGGGATTTACATTTGTAATATTATACGATCATACCAAAAACACAAAATACGAACTTCCGTTGTTTACCAAACAGAAACGTTGGCGACCCTCTCACTTTTGTGTGGTCTCTCGGCTCGGTAAAAGTATGTTTTGTTGTGATGCTTACCTTCATAAACTTTGCATTTTTTGGCGGCAGAAAGAACAGAAGGCAAGACATTTAGTAATACGTTTATTCCAATTCTGCATTTTCATCTTAGTTTAACAACAATTTATCTTCAATTCGCCAGTAGCCATCTAGAAGGGTTTTCTCATGAAATCGATGACTTCTCGCTCGTATTGCTTCCTTTGCGGGAAAGAGAAGTGGATGGAGCAGAGATCATAGCAGATTTGATTGAGAGTTCCATCGGGGGCATAAATAATACACCTGGAATGAAGATGTTTACGGCCAAAATTCACATGAAACCCTATCTTTGTTGGAATAAATAAAAGTAAATTGTAAAATCTGACAATAGCTTCTGCGCGAAGCATGCTATTTCATGTATGGTTGTAAACTCACTCCTTCACACAAGCATTAGGAGTCTCGTTAGGCTCGGACGCCTTTATCAGTTTAATTGATAGTGCCATCGACATCTAAATGAAGTGGCTGCGATATATTACACAGAGCGTTCGTATTCCCCCAACAGAGAAAAATGCTTATAGTTTTCTACTTACATGTTTGTTAAATATAACAATCATATGCTCCGTATAATAAGCAGTTGGATACTTCGGGATTTTTTCTACAAACATTTTTTGAGTTCCCGTTTCGATGTCATTGGTATAAAAGTTTTTGTTCCGCTTCCAGTGTATTTTTAAAAAGTGCAACTCACTGTCTTCTTGGCTACTTGCCCGTAATCTCTGCACTTCTCATTGCAATTATTCTTGTTGATGAAGTGGCAATACGTCGCCACGCAACTGAATATGCGAGTATTACAATTTTAAAATGATACGGCCATGAAATGGACTACTGTTGTGTGTACTCTCTTTCTATACCTCGGCGTGTCTCTCGTTTCATCATGCTCTCTCGCCAATCATTTCTGCGTTTAGCGCGGAATAGTAACGGAACGTTTTATAATTTTGGACGAGTGTTTGTAAACTTGTAATAGTATATGGGAGCATACACATACGGATTCTACCGTATGCAAATGTTCACTTACCTACCGCAGGCTACCGTAACCCACCTACCGTATCCTACAGTAACCCGCGTAACAGTAAGAAGTTATTGAGTTAGTAAGCTAATATCTATGACTTTGTTTAAGAGTACTACAAATAGTTGGAAACTGTAGAAGGTATGACTGTTTCGCTCCCTGTTTCTCAGAAGAAATTCTTACTGTCTCTCAGAAGAAATTCTTAGAAATTCTAACTTCTATCGTGAAATTTCTACACTTTTTTTTCCTTTTGGTGAACTAACAATAAAACTTACAAGAAGTGCAGCCTTTCTGCAAGCGCCTTTTTCTCAGTCGCCTTGTATCCCTAAAAATAATAATTTAAAAGTAGAATCGGTAACCGTTCGGAAATATTTCGGAAATCGAATGCTCCGAAAATAAATCATTAATAAAACTCATGGAGGGGGTCACACTAGAAAAGTTTGCTAAACACCAATTGAATATTTCTCCTTGCGATGCTCACCTTCACGAACATTTTGCCGTCGAATAGTTTCCCCTGGGTGTAAAGCGGAGTCTTCTTGAGGAAATTGATGAATTCTTGCTCGTATTGCTTTCTTTCAGGGAACGAATAGTGATGGGAGCAGAGATCGGTGCAAACTTCGTTGGGAGATTGACCGGGGGCGACGCTAGTGCATCTGGAATTCATCGTCTACAATATATGAAAATAATTTATTTAGGTGAACAGGCATTTACTTTTTAAAAGAGGAGTGTATATGACCGGCAGTTTGGCCGGTGAAGGCATTGGGAATTTTACCGGGGGAGAAGCTAATACATCTGGAATGAGTAGTGTTGTTATTTCGAATAATCCTATTCGCGACTAGCGAAGGTTAATTGGAATACTAGTAATAAGAACACTAGTAATGAGCGACACTCGAAACGTGCGTCATTGTCTAAAATTAATAAAATTATTTACACGGCGTTCTGGGCAAAATACAAAATGTGAATTCGTGGTGGGAAAATTAATCGCCCATTTAAAGATATTTTCGCACTCTCTAACAGTATGCCTTAATTAGCATAGACTATTCAGAACGCCGTTATTTAATCCGTTAAACACGAGCTTCTTTTAATCAACTCACTCCTTTATGCAATCCTGCTGCTTCTTACCGGGCTTCGACTTCTTGATTATTTCAACAAACTTTCTCGCGGTCATCTGAATTCATCAAAAGTAATTAATCAACAAGCAAGGTGTCCTATTTAGAGTTATAAATTCGGGTAAATAATTGGATTAGCTCTCTTCATTTCGCACACTCTCACCACTCGACCGGCGTAGAGAGTGTGCGAAATGAAGAGAGCTAATCCAATTATTTACCCGAATTTCAAACTCTAGTCCTATTCCAATGTAGTAATATAACGAAGTGATTACAATTTGTCTATTGCAGTTAGTTAACCAATCGCGAAAATTTTGAAACTCGCATTTTTCTTGATGTTTCCGACAAAAGCTGATTTGCAGAAAGAATGACAATTATATTGGTCCTTGAAATGGCAGTACATAGCTTCGCAACTGAATACATTGAGTCAATAAATGCCCATTACGGACGATATCGATGCTAAAATTCTGTCACTAAATAATAGTGTGAAATAAAAGAACAGTGACGTCAATCTATTTTTTCAATACTTACAACAGTTGAAATTGGGCTTCATCTGGCTTGTTCTGTTTTGCCTTGTATTCCTGAACACAAAATATGCACGTAGACCATTTCTATCTTTTCGACCTTTTAGGGGGAGGAAAATGAAAAAAAAGTAAAGCACCCTCAACCTTATGGACATACTAGAGTGAGAGAGTTACGGTGTCCAAACAACCCTGAATTAGGTCTATATTCCTCAAGTACTCTCTAATGCGAAGGGGACCAGAATTCTCGAAATATCAAGGTGCCAAACATGCCCCGATTCACGCGCACACAATACGAGGATAGTCTCGGGACAGACCGCTGATCATCTCAGGACAGGCTCTCGTTGATACCCAGGCATAGTGGTGGTCGAGACGTGGAAGACCTAGCACCTTTTTCAAGGTGCCTAAATGACATGATATCTTTCTACTTGTCATACGCACCTTCATGAATTTGGCTTCGTCGAACTGCTTGGATGCAGAGAGAACAGAAGAAATGGATAGTGTGAAAAGGCATAAGGAAAGGAGGAAAATTTTCATTGCTTTGTGTGGAATGGTTTCTTGAACTATTTGTTGCCTTTTGTACTGAGAAATCGTGGGAAAATCAATCAAATCCTGCATAACAGTGAGTCAGTGTTGAAACAATGAAAAGATATGTTTTATCAATTCTATGCACACTCTGCACAGAGAAGAGTGATCTCAGTTTTTGAAAAAAAAGTCAGTCATTCGCTTACAGAAGGGAACAATAACGTATCTGCGTTGCATTTGAATTCAACATTCGTATGTGCGAATGCATGTTTTAAGCTCTGCACAGCTCAAAATTATCTCGTTATTTCTCTCCATAACTTGTCCCCTGGAGTAGTTTTCGATGCTCTACAACGTGGCGTCTTTTGTTTTTCAAGAATTTCACTATTGGCGCCAAAACGGCGCCGCGCCAGAATACTGGGAAAAATTTTTTTTGGAAAATATCTCTATCAGAATGTATTGTATTGTATTGTATCTATCAGAATTGCAGATATAGCGCCAAAATCTCACGTATACTAACAAAATTTGATGGCGAATCTCGCCGAATAATTTATTTGTCGCTAATTAACATAATTAGCCGGTAATTATGAGTTTTTGACTCTTTATAATGTGCAGGTCGTGTCATACCTCATTCGAACCGCCGTGCGATTCTGATCCTACTGATGTATTGTAATTGTGTATGGAAAAAAAGAGATGGAAAGTACTCTTTTATTAGATTTAGACTTGAAAATCGATAAAAAGCGTTCACACTTGATTTTAACGAGCAACATTTGTCACAATGTGCATCGCTACCGTACCCGAATAATTTCCCTTCTCAACGTCACACAACTCTGCCACGGGGTAAAATCTCTCGTTATGGCCCGCTCGTAAATGTCTATTTACAAAGCTTTTATTGAGATTGGCGTCGACAAAAAGAAAGGGTGGAGGGGAGGGGAGATTTCTGTTTACTCGAATGGACAATATGTTTGCTTATTCTTTTCGAATTTTTGAAATTTTTTTGTTGAAAAGGTCAATTTCACTAAAATAATTTTATAGAGATGAGCAATGCGCTGTCCGAGCAAGATTCTCTCGAGACTTGGAGGAGAAAAGTGAGTTTCCAATTTCTATTTCCCCAAATGTGTACTGATTTTCACCCAGGCATTCCATTTTGCGTCGCTCGATATGCTTGGAAACGCAGTCGTCCGAGCAATTGAACTGATGCAGAATACAAAGAAACGTGTAAAACATCCCGAGGCAATGTTTTTTTATTATTCATTTCATCAAAACATTTTTTTTCAGAATACGGAACACCTACTGGAATCACTTGAATCGGAAATAAATTTGCTAATGGAAATGGATGACCATAGGTTAGGAGGAATCAATAAATCAATCATTTTAATTTAATATGCATTTTAATTTGGAATACGATAATAGTATCTGTTTTTCAGAGAATCTCCTCTTCGTGACCTTGTTTATGCTTTTTGCGCGGGTTTGAAGAGTACAATTGAGGCGATGAATAACGCTGGCGAGGTTTCAATTTCTGACCAGGTATAGTATAATTTAAATAGGGGGCTGTATAATCTGTCAGAAATGTGCGAGAAAAATATGGCAAAAAAAATCGCTCAAAACATGGCAGATTTTTCTCTAATTCTCTCAATTTAGCATGCTATTTTCGTCGCTCTAACCAAATTTTAATCGGAAATGTAAAAAAAAAAAAAACTTGGCGAAGTTCTAAACGGAACTTGGCCAAGTTTGGTTAGAGAAAGAGAAATAGCACGCAAATCGAGAGAGGGAAAAGTATGCATGTATGTGAGCCTTTTTTAGGGGAGAATTTGAGGCGCAATGAAGTGAACGCTAAAATTCCAGTTTTGGCATTGTTGGGTGCTGATGGTCTGTCGTATCCTTGTTTTCATAATGAAATTCCAGCAAATTCTAAATCAACGTAACAAATTGGGTTGAAAGTAGAGTTTAAAAATCGGCCATGTGTAAATGTCTGAATCATCGGAACGTTTTATTCGAATTTCGCATTTTTTCTTTATTTTTGCAATTTTGCATGGTTTGTTTAGTTTTTTCGCTCCTTTTAATCGTACAATTACATCCGCAATGCTCTTATCGTCTTGTGAAGCCCATTTTCTTATATAACACTGCATTATAACGCTTCCTATGAAATGAATTGTTTTCTTTGTAGAGACTTTGATTTTGTTCTTGGAAGTGAAGGAATGGATGAAATGGAATGATCCTGCCAGTTAATCAATAGTAATTGCATTAGAAATTGCCGAAAATATTAATACTAAACGAGTATAAACAACAGAAACAAAAATGAAAACAGGCTGATGACGTAGATGGCTGATTTCTAAAGAAAACTTGGTCAAGTTTTGAACGATGTCAGTGAAAACTTGGTGAAGTTTTGAACGATGTCAGTGAAAACTTGGCAAAGTTTTTGGTGAAGTTTTGACAGATTATACAGCCCCTAGAACTCAAGGCCAACTGTAATTTGCAAGAACCCGAATCTACTAGCGTGGTTAATGATACTAGTTTTTCTCGAAAGCCTCAAATCAATTCACCTAGAATATCGTGGTTAGTGTCGTTTGTGTGCCATAATAAGGTGACACAACAGAAGCATAAAAATAAATCAATTGGTTTTTAAGGACCTTGTAAATTCCATAAATGACAATGATGTTGATGAATTGAACTCGGAACTCGAACCAAATGATGAATCGATGAACGACGAGGAGATCCAGGTCGGTTCCCGACGGGAAACATGAGAGTTAGGCTATTAAAATCATTACATCATCTACACAACGCAAGCTCAGAAAATCACATACATAGAGCGCGAACTCTAAGATGTCGACATCTAAATACCCGGTCTCTTGCACCCAGAATGAATATACTTACTATTGAGTATATTCTATACTAAGATGAGACACCGAGTATATGATATATTCAATATTGAGTATATTCTCTCGTTTTTGCACGCTCTCTTGACGCGCGAATATACTCAATATTGAGTATATCATATACTCGGTGTCTCATCTTAGTATATTCATTCTCTGTGTGATGAGTGAAAATGAGTGAGCAGATGCTGAACACCATTGATTTATGGTTTTGAAGCAATTGCATTCCGGAAAATCCGACAAATAATCTCTCAGAGTCCTCAAACGTACCAAATATAATCTCTTGCTTTTCTAGGATTCGAATGTCGAGGCTAGTTCCGATGATGAATTGAATGGAAGTGACTCCGAAGAGGACGTCTCATCAGACGAGTCAACATATGAAACAAATAAAAAGGTAAATATTACATATTTATGACCAAAAAAATATAAATTAGAATAATAATGGGGGAAAGCCATGCATTTCAGATGGAAAATTAAACGGCTTTATCTAGAGTAGAAGAAACCTTCATTACTCTAGATTGCTCTAATCACCCAAAGTTCCGATCGCAAATAAAGTATACATTATTAAGGCTCCCGCTAAATTTCGGCCCATCCGGCATCCTAAAGCAGTGGCTAAAGTGAGATTCACATGCAACAAATGCGGACAGACCTTCACAGCTAGCTCGAACTACAAGGTAATACAACAACAGTTGGAAACAAAATTTAATATACTGCGGATTCTGAAATTGTCGTTTCCAACTAGTGTTGACCACTCGAAAAGTCGAAACAAAGCGTTTCGACTCCGTTCCGGAACAGTTCCTTGTTTATTGTTAATCTTCCATTGTTCTCGAACAAAGGATATTTCGAGTGTCAACCCTATTTCCAACGGTGGAATATTCAAGGGGATATTGCCAACTCTAAGATGTGGTCGATATTCGTGATCCAGATTGGGTAGGAACGGTAGACTAGGGGAGGAAGATTCACCCAACCCCCCCCCCGAAAAATAGCTCTTTTAGAGCGACTGTGTCTTCTAAAACGAAAAGAATGACGAAATCAAAAATGAATGAAGGAATACATGGGGGATATCAAAGATTCATGTACAACAATAATAAATGGGGTCAAGAGACGGATGAAAATGTGATTGTTTTCAGAAGCACATGCGCTCTCGCTGCGGGACGCACTGCGACAAGTGCGGGAAGGGTTTCAAATCGATGCGGACGTTAATTCAACACAAGCAGCTGCAGCACGGAACTGCTGCAGATGCTGCAAGACTTGCTGCATACAAATTGAAGTGCAAAGTGTGCGGCGCGCGATGCAAGACGCCTAGGATGTATCGACTACATGTGCTCACGCACGAAAGTGAGAAATAACGGACTAACCGCCTAGATTCTATAAAACATAACGAGAAAGTTTTGGTGATTAGAAACCTAACTGCCTTCTTCAAGTGTGCGAACTTTAGAGAGTTAGTAATGAAAAACAGATGAGCGAATTTAATCATTCAGATGCCGGTATCACAGAGAATTCGTGCGAACTGCGTGTTCGATTTGCGCTATGATACTTAATACCAGAAAAAATACTAATTGCCCTGTTCACTTCAGCGGCAGCAGCTGAAAAGAGTGATACTATCACAGTCAAGAAGTCTGCGACTCCTGCGACCGACCCGACCGTTGTAGTGTCTGCAAATCCTGCGGACTGGCGATGCGACAAGTGCGACCGAACTTTCCGCAGTGCATTAACATTCAAGGTGATCCCGATTCCCCCTATTAAATCTGCGAAACGGAAAAGAAGTGAAACGTGCTGTCAGAGCGAAATTTCCCATGAGGGCAAGAAGAAGCCAATAATGCATATTTTGGGATATCATTTCTTTTTCAGAATCACATGTACACGCTGTGCAACACTCGGTGCGGCGAGTGTCTGGAGGTGTTCAAGTCGACGACAGCGATGATGCAGCACAGGGAGCTGCACGAAAACCCCGCAGCCGCAGCCGAAATTGCGAGCAGGAAGTTTGTGTGCGAAGAGTGTGGAGCGAGATGCAAGACTGCGGGAACCCTGAAAAGCCACATGTCGTGTCATGGAGGTGAACAATAACTCTGGTATTCGTATACCAGTTCTCCTCCCACTGGGGGAAGAAAATAACGTTCCGACGTTTTCCCTCACTTGTATCCCAGTGATGTCACAGGGATACCAGTGAGGCAAACTGCTGACACCTTTGATGTTTCCACCATTTGGAGGAGAACTGGGGGTACCGCTATACCAGAGAAAATGAGAAATACGAGTTAGAGATCTCTTCATTTCACAACCTCTCCCATTCAACGAGGCGAAGAGAGTGTGCGAAATGAAGAGGCACACATTTCGCATTCTAGAAAAAAAATACGTGCTTATGATATTAGGAATCTCAAAAAGCGCAGATGTGAAGGACATATCGATTAACAAAATAAATCGAATGACATAATTTCACCTAATCGTTATTTGTTGCAGTCCCTCGCTTTCCCTGTGATCAGTGCGACAAGCAATTCAAGTTTGCGTGTCAGCAAAAACTGCACATGATCACTGCTCATGCGATGAAGACCTACAAGTGTGAATACTGTGAAAAGACGTTCAATTCTGTCGATGACCTCAAATCACACAAGTCAATGGCTCACGCAAACGAGTGAATTCAATTGTTCTATAAAATGTACATATTTATGATAAACTTTCATTTTTATTATTTTTTGTTTAAATTTCTCAATCGTCTCAATATTTTCATTTTTTTGCTCTTTGTTTGCTATTAAATTATTTTACCATCTGTGCGTCTACATGGAGAAAGAAAAAGCCACGCTAAATGATGGCGTCCAATGCATATAGTGTGAGACAATTTTTATACAAATTTGCTCGTCCACTGCAGTTGTGTAGCTAGCTTTGTTATGTCGATATTGTTAGCACGCCGCTCTATTAATTAAAGCGATCGGCAAACGATTTTTATTTTCCAAATGTTTGTTGTTTGTGTTTGTCGGCCAATCTTCATGTATTCAACATAGTCGTGAGCCTATATCGTGAAAATATTTTACGATTTTCACTTTCCTGGCAAAAGAGCGTTTAAAATTGAGAAATTTTTTCATGCAATTTTTTAATCTCGCGATGCACGGATCTTTTTTGATCCATTGAATATTTTTTCTCATTTAGATGACATCGAATGCATCAATTCTCAAGAACATCGAAGAAATTGTCGGCAAAGTGGCAATTGAATCGACGAAAGAAGAGAAAACCAAAATTATTCTCGAATTTTTATGCATCGAAATGAATGAGGAGATCGTGAAAGAGGTGAGATAATCATTCCCTTTTCCGGAATCTGCGGATTTCAGTTATTCATATCCATAAATCTTCCAGGCAGCATGGAATTTCTACACAGCAGCCGTTGACAATCGCTGTCTCAGCGGGTTTTATGCTGAATTGTGCGCAACAAAGGTTATCACTGCTGTCGTTCGTTTCTCACTCCATACGTGATAACCGATGTTTAACTCATTAAGGCATCGGCTTTATTTGTGTCTCTGGGCAAGTTACGTTTACAACGTGAGAACCGGGTGCTAGGCACCCGAGAGAAATGGACAAATGTGTATACGTGTACAGATAAGCACGAGCGGAGAAAAACGAATCGCTTGGTGGAAAACGTCGACTAAGAAGGCGAGAAAAGTGGGGAGGGGCAAAGGGGAGAGCACTTGATGGCACAGCTAGAAGACAGTGAACAACATGAAGGTGTAATTGAGAGTGATATGAAATGAGAGCAAATGAGTGAGAACGTGAGCAGGCAAGGAAAACGAGTGAGAGGGTAAGCGGGTCAGAGAGGGAGCGCTCCACCTTGTGCTTCTACCGTATCCTCTAGGTAGGGATTGAGACCTCCGAGTGACTTCCATCTCCCTCTTCTCTGCACGGCTTCGATTGGAGCTCCTCTTCGAATTGAGTCCATCGCTCCTCCTGCCCTCAATTGATGGGGGGTGATTCTCTCCACCCCAGCTCTGGAGCAGAGTTGGGTGAGATCTTGACGGAATGAGTGGGGTTTGATGGGCAATTCGGGGTTGGTGAGGGAGGGGAAGAGCCAGGGGGAGGAAGCCGTGAGGGATCTGTACTGTTGGAATAGGGATAGGACAGGGGAAGGATCGTCTATGGAGACGAAGGTCTCCCTTCCTTCGCCGAATTGGTCATTCTTAGCCTTCCTCACTTTCACTCCAAGTCGTCCCTCTGACCAATTCAGGTCATCCCATCGAAGGGATACCAACTCGCTTACTCTCAGAAGAGCAGCAAAAGCGAGGGCGGATCCTACTGCGGCGCGAAGAACTGGTAGGTCGTGGGGACATTGGGAGGCGTACTGTACAAGTCTATCAACGTGGGAACGGGGGACATGGCCGTGGTGGGATACGGTAGTCTGTCTACGTGAGGACTGGTGAACATATGACAATAGTTGAGAAACAAGAGGGGGTGGGGCGGCGACGAAGTGGTTGAAAGAGGCGGAGAGGGTCTTGAGCGTGGCGAGACCCTTTCCTTCTTGGACTTGCCGAAGAGAGAAGATCACGAGGGAGCTCGGGCACGCCGGGTCGAGACCCCTCTCCCTCGCGTACGTTCTGGAATCAACTTTTATCCCGACGTGAATCGATTAATGGAGAAGGAAAATGGGGGATGTTACTATATAGATCGCGATTACCTTAGCTTGTCGAAGCTGCCTGAGTACACTCGAATGGTGGAACTCGCTTTGGCTCCTTCTACTGATTGGACGAGTAGGGGCTGGAGGGAAGGGTCGGTTCGTCCCATCTTACCGTAGATGCTTCTCAGCAGCTCTCCGATTGGGCCTGCATGACAAAACCGCTTACTCATCCACTCATTTCTTTACAGATACTCTCTTGTGGCGTGTATTGGGAGTTAGTAACAGCAGGGGGGGGTGGGTGGAGGATCTTGGGCGGGCGGGTGGGATGTTCCCCAGAACAAAAAGCCTAGAATGGCGTAAATCTGCTCCCGGGAGGTTGGTGAATGGAAGCGTGTGATACTCAGTGGAGTGTGTGCTAAAAGGTGGCTGCGTAGTTTGTTAACAGGGTGGATACGGTTTTGAGTTTTCCGGTTATGGCTTCGGGGGAAAATTTACTAAAACGGGGAAAACGCCGATACTTAATTCTTTAAACAACAATTTTCTCGTTTTTTTTGTCACATGTGTGATTTATACATTTTTGTAGACACATTTACTACTTGCTTTACAGGTGCGTCAAGAATTGACTGCGAATGGCGGAATCTCAATTATGCAGTGTGAATTGCTGAACCACACGCTGAAAATGTTCAGTGAAATCGCAAATCCAATTGACACAGAAGGAATGAGTGAGAAGAACAGAATCAGCAATATAATGTTTGTTTTATTAGTTTACACCAAACTGTTTTCGACACCCAACTCATTTCTTTATCAAGTTCTTATGGTTTGAATACCCAGGATATCTATTGATTATTTTTAAAGACTTGTTGATGGCAAATTGCTATGTATTTCAGATTCATTGGTCATCTCTACAATGAGAAACTCGTGTCGCACAGCCAAATCAATAATTGTCTGAGATTTCTGGAGAAGAGACATAATTTTGGCGTATGTTCCTAGCAATACCTGCTTTGATTATATTTTCACTATTACGCTACCTACATGTCTCAACATTAAAAACAATTTTTAAGGATAACCAAACGCTTCTGGGGATACTGTACACCATCATCAATGTTCGGCTAAACGCAGTTGAAAGAGACATGGAATTTCCAATTTTGAGCAACACGATTGAGCAAACTTCTGGTCGAGTGGAAGATGAAAGGTATGCACTGCATTCTACTAAGGGTGAGGAAGAGGGGTAGATCAGTGAGAGAGTCTCATCAATCGAATGAGCGACAGACGGGAGACACATCATTCCACAGGCCGGTCAACCTTACAGAAAGGCCTTTGGAGCGAGAGAGTATGTGAAATCGAGAGGGACTCTCTCACTTTTGCATACTCTCTCGCCCTAACCCTGGTCTGTAGGTTTGGAATCATGTGCCGGGAGACACATCATTCCAGAAATATCTGTACAGCACATTAAAAAAAAGTTTTAAAAAAATGACTTCAAAGGATATAAAAACAAATGATGCACAATGACTACATATACATACATACATACATACATACATATTTATTCAAGATTCAAGGTCTGAGCCTGTTGAATGATGCAGTTTTTCCATGCGTGGGGTTTCCATCGTTTCCATCCATGCGTTTCCATTTTTCCATGTGTTGCCCCAATTGACTCCGAGATTATTAACTATTTCGTCTCGCCATCCCATTTTTGGTCTTCCGACGGGGCGGGTACGTGATAGGGGAGACCACTCCATTATTCGTTTAGTCCATCGATCGTCCTTAAACATAGCGAGCCGTTCGGCCCACTTCCATTTTCTTTTCATTGCTTGACCTAGTCATTGGTTTCAGACGAAATTATTCCACTATTGATCATTCATTTGCAATCAACGAACTAGTCTGAACATCAATGGAATACGAGTTCCCTATCTATTTCGTATTTGTTGATTTTGAAAAGCCTTTGATTCAATAGAATTTGGAACGGTATGGAATGCTCTCTCGAAACACGGAATTCATTCAAAATTAATTAATACTATGAGAGATGTTTATCGCAGAGGGCAAGTTTTTCGTCAGAATGGGAAGAGGGACGCCAAATTGATTTGCTTTTATTGACATGATTCGTTTTCAGTGAACAATCTCGTGTCTTGTTGGACACAATTCGAGGATTGAAGATTCACAGTACTATTGGAGATGGTATTCACAATTATTTATTAGCTGATTTCAAGCAAAATGGATTATTGAATGTGATTATCATAATCGTTTTTTGCAGGTGATAAACAGTCAAAATCTAATACCAAAAACACGAAAGGAAGGATGAATGAGGCATGGTGAGTGCATGTTTTTTTGATTCTGCTATTGCGCATCTTAAATTCATAATTGCAGCGTCATTACGTCATATTCAGTAGGCTCAAAAGCGATCGGTGATGGAAGCAAAGAGAGAGTCGGTCCAAATAAGATAGGAAGAATAGCAGATTCTAGGGTGCCTTTAGTTATTGATAGGGTGGACTTCGTAAAAGTTGTAGTAGGAGTCATACTGTATGATGACATGGAATCAGAAAAAATCTCGTTTCTCTCCTTTCTCGTTTCTATAACCTCCGTCACACCCTTCGCGAGTGTATCAAATACTAATAAAAACATAAAATACTCGATGATATTCAGCCCATTAACGACTTCTTCCTACCCGGTTTGGCGCCATTTCATATCGAGGAAGTGACTCGAGTGATTGAGAGGAACTACGGTGGGACAAATAATCGATTTACTTTTTGGAGCAGTATTACGGAATAAAGTAACTGTTTCAATCTGCAGAAATGAATAAGATGTCAAAGTCGCGTCGAGAAGATCTGGAGGTGGTTCGGATGAAGTTGGAAGCTGTCTTAAAGGAAAAGATGCCGCAAAAATTCAGACTCGATGTTAGCAAACACATTGTTTTTATATAAACCAAGTTGGATAACATTATCGACATAAAATACAGGTGTTTGGCTCGTCCGAAAACGGATTTGGCTCAAATAAATCCGACTTTGATGTCTGCTTCCGGTTTGAACAGGAAGGCAAAGGAGATCAGAACAAGGTATAATTTTGAGTCAAAGAAATTTAATCCTTTCAAATTGTTCAAGCATTTGCGAAATATTTTTAGCATTTATTTATATTGTTGTTAAAGTAGAAAAGTAATTTATTAGGAGCAAAAACATCCAAATACACTGTAAATGAGTGGTGACCAAACAACTCCCGGGGCCGTCACTGACGAGTTCCCCCCCAGGAGGTTTATGACTGTCTGACGCAAAGGGAGCGAAACAGGCATACCTTTGAATTTATTTTACTTGTTGAAATAGCAATCGATATTGCAATCAAATTCAATTATAGAGAAAGCTGACACTCAAGACCATCACACGCGCTCTCGTAGGGACAGAATTCAAAAACATCGTGCCGATTAATAGTGCAAAGGTGCGTTGAGGAGAGAAGCACGAAGAAAAGCGTGTTCTGGTGCTTGAAAAAATTCAAGGCAAACGAGCAATGAGTGTCTTTTTCCCAATTTGGAAAAGGCGCCCAAGAGACGCCTTTTCCCAATTGGGAAAACCCACTACGTGGTCGCTTTCCTGACATTCCTTATATTGTGGATCCTAATACTCCTTCGAAGGCGAGATAACTGGTCTGACCCTCTCAATACTGCATGCTCTCTCGCGCTGTCTGATCGATGAGAGAACATGTAGAATGAGGAGAGACTGATCATTACTCGAAGGAGAACACTGAACAATTCAACAGCGACAATTTAGTTCAACGTATCGAGTTTCAAAAGGGGAAGAATACCAATAATACGCAAAAATAAGATTGCTTTTTTCAGGTTCCGATCGTTAAATTTACGGTGAAAACACCCAGCGGAGAAGAAATTCAAGGAGAGTAAGTAAACGACTTTGATGAAATCATTAACTTAGTAAATATATTTATATCACGAAACCAGTCCCATTAAAAGCGAAAAAATCCACAATACGCCTATTACAGTATCTCATACTACAACGATTTCGCACTGCACAACACTCGGTTGCTTGCGCACTACTGTAAATGGACGAAAGACAACTTGCTCGCCAAGCTGGGTACAGTACCTGATATTAGAGTTTCAAATTCGAGTAAATAGTTAAATTGGCTCTCTTCATTTCACACACTTTCTTACCAATCGACTGCCGAGAGAGTGTGTGAAATGAAGAGAGCTAATTTAATTATTTACCCGAATTTCAAACTCTACCTGATATTTATCGATTTATGGCAAAGAGCAGAATACTGACACCAAATAAATTAGCATTCAAATATCGTGCATTTTTTATGATTAGCATTACTCTGAGTGTAACCAAATCAGCGCGGTCGTTTCAGGACTGTTCATCAAGCGTTGGGTAAAGCACTGTGGAATAGCAGATGCCGCCAACGGATCTCTCTCATCCTACACCCACATCATCCTCCTAATCCACATTCTGCAGCAGCTGCAGCCTCCCTTGCTGCCCGTGCTGCACGAGGTATGTGGACTATTTTATTTTTCTATTTTTTGAGGTATGGATATTTTAAAGGGAGAGCTAGTTACCCCATGTTTGAATTCGCGCGAATTCCTCGCAACGAGAGAACAGACACATCATCCCTTTTCCAGACTCTCCTCTCTTGCACTCTCTTTGATCTACTCATTATCTCTTCTCCTCTCGCATCTCTCGTCCCTCCTCGATTTCCCAATCTCTCTTTCCTTATCACTTCCGTGTCTGTGCTCTTTCCAAGAGAGGAGGAGCGGTCAATCGCTAGGTCTTTTCTAGCAGTATTTTACCTTTAAACTCTGTATTTACAAAATCTCAATTCAGATGGGTACGAAGAAGGAGATTGAGGTGGAGGGAAGGGACGTCTACTTCTACGATGATGAACCAACGGTGAACATTACAGATACAATATTATCGGTTTGCACACTTGATGATGTTGAATTTTCACGGCTTTCTTCTTCACTATACGTGATTTCTTTCCAAATTTTTAATTATCGGGAATTATTAATAATTATTAATTTATTTATAACTATACTTGATTTCTTTGCAAATTTATAATTAATTTATAATTATTAATTATCGATATTCTTTCAGCCCAATTGGTCTTCTTGTAATCTCTCTGCGGGCGAACTTTTTCTCCGATTCCTCGAGTATTACGTCAATTTCGACTGGCAGAATAAGGTTCGCATCTACCAATCGCAATTTTTTGGTCCGCCTTGATACTATTGTTTGAAAAATAGCACAAAAAAGCCACTCTGCCGAAAATGTTTGCCTGAAAAGATTAGTGATCTCAATTTGCGGTTCCAGCCACTCAACATCATGCCATGGATATTACAGTACACTAAAGTTCAGGTGGTGCAAATCAGACAATTGCGACAGCAGAAAAAGACTACCAATCAGAAAGGATGGAAGAACAAGGTGAGATGCTCAAAATGAAAACTCATTCCCTTTCACATGATTCCAAACCTACAGACCAGGGTTAGATCGAGAGAGTGTACAAAAGTGAGAGAGTCCCTCTCGATTTCACACGCTCTCTCACTCCAAAGGCCTTTCTGGATGGTTGACCGGCCTGTGGAATGATGTGCTTTTTGAAATTATTTTTTTCAAACAACCAAATAAATATAGATGATGTACATCGAAGATCCGTTCGTTCTCGAGCACAATCTGGGAGGAAAAATTAAAAGCGAAAGTGAGTGAGCTATCTCGTTTTATTATTTAGTGATTGTGTGCGAAATGTGAGATTTTTTTAGCCCACTTCTTCTTTGGGCGGTCTAAATAGCTTTCACATTTCGCACTTCGTGATGCCAATTTGTTATTTTTTCATATTGCATTCAGCATATTTTTGTACCATGTTCGCCTACCCTTTGTGCATCACTCATCAATAATTTATTTCTGTCGTTGTATTTTTTTCATTTAGAGCACGGCTGATCATTATAGCAATCAGGATTTTTCAAAACACCTTAATCATATTTGATCATTAATCATTAATCATTAATCATATCAAGTATTTGAGTGTTCTCTTTCATCACCAAGTCCTTTTCTACCGCCCGTGAGGTTTTCTTCTCTCACAAGGAGCGGGAATTGTTGACGTCATCGAATGAAAGAGGAATGGACAACGGAGCCATTGGAGAGGAAAGAATCGATGAATACGGGGTGAGTAAATGAAACAAATTCAACGATGAATTTTAGTTTTCTATTGATTATTATGTCAGTTAAAATTCATTTAGGATTTTGACTTTCTGATAGATCCTCTTTTGCTTCATCATTTTCCGACACCGTTTTTCGACACATCACTTTCAGGGTGCGCTTCTCACTCGTTGCCATTTATTGACTGGCTTACCTCCGCAGCGCAAGTCGAACCGCCCACGAAACCAGCCTCTACCAGTCCAAAGGTGAGCAACACTTATTAGAAAAAAATCATTTTCATTCTATTCGCATTTTCATGATCCGTTCTTTCCATTTGTAACCGCGTTTCTTCGAAAGCGATATTTCCTAAATAACCATCTACGAACTCAATTTCCCCCCATTCTGCCAATTTAAATGCCTACCATTAACATTTGTGTTAAACTTTATAATAATCTTTATTGAATTTTCAAGACCAGCTGTCGCCTCCGGAAGCGTCTTCCACCCTCCGGCTCCTCCTCGCAACACCATGAATGTCGCTCCTCCCCTGACGCACTATCGGTACCCTTCGAACTTCCCTGCCGTGCCCCAGAACTAGACTTTGAAAGATAACTAACTAGTTGCTTCATTCCTCATTTCGCCCGTTGCTTTAGCGGGCTATGCAACTAGTTGCTTTTGAAGTAACTAGTTGCTTTCTGATTTGACAAATTTACATGAAATAATTTACATGGAAGGTAGTGGAAATTATTAATATGTTTATGAGGGGGTTCGTGAGATCATTTCTCACTATGTTTGGCATCGATATCAGTTGGTTCACGCCGCGCTCAACCGATTAATCAGTGGAACGTCCTATCAATCCAAAATGTTAGTAATCTTTGTTTTCTTTTCACTTGTCATATTAGGGATCGTCCAAAATTTATTTCCAATTTGTTTTACATTAGTAGGACGACAATAAGTAACTGAATTCTTGTCAATTGGTATAAAAGGGAATGTCTTGTTCACACACGGAATTTTTATTTGAAAAAAAAACTGAATATTATTATTGCAGGTGGTTTTGAAAATAATATTTACGTGACACAATATTTAAATGGTAAGTCTTTCGCTATCTATGTTATTTTAGCGCTTGTTTCGAAATGCTTCAGAAAAGCAACTAGTTACACACGCCGCTCAAAGCAACGGGTAAATGACGGAATGGCCCGTTGCTTCAGAACAAAAGCAACTAGTTGCTCACAAGGGAAGACCGCATACTCAAGGTGGCGGTTCAGAACGACATATAGCGCGATCGATGGGTATTCCGAAATCATTTGGAAATCAACTTACCAAATCTGCTGAATATCGCGCAATTGGGCATATCACCCCATTGAAAACGAGAAGGAATAACTGGCCGAGTGGTGTTCAGGTAAGAGGATTGTCTTGGGAGCGATGAGTTGATGGTTCTACTCCATCCCGTTCCAAATCGTTTTGCTGTTTTTTAGCGATGATTTCATTGCATTGCTATGACGAAAATTTTTATTGATAGCAAATTAACCACGGGGGCTCAAAGGCGGATAAAAAAGCGGTCCGAGAATAAGCTGCACTTACTACGGTATAATGCTTGATGTAGTCCACAATTTTCTTCGCAATACCGTAGTAAGCAATGGAAATTTTACGCATTGCGCTCGTGACCATTATCTGTTCATTTCTCTTGTAGAGGATCTGAATTTTTGAGCCCCCGTGTTAACACATTTACACATTTTGGCTCCCCATTCGCATCTATGGTATTCCCTTTCTGACATACGATTCGGGGGGGGGTGACAATTCCGCAACGCGACATTTCCGCAACGAGGTTTTTAACTGCTCTAAACCTATCTGCATAACTCCACCAACGTGTTATCATGATCAGAACCGCGAGGGCTTTCAAACCCACGAATTAACTAATTAGTTAATTAAAATTTCGCTAATTAGTCGAAAATTCAAAATGGTCAGAAAAATACAATAACAAGCTGAATCGATGGAGGTTAGGAAGTAAAAAACAGCGAAAAAAAATTTCACACAGATTTCTCGAGTTTGAGCAAAGTTATAAGCCGTTGCGGAAATGTCGGTTGCGGAATTGTCACCCGCCCCCCGATGGTTCAAGGGTGGAAGTTCATGAGCGCCCTCCTTCATTACTGACTCCCACGCAGTTCTATTTTAACTCTCGAGTCGACATAAAATGCGAGATCGTCGGATGCACGAATGATCACATGTTGAAGTGCCCTCGCTGCCACAATTTCATCTGTTTCCATAATTTTGTTGTTGAATACCATAGATGCGAATGAGGAACCAAAATGCGTAAATGTGTTAATTTGCTATCAATAAAAAGTTTCGTCATAACAATACAATGAAATCATCGCTAAAAACAGCAAAACGATTTGGAACGCGATGGGGTAGAACCATCAACTCATCGCTCCCAAGACAATACTCTTACCTCAACACCACTCGGCCGGTTATTCCTTCTCGTTTTCAATGGTCTGATATGCCCAATTGCGCGATGTCTTTTCGATTTTTCTCATGCCCTGCGGCCATTCAGCAGATTTGGTAAGTTGATTTCCAAATGGTTTCGGAATACCCATCGATCGCGCTATATGTCGTTCTGAACCGCCACCTTGAGTATGCGGTCTTCCCTTGTCAGTGCCAAAACCGTTACTTTTCAAAGTCTACCCAGAACACGCACTACTTCGGTGACCCAAACGCGTGGTATTTCGGTCAGTATGGCGTCCGGCCGCACTACATGGGCCCGAACGGAACGTGGTACTGGCCAAATTAAGCCTCGGTACTTGTACCCGATATTAATTTATATTTAATTTTCTCCTTTCCCAAATAGAAAAGTTCGCCTCCGCGCATTGCATTTTCTCATTTATCTCTGTCCGGCCATAATTGAGTGTTCTATTCGATCTTACGTTTTGGTTTGTTCATTGTATTTATTAAATTCGATCTAAAATAAACTCGTACTTTGACGTTCTCCACAAATTAATACGTTATTTACCCTTTTTCGGAGAGAACTTACAGATACGTAGACACCGTAGATAATGCCGCTACAAACTGTGGGACGCCAATGGATGAGTACAGTATTAAAATATGAAAAAATCATCATAATACAATTCTGCGCTTTGAACGGCCGTTATAAAATTCCTTTCTCATTGCTTTTGGCATCTCCGAACAACAGATAAACTTATGATTTTGTCGATCATAGGTCTACAATTTGAAAGATAAATAATTCCTACAAATAGACGCTCCTTTCCACGCCGGAGTGGCGTGTAACGCTATAGTGGCGTCGTTTTCTTGTAACTTGCATAGTTCTCTCATATCGCCTCCGTGTACATGTCTCTAAATAGGATGTTTCACTCATTTAATCTGTTAAACGAAATTTTATGTCGTCTGCTTTGCCTCTGTTTCCATTTAAATATTTTCCATTTAACTTTTTTCCACTTTTTAACTTTGAACTTTTCCTGCTAAAATTTAGTAGCTTTAATATGAATAATATCTTCATTTGTCACCCAGATGACGTCGACTACTGCAGTTCTGAAGAATATCGAGGCTCTCGTCGATAAAGTTACTAGAACTTCAACGAAGCAGGAGAAGGGCCATGTGATTCATAATGTAACAACTATCGAAATGGACGAGGAGACAACCAGACAAGTAGATAACATTTTCAATATATTGTTAATGGGGGGGGGATTCGTGGTTTGAATGGTTATTTATGGTGACCCAGGTAGTCATATTTAGAACGCATGTAGTTCATCTCTCCCAATCAGGCCAATCGGAAAAAATATCCTGAAACTTGTTCAGTTCACAATTAATTTGCCTTTTTTAGACTGCGCAGGCTCTACACAAAAGAGCACTCTGCAATCATACTATCAGCATGTTCTATGTTGATCTTGCTGCTGCCAAGGTTAGCTCACTTTAAAAAATATTTTTTTAAATTCATTCAATAAAAAGTGTGCAATTATAGTATTATTAATTATTTCACGACGATTTACTGAATTCATCGTAGTACGATAGTGTAATTAATCCATAGTACGATAATCCAATATAATTACGTAGAGAGTCATAATTTACTGTTCCTACTTCACTACGCACATGTTCTCGTTGCGCCCTCGGGCGTCGAAGAAATATAAAATTTACTATTCAGATTCGCAAGGAATTAGCCGGGAGGAATGGTGGAATATCGATTATGCAAAGCGAATTGCTGCAACTAACACGGCGAATGTACGGCGAAGATGCGAATTTGATTGACGTGTACGAAATGAGTGAGGAATGCAGAATGAACAACACGATGTTAGTTTTGCAAACGTAATCAAAAAGAATTTGGAAAGAATCTGCGTTCTACAATTCAGAACGTATTTGTGGAACGCACACCAACAACAATCTGCAAAAAGGGGTTTAGGGTGAGAGAGTCTGTGAAAGTGAAAATATTCTTTTTATTATTCTTACAAATTCCTATAGCTGACCCCTTTCTGTTGGCCTGGAACCATGTGAAAAGGAGTGGATTAATAAACATTGTAAAGTCATTTACACCCAGTTAATTTCAGATTTCTCGTTAACCTCTACCAAGCGAAGCTGGTTTCTGATGAAATGATGAGTGCCTGTATTATGTACCTGGAGAATGCCGCTAAAATATATGGAAGCGTCCGAAACGTAAGCGATTCTTAAACAATTTCAACAAAAATTACTTTAAAATATGCTAAAAAAATAAATAAATAAAATTGTAAAACTTTTAATACACTTAAATTCGTTTCAGGATGCCCCAAAGCTGCTCGAGAGACTGCAGAAAGCAAGAAGGAATCGATTATATCAAATGGAGTACGCAGGAGCGTACAAAGAGTACATCGAAAAGAATGGGCGACACTGGCTTCTAAATGAGAAGAGGTTTGAGAAAATTAAATATTAGAAAGTATTGTAGATTGCCTTTTTTTGCTATGCATACGTGATTCATATTTACTTTTACAATGATTGAAGATGAACTAAATACTAGAGGTAGTCAGTTGAAAAGCCGGAATGAGAGGGAGAACAACGGATTGAACCAGAACGAACCGGAACGGAACCGTAGTTCTCCATTATTTGAGACAAAGCGATTTTCCGACTGATTATCCTGAGCTACATGAGCTTTGGTCATGTTCTTAAAGGGACCTGCTACAGCAACAGTGAATTTAAGATTAAAGAGAAATTTCGACCGATTCGAATGCAAACAATCGAAAACAACTTCATTTGCACTCCCAGATCACTTTAACCATATTTCGTAATTCTCAAATATTATTTTGACTTTTTTTTCAGCGAAGAATCGCGTATTGTCAAGGAAACAATCCAACGTCTGGCGATCACGCGAATGCATGAGAAAGGTAAAATATTTCAGCCTTGTTCCTTAAAATGTAACATACATATATAATACATACAGTAGCGGACAAAAGTTTACGGACACTTTTTATTGTTGATACAACTTTAGAACCGAAAAAAAAGAAAATGATGAAATATTGCATAGTGATTATGTAATTTGTGAATGAGATTATAGAGCCGGCCACGCTGATTCCATTGATGTGTCTGCCAGCCTTGTCCGTTAGCTCAGTGCTGAGATACGCTCAAAAGTCTGATCGTTGCCAAAGGGCAGAAAATGGGCGTGGCCATCCAGTGTCCTTCAGGAAATCGATCGCCGCGGGCAGGAATCCAATCGAAACGCTTATCGCAGCTAGGAATCGGTTCTCCCATAGATTATCAACCGAATCCACGCCCAAACCAGATCTTTAGAGTACGTCCTATATACTTCCCCTTCGTCAGACCACAATAATGCGAAAAAGTGATTTTTTCGTGCCCTGAGGGCAAATGGTGACCTACCGCGACCATATTCTCAGGATCGTCGGCAGTCATGATGGTGATCATTTTGGTGCATTGATCGGGACTGTGCGATGTCTGAAAGGCGAGATATGGTTTTCCGGTCTCCATTTTGCAGCTTGGCTACAGCCATGTAGCGGCATCGCAGCAACTTGAAAAAAATTTTATAGGTAGGCCGTTGGTATATCTCAACACCCTTAAAGTTCGGCGAGCAGGAAAAAATCCATGTAAGAATAATGACACTTCAAAAAAGTGTGCATCGATTGCGTCATTACGACGCAATACCTGAAAGATTTCGCAATACCCCAATAGTTGCATCGTAATCTCCAATGGATTTCGTATAAGAGCCGACGATGTCGCATCAAACCTTCCTCGGGTTCTAAAGTTGTATCAACAATAAAAAGTGTCCGTAAACTTTTGTCCGCTACTGTAAATGCACATGTATGATAAATATAAAATATGATATATGATATATGACGCTGTCCGCGATAGATTCAACAATTCTCCAACAGAGCTCAGCACAGCTCAAAATTATCTCTCTGTTTCTCTTCATAACTTGCCCCCTGGAGTAGTTTTCGATGCTCTACAAGGTGGCGTCTTTCGTTTTTCATGAATTTCACTATTGGCGCCAAAACGGCGCCGCGCCAGAATACGGGGAAATCGAATTTTGGAAATTATTTCTTTCAAAATTGCAGATAGAGCGTCACAATCTCGCGTATACCAACAGAATTTGATGGAGAATCTCGCTGACTAATTTATTTGTCGCTAATTAACCTAATTAGACGGTAATTAAGAGTTTTTGACTCTTTATAGTGTGCAGGTCGTGTCATACCTCATTCCAACCGCCGTGCGATTCTGATCCTACTGATGTAATTGTGTATGGAAAAAATAGATGGAAAGTACTTTTTTATTAGATTTAGACTTAACAATCGATAAAAAGCAAGTTCACACATGATTTTAACGAACAACATTTGTCACAATGTGCATATAAATCAAATATTTTGTCTAGAAAAAACTTTCGCGAGATTAATTTGAACATGAATTTTTTTTGCAAAAGGAGCCGTCGCGGAGGGGGGTCGAACCCACGTGAGTCGGGTGGAACAAAAGTGAGATTTTGGTACTATACCTTATAAAACGTAGTTAACTGTTAATCATAATGTACTGTTGAATGTAGATTTCATTTTTGCCCTCAGAGGCACTGTTTTGGGCGTTTTTAGCATTTAAATCTAATAAATCTATTAAAAAAGTACTTTCCATCTAATTTTGCCAAACAAAATTACATCAGTAGGATCAGAATCGCAAGGCGGTTCGAATGAGGTATGACACGACCTGCACACTATAAAGAGTCAAAAACTCTTAATTACCGTCTAATTAGGTTAATTAGCGACAAATAAATTAGTCAGCGAGATTCTCCATCAAATGCTGTTAGTATACGTGAGATTGTGACGCTCTATCTGCAATTTTGAAAGAGATAATTTCCAAAATTCGATTTCCCGGTATTCTGGCGCGGCGCCGTTTTGGCGCCAATAGTGAAATTTTTGAAAAACTAAAGACGCCACGTTGTAGAGCATCGAAAACTACCCCTAAGCGCAAGTTATGGGGAGATTTCATTTTTTGCTGTGCGGAACATTTGTTGAACCTATCGCAGACAGCCTCATATACACGGAGCATTTTCATTATAATTATTGTAAAATGAACAACGAATGCTTACGGAATATGCAAATCTCTCTTTGCTACAACCGAACAGTGTCAACATTGCAGAAGATCAATTAACTCAGAAGAACGAAATTACTGCAGTTGCTACCAAGAACATTGGAAGCAATTCTAAGGTTGCATGTTTATTTAATCAATATCATTTGGTAGTGTTCAGATGTTTTGACTATTGGAAAGAATAAAAACATAAATTTTACAGATTGTAAGACACATTACTGATGACTTTCTCGCTTTTCACATACAGGAGATCGATCGAGTGATTGTCAGTAGCTACAGTAAGTTAATTTATCGATTGCCGATTGTATTTTGAATAATAACCTACGGTACCTGATTATTCTCCAGACAACGGGAAAATGTCGGAGGAGCGTCGAGAGAATCTGAAGGAAGTTCGAACGAAATTGGAAGAGGCAATCAAGATGAAGATTAAGCAAGGATTCATACTCGATGTTAGCTTTTTTTTAAAGCTTTCTTCTATTATTTTATTGATTTTAGTAAGGTGACTTTATTGAGTAGTTACTTGACAGTGAAGATAGAGATAAAAAACCGGACTGAAATCCGACCGTTCAGGTATTTGGTTCGTCACAGAATGGTTTCGGATCGCGTCGGTCTGATTTCGATGTGTGCTTTCGATTCGACGAGAGTTACAATCGATATCATTGGAAAGAGGTATAATTTGTAACGAACAGATTTCAGATTTTAGACATTGATTTTCTTGTTCTTTCGAAGAAAAAAAACACATTTTTCTTGGAATTGTTAGCGGTAATCTTCATAGATGCTGCTTTCTATATAAATTGTTGAGATATTTAGAGAAAACAAACACTGAAAATGTTAGCATCCGCTCTCAATGGACGACAATTCAAGAATGTGGAGTCAGTTCCGCATGCAAAGGTGAGTGAACAATAGAAGAGGAATCTCAAGGAAAGGGAAGGGGATATCTATCTAAATGCCTATTTTTAGGAAATATATTTTTTCGAAAAACTTCGAAAATTAAAAAAAATTAATGTTCTTACCAGGTGCCAATCGTCAAGTTTTCAATTCAAACTAACAGCGGAGAAGAAATTGATGGAGAGTAAGTGCATGTTTGACTAACAAAAAAACATTTTATCACCAATAGAGTGCAAAATGTACGACCATACACTCTTCATTTCGCAGTACACTTCCTTTTGAAAATAGTGCATTATGCATTAAAACTTTTTCCTTGGTACGCATCATTTCGAACTTTCCATTATCTCCATTACAGCATTTCATATTACAACGATCTCGCACTACATAATACTCGTCTGCTCGCTCGGTACTGCTCTTGGACTAAGGACGACCTACTCGCCAAACTGGGTACTGAAAAAGAATTCAACAATCTCGCTTTGGTAATCGGTATTTATCGACTCGTGATGAGTGATTTTTTTGGTTCTGATACCAGAGCTGGATTTGACAAAATAACATTTTTTTCCCGTTCCAGGAGTTTTCATCAAGCGATGGGCGAAGAAATGTGGGATTTCCGACGCTTCGCAGGGATCTCTCTCATCCTACACCCACATCATCCTCATGATCCACTTTCTGCAGCAGCTGCAGCCCGCCCCTCTGCTTCCCGTGCTGCAGGAGGTACGGGTGCTTATTTTCAAATAATATTATACTACTTTTATCTAATTGTAGATTGGTCAGAAGAAGGAGATTCTGGTGGATGGATGGGACGTCTACTTCTGTGATGATGAACCGACGGTGAGTACTCAGACACATTACCATTTTGAAAATAATATTGGTATTGCAATTTTTCTGTAACAAAACTATTTAATGCGAATCATAAATAATTATAAGTTTTTAGCCGAATTGGTCGTCATGCAATCTATCGGTGGGCGAACTTTTCCTTCAATTCCTCGACTACTACGCAAAATTCGACTGGCAAAATGAGGTACGAAAAAACAACTACAGTTACCTAATTGAACTTTTTCGGTCCAGAGCACTGCTCATTCATGCGAGCCCTGATTCTTTAGCAATTCTTAGAGCCATTGCACAGAATTTGAATTCCCTAGCATGTTCACCAGTAAACTCGGCTACCTTGTATATGCAAAATTCTCAATGTAATTTTTCAGGTGGTGCAAATCAGAAGAGCGGGAAAACTGAACAAGACCGAGAAAAGATGGGACGATAAAGTGAGTTGCTCTACATTTAATGTTTAAATATTAAAATATTTAAAATTTGAATCTATCGAAGAGACAAAATGAATTTTTGAAATATTTTTCCAATTTTTAATTGGAAAAATAATAAATAATATAATAATGTATAATGATAAAATAATTGTAGATGATGTACATCGAAGATCCGTTCGTTCTCAATCACAACTTGGGCGGAAACGTAGACAATGAGAGTGAGCGATATTTTTATTTTATTTCATAACTTCTCAGCTTTTTTATGTTGTCACAGTGCATTTTACCATTTTTCATGCCTACTGAAGATACTTTAATTAATCAATAATATTTTGTATCAAACCAAGTCGCAAAACCTGGGCATTTTTTTGTTCAATAGTCTTACTTCGCCAACTTTTCAGTGTTCTCGTTCATTGTCAAATCGTTTGCCGTTTCCCGCGATATTTTCTTCTCACACGAGGAACGACATTTATTCACGGGGAGGATTGAAGGAGAATCGAACAAGTGGGAAATTGGAGAACATAACATCGTCGAATATGGAGTACGTGATAATTAAAATAGATATTACTGCGGCAAATGGGGGATTTAGAACATTCAGTACTTTGGTTGAATAACATCCTCAAGCAACCTTCGACCTACACCAGTCCTCGATTCAATATAGTATCTCTTTGATACCGTAACCTTTTCTTCATCACAGAACGCCCTCCTCTCCCGCTGTCAATATTCACTCGGATCCGCGCCGATATCATATATATACTCCAATTCGAACCACCAAACAGTCCAGCATGGCCCCTACCGAAAGTGAGTCACACCAATTTTAAGTATATTTACAAAGATATTGTTTTCAAGACCAATCTCCGCCTACGGAAACGCCACGTTGAACCCTCCCTTCGTGGTCCCACATCATCAAGATTTCCATCGCATGTCCCAATTTCCATATTACTACCCTCAGCTTGATCCTTACAGAGGGCACATGTCTCAGTATGGCGCACCACCGTGGCATATGGGCATGCACGGTGGGTGGTAATAAGCGTTTACTTCGATTGACTAACAAATGAAATCCCGGGGCAACAATATACCGTAATCACCGATGTTCCAGATATAGGTACTGTGTTGAGCATGTAGTTCATTGCATTGAATTCGGATTTCATATTTATTTCATATTTATTTTGTATTTTGATCACCGTATTTGCATAAATTCGTCGCTTGACTCGTATTTTCTTTTTCTCTTGTACATCAAAATAAATATCTTACTTTCGGTAGTCTTTTTCTTTATTTGGGCGGGGAATAAGTCAGTTACACAAGCGTCAAGACACGAAAGGACAAAGCAAAAGTTCCTAATTTTTTTAAACGAATGCCGAATCAACCTAACAGTAAAACAATAATAGATGAGAGATGAGCAAAGGAGGAGAGAAATTATTAATGAGCTAGAGAGGTGAAGATTGATCAAAGGGGATACGAGCCTATGAGTGTGTCCTTTAATAATTTTAAGTTGTTGCTGCTCCATTTATACATTTTATTCTTCGACTTATTCCCCGTGAAAATTTCAATATTTTCATACAGCACTATCAAATCGTCGTTTACGTTACCTACATTCCAGCAGAGCAATGTCGACCAATTAGACGCGCGTTCTAATTCGTCATTTTGCGTTTTCCACCACTTCTCATGGTTGTTTGCTCTACAAGAACGCCGAGGGACGTGTCCAGCGCCCGGTAACCAGGGGAGTCAAGCATTCAAGGATTTTCTTCGCTCACTTTCGCAAAGTCTGGTCCCTTATTGTTTGGCAGTCATTGTAGAGTCTGTGTCTTCTCGGTGCAGCCATATTAGTTGGTGATACCATAAACATCTTCATTTGAATTCTTCGCAACCCAACAAGAAGATAACTGGCTACACAGAGAGAAAACATACTAGGGATACGACATCAAGTTGGCACGCCTACTAATATATAAGTAGGGCCTACTAATATATAAGTAAGGCATTAGTAGGCCCTACTTATATATTATTAGGCGTGCCAACTTGATGTCGTATTCCTAGTATGTTTTCTCTGTGTGTAATGTATTTCTTCTGACTATCAAACATTGATTGATCGATAAGACGAGACAAGACGAGTCGTTTCCCTCGGGATTGGTCAGAGTGAACCTAGTTGATAAGATAGTGAGAGAGGGAAAGACTTTTGGCATTGACATTCTCTCTCCATCTTGAGATCGATCTGACATGACGAGGCGAAACGTAACGCAAGCGCCCCGAATGATCTCTACGGTATGTCTTTCTCATTTTTTTCTCCTATAATTGAACTTGGAAGTCGAAGTGACTTAAGTGGGAGAGCATTAAGCCAACAATTAAGAGCTGTGAATTACAGTCCTCCCACTCCATCTTAAAGGAGGAGGAACACGAAAAATAGAATATCGATTTGTTGGCATTAATCGCTTTCTCATGTGAACGATAATAGAAATCCAAAATTGGAGATCTCTATCTTTTCTCTGAACCGAGATACGCGCGCGCAAAGAAACTACAATAGCTAAGGGACAATCAGGGTCAAGTGCTGATTACGGTAGAGGTGGCGGTCTCTCACGTGCGCGAGTAAGCAAATCTCTCGATCAACTTTTACTCTCCTCTCGAGTTTGCGTGCACTCTCTTCCCTTCCTCTCCCTCGTCCCCCACGGGGAAGAGGGAGGGGGGAGGGAAGAGAGTACATGCAAACGAGGGATTAGGAAGAGGAGGAACAGGTGGAATCGCCAAAAGTCTCACTGTGTTTAGCAGCGCACTCAGTTTGCGATTATTATCCTCAACCTTTCCTTACAGTATAAACACCTGTCGCTAAGAAAATTCCATGCGGGAACCGGTGGTGTTCATCCTCCTTTAATATTACGTCAATGAAGAGCTTGTGGTTATCGGCAAGTACTACGAGTACTCTAATGGAGGTATCTAAAATAAATTCATGATTTACTTTTATTTCATTAAAATATGATTTACATTTACATCAATAATTTTATTTAAGTCAGTATACAACAGATGGTGACCGTGCATACTATACGACACTTTCTTGCGGCTTTGGCTCAAGCTTCTTCTCGAACTTTCGCTTTTTTTGAATTTGCCTTAATTTAGACGTGATTTATAGTGATTTTAGCGGTAAACTTTATTGTACATTAAAAATATTTTCTACAATTATATTATGAGCTAGATGCATTTTCTGCTATCGTTTATTAAGCTTGTTAGCTCGCATTTCATCATTGACAACTTATTTCTCTTGTCACTTCTGCATCATTGTTCCATTTCAGAAAAGACGATGGTTCGACCAGCCTGCTTCACGAGCTGCGTGATAACAGCGACTACCTGCCGAAGTGGATTGACGAAGTTGTGCGATGCGTGTGATAACTGGGACGAAGAACAACCTCTCGTGTGCCGCATCTATGGAGCGCAATCGCCGAAGCGCTGGCTTGCCGCACGTCCTCACGTGCCGGCGTGCGATTGCCATCCATGCATCAATCACTATGGACAAGACCGTTGCATCATACTGGCGGCAACAGTGATGGAAGTGCGGCGTGAGAGCGGACAGCCGATGTTGCTTCAACTCAAGAAACCCGGATGTTACAAGTCGTGCACAGAAGCGTTCCTGGCCGGAGCTTCACCTCTGTGCACGGATTGCTGGAATTGGAGAATTCTTCTCTCTGTCACCAAGACTCTCGCAGGATTTCGCGGAAGTTGGGAGGAACTAGCTAAGCTCGCAAATCGACCCCCGGAATCTGGCATGTGAGTTTGTGCATATATTATATAAGTTGAATGCTGCAACCATGCGTGTACATATAATCATAATTGCGTTTGCAGATACGACTCGCGTCGAGTCGAATACATCCGTCGGTGTGCAGTCTGTGGAACGTACGGTCCTGAGCGTCTCGCCGCCTTTCTGCACTGTGGCCACACAGTTTGCGAGGACTGCATGAATCGGAACACGGCTGATCTTTCGGTTCATCGTCAGATCAACTGTGGATATGGACTTGCGATTCGCCTGCGAGAAGAGACGTCCGCTGATGGAAGGTGAGGCATCAGCAACTACATATCCGGTTAATTGATGAGAAAATATGGGGAACCAAACTAAAACAATTATGTATTCGAATTTCCCCCTTCACTACTTTCAATGACCAATGAATATTAATTTCAGACCCTCGCGATGGTGCGTCATATGTTATGATGAGAATCCTCGCACGCAGAGGGCTATCTTTCTGTGCGGGCATTCGGCCTGCACGGGCTGCATTCTATCTCCTGCAGGAGCTGAGGAGAAGATAGCGGAGAAGAAGGAGAAGAAATGCCCGATATGTCGCTTCGAAGGACCACTTGTCTGCTTGAACGAGGAGACGAGGTAAAATGATGAAGACACTGTCAATATAAACAAATCATATTTTATCTGAGTATTATTTCAAAATCTTCATTGAATTTTTGAAAAATTTTTGAAAGTCCAATTTCACATTTTACAATTGGCTTGTTCGTTACAGACCAGTCGTGACGTGCTGGGACGTGATGATCGTGCCATCGCTTCAACCTCCAGTTCTAGTCACCGCACAGAGTATGCCGCTTCATACACACAACACACGCCTTCAACAGGCGAGGTATCTAGCTTCCCTTTTTCAGGACGCTTTGTGAAAGAGAACATTGTTATTTCGTTAGTCACTAATTAAATTACCTGATAGAGGGGTAAGAAACACGATGTAGCTTATTTTGCTTATTATAAACATAGACATATTTATCCCGACATCAAGGCAATGGACATTCAGGAGGTATTATTTGGGGACAGAGGTGGTCGGGATCTTCGAACTCAAGGCAACTGGGTCACGGGAAAATCATGCTTCGCTTCCTTGGACAATTGTAGTGTCTATCTTGGACGATGAACATTGAGCGTAGAAGTAAATCATCCTGCTACCAGAGACGTCCTGCCTAGCAGGCATCAATTTCAAGTATATACTCACGTCGCAGTCTTCCCGGTTTTGGATTTTCTTGATAGTTGACGACTTGAATTAGACGTAGTCGATCCGGGTCATCTGTTCGAAGTGGTATCAGGTGGGCGAAACTTGCCGGGTTGCCCAAGCTGTCTGGCAAGGATTCTCCAAACTGGAGTGAGAGAGGAGCGGGAATACTGCCGACCGCCCCTCACGAGGCACATGCTTTTTACATTATATTTTGCTTTTTACATTATATTTTGTTAAAATGAATTTACGTTCATTTATAACATATATAGAATCAATGACATATGTAAGAGAAGCAGTAAATTTTAATAATAAATGTATTCCAATCTTTGCTTGGAGACTCATCGTGTCTACACTGCTGGAGAACGAGTTGACAACTAGATATGTGACCTTCAGCGAAGGACTTGACTATGGCCTCTTGAGGGACTTAACGGTGATTCTTTCACTATTTTGGAATGTTACTTATTGTGCTTAGGGTTCGCCTGCAAGCAAGATCCCGAAATAAGTTATTCCAATTATCTTAATTCTTGAAATAACAATGAAAATCACTCCAAGATCTTGATTCTTGGCAATTTCTTGGAAAGGAAACATAGAGATTTCTCAGATTACAAATGTTTCATTTTTAAGTAATACCTTTGTCTTAATAATATTAATCATTTCGTTTTTGTTCCTTGGATCCGCTCATTCCTGATTCGTATTATATTTTTGTCGCTACTATCAATATGGGAACAATTGGACAAGGAGATTATACACTTGCTAACAGTCATTTTAGACACTAATCGTAAAATAAAAAATAACAGAAACGAAAAGTTGTTATTGTTTTAGGAGCTGTAGGTTCGACTTTGCAAGAGCTTTCATTTCAGGAAAAATTTCAGTTTTCTTGCCAGGCGAACCCTACTTGTGCTCACTGAATGAGATTATAGGCAAGACATGCCAGTCGTGGGTGTCGCTCTCAAATACTGAATATATATTAAATTTAGGTCCGAATTATCGTCCACTTCGTGAGCATCACCCTGAACGAAATGGTTTTGGTAAGTGGATGCCAGGAAGAAGCTGAATTAAACTTCGCATGTGTTTGGGAACTTCAATTAGCAAGGAACATTGATCAAACAACATTATTCTCTTTCTTCTTCATCAAATTTTATATATTCTCATGGAGTTATTATTGATTATTACTCATTCTCCTGCTATGCTTCCAGGGTACAACCGTCATCCGGACAGTTCTCCAGGCTACGGATGATCAACTGATCGGCCATGAGAGTGACGTTATGGTCAGTTATATATATGACGCTGTCCACGTAAGGATCAACAAGGGCTCAACTAGGGTTCCGCAAGTGAGACGTCTCCAAAAAGAGACACTGATTGGATTAGTGTCTCCTATAATTGGTGTCTCCCAGGGAGACGTCTCTCGATGGTAATTTCGTGTGAGACAATTGGGGAGACGACTCATTTCCCATTGTTCTCACGATCCATTGAAGAACAATAACTTTATAACGATATTTTAATGAATAGCGTTTGATCTCTAGCGTTTTTGAGGCGAATTGACTGTGGGATAAGGGGGAAGTGGACAGAGACGTCTCCCATTATTAGCCTCTCAATCAAAGGAGACACCAATTTTTGTATGTAAAATCAAGGGAGACGTCTCCGTCTCCGGATTAAAAAGGAGACATTATTAATTCCTTTGTTCCGTGTCTCCCCAATTGTCTCACTTGCGGAACCCTAGGCTCAACAGAGGCCTGGAACTACTCAGTGTTCGTGGGGTATAGCTACTTCAGATAGAAAACAGAAATCAGCTAGAAGGAAGCTAGAAAGCATAGCTACTTCAGCTTATAGAGCTGAAGTAGCCCTGCTTTCTAGCTACTTTCTAGCTGATTTCTGTCTTCTAACTGAAGTAGCTATGCTTTCCGCCAGAAGTAGCTATACCCCACGAGCACTGAGTAGGGATCGCCTGGCAAGCAAGATCTTGGGATCCCGATATGAGATAATCCAATTATCTCACTTCTTGCAAGAACAATGAAAATCATTTCAAGATCTTGTTTCTTGACAATTTCTTGGTAAGAAAACTTAGTCAGTTCTCATTTTCAAAATATTGCATTAATCAAAATAATTATTCATAATAGTATTAATAATTTGCATTGCAATCGCTAAACGTGATCCATGTCCGTACCTGATTCAATTTATGTTCGATCCTCAGCACAATAGGTAGCATCCGCAGTCTCCGCCCACTTTTCCTTGAAATGAGAAAGCAAGAAATGCCATGGAGTAGCACAAGCATAGTTCTAAACCGTTTGAATTGAGTTAGGTCTTGTCTTGTAGCTAGTGGTTTGCTCTATCGAGTGCGCCCTGGGAAAAGTTAGTCCGTCCACGGCAATGTGGCTAAAATGCAGTTACAAAAAATAAAAGTGCTTGTTTTTATGCTTCGAGTGATGCTGCTGTTTTGCCCAAGAAGATCTTGGTTCTCATGATGCTATCAGTGACATTTCAACAAAAATTAAGATGTAATTATCTAATTGTGAATTGTGCTACTCTTTTGAAATATTTCAGTACGGAAATGACTGTGGAATGACGACTTGTGCTGGTTAGCGGCGCTGGAGAGAGAGCGGCATCTCGGACGCGGGGGCGAGAGAGGCTAGAGAGAGGCGAGAGAGCATGCACTTTTGAGAGTGCAGATAGGGATGTTTGAACTCATGCAAATCCCTCCCTATCGAGGGAGAGGAGAGGGAGAGGCGATTCGCGTGCAGATTTCGAGGTGTATCTCGGCTCAGAGGCAAGATATTGACAAACGGCAAAAAGTATTGTCTTAATGGGACCATGATGCATCTATTCTATCATATATGATTTCCACCCTCACGTCGAAAATCGGCTATCCACGTTGTGGCCCCTAACAATAGGACCACACAAGGGTGCAAGGTACCCATGGAACCACTGATTATCTTTAGAAGTATGCTGCAATATCGAAATAACAAGCAAAAGAATATTTTTTTCGAAGTAGTGGGTTAGATTTTGGAACAATGAATACGTGATCCATGTCCTCCGCAGCAGGTCTCCAAGGTTCGTAGCCTCTAGTCGATAGAATAATGTAGATAAGGGAAGTTGGCAAATTTGATCCCTACCTTCGGAATAAGGATTGGTTCTAAGGACCGGTCTGTACGAGGGACTCTTCTTCTAACAATGAAGCCTAAGTTACAAATCTCATGGTTTTCATGCGTTCTTAAATAACTGCCAATGTTGTATAAACAACTATTTTTATAAACAATTTGATTTCTTGAAATGTTCTTGGTTCTTGGTTATTTCTTGGTTCATTTTTAGAAATTAACAAGAAATATTCCCATTTCTCTTCTTGCCAAGATCATTCTCTTCATTTCGGGAAAAATAGCGGTCAAAAATCGAAATGGCTCAAAACACGCTCCTAGGGGTAACTTTCGACGCTGAACACGCTGGTGCCATCGATTTCGCCATAGGACGCCTGTGGGCGACGATTTTTGGTGGAAAACGTGTATTTCGAGTAAAACTCGCTTCGGAGTGCTCGTACAGGGGCAAAACCTTATTCTCTAAAACAAAATTTGACGCTCTATCTTCGTTATAACCACATTACACGATTCTTTCATTTGTTACCCCCGGGAAAGTTATTTTATATTGCCTCAAAGAATTTTCGCGCGCGCGGAACGCGTGTGCTGACGCGACATCCGCGTGGCCGAAGTGGTATTGGTCCAGAACTTCAACCCGAAGGGCATTGGTTCGATTCCAGTCGGTTGCGAAAGTTTTTTGCCGATTTTTTTCATCGAAAAATTGACTTTTCCAAGATTTCAAAAAAGTGCCAATATTGTCAGGGAGTGAAAAATCGATGAAAAAAGTAGGCAAAAAACTTTGGCAATCGACTGGAATCGAACCACTGCCCTTCGGATTGAAGTTCTAGACCACTACCACTTCGGCCACGCGGAGGCCGCGTCAGCACACGCGTTCCGCGCGCGCGAAAATCCTTTGAGGCAATATAAAATAACTTTCCCGGGGGTACAATGATTGGCACTTTCCTAGCTCCGTACTAGGCCACGCCCCTCCGCCCCCATCTAACGCGCTCCCTCCCCCTCCCCTGTCTGCCTCCGCCCCTTCCCCGTCGTCCACTCTGCTTCTCTGCGCGCGCTCTCCCTCTCACTCTCGAAGAGAGCGCGCGCTCTCTCGTCTCCCCCCCTCTTCTCCTCTCCCTACGGCTCAACCCCGTCTCGCGTAAATCGCGCGCGCACTCCTATAAGCGCACTCCTTTCGATCCCTCTCCGCGGTGCGCCGCCGCTTGGCTCGTAGGGGGAAACCTCTCGCCAATTTTGGATAGGGACCACTCTTCCCTCGGGGATAGAATGGTCCCGCCCTCCCTCCCCTCTTTTATACAAGGGGGTGGGGCAAAGGGGGAGGAGCCTAGTACTGATCCAGGAAAGTTCCCAATGATTTAACAAATGTATCAAAATGATCAGAAAAAAATTCTCTATAATCTGGTAACGGGTTCGCTCGAGATATGTTCGGGGTCAAAAATTCACTTTTTCTCGAAAACCAGGCAGAATCGTCTAATGTGGTTATAACCAGAAGATAGAGCGTCAAATTCTGTTGCAGAGAATAAGGTTTTGCCCCTGTACGAGCACTCCGAAGCGAGTTTTACTCGAAATACACTTTTAAAAAAAAGGCGCGGCGCCGTATCGGCGCCCACAGGCGTGCTATTGCGAAATCGATGGCACCAGCGTGTTCAGCGTCGAATGTTACCCCTAGGAGCAGGTTTTGAGCCATTTCGACTTTTGACCTGTTCGAGACCCTTGTTGATCCTAACGCAAACAGCGTCATATTTATATATTTAAATTCATCAATAAGCATTTTTATGATGGGATTTAAGTTACCGGAAATCCACATTGTTGAGGTCTGATCTTACGACCTAATCAAATAGGCAAGTGCCGTAAAAGAAAGCAAGTAAAAACAAAAACAATGAAAAATCGATAATTAGGCCGTGTCGCAGCTCCTAAATATCCGAAAATGGAGCACTGGAAAGTACGCGCAAATGCAAATGTGAATAGATATTACATGAAGCTGTTTATGACACTCCGGTATTTTTTCTTTTTTTAAAAATGCTTCCGTGCATCATTATTTATTTAAATTTGCGAGCCTCCACAATGAGATCGCGACGCGACGCGCTAAGCGGCCGTTGATCAGGGAATACATATGAATTCAAAATTATTCCGTGGATTCCCGGTAACGTTAAGATCCCGTTTATTTTCATGGATGGTTAATTGATTTAGAAATACAACGTTGGCACATGTAAGGATTGTTTCATGTGCAGCACATATCTGTGTCCTCTCACATGATTCCAAACCTACCGAACAGGGTTAGAGCGAGAGAGTGTACAAAAGTGAGAGAGTCCCTCTCGATTTCACACTCTCTCTCACTCTAGAGGCCTTTCTGGAAGGTTGGACGGCCTGTGGAATGATGTCCTCTTTCAGTCATTCCTGGCAAGGGCCCGGATCGTTCTCAACTCTCTGAATCACCTCAAGGCGAGAGCTATTCGCATCAGAGAAGTGAGTGAATTCTTTGGAGGGGGGCATTCCTGTTATCACGCGTTTTTCGTGTATCTTCGTATCTTATCAAGGCACAGGAAACAGAGAATGTGCCCACATTCGCTTATTTGAGAGCGTTGATCGTTGTTCAGTGTTTTATGGGGCTATGGCTCTTCTGACTTGGTTCCAAGACTTCGCAGCTCGTGGCAGAATCATTCTTGATATACGATAGCGAATAAATATGAAGTTAAATGCTGCATTCCAGTTCATGCTTCAAGAGATCAGACAGTCGGGATCAGTCGGCCGCTCTGACGATCTCTTGAGCCGATTTCATGTGTTCAGGTAATCGCGGTTCCTGTCTAGCCTGCTTTTTCATATTCTCTCTTTTATAAAACTGTGTGTGTTTTCGGTGTTAGCACTTCTACACCTCACTCTTGTGTCATACTTTAGCGCAAAGACGATGAAAGAATAGAGCTATTTCAATCATTTTAGACGACTCGCCGTCAGACAGAGGGGCATCCAGCGCAGACTGAATGAGAAGGCAGCAGCCTTTGGATTCTGAATGGTAATCTATCGACAATGGTGCATGCAATATAATTATGATTATTATTTCGTTATTGAACGGAACCAGTTAATACCGAGCCAACGCATTTGAATGATCATATTCACTGACCAGAATTAACCTACATTTCAGTCTCTCTTCACTCACCTCTACCATATTGTTATTATCGGCACTCCCCAGACGTTGGACAGGCTCCAATCTACATACTTCCGTGATCCTTTGTTATTCTTCCACAATGTCCCGCTTTACCATTCCAAAAATCATAATGTCTATGCTGTCGATTTGTCCATCTCTCATCACTTGCGCTTCGTTCAGAATGCCATCATTTTGCTCGGAGTGTGTTGTGATTTCTTCGAACTCAGGTCGTACTCTTTGTGATTCTTCCACGTTGACCCGCATTCCCCCCGACCCTCGTCCCCGACCCCCGTCCCCATCCCCCGTCCCCGACTCCCGTTCCCGACCCTCGTCCCCGACCCTCGTCCCCGACCCTCGTCTCCGACCCCGTCCCCGACCCCGGTTTCCCCCATCCGTCAGATAAAGTGTTGATGGCAAGTTTAAAGCTTTTTTAGATACCACAAGGTAAATAACCGAGTTCACATGGTTAATTCGAGTCACCCTGGAATGTGCTCGAAATGGTCTCAGGAAAATCACACTTTTTACTGTTTGACGATATTCCATCTCTGGATGAGCTCAAAAACCACGCATTCCGCGTGCAAATTTGGAGAGCGAGGAGATGGGACGAGAGATGATCGAGAGATTTCTGGGCGCACTCTATTCTCATGTTCTTTTTGAGATATTCCTACGGTATTCCAAAATCGTTCTTTGATTCTGCCCGACTTACTACTTTGCCACAAGAAAGCACCAACAAGGGATGAGAAATTGGGGGAGAAATTGGTATCGAGAAAACGGTGAATCATTTGCTCCTCCACGTCTTTTCTCAAAAGTTCCTTTGTCCGGCTTTTTCTTATTGAAATTATCAAATTTTCGGTTTGGTTGATTCACGATAGTCCTTTCAATATGAGTAATGAGCGTGTATAAAAATGCGGGAATTTCAATGTTTCACATCACCTCCCCACAATGTTCCTTCTCGTAGGACTTCTCGCCGTTACCTGCACCGCAAGTTGGTACAATTCGCTTTATTGTTAAAGAGAGTTTCCAGTTACATAGGCTCAAGACGAGAATAGTGGTTAGCTAAATGGAGAGTATGTTTGTTCATACTAGCAGTAATGTGTTGTATGTTATATTTAATTTTTGTACAACTTACTGCAGTTTCTGATAACGATTGGCCGAAGCCAGTGCCTGACTCCGCGGTTCCCGTAAACTCCGATTACGGTAATATTCTAATGAGAAAACATTATCAATGAACACAATAATATTATTTATAATCTAAGACTACAATAATATTAAAAAGTTATCAAAATATTAATAATAGTGTCAAACGTATTTTTTGAAATTATTGTAGTTTTCTTACACACTTATTCATTATGTCCACTAAAAGTTGTCACTGTGGGTCAAATATCAGTACATTGTTTGCCGGTAAGACAAACGCACACACTCAGAGAAAAATTACTTCGCAATGCATGCGAGTTAATGATTAAATTACTTACTTTCTGCAGAGATAGTGTTAAAAATGTGGAGAGCTTAATTAATTTAATCATTAACTCGCATGCATGGCGAAGTAATTTTTCTCTGTGTGCACCGCCCGTTTTTCCGCTGCGTTTGAGGTGTTCTTGAGGAGTTTTAGGGTCTTTGACAAATTGGTCCTGACACGTAGGGATTCAAAAATGAAAGTCGGGTAAATAACTGGATTAGGTCTCCTCATTTCACACAGTCTCTTCACCGGTCTGTTGATGAGAGAGTGTGCGAAATGAAGAGATATAATCCAGTTATTTACCCGAATTTCAAACTCTAATTAGGAGAATGCGACAGCGCCGTTTAGTCTGGGGGGGAGGACTGAGGGGGCGAAAGAATAATTAAAATTAAAATACTTAATTAATTAATTAGATTAATTAAAATTTAAGGTACGAAGTCGGACTACACAAGAGGCGGTCTGCATTCCATTAGCTGCCCTTTCCTCCACGACTTTCTAATCGTAAGCAAATATAGGAATATTTTAAATAATTTGAAATTAAAGTTATTAAATATTTATTACACGATTTGTTATAATGGTAACCACCCGTTTTGTATAGCATATCGAACAAGGATTATATGAATATTTAATTATGTAATATGTAACATCCGAACTTTTGTAGCAAAGCGACGAAGGAACACCGTTCCGAACCATTAGCCTTGGTAACGTTCTTCATAACGGAGCCGGCATTTGGGGCGGAGCTGCAAGGTATTAAAACGCGTTCCAAGTAACAGCGCATTGCGAGGCTGGGGTAGGCGGAACAACAACAATCTCAAAGTTATCGCCCAGGGTTAAAACTTTTTTCACCGATGCTCCATGGTACACTTTAATCATTAGAACAGCACGAAATGTTAAGTTATGAAAAATCGATAATTTTTCCCGAAAAATTCTGGCTTGAAAGGAAAATGAGCTGGTGCAGATTAGGGCGGTAACGCTAGAACTAAAGTATGCTAGTGCATCAGTTTTTATTAATTGGGAATAATGTTAATTATAATCATAAATTCTATATGATACAATGTTCAGATGGGTAGAGCATGTGCTGAGCAGATACAACTTTGGCGGTGGTGATAAAGTCAAGGCAGGATTTTATCTTAATATTTATTTATGTTTGTTTTCGATACAACTATTGGCGACATTATAGGTATCGTGTATCTCACCTTCTCCGAACCTATTTGACTCGAGTAAGTTGCCGGTTTTTTTTTGGATTGATACGGGACGAACATTTAAGAACTTCTTTCGTCGACACTTTTCACTTTAAATATTCAGGTGACTGCAACTTCCTGTACACCGACCGTGTGTTCAAAGATTTGCCAGCATACATTCGCCCGCGCACTTTCAAATGCTCCGGCTCCCAAAAGATGACGTGAGAATTAACTTTAAATTGTTATAAAAAATCGATTTTTTGAAGTTTTTTTTGGCTCTGTTTTAGTTAACCGGGCCCATGGGAATTAACTGGACCCAACGAAATTGACCGGTCCCATGACAGTTAACCGGACCCAACGAAATTGACCGGACCCATGACAGTTAACCGGACTCAACGAAATTAACCGGACCCATACTTGGTCAAAAAAAAATATCCGGACCAATGAAAATTAACCGGACCCATGACAGTTAACCGGACCCTTGACAGTTAACCGGACCCAACGGAACAGATTGTTACGCAATATAAAAATTTTGGATTTCCTTTTTTCTGTCGAAATTGTATGTCGAAAAGTGTACCAGTGATTCCCGCCGTTGTTCCCCTCAACCAGTGATTAACGCCGTTCTCCCTGTCTCTCCCGCAAAATGCGACCGCGTAAGCCGACAGCTGTTCATAGCCCTTCTCCCAAGCGTAAAATCAATAGACAGCGCGCTCAAATTCGACCTAACTCTCCCCCTACTAAAGCAAGAGGTGGAAAACACGCTCAGCCTGCTGCTTCTGTCCCTAACAAAGGCAAGAAAGGCGGGCGTCCTCCCAAGCGTCCTGCGGCTTCATCGGGCACTAGTGCGCAAGTAGGACGGAGCGGTAATGTGAAGGCGAGAAAGAACTGAATTTGTGTTAAGAATTAATCATCGTTAACATCACACATTATAGTAATACGTTTCGTCAATAAATCATTCATGTTTTTTTCGTATTTGCCATTTTATTCTTATTTGCCATTTTTTCACAATGGGTCCGGTTAACTTTCATGGGTCCGGTTAACTGTCATGGGTCCGGTTTATTTTTTTGATTGAACATGGGTCCGGCTAATTGTCATGAGTCCGGTCAATTTCGTTGGGTCCGGTTAACTGTCATGGGACCGGTCAATTTCGTTGGGTCCGGTTAACTGTCATGGGACCGGTCAATTTCGTTGGGTCCGGTTAATTCCCATGGGCCCGGTTAACTAAAACAGAGCCTTTTTTTTGGTAATATTTCGACATTTTTATCAAGTTATTTCATAAAATTTGTTTACAGGGGAGTAGATAAACTGAATTTGCTCGGTGGTGGACGCGCTGACGGCGATTCGGTGAACTGCACTAAAGCGATGTTTGGAAACTCATGGAAAGTGATCAATGGCAAGGAGGAAACTACCGTCGCCTCTGCGCTCTTCGCAATCAACTGCTGTATTCATTTCAATTATATTATATATTTTATCGACGCCCGAGAGCGCAACGAGATACGAAACATAGATTAATGTGAAAATCAATAATATTATCCTTCTAGGGAGTATGAAATGTGAATGATGGGGTGGGTGGACTGTAGGAAGAGTAGATCAATCGTCATGGTCCCATCTTTCATCGTCTATTCTTTATTCTTCATTCTCCAAGGGCCGATTTTGGGTGGGCTGTGGATTTATCTTGACGTTATCGTAACGTCAAGATAACTCCACCCATATTCATAAGCCGTATTCATTTTATTCATAATTTCTATTCATAACGGCGGTGTTCAGGTCTATTCAATAATATAAATAAACATAATTTATCTACGCCGCGCAATAGATTTTAAAATTTGACAAAAACATAAGGAGAAGACATGGGAGAATTTCAGTTGAAATATCATATTAAAATGTTCTAAAAATATTTTTTTATTCACAAACTTACTCATTATCATTTCCTCTTAATGACCACAACGGAATGTGGTTAGGTATAGGTAGGGGGAGTAAGCTCCGCCCACTAGACGCTAATGGAAGGGGCGAGAAACGGCGGATGAGTAGCACAAGTTTAATTCTTCACTAAAAACCTCGTGATCGGACTTATTCGAGAGCTCTTGGCAGGGGCTACAACATATCCCGTGCGCACCATGCTCTAATGTGATTAAGTAGGTCAAACATCGATAAACATTAGCGATAATAGGCAATTCATGCACTTCCAGTAAAGGCACATAGCTGCGCATCTCGCAGTTCGTGGGGATGGTGTGTCTGTTCCATTTAGAGAAAACAGAATCAAATTTAGTTTCCGCGCTGAATTGTGCTTCTTTTTAAAAGAATATAGTCCGGTAATATGCATTGGCATGACGACTTACGGTGTTTAGCGGCTCAACTTGCAACATTTTGGGTGATGAGCAAAAGAACTGCAAAGG